>CM064582.1:37534245-37836734 GCA_032716605.1 Paralithodes platypus | reverse complement strand
GAGTGAACAACAAGACTTACCTTTCGCTTATACCTAAAGTTAAATTATGTAACCACGTAGGGCTCCCCCAGTTGTGTCAAACAGGTTATTACCCGAAAACTATAGGGATTCTCAGACTTCCTCACGTCAGACTCTATAATAATAATTACTAATATTTATTCAGTTAGCATTTTAAAGAGTTGGTACCACTAACTATGTTACAAATATGACATGTTACCAAGCCTTGCATAATTCCAACTAAGGGATAGCCCAGAAGGCCGTTAGGCGTATTTCCCTTGGGGTCCTTGTGGGATTAGGTTAGCTGGGGAGAAAAGGGGAGGATAAAGATATAGATACTTTAGAGAAAGTATGTCTAGGGGGTTATTTTAAGCTACCTTACATCCTATAGTAAATATCAGTAATACGTTTCAGTAATCATTTCAGTTTGTTTTGTCTATCTCTGATGTCGTATTTAGTAGTAGACATAAGCTTGGGTGCTCCCGCTCGCAGCTGTCCGGTTCAGGTGCCCTTCAGACTAAGTCTGAAGGAATACCAGTGGTTCTCTTTTCACGGACTGACTGGGGTAGGTCATTCCAGTCTTTGATGGCAGTGAAGAAGAATGTTTGCTTACCCTGTCCTTGGATTCTCGGGACCGTAAAATTAAACATCCTGTTTCTTGTATTATGTCCACTTCTCTCATTTGCTTTAACAAAATTATTCTTTAGATACTCTGGAGCTCTGTCATAGAATATCTTGAAGGCATTAGTGAGCCTGATTTGTTTGGCCCTGTCAGAGACATTGAGCGGTGACCGGTCACTTCAACCAATAGACCATTTCAACCAGTAGCTCTCAACCAGTAACAAATCAACCAATACGGTTAGGTTAGGTTAGGTTAGTACTATATTTTGGCACAGGTTTGGTTGGTCTGAGTTAATTTGGCACTGGTTGAGAGCTACTGGTTGAAATGGTCTACTGGTTGAAGTGACATGGAACCACATTGAGCATACCTAGTGACTGAAGTTGTTCCTGGCCAACATGTGATCTGGGTCCCAGGTTCAGCATGAACCTGAAGTTTGTGCTGTGCTGATTTAGATGATGCAGAGTACCAGGATGACACAGAATAGTCAAAATAACATTGAACTAGCGCTTGGCAAAGGGTCTTTTTGGTCGCCGCAGGCAAGCATCCCACCTGTCTATACAGGTATTTTATCCGTGCTCTACACTTACTCAGGATAGATTCCAAAATTGTTTCACCTGACAGAGTCGAGTCCAGTTTTAGTCCGAGATATTTAACTTGTGACACGGTTGTTATAGGAATATCATTACAGTTGACCGAGCAGCCCACAATGTCTTTCAGTTTGCGTTTTGTTCCACATAAGATGGCTTCCATCTTGCCCAGGTGAAGAGATAGTCTATTGTCCACTAGCCAATCACTACACGATTCTAGTTCTTTGGAAAGTGAAGCTGCAATACTTATTGGGTCTTTTCCTGAAACCAGAAGCACGCTGTCGTCAGCATACAGTAATAATTTGCACGAGACGCTCAGTTCCATGTTGTTTACATAACAGAGAAAAAGTAAGGGACCAAGGATGCTTCCCTGCGGGACCCCACAGTTAATTGGCATAGGATCAGATATATTATCATCAATTTTGACTCTTGGGGTTCTACCACTAAGATAAGATTTAAACCAGTTCACTGACCCAATGCCCATTGCTTGTAGTTTATTACAGAGGATATCATGGTCTACTGTATCAAACGCTTTTTGTAGATCAAGAAGAACCATACCGGTGTAGTTACCTTTAGACATTTCTTTACGAATGTGATCCGTTAAGTGGATGAGACAGGAGTCTGTCGAGTACATGCATCTGAAACCTGATTGAAACTTATAGAATAGATCATTTTCTTTGAGGTAGTGTTCAATTTGGGTGTATACCGCTCTTTCAAGGATTTTAGATACAATACATAATATGCTAACTGGTCTGTAGTTGCCAACATCTAGTTTATTTCCTTTCTTGAATAGAGGGGTTACAATAGCGCAAGATGGAAGCCATCTTATGTGGAACAAAACGCAAACTGAAAGACATTGTGGGCTTCTCGGTCAACTGTAATGATATTCCTATAACAACAGTGTCACAAGTTAAATATCTCGGACTAAAACTGGACTCGACTCTGTCAGGTGAAACAATCTTGGAATCTATCCTGAGTAAGTGTAGAGCACATATAAAATACTTGTATAGAGAGGTGGGATGCTTGCCTGCGGTGACCAAAAAGACCCTATGCCAAGCGCTTGTTCAATGTCATTTTGACTATTCTGTGTCATCCTGGTACTCTGCATCATCTAAATCGGCACAGCACAAACTTCAGGTCACTCAAAATAAAATGGTTAGGTTCATGCTGAACCTAGGATCCAGATCACATGTTGGCCAGGAACAACTTCAGTCACTAGGTATGCTCAATGTCTCTGACAGGGCCAAACAAATCAGGCTCACTAATGCCTTCAAGATATTCTATGACAGAGCTCCAGAGTATCTAAAGAGTAATTTTGTTAAAGCAAATGAGAGGAGTGGACATAATACAAGAAATAGAATGTTTAATTTTACGGTCCCGGGAATCCAAGGACAGGGGAAGCTAACATTTTTCTTCACTGCCATCAAAGACTGGAATGACCTACCCCAGACAGTCCGTGAAAAGAGAACACTGTGTTCCTTCAGACGTAGCTTATGTCTACTACTAAATACAACATAAGAGATAGGCAAAACAAACTGAAATGATTTACTGATTACGGATTACTGATATTTACTATAGGATGTAAGGTATCTTAAATTAACCCCCTAGAAATACTTTCTCTAAAGTATCTACTTCTTTTATCCTCCCCCCTTTCCCCAGCTAACCTAATCCCACAAGGACCCCAATGGAAATACGCCTAACGGCCTTGTTGGGCTATCCTTAGTTGGAATTATGCAAGGTTGGTACATGTCATAATTGTAACATATTATGAGGTACCATCACTGTAAAATACTAACTGAATATTATTATTATTATTATTATTATTATTATTATTATTATTATTAACGTGCTATATGTAGCACCAGAGAACTTGACAATAATCTTGACCTCTTAACTTCTTATAACTCAAAATGAATGAAAGCAATTGGGCTGACATTTCTATCATTTGGGAGAGTCCACCAGGAAATGGGTGTGGATATTTACAGCTAGTTTGCTCCATCCCCTTTTAAGGTACAGTTGGCCAAATAAGTGATGTCGCGGCACCAAGTCAATAATTGGTATCAGCAATATCTAAGCATTACTTCATCATTTTGAGCGAGATATACAAACATGTTCCTATCTTTACACACCATATTCAACATCTGACGGACATTAATACAGCATACAGCGAGCAAAACGTAATGACAGCAGTGACAACTTATTTGGCCAACTTTACAAAGAGGTCAGGGATCAAGATTATTGTCAAGTTCGCTGGCGCTATTATTATTATTATGAAGGGTGCGCCTGGAAGTGTGGTGGGCGGGCTTGTGGTGGTAGGGCTTCGCTGCATGTCTGCCTGCTGAGACTGGAACCTCTCCGGGTGGTCGGGGGGAGTGCTGGAGTATAATAAAATATTGGGCTATGTGCCAGATTAGATAAATAGATAGAAGCTCAAATTTAAACTGAAAAATCAAAAGTTGATTACCGCATTTTAGGGGCTTAAAAGTAAAAATAAAACTTGTAGTCTTTACACCTAGAAAGTTTATTAATGTTATAATATATATATATATATATATATATATATATATATATATATATATATATATACCCTCTTCATTATTCATAGGCTAGAAATACCCAACCCTAACCTCTAACTCAAAAAAGGGGCTAGAGCAAATAGTTTTTTTTTTTTTTTTTTTTTTTCTCTATACTGTATTCCAACTACTCCCTCTCGGGCATAGGCTGATAGCCTTTACACTCTACCGCTGAATACGGTGAGGCCCGTGAGGTCTTGTTCCAGTCTAGGGAGTGAGACATGCGAAGCACCCATTCACGGCTCGAACCCAACTCCATATCTGAAGCTGCTTCGCCCCTGCGCTTCACAGTCTCACCCCCCAGGCTCGGACCCTCACTCTCAGAACGCCACCTATTGAGCAATTAACTCACTAGGCATTGCCCCCCTGTAGCATATTTTGAATATGGGAATATTCATACAGTGCTATTTAATCAGGGAACAATGAGGGCATTTTGTTTTGGCATTTCGGTGTACTGTGGTAATGCACTGAAACTAGGTACAGCACAAATTCCATCCCAATAATATCTTCCCATTGACATATTGGGATTCGAACCCGGGTCCATTGGATTACCAGTCCACTGGCAAGACCACTCTGCCACACCTCCCCTGGTAGGGGATATACATTGTACACGTTGTATACACATGGTTTTGTGTTCTTTTTTTATTTCAAAATAATATCTTGCTAAATTGTTATTTCCACAGAGATTTTGACAAGTTCTTTTGTCTTTCTATTGTGTCGTCCCTGTTTTGATTTGTAGAATTGGCAAGTTTTACATAATAATTTCCACACCTATTCCCTGACTCTGTCTCGAGTCGGCCACCCCCAATAATCGAAAAAAAAGAAAAGAAAAGAAAATTATACATGCAGAGCGGTCGCAAAACATTTCCCCATAGGGAATTCTTGTGTATTGTCCATAGGGTATTCCTACATTATTTGATCTGTATTCCTATATATTTGATCTGCATCTGTATGTGGTAACCCAGGTTGGAATCCCGGTGGATCACATGCTTGCTTTCATTAATTTCTTTGGGAGGTGTTTGGTGTTGGAGTGAAATAAATACAAATAGATTCTTCAGCTCTCTATTGCAAATACACAGAAATTCTTTAGTTCTCTTGCAAATACACAGAAATTCTTTAGTTCTCTTGCAAATACACATTAATTCTTTAGTTCTCTTGCAAATACATAGAAATTCTTTAGTTCTCTTGCAAATACACAGAAATTCTTTAGTTCTCTTGCAAATACACAGAAATTCTTTAGTTCTCTTGCAAATACACAGAAATTCTGTATATAGATTAACTTGGTCATGTAGTAATGTACAATCGCGCTAATAAGTGATGTCTCGGCACCAAGTATGTTTTGATCAATAATTGGTATCAGCAATATCTAAGCTTTATTTCTTCATATCAAGTGAAATATACACACATGTTCCTACACTTACCCACCCTATCCAACATCTGACAGACATTAATACAGCACAGAGCGAGCTAAACGTAATGACAGCGGAGACATGACTTATTAGCGCGACCGTACACCCTATGTGGTGGATTGTGTTCTTTTATTTATAATTATTGTTTTACTTAAGCGTTGTTTCCACATAGCGATTTTGATAAGTTGTTTAGTCTTTTTACCGTGTTCGAATAAGTTTTGGTTTGCAAGTTTTATATAATATATAAATGGGGTAAGTGTCATGCATACATACATTCCCTGGCTGACTCTTCCCAAATGGTAGACATATTAGCTGGATTACTCTAGTGGTTTGTGAGTTATAGAGGTACCGGTAAATAGCCATGAGTTTTGGCCTTCTTATTTGGAAGAGGGCTTAGTTTTGTTAATAACCCTTCTAATATGTCCACCATTTTGGGAAGAGTCAGTCAGGGAATAAGTGTGGCAATGTACAGTCCTAATATTAACAAAGAAATGGGGTGAAAGGTCTTCAAATCGCCAAACTAATGGAACAAACGTTTAAAAAAAAAAAAAAAAAAAAAAACACACTGGCGGGGCTAAACATGAGGGAGAAGGAGGGCCAGAAATAACCAATCACAGCCCTTTTCACCAATTTTGGGAAGAGTCAGCCAGGGAACAAGTGCGGACATTTACAGCCCATTCGCTCCAGCCCTTTTTTCCCGAGTTATATAGAGGCTTAGAGGGTCGAGATATTCTTTGTATAGCCTACTGCAAATGAAACTAGTATAGTGCTTCACAGTTAAGTAGATTATTGATTTATTATTATTATATTTCTTTCTCTCTCTCTCTCACTCTCTCTCTCTCTCTCTCTTTATCACTGACTCTATATATTTTTTAGTATCTCACTTTCTCTGTCTCTCTCTATATATATATATCTTTCAGTATTTCTGTCTTTATCACTCGCTCTCTCTCTCTCTCTCTCTTTATCGCTCTCTCTCTCTCTCTCTCTCTCCATATCTTTGATGATTTTATTCAAGTGAGACTGAGTGAGATAGCGAGTGAGTGAGTGAGAATGAGATACATAGAGATAGAGAGAGAGAGAGAGAAACAAAAAATACATCCTAGTTCTCAAAACACCCCTAATAATCAAAATAGCTAAAATAAAACATCTTATAAATTGTACTACAAACATTTCCAAATCAATAAAAAATAAATATATATATATTACATTGCGAATTTCAGTATTATCAATATTTGTATTCTTAACATTATTATTAAATGTATCAACAAAGTTTTTGAAGCCTAATTCTTTGAGGATTATGATGTGAGACAGAGCCCGAACAAAAATAACATTTAAAGTTCCAATTCTTAGAGTTCGGGACCACTTTCGCATTCCCTTGCCCTATACTCTGTCTCGTCTAGTTGTTGTTGTTCCCTAGGCTGCCTGGCCGAACAGCCCCCAGTCCCTAAGGAAGGCCATGGCCACGGTCGGGCTTTCCCACGGAGCTCTGTTATTGGCGTAAGTGGTTGTGTGGAATACAGTCTTCTATGATGTGTTTAATGGTATGGGGTGCTGTGTTACAACCCGGGCAGGTGTCGACGACGGAGTCATCCAGTCTCTTCTGATAGCTCAAAAGAGCTGGATGGTGTCCGCATCTCAGCCTGGCCAGGTGGCCTCTGTCCTCTGTCTCGTCTAGTAGGTGAATTTTACAAGAGGAGGAGGATTCCTAGCCTCCCGCCCCAATAATAATAATAATAATAATAATAATAATAATAATAATAATAATAATAATAATAATAAAACAGAAATAATGACAAAATACTATCAATAATAATAATAATAATAACCATAATTAAAATGCCCTAACCTTAGCATAAAAAAAACAACATCTAAAATTCTAAGATATTATTCTTGACCGAGGCGGCGAAGAATCCTGCTTTCTGATTGGCCGGCGAGTCTCTGAGCTCTCCTCCTATTGGTCGATCGTCCTGATAGGGGTTGTGGTTGATTGGGGTGATTGAATTTATGGTAGGGGTGGAAATTGAGTCTATAAGGGTGGTCGATCCGGTTGAAATGGTAGATAAGTCGGTAGGTATGGTTGCGATAGTGGTAGATCCGGTAGAAATAATGGTAGAATCGGTAGGTATGGTTGTGATGGTAGTAGATGCGGTAGAAATGGTAGAAATATCAGTAAGTAGGTCAGTAGAATTGGTAGGGATGGTTGCTATGGTAGTAGATCCGGTAGAAATAGTGGTCGAGCCGGTAGGGATGGCTGTGATGGTAGTAGAATCGGTAGAAATAGAGGTAGAGCCATTAGAAAGGTTGTCAGTGGCGGTAGGTCCGGTAGAAATAGTGGTCGAGCCGGTAGAAACATCCGCACTCGAAACAAAACAGCCCACATCACTTTCGGAAACCCCGGTAACTTCTCCGGTTGACTTGGTAGAAACCCCGGATGATGGTGCGGCGGCGGCTGAGTGGATAGCATCACCACCACTGCGGCCCGGTAAGAGGTGTGTAAGGTAGCTACTCTGGACTGGTTTGTGTTTGGCCAGTTCCTTCATCGCTGCTTCCAGGCTGAACCATTTACGCTTGCGACCTGAAAGTATATTGAATTTATTACTATTATTATTACTACTACTACTACTACTACTACTACTACTACTACTACTACCACTACTACTACTACTACTACTACTAGTAGTAGTAGTAGTCGTAGTAGTAGTAGTGGTAGTACTAGAAGTCTGGAAGAAGAAGAAGAGAGGTACCTTGGGTAAACTGCTGCTCCAAGTTATCAACATATATACCCTATGTCAACACTACACAGAGCAAACAACGTATATAACTCCACAATGAATGCACAGAGAATGTGGTGGAACATATACAGTGTTAGTGAATAGTCCACAAGTGAGTGAAAAGTGAAGTGGAATATCTGCCCCCCTGGTCATCTGGGTATCAAACAAGATGGCGGGGCGAGGTGGGACAATCTCAACCCAGGGACGAAATAGTGATGGCCTTGAAATCAACGAACTGTTATGCTTTATATCAAATAAAATAGATAGTCTACCTACAGACAGTATTGTGCAGCTTTGTGTACCCTTTTATGATGAAGATAAAATTGTGGCAGCCAAGAACAGAGTGTTCGATCTTATTGGTACTAGTGAAGATAACAATTATCGAAATTAATGAAATGAATGAATGAATGAATGGTGCAAACAAAAGTGCTGAGAACATTAAAGAGATTATTCAATTGCTACAAGAGAGTAAGGCTGTGGGCTTACCCACTTTCGTGGCCATGGACCTAAAGGACCTACCACCTATACAATTTGATAGGATAGATGTGTCAGTGCTACTTAGTGAAATCAAGAAGACCCAAATGGAAGTTAAATTACTGAGGGAGTGTACCACAGGTCAAAAAGAAATCATAGTGGACATAAGCAGTGTGGTTTCAAATGTAGCTGACAGAGTGAATAAGTTAGAAAATAACTCTACTAATGCTCCACCTCAACCACAGGCACAAGTGACACAACAACAGCAGCAGCATCTAGAACAACAGCATCAACAACAACAACCACCCATAGGCCTACAACACCACCACCAGCAACAGCAGGCTGAACTACAACAGCAACAGCTGCAACAACTCCAAACACAACAGCCCCAGCAACAACAGCAACCCATACAACAACAGCAGCAGCTACAACCACAACAGCAGCAATAACCACAACAGCAGCAACAACCACAACAGCAGCAATAACCACAACAGCAGCAGCTACAACCACAACAGCAGCAATAACCACAACAGCAGCAACAACCACAACAGCAGCAATAACCACAACAGCAGCAGCTACAACCACAACAGCAGCAATAACCACAACAGCAGCAACAACCACAACAGCAGCAGCTACAACCACAACAGCAGCAATAACCACAACAGCAGCAACAACCACAACAGCAGCAGCTACAACCACAACAGCAGCAATAACCACAACAGCAGCAACAACCACAACAGCAGCAGCTACAACCACAACAGCAGCAATAACCACAACAGCAGCAACAACCACAACAGCAGCAGCACCAGCAGGTGCAACAGCAACAGCAGGTGCAGCAGAAACAGCAGCAACAACAGCAGATGCAGCAGCAACAACAGCAGGTGCAGCAGGTGCAGCAGCAACAACAGCAGGTGCAGCAGCAGCAACAGCATCAACAAAAGCAACAACACCAGCGACAACTACAACAGCAACAACAACAACAATCCAAACGAACCCAACAGCAGCATTCATATCAAAGGCAACACCAGGTGTGGCAGCAGCAGTGACCACAACAGCAACAACACCGAACACAACAGCAATCTTTATCGTCGGCAACGAGAGAAGATAATACAGTGCCAGCTACACCATCCTCAAATTTACCTACACAAACTGAACCAAATGAAGGAGCCAATGCAAGGGAAAACCCATGGACTATGGTCAAATGGGTGAATGGCAAGCCTCGCTACTCTAGGGAAGGCGAGCAGGTTCACCCTAGACCGAGAAACCAGCCAGGAATTAAAGGTAGGGTCAAGGATACTGGCCTCAATACCATCAAAAGGCCCCGACTAGCTAGGGTGTTTGCCACAGGATTCAACCCTAGTGTTACTGCTGAGAATTTCAAGATATACTTGGCTGATAATCTACATATAAATATAGAGGTAAGACAGCTGACCACCCTCTCCAGGTCCACTACCTGTGCCTCCTTTTGTATAACTAGCGAATGTCCAGATCCAGATGTTTTCATGAATCCTGACCTGTGGCCAGAAGATGCATATGTCAACTGGTACAGAGAACCAAGACAATATCCCAATGAGGACAGTGCAGAGGCTTCTGGGACTTGGAGGCATCGCACACCACTATCCAACTCGCAGTAATGGAGGGGATACCAACAACAGCAGCAAGTATAAAAGTAACTTCATACAACTGCAGAGGACTCCCCAAAACAAAGAGGAATCTCCTGTTGCGACCTGACATCGTATCTACATTAAGGACCAGTGACATAGTCTGCCTTCAGGAAACCTGGTACACAAAACAGGGCTTAGGTAATTTGAACATATTAGATAAAGATTTCCATGGGTACGGGGTCTCCACTACGGACACACGTGATGGTATTGTGGCAGGTCACCCCCCAGGGGGAGTTGCAATAATGTGGAGATCGTGCCTAGGTAGTGTAATTAAAACCATTGAGACAAATTTAAGCTGGTGTGCGGGAATACAGCTGGCAGTGGGACACAGAAAATTTGCAATATTTTGTGTTTACTTACCGTATCAGTGTGCAGAAAATGAAGAACTTTATTTGGAAAAGTTAGGGGAACTTGGTGGCCTAATTTCTGAATTAGAGATAACGTGTTACTCAGTGGTAGGTGATTGGAATGCTACCCCTCACGAGTTGGGTGGCTCCATGTTTGCTAAACATATGTTAAGGTTTTGTGATGAGCAAGGTTTAATTTTGTCCTCCAAAAACCTGCTTCCAGAAAATAGCTATACATATGTTAGTGAAGCATGGGAGACCAGGTCGTGGCTTGATCATGCAATCTCTAGCTCTGACTTTCATGACTCTATCTCAGAAATGGCCATAAGATACGACATTACGGATGACGACCACATACCTATAGAATTAACAATCCAAATTAATAAGGCACCGGAAATAACAGAAACTAGCAATAGCATCAAGGCAAAAGTTCCATGGAATGTAATCTCAAATGAAGAGTGCCAAATGTACTGTGATAAAACCAAAGACTTATTAAATAGGGTGCAATATGATGGTAATGGTGTAGCACAATGCAGGGATCCAAAATGTAGTGATGCACAACACAGAAAGGACATTATTAAATTTTACAATAGTATAATAGATTCTTTATCAAAAGCGGGGGAAAGTATTTTTAATAGCCATAAATATAAGTCCTCATTCAATAAGCCAGGTTGGCAAGACTATGTGGCTGACCTGTATCAGGCCTCCAGAGATGCTAGGTCTCATTGGCTTGAGGTAGGTCAGCCCAGACAGGGGCCTATATTTGAACTTCACAAAAGAGCAAAGGCTAGGATCAAATATGCCATTAGATTTATTAAGCAAAATGAAAACCAATTAAGGAAGGAAGCCTTTGCAAAGAGTCTGGCAGAAAAGGATACTAACTGTTTTTGGAAGGACATCAGATCCATGCAAAATTGTAACACACCATTACCTGTCAGTGTTGAGGGGGTTACGGGTGAAGAGAACATTGCTGACTTATGGAAAACTCATTTTAAGGAACTACTTAACAGTGTAAACCAAAGGTCTACTAATGGTGCAATTCAATATGTGAAAAATAGTAATTATGAAGACATTAAAGTGACTGAAAGTGATCTTGAGAATGCCATAAGAAAACTTAACCTAAACAAAGCTTGTGGGCTGGATGGTATATATGCAGAACATCTTAAATATGCAGATAAGTTGTTAATAGATAAACTTAGTTCTTGTATCACCAGTCTATTTACGCATGGTGTCCTGCCGGAGTCTGTGATATCCGTAATACTTGTTCCTGTCATTAAAGATAAATCAGGTAAAATTACAGCTAAAGACAACTACCGCCCAGTAGCACTTGCTAGTGTGGTGAGTAAGGTAGTTGAAATGATAATGCTAGAAAGAATGTCTGCATATATTGTCACCAGCAGCAATCAGTTTGGTTTTAAGAAAAATCATGGCACAGACCAATGCATATATGTGCTGAAAAAAGTGATTGATACATACAAGCTAAATAGCTCAATTTTCTCTTGTTTTCTTGATGCAAGTAAGGCGGGGAGAGGTAGACCGAATATGAGGTGGAAGGATGGAGTGAGGAACTACATGAACGAAGGCGGTGCTGGTTGGGGGGAGGGGCGTCGACTGACTGGGGACAGAGGTGCATGGGGGCGGTTCGTTCGTGGCCACCCCTTCGGGGATCACGGCGTCAGGCAATAGATAGATAGATAGAAGTAAGGCTTTTGATAGGGTGTGTCACAAAACCTTATTTGAAAAATTAGTTAACAGGGGAGTGCCTAGCTATATTGTTAGGATACTTATTTTCTGGTATGCTAATCAAAAAATGTGTGTAAGATGGGGCAACATCCTGTCAGGCTCTTTCGCCGTAACCAATGGTGTTAGGCAGGGGGGGATATTGTCTCCGTATCTTTTCAACGTCTACATGGATGATCTTAGTCTGGAGCTGAACAAGACTCGCACTGGGTGCTGTATTGGCAGCACCATTGTAAATCATCTCATGTATGCTGATGACCTAGCCTTAATCGCGCCCTCTGGAGCAGGACTGGATAAATTATTAAGAGTATGTGAAAATTTTTGAATCGAACATTCAGTCAAATTTAATCCTATAAAGAGCAATATCATATTTAAATCTAACCTTCTATTGAAATCAAAGCTACCTAAATTCCATTTGTATGAAGAAATTATAGAAGAAGTAAGTAAAGTAAAGTATCTAGGACACTATATTTCAAGTGATCGCTCAGATGATGAGGATATGGGTCGTCAGTGAAGGCAACTTTACATGCAGGGAAATTCAATATTAAGAAAATTTCATATGTGCACATGGGATACAAAAATAACATTGTTCAACTCCTACTGCTCACCAATGTATACAGCACAACTATGGTGGAACTATAAGAAAATGACAGTGAATAGACTAAGTATCTCATATCACAATATCATGAAAATGTTTCTGGGGCTCTCAAAATATGAGAGTACAAGTACGCTATGTGCCTATATGAACTTACACTGTTACCAATCACTCATTAGAAAGCTAACATATAAATTCATTCAGCGCCTTAACACTTCTGAGAACAGGATCATTAAAATGCTACAAACTCCAAGCATAGTGTACACCTCTAGGATCCAGGCACACTGGAGGAAGTTGCTCTATATTTAACCTTAAGTAATGATTTCAGGTCTGCTACTCTACAGAATTAGCATACCGGTACTGATCCTCATAGTGCAGTACAGTACCGATATTCCTATACTGTACTGTAGCAACATACTGTACCGGAAGCTAAATTATGTGAGGCATGGTACTGTACACAATTAGGACAGTGGTTTTGGTAACACAGTAGTTTGATGACCACTGTTTTTGGTTGAGGCAGTGCTGTGAACTACATGATAGCAAGCTGGGTATTATTTTATTTCTTCTTATTTTATGTAGCCTATGTACAGTAGCTTATATATATTTATATATATTTATGTTACTGTAAGGTATATATGGACCCCAGTATGGTCCCCTCTGTACTGTGTGAGTCTGAAATAAAGTATTATTATTATTATTATTATTATTATTATTACTAATAATAATAATAATAATAATAATAATAATAATAATTTCTTTCATCGCTGCTGCCAGTCTCAACCATTTACGCTTGCGACCTGAAAGTACATTGAATTTATTACTATTATTACTACTACTACTACTACTACTACTGCTAATATAAATATATATATATATACTGTATATATATATATATTATTATTATATACATATATATATATATATATTTTTTTTTTTTTATGGATAGTTTAACCATACCACTGAGTTACAACATGTAACTCTTATAGGGCTGGCCTTAGCAAAAAGTCAAGGATTCGGCAATAAAGAGAATGGGGTCATGGATAAAAGAAAACACAGATGAGCAGGGGGGAGCACAGCAGGTCGGGACGGGATTAATCAGATTTCACCAAGAAGTGAACAAGAAGTAAGAAAACGAATGAGACGATATATGGAAATGGCGGGAGAGTCCGACAAAATTTCAGAGAAATTCTTAGTTTCTTACAGTAGATCCTCTGGAAAAAGGCAAACTAGGCCTGTGTATCCAGCTCAGTGCCAGTACTTGCACTACTGCGGTCATTTACGGTGTTGGCGGCGACAGCAGCAGACGCAAAATTTTTACTATTCTGTATTTTTGCTTTATAATCAAACTTCAAATCTTGTCTTCCCCATGCTTTATCAAGATTACTTTCAAACTTCCTTATTGATTCGGAATCTACTACATACTGGGGCAGTGCGTTCCACTCATTTACCACTCTTACGCAAAAGGAGTTCTTTGCCTTTTCAAGCCTATTTCTTTCTTTGTAAATTTTCTTAGAGTGTCCTCTCGTTCTTGTTCCCTCCCGCATCAAGAAGATACCTTCACACACATCCTCATCATACTTTCCTGACACTATCTTAAAAGCCTCTATCATATCCCCTCTCTTTCTCCTATATGCCAGTGTCGGAAGTCCCAGTGTCCTCAACCTCTGCTCATAGCCCGCGTTCTTCAACGTTGGTACCAGCTTGCTAGCTCTCCTCTGCACTTTCTCCACTGCTTCTATATCCTTTACCATATATGGAGCCCACACCTGGTTCGCATATTCCAGGTGCGGCCTAACCAGCGCTGTATAGAGATTCCTGAAGATTTCTTCGTCAAGTGACACAAATGTCCTCCTTATCAGCCCTACAATTCTATTGGCTTTGTTTATATTTTCCGCTAAATGTTCTGAGAAATTTAACTTATTGTCTATCACTACTCCTATATCCTTTTCTGCATTCACTTCCTCCATCGCTTCATACATACTGTATCCTACCTTGTCTATCTTGCTTGTCCCAATCCGCATGTACTTGCATTTTTTTGGGATGAAAAGGCATTAACCAATGTTCAAACCATCCCTTCATGCCCTCCACATCTCCTTGAAGCAAACCCACATCTTCCTTACTCCTCACTCTTCTATACAGCTTAGTGTCATCCGCATACAGGTATATCTCACTTCCATTAGTTAGAACTTCAGGTAAGTCGTTGATAAACATAACGAACAGTAGTGGTCCCAACACGGATCCCTGAGGTACCCCACTTGTAATTTCCCTCCACGCCGAGCCTATTCCATTCACCAGCACCCTCTGTCTCCGATCTTTCAGGAAAGCTTCTATCCATTTCACACATTTCTCCCCTATATTATAGCTTCTAACTTTCTCTATTAACCTTTTATGTGGGACCTTATCGAAGGTCTTCATAAAATCGCAATATACCACGTCTATAACATCACCATCCTCTAGAATTTGCATCCAATCATCTACCACCTTAATTAGCTGTAGTACCGTCGACCTTCCCGGCAAGAATCCGAACTGTCTCACAGTGAAAAGTTGGTTTGATTTCATATGCTCCATTATTCCTTCTCTAATTACCGTTTCCATTAGTTTACACACAACACTTGTCAAACTGACTGGTCTATAATTTCCTGGGTCATTTCTCTTTCCCTTCTTAAATATAGCTGTTATGTTCGCCTCTCTCCAGTCCGTCGGGAATTGTCCTGTATTAAAAGATACCTCAAATAAAAAATGTAATGGCTCTACTAACATCTCACCTCCTTCCTTTATGATTCTTGGATGTATCCCATCCAGTCCCGGGGACTTACTTCTGTTCATTTTTTCTATACCCCTTCTTATTCTAGCATGGGAAAACTCTATTAGTTCTAGTGCTGGTGCCTGTTTGATGGGAATAGTAGGCACTGCATCATCCGACTCCACTGTTAGTACCTCCCCAAAGTATTTCCCCAGCACCTCTGCTTTCTCCTTATCAGTTTCTGCTCTATTCCTATCATCCAAGTCTCCTATAAGTTCTGGGATACCTACTCTTCTTGTTAACTTTTCCTGAATGTACTTCCAGAATATTTTTGGTTTATACTTCACATTTCTTGCAATCTCTCTCTCTCCCTCTCCTTGTCTCCCACATTATTTTATTGTTTATTTGTCTGCGTTCCAAATCCACTTCTTTAGCTTCTATACTGTACTAAACCCCCTGTTCTTTTTTAACAATTTTAGTCTTTCCCACAATCGTTTTTTTCTTATCAATGTCCAAAGCTTTCTTTTCATTGTTAATTCAGGGTTCGTTCTTTTCCTCAATTTTGTTTTATCCTTATATTCCCTTACTGGTACACATTTGTATTCTCCAGTTTGACTCTAATCTTCCTCCACATTCCTTCAGGGTCTTCACCGTTCAAGTATTCCCCCCAGTCAATGTCCAAACACCGTCTCAGCAGCTCATAATCTGCTCTATCATACATGTATATTTTTTTATTGCTTCTATTATCCCTCTCTGTTTTAATATTGCAACTAAAACTTATACAGGCATGGTCACTACGACCTATAGGGCTATCCACATTGACATGTTCCACTATATCCTCCTCATTGCTAAAAATCAAATCAAGTACACTCCCCTGCGTCCCATCTCTATATCTTGTCATCTCTGTAATATGTTGCGTTAAAAAACAATCTCTCACTTTCTCTATAAACTTGTTTTCCAGGCTACACTGTCCCGCTGGAGTAGTACAATTTGCCCAGTTGATCCTTGGCAAATTGAAATCTCCAATCAAAATCTTATATTTGTTCTCTCTATTATCTATTTCCTCCATTGCTTTCAGTAGGTTATCATCCTCTTCCCTAGTATTATTTGGGCTTCTATATATAGAGGCAATTAGAATTGACCCTCTTGTACATTTTACTTCAATACACAAATACTCACAATACTGCTGTCTCATATCCACCTCATTTACCTTGAGCTCTTTTCTTACATAAATAAAGTCCTCTTCCAACCTCTGCTCTAATAGCATTCCTCTCGTACAACTCAAAACCCTCCAAACTATACTCCACCAGTTCCCTTTCAATTCTAGCATTTTTTGGTTTTACTTCCTGTAAGGCTATGACATCAGGTTTTTCCTCTTCATCCTGCAACCTACATGTCAGTTCTCTTTTCTTGTCCTGGGTAAGCACATCAACATTACTAAACATAATCCTTAATCTTTCTACCCTTCTTTCAGCAACTACACCATCCCGCTCCTCCTGTCCGTACCCTACTCCCCCCCTAGCACTACTGGGTCTGCAGCTTCGTCTCCTGTCTCTCCCTGTGACACCTCCACCTTGTTCTCCTCCTCCGTCACAACTTCTATCACATTCTCTTCCCTCCCTGATCTCCTTCTCCCTTAAATATAGCGAACGAGGACGGGAATAGAGAGGGCATTCATTAATAATATGACGAATAGTGAGAGGGACACGGCACGGCAAGCAATCAGGGCGCAGTTCATGGGGCGACAACATCAAATAACCATGGGTTAATCTAGTATGGCCTAAGCATACGTAGGCGTGTGAGTAATACTTCGAGGGAACGGGAGGGCTGTATCGAAGATTGCCACAAACAGGGTGTGTCCTTAATAGAACACAATTTGTTATCAGGAGATTGGGACGCCCACAACATCCGCCACCTTTGTCGAATAACATACTCCATGGACACCAGCCAGTCCTCCACTGGGAGACTGGATTGAGATAGGGGTATAGCGTTCTTCACAGATCGATCAGCACTTTCATTATGGGCGATCCCTACATGGGCCGGAATCCAACATATCTGAACCCAGCGGGCAGAGCCATGTAGTTCATGTAGGGAATGTTGAATACGGGCGACCAATGTGTGCCGTGGGTTATAATGACCAAGAGCTTCGACGGCACTACGGGAATCACTATACAGTATATGACAAATCGACCAGCAGGGGATTGTAGGATGATGTTAAGAGTGGTTTGAATGGCGAATAGCTCAGCAGTATAGATGGTAGCATATGAGTACAAAGGAGTACAAAGGAAATCAAGCAACAACAGATCTAGTGACCCTTCTAGGTTGCTTGTCCTCCAAAACACTGAGGATCAAGTGTTCAAACAGTGGTTTAGAGTGGGTAAGGGAACATTGGAAAGGGAATTACTGCCCTGGAACTAATGTCCGTGGCAGGATTAGGAAGTTAGTAGGGGACATATGGGTTAGTAACTGAGGGGGGGGTAAAATAAAGTTATTCATTTACAAACGCAGTCAGTCACGGGTTTGATGCAAGATATTTGTCTAGGCGGAGTTTAATTAAATGAATCAACGGTGATGCAGTCTATAACGTTTCGGGGAAGCCCATTCCACAAGTTGACAACTCGATTGAAGAAGAAATTCTTAGATTCATGTGAGTTAAAAGATTTACCAATAATTTTGCAACCGTTTCCCCGCGTGTAATTAGATTGGTCGATAGTGAAGTACAGTCAGGACCCCCAATA
The DNA here is from genome assembly GCA_032716605.1 of Paralithodes platypus. Lineage (NCBI taxonomy): Eukaryota > Metazoa > Arthropoda > Malacostraca > Decapoda > Lithodidae > Paralithodes > Paralithodes platypus. The sequence goes on along the minus strand of CM064582.1, from coordinate 37,818,474 downwards.
CACGATTCCACAATTCGCGAAAACCCTAATACACGAGTTACCCCTCGAAAATAACATTAATTAATTAAGCATTAATTACGCGAGGTGGTACCACAATACACGAATCGAGAGCTAAGAAGGGGCCAAATCCGCTATTCCCGCTTGATACGCTAGAACGTCTACGTTTCGCGAGGCCCAGGAGTAGCTCTGAAAAAAGAAGAAGACGGGCATACGCCTGCCTTCCCTCCCGCTTACCCTCCCTCCCTCCCTCCCACAGTCCCGCTCAAGCGCTCATAGCCGTGCGGAGTGACCAAACGTTTGTAGTGCCTGCCACTTTTTTCGCCATGCCACGCCAATATAAGAAGATAACACACAAAATGAAGGTGGAATTGTTGTTTCGCAAGAAAAGAGGAGAAGGAAACTGTGCAATAGGCTTGTCAGAGTAAACTGTTCGTACGATTTGGTTAGGGAGGGAGAAGTTGGAGAAAATCGTGAAGTCCTACGGTCCTAGTCCTAGTCCTAGCCTATCTACTACTAATTTTAAGGTAAGGTTTCATATTTGTATTCATTGTTCTTCTTATATATAAGATATAGACTGTACTGTAGAGCCAAAAATGTCGAAAATAGGGCCAAAAATTTCGAAAATAGGCCATAATTGAGAGATGTCACCCAATCTAATTATTCCCATTTAAAGTTAGTTCCACAATACCCGAATTCACAATACGCGATGCCTCCTGTCACCCCTATTCTCGCGAATTGGGGGTCCTGACTGTACTTACTACAGTCCATATTGTCGATGCCTTTGATGATTTTGAACACTTGAATTAAGTCGCCTCTTAATCTGCGCTGGGTTAAAGGAAATAGATTTAATTCTCTAAGACGCTCTTCGTATGGTTTGTTCTTTAGGCTAGGTATCATTTTGGTAACTCTACGTTGAACTCGTTCTAGCTTGTTTATATCTTTTTGGTAATAAGGGCACCAGGATTGAACGCAGTATTCCAGAAGAGGGCGGACTAAGGAATTGTAAAGGGTTAGGATAACTTCTTTGGATTTATGCTCAAATGACCTGCCTATAAAGCCAATTATTTTGTTTGCTTTCTTAACAACTGCTGAACATTGTTGACTCGGTTTTAGGTTACTCGATATTGTTACTCCCAGATCGGTTTCTCTGTTTACATTCTTAAGCTGAGTGCCATTCATCGAATAGTTTGCTTTCTCATTTAGGTATCCGATATGTAGTACTTTACATTTATCCGCATTGAAACTCATTTGCCAAATTTGGGCCCAACATGACAATTTATCTAGATTGTGTTGCATATCGTCAACTTGATCTTTTGAGAGTACGCTATTTGCAATTTTTGTATCGTCAGCAAATTTTGAGATTGTACAGGTGAGACCCTCATCTATGTCGTTGATGTAAATTAGAAAGAGAATTGGTCCTAGTACCGATCCCTGGGGTACCCACGCTACTTACATTGGTCCATTTAGATGCCTTACCGTTTATGACTACTCTTTGCTTTCTGTCGCTGAGCCAATTTTCTATCCATTTCAACACACCGTCTTATATTCCATGCGCTTTTAGTTTTAGCAGTAAACGTTTGTGGGGAACTTTGTCAAAGGCCTTTTGAAAATCAAGGTATATAATATCTACAGCTTTACTCTCATCGTAGAGGTTGAGGATATCGTGGAAGAAGTCTAAGAGGTTTGTTAAACAGGAACGTTTTTTACGAAAGTCGTGTTGAGTATCTTTAAGTATGTTATTTTCCTCTAAGTGATTTACGAGTCTGTCTCGTATGACCGTTTCTAGCATTTTACATACAACTGAGGTTAAGCTAATTGGACGATAGTTACTGGGTAGGGATTTGCTGCCTTTTTTTAATATCGGTGTTACGTTGGCTAGCTTCCACTGATCAGGCATAGTTCCAGACTGCAAGGATTTATTGAATAGTAATGTCAGTGGTTAGGAGAGCTCATCCTTAGCTTCCTTTAGAACTCTAGGCGAGATTGTATCAGGTCCAGGCGTTTTATTTACCTTGAGTTGATCTAAACAATTCAATACTTCTCTCTCTGTAACGGTGATATTGCTTAGAACATCTGAATTATCAATCTGAATCGGCGATGGTGTAGGGATATCACTGAGGTCTTCTGTTGTAAAAACTGATGCAAAGAAGGTATTGAGGGCATTACTCATTTGTACTTTGTCTTTGGTGTATTCTCCATTTTCATCGACTAACGGTCCAACAGTTGAAGTAACTACTTTTTTCTTTCTGATATAACTATAGAATTCTTTCGGGTTTGTTTTACTTTGATTCGCAATATGTAACTCTAAGGTCTTTTTACTTTGCTTAATTAACTTTTTGGCTTTGCGTCGTACCTCTACAAATTTCACCGTTCTTCGTCATTTTGTGAGGATTTTAATCTATCATTAGCAAATTTTTTAGCAAGCAGGCAGTTTGAAATATCTTTATTCCACCATTTGGGCTTATTATTATGGCCTGGACGCCGTATTTTCGATGGTATGCAGTCTTGCACTGCTTTTAGGTAAGTGGTTTCGAATAACTTCCAAGATGTATTTATGTCGTTATTGTTAATTAAAAAGCTCCAGTCAGTTTCTTTAAACATAGCTCTAAGTTTATGGAAGTTTGCTTTCTTGAAATTAGGGACTTTTTCGATGCTACTATTTGGTTCGTTACGAGTAAACTTTAAAGTGAAAGTTATCGTACGATGGTCGCTGTTACTGAATTCATCACCAACATTCAAATTCTCTATTAATTCTTCTTTTGTTTCAAGTACAATGTCAATACCACGGGTCAGCGTTCGAACAAATTGATAAAGCGAACTCTCTTGCAAGTTCGTATACAAGTCATGTCCGGAGTGTGAAGTAAGAGTATCGCCCCACTTGGTCACAGGTAAATTAAAGTCGCCAAAAATTACGGTATCTTGCGAGTTACTTAAGTCTGCAATTTGTTCGTAAATTTCTCGGTCAGTTTGCACTGATTGAGCTGGAAGTCTGTATATTAACGCAAGTATTATATTTGTACCTTTATTATTCTTTATTAGCACAAAAGATGTGTCGACGTTCACAATTTGAGGTTTTGACAAGAGGGTAGGGTTAAGACTTTCTTTGATATAAAGTGAGGGGAGAGAGAGCTGGACACAATGGTTAGATGACACTGCAGCACAACCAACTCCAGAAACTGAGTTAAACCCATCAGTATAAATAGCAGTGTGACTACCCTTACGTCGCATGTGTTCGGGAGTATGTTGGCGTAAGACCTCAGGAGTAGGAAAGGAATGCTTCGTCAAATAGGATAGATACAGACAAATATGAGGCGGATGTAATGTCCATGGGGGGCGTGAAGGGGCTGGGCGGAAAAGGCTGAGGGGAAGGTTAGCAGTACAGAGCAGCTGGGTAGCACGGACCGGAAAGCTTGTGACATGTGTACAGCGGGAAATGTCGGGTATGTCAAAGAGACGTTTGGTAGGAGAGTCACTAATTAGTAATCCGAAGCGCACTACGCATGGTCACAAGGTCTCGATGAAGGAACAGGGGGTTCACCACTATCCGCAAGAATCGAGATGGTGGGCGACGAGCGGAAGGCTCCAGTACTGAGGCAGATGCCTTGATGGTGAAGCGAGTCTAGTGAGTTTAACCCCTCAGACCCGGTAGGGCTCTGAGGCACCCATAACAAACTAGGGTCAGGAACCCGGTAGGGCTCTGAGGCACCGGCAGCTTGAAAGCCTGTAAGCTTGTTTTGAAAACCGTCCATCCGACGCATGTAAACAACAGCCGGTTGGACCGACGCCGCGCATCTCCGACCACAAGAAGGAGAGGCGTCGCTTGTTTGTGTGTGGCTGTGTGTTATTGTTTAGTATTGCAAAGTGGCTGATATGGCTGACATCGCCACAAAGTTCTCTCCACCGAAATGGTCACTGAACCAGTTGACTTAGAGAGCTCTACTCGATGCCATTCTACAGGTACGAAACACATCTACGCTTGGGGATGCGAGGGAATGCGGAAGCAGTCAAAATAACAAAGATACGGTAGCCTAGGCGTAGACGTTTTTCGGCCAAAACCCACGGGTTTCGGGGATATATTATAGAATGTGTAGCCGGGAACCAAGGGTTAAGGTCCCTTCTGAAGCAGCACCATACACAGGGCAGCCATAATCAATAATAGATAAGATGGTAGCTTTGTATAACATCAACATAGTAGGTCGACGGGCGCCCCAAGTAATATGGGATAATTTCTTCAATATGTTAAGGGCGCGACGACCCCTTGATTTAACGTAGGAAACGTGAGCTTTCCAATTCAGACGAGAATCAAACACCAGTCCGAGAAATTTGTGTTCACGGCATACTTTGAGTCGAGTGGTTGAGAGACGTAAATCAAGCACTTGGTTGCGCATCCACCTTTTGTCACGGTAAAAGAGCATCGCTTTTGTATTGTCAGGAGAAAAGCAAAATCCAACCGAGGAGGCTCAAGATTGGACTTTAGCAATTGCTAAATTGAGTAGGCTACCCGCTGGGCATGACGGAGATTCTTGGAGGCATAGTAGATGGTAAAATCATAAACGTACAGGCTATGTTTCACTCCTGCAGGTAAATATAAGGTACAGTAATACCATTGATCGCAAGAGGAAAGAGAGTGCTGCTGAGAACACAGCCTTGAGCTAGACCGCATTGAAGTGGAAAAACATTAGAGAGAGTAGTTCCCACACGCACACTAAACGTTCAGCCAGACAAGAAGTTGGATATAAATTGCGGGAGATATCCCCGGATGCCAGCGGAGTTGATAGTATGAAGTATTTGATGACGCCAGGCAGTGTCGTAAGCCTTAGAGATATCAAAGAAGACAGCAACCAACAGTGATTTATTCGAAAAACCTTCCTGAATACAAGACTCCAGATGGGTAAGGGAGTCTAATGTGGAACGATGCGGTTGGGAAGCAAATTGGAAGGGCGTTAAGACTCCAAATTCATGGAGAGTCCACAATAACAGTGGGTTCACCATTTTTTCCATTAGCTTACAAATGCAATTGGTCAGGGATATAGGGCGATAGTTCGTTGGTACGCAAGGATCTTTACCTGGTTTTGCAATCGGGATAACCGTAGCATGGCGCCAGGCATCAGGGAATTTGCCAGAGGTCCACAAATAATTATAAAAGGTCAATAAATAGCTCTTGGCTAATGGAGTAAGATGTTTCAGAAGTTCAAAGCTAACATCATCCGGGCCCGGTGCAGACATTGTGCATGAGGAAAGGGCAGCATCCAACTCCGACATAGTGAAAGGTTATAATCATGGTTCGAACTAGTGTGAAAATCCAAAGGTCTTCTTTCAACATTTTCCTTCGTCGAACGAAAAGCTGCATCCAGATAATCCAGCAACCCACCCGTATCCCGGATCGCTTCGGAGATCGGCCCAACATTCTACACTTATTTCTGACTTCTAACCCTTCTTCTTATACGTCAATCTTTTCTCTCCTTTGGGCTCCTCCGACCATAAACTTATCTCCGTCACCTGTCCTATCTCTTCAGTACGGCCATCCGATCCTCCGAGCCGGCGGCGCTTGTGGCACTTTGGCGCTGCCGACTGGGAGGCTCTCCGGCAGTACTTCTTTGATTTCCCATGGAATGACTTCTGCTTCCGTGGCCGAGGACCCTCGGAGAGTGCTAAACGCATTACCGAGGTAATCCTCTCGGGCATGGAAGCGTACATCCCATTTTCTTTCTCTCAGTCTAGTGCAAAAAAATCTTGGTTTACGCACGTTTGTTCTACTGCTGTCCACAACAAGGAGGAAGCATTCAAACGGTACCGACGCCTTAAAACTTAAGAATCTCATTCTTCCTATGTTTCTGCCCGGAATCAAGCCAAATCTGTTCTTCGACTTGCCAAGCATTCTTTCATCAATAATAAATGCACTGAACTATCCAACTCTAGCTCTTCCCTAGCTTTCTGGCATCTAGCCAAAAACCTCTCCAACAACTTTTCTTCCTCGTCTTTCCCTCCCCTTTTCCACTCTGATGGTACAACCATCACTTCTTCCTCTGACAAAGCTGAACTCTTTGCTCAAACTTTTGCCAGAAACTCTACCTTGGATGATTCCGGTTCCTCCCTCTCCACCCCCCTCTCTCCTACTTATGCCTAATATCCTAATCTCTTCTAAAGATGTACTTTCTACCCTCTCTGGGCTTAATACTAAGAAGGCGTATGGTCCGGACGGTGTTCCTCTTGTTGTACTTAAAAACTTTGCTTCCGTGCTGACCCCCTGCCTAGGCAAACTCTTTCGTCTCTGTCTCTCCTCTAACATCTTTCCTTCTTGCTGGAAGTTTGCTCTCATTCAACCTGTCCCAAAGAAGGGTGACCGCTCTCAACCCTCCAACTATCGTCCAATTGCTCTCATCTCTTAAGTTTTTGAAACTATTCTTGCTTCCAAATTTCTTAAGCATTTCTCTTCTCATAATCTGCTCTCAGATCGCCAGTATGGCTTCCTTAAGGATCGCTCTACTGGTGATCTTCTTTCATATCTTACTAACTCTTGGTCATCTAACTTTCGGGACTTCGGTGAGACTTTTTCTATTGCACTAGACATATCGAAGGCCTTCGATAGAGTCTGGCACAAATCTTTAATTTCCAAACTGCCCTCCTTCGGTTTCTGTCCCTCCATCTGTGCCTTTGTCTCTAATTTCCTTTCCGGCCGTTCCATAGCTGCGGTTGTGGACGGCCATCGTTCAATTCCTCATCCTATCAACTCTGGTGTTCCTCAGGGTTCTGTCCTATCTCCTATTCTCTTTCCAATTTTCATAAATGATCTTCTCAACTGTACATCTAGTCCCATCCATTCATATGCAGACGATTCTACTTTACACCACTCAATTAGTTTTTCAGAACGCCCCAGCCAGCAGTCCCTCAAAAGTAAGCGTAATGAAGCCATAAAATGCTTATCTTCTGATCTAGCTACTATTTCCAATTGGGGTAGAGAAAACCTTATTAAATTTAATGCTTCCAAAACTCAATTTATACATCTTACTACCCGTCAGGAACCTCCAAAGGACATATCCCTTATTCTTCAACAATACAAAAATCAACCCTTCATCTTCCCTCAATGTTCTCGGTGTCTCTTTTTCTTCTGCTCTCACTTGGAAAGACCATATTACCAGTCTCGGTAAGGCAGCCTCCCAGAAGCTAGGTGTGCTCAACCGCCTCAAGGGGTTCTTTACCCCTGCGCAGCTACTTGCTCTGTACAGGGGCACAGTGCGTCCTTGTATGGAGTACTGCTCACATGTGTGGGGAGGTTCCTCTCACACTGCACTCCTAGATAAAGTAGAAAGGAAAGCTTTTCATATCATTAACTCCCGTCCACTCACCAGTTCTCTGCAATCTCTCTCTCTTCGCCGCAAGGTTGCATCTCTCTCACTATTCTATCGCTACTACAATAATCAGTGTTCCTCGGAGCTTTCCCAGTGTATACCACCTCCTCTACGTAAGGTACGTAGTACCCACCTTGCAACACAATCCCACCCCTACTCTGTGCAACTCTCCAACCCAAGAGTGAAACGCTATTCTCAGACTTTCTTCTATTCAACTGCTGAACTCTGGAACTCTCTCCCAGAATCAGTCTTTCCCTCTTCCTATGACTTAAATTGCTTCAAACTCTGTGTGTCCAGGCATTTTAGCTCAAACGTCCCTTGATTTCGGCCCTGTTACTCTTTGAAATCTGGGGGAGGCACTCGCTGTAGGCAGTTATGCCTTTTGTCTCCCTCATTCACATAGAAAAAAAAAAAAAAAAAAAAAAAAAATCAATGCTACTCACATGAGCTAGATGACGTCCAAGGACGTTAGCAATTTCCTGGGGAAAATGGATGTGTTGGCCATCCACAAACAAAGCATGGCTTGGAGGATGGAAATGAGATCCATTGATACGGTCGAACTTACGCCAAACCGTGCGGACGGAGGGGGTGGAAGAGATGGAGGAGACATAATTCTGCCAAGAAGCAGATTTGGCCCTTTTAACCTCCTTTCAAAATTTTGCTGAGAGCCAGTTGTAGCACGGCCTAAGAGCCAGGATATGGAGGAGGATGGTGACTAAGGGGACAAAAATAGTAGGGGAAGGGGGATGAGACACAGAAAGGCGTCGATATCGCGACTGAAGGACACAAATTCTACGTCGAATTGCACGTTTCTGTCGGACTAATATTTGGAGGAAATCATTCCACCAGGGCACACGTTTGGCCATAGGACGGGTCGAGGTGACAGGAATCGATGCGTCGGCTGCGTGTTTGATGAATGCAATTAGATGGTCATTTAAAATGTTATGGTCTCGAGGTATAAACGGGGGAACATTCCTAGTGTGGAGAAGGAATGCCTGCCAATCAGCCTTCAGAAAATTGTATCTGGGAGGCATCGTGGCGACCTAGAATCCAGAGCCGTGATAAGGACAGGGAAGTGATCGCTAGTGTGCAGGTCGTCTATCACATGCCAGCTAAATTTGTCCACGACAGAGGGTGAACACATGGGAATGTCTATGGATGAAAAAGTATTATGTGTCTGGGAGAAATAGGTGGGAGTATCCCCCTCGTTGAGACAGCATAAGGCCGAGTCAAGGAGCTGTGCGAAGTGTGAACCCGGGCCATCTGTAGCGGAACATGTATGATCCCAATCAGGGCTATGGGCGTTAATGTCCCCAACAAAAAGCATTGGAGCCGGAAAACTATCAGTAAAAGAGTGGAGTAGGTGAAGGTCATAAGAATAGGAGGGTTGATTGTAAACATTACAGATGGATACAAGACCGTTGCCAGGAATAAAAATTTGAATAGCAGAGTGTTGGAGATAGGCAGAGCAGTATAGGACAGTTTCGGGTGGACATAAATGGCAGAACCATATTCGTTGCCGGTAGACAACGATTGGCTTGCAAGACAATAATCGAGGATCGAGTCAGCACTCTGCCGCACGTCTTGGAGGCAGAGGCACATAGGGGAATACACTTTGAGGAGACGCTGGACTTCGCCAAGACGAAGGCGAATTGGGCAGTCCGTTAGCGTTCCATTGGAGAATGGTTGGGCAGTACAGTACATTACGTGAGAGATGTAAGGTTACTGAGGTTGACAGAGCTGTTAGATTGACGTAAAGTTTCACATGATAGTGGACGATCGTTAGGGTTGGTGGAACCAGTACGGGCGTGTGGTGGTGAAGCAGATGCATCATGATAATTGAAGGAGTTGGCGATTTTTGGTGATAAAAGCCTCTTGAGTTAGAGAGGCAGTATCATGCCGATGACACAAATGATGGCAGCAAAGGCAGCTATGAGTGTGGGTCTCAATATGATCAGAAGACAGCAGTTCACGACTTAGGAAATCCCAAATGACCGTCGAAATTGCCGAAGGACCCATGTTGGGCGCACTAGTGCAGGCACCAATAAAGCACAAGTGGCAGCCGCAAGAATCAGGATGGGGTGTCTGAGAGGGCGGGATAACCTGAGGTCAAGGATGAAGATGGGGGTGATTGCTGGGGGCCTCTTGAGGGACTGAAACATCATCAGGCTGTGTGTGGATGATGGAGGAGAGGCCAGGAACCGGAGGAGATGGCACAGACAATGGCGATGGGGGGGCAAGAGTGATTGCACACGTTTTATGCGGTCAGCAGGTGGGGAGGAACCAAGATCACGACCCCTCTTACGGTGAGGTGGGAGGGAATGCGAGCTAATGGGAGAATTAGGGGTGGGATGAACAGAAGATTGAGAAGTAGAGAGATCATAAGTAACCATGTCGGCATCATGGAGATTAAAGGTAGTTTAAAGTGAGTCAGCAAATCCAATGATTGAAGATTACGCTGCCGGCCATGATCGGCACAGAAACAATCTTGAGGACATTCATGGTGGGAATCAGAAGGAACTAAGTGGCAAAGGAATTTAGATAGAGCCGCATTCAAGATGGTATGCGTTGATTCTTTATGTGTTAGCAGGAGGACTTTCTCACAGGCATGGCAACCACAGGACTCGCCTGGATGGGGCAGTGACCAGTTGGGAGGAGTACAAAGGAGTACAAAGGAAATCAAGCAACAATAGGTCTAGTGACCCTTCTAGGCTGCTTGTCCTCCAAAACACTGAGGATCAAGTGTCCAAACAGTGGTTTAGAGTGGGTAAGGGAACATTGGAAAGGGAACTACTGCCCTGGAACTAATGTCCGTGGCAGGACTAGGAAGTTAGTAGGGGACATATGGGTTAGTAACTGAGGGGAGGATAAAATAAAGTTATTCATTTACAAACGCAGTCAGTCGCGGGTTTGATGCGAGATATTTGTCTAGGCGGAGTTTAAATGAATCAACGGTGCTGCAGTCTATAACGTCTCGGGGAAGCCCATTCCAGAAGTTGACAACTCGATTGAAGAAGAAATTCTTAGATTCGTGTGAGTTAAAAGATTTACCAATAATTTTGCAAACCGTTTCCCCGCGTGTAATTAGATTGGTCGATAGTGAAGTACTTACTACAGTTCATATTGTCGATGCCTTTGATGATTTTGAACACTTGAATTAAGTCACCTCTTAATCTGCGCTGGGTTAAAGGAAATAGATTTAATTCTCTAAGACGCTCTTCGTATGGTTTGTTCTTTAGGCTAGGTATAATTTTGGTAACTCTACGTTGAACTCGTTCTAGCTTGTTTATGTCTTTTTGGTAATAAGGGCACCAGCATTGAACGCAGTATTCCAGAAGAGGGCGGACTAAGGAATTGTAAAGGGTTAGGATAACGTCTTTGGATTTATGCTCAAATGACCTGCCTATAAAGCCAATTATTTTGTTTGCCTTCTTAACAACTTCTGAACATTGTTGACTCGGTTTTAGGTTACTCGATATTGTTACTCCCAGATCGGTTTCTCTGTTTATATTCTTAACCCGTACAGCCCCAGCGACGCGTCTGGCGCGTCACCCTAATTGCGCCGACCGTAACCTCAGGTGTAGCCTCTCAAGAGGCCTCAGATTTGTATGGGAACTGTGTACGTATCCCACGCAACCGTGCCGATGGTTGAAAACTCTCAAAGTCCACGTGCGTGCGCGTGAGCGCGCAATAACCTGTTTTTTTTGGGGTAATTGCCTTCAATTTTTTACTCTTGTAAAATACGTTTTCGGGGGCTCTGTAGGACCATTCTTTAAGCTTTTTGAGCGGTTTTTCGTGGTTTTTCCTTCATTCCTAACCCATTCGCTATTGTTTCTGGAATAAAACCATTTTTTGAAAACCGGCCGGGTTCTGGTGAACAAACATTACAAAACTAGCCGGGGCTTCACAGGTTAAGCTGAGTGCCATTCATCGAATAGTTTGCTTTCTCATTTAGGTATCCGATATGTAGTACTTTACATTTATCCGCATTGAAACCCATTTGCCAAATTTGGGCCCAATGTGACAATTTATCTAGATTGTGTTGCATATCGTCAACTTGTTCTTTTGAGGAGGCGAGACATTATCATCAAACGCAGCAACTCCGGCCTCGATCTCAGCAAGACGATCGTCGGCAGTAATAGCGGCTAATCTATTCTTGGAACGAGGAGAGAACCCTGAAGTGGGGCGCATCATCGCGGTTTTGGTACTGAAACCTTGATCCTTACTCGACGTAGATGGAGGCGTAGCTTTAGGAGGTGCAGAAATACTACCACATGATGGTTCAGTATGGGCAAGAGAATTGGCAACAGGTTTAACAGGGTTACGTTCATGATCTCTAAGCACCTCAAATCGATTCGAAGTGGGCACAGCGATAGCAGGCGAAGGACCCCTAGCAGTAAAGGAGAGGGGTCGGCGCTGGGTAGTAGAGGAAGAATTCGGCACAGCAGATCGAGGGGGCTCCGAGGTATGGGACTGAACCACTGACGCCATGCGGCGCCGGGGGGCAAGACCCTCTCCCTGGAGAAACCATACTGCCTTACAATATGGGAGACCCTTGGTGGACTGCAAATGAACTACCTCCTGATGAAACACGTAATAAGAGCAAGATCTACTTGTTGAAACGTGGTTCTCACCACAGTTCACACAATTCGCCACAGGGGACGAACAGGCACTGAAAAGATGTTGATCGGAGCTACATCTAGAGCATACAGGAAGAAGATGTTGATCGGAGCTACATCTAGAGCATACAGGAAGAAGATGTTGATCGGAGCTACATCTAGAGCATACAGGAAGAAGATGTTGATCGGAGCTACATCTAGAGCATACAGGAAGAAGATGTTGATCGGAGCTACATCTAGAGCATACAGGAAGAAGATGTTGATCGGAGCTACATCTAGAGCATACAGGAAGAAGATGTTGATCGGAGCTACATCTAGAGCATACAGGAAGAAGATGTTGATCGGAGCTACATCTAGAGCATACAGGAAGAAGATGTTGATCGGAGCTACATCTAGAGCATACAGGAAGAAGATGTTGATCGGAGCTACATCTAGAGCATACAGGAAGAAGATGTTGATCGGAGCTACATCTAGAGCATACAGGAAGAAGGGCCCTACAATACTTTTCAGGGTGTCCAAACTTCCAGCGATTCCTGCATTGTCGTGGCCGTCGGGTGAATGGTCGCACCAGGAGTTTACGACCCGCAACATTGACAGTTGCCGGTATTTCTTGGCAATGAAAGTATATCTTGACTATGCGGAGGGGGGGCCGACCTTCGGCCCTAACTCCTCTCGCAGTCATGGTGTACGTGTCAACCGATTTGATGGTGGGGTCATGCTTGCGGAGCGAGGCGCAGATACGTGGAGCAGCCAGAGTAAAGTTCTGATCGGCTACACAGATGTCAGATGGGAGCGCAATTGTGCCAATGCACTGATTAAGAGTGTCGTCGGCATGACCCGACATATTGTCATTCGGGTCACAGAGGACAGACTGCAGTAAGGTGCACCGAGTTTCATTAGCGACCTCAATCACGCGAGTAGTGGCGGATGTCGCATGCATGGATACCGCTCCCACCTCATCTTGGAGGAGCGCGTAGAGTGTGAAGTCGTCCATGGGGTCAGCTGTAATCTTGAAAAACCTAGGCCATCGTGCAGGGACAAACATATCGGTGAGAACCTGGCTCAACGGAGCTACTAACTGAGTACGTTTGTGGCGAGGAGTGATGGTAGGGCGAATGTAGGGCGTCAACGTCGTGATGAGAGAGCCAGAGTCAGTAGTAGTGGTCGGGATGGAGGTAATGGTCGTCGTAATAGATGATGGTACGGTAGTTAGAGTAACATGGTCGTAGGTCGAGACAGCGGTGGTTACAGCTGTACTCTGAGTGCACGAAGGGGAGATCGAACTTGCAGGTAGAGCAGGAGGAGACTCGGTACGCTCCACTGCGTCTACACTTGGAGGAGAAACGTCAGGATCAATGGTCATAAACTCGCAATGTTCAGCAACAGGTGGGTCATGAGGGTCCATAGGAGTAGTGTGCTCGTTAGGGAAGTTCACATTACCGGTCGGGACCTTTGGCGATGAAGCGTCAATACCAAGGGGGGAGGGGGAGGGCGAAGGAACATCAATGGCAGCAGAAACATCGTGTTCTATTAGAGTCGACGCCATGATCAGATAAAGAAAAGTGAGTTGTCCCTGAGAAGGCAGGGACACCTCGCATGGAAAGTTAGTGCCCACACACCAAAGCTCTCCACGCTTAGACGTCGACCAGCCATAAAAAAGTCCAGCAGACACCACATGAAGGGAATGGTTGCTGTCGAGAAGTAGTGGGATCACGGTACGAGACACGAGTGAACAGCCCACACTGACTGCAACTGTTAGCATTCAGATTGCAGATCCCACCTAAATATTACAGTATATGCTATACAGCAAAAGAAAAATAAGAAACATAGCAATGGGGGAGAACAAGAACAGCACGACAGGCTAAATGTGAGGCTGAGACTACAGTAGTTCGAAATACCAGCACCAATCAACTCCATGTACAAGAAGGGAAGATAGGGGACAAAGCCAAACACTAAATCCAACGGTCGACAGCTTCGGACCCCCAACATGCACAATAGAGCGATTGGCGGGGAGCGCTGGGTTACTGTTTCGGTACCTGGGAGTGGCCCGCCCCATTAACTCGACCGAAATGCAGCTACTTCTACATCCGATGAGGCACAACCTATCTACGATAGTCTCACAGGCCGCACGTACTAGCCAGCAACCGCCAACACACAGTGCCCCGAGTAGGCAGCTGGGACAATACACCTGGTGGTGAGAAAAATAAGGACAGAGGAAAAGAAGGGTGATGGCATTACACAGAAACCCTATATAGAATAGGAAGCCAGTATCCTATACTAGGGACACCCATGAAAGCCAACACTGGGCTCCATCACAGAGAGAGGAGTGAACTAAACAATAAGAGACGACAGTAAAAACAAAAAAAAAAAAAGGGGGGGGGGGGAATTACACTAGCCTAAACTACTGAGACAGGCTGAGTCCACAAAGCTGAGGACCAGCAAAACGAAGGGGAAAAAGGACAGTAGGAGAAGGAGAGGCCATGCAAAATTAGCAAGACCAGTGCGTGACGTCCGGAAAGCGAGGGGAGACTCCGAAGAGCCCCACCTCCCCTGCCCGGGCATCCCTCGCCGATCATTGTATTTACCTAATTGTATTTACCTAATTGTAGTTTACAGGAGTTGAGCTAAGCTCGTGTTGTCCCGTCTCTCAGTCTACTTTTTATCCAATTTTTTCTTGAAAATATGGATGTTCCTTGCCCCTACCACCTCCTCCTCCAGCCCATTCCATTTGTCAATACATCTATAGGGGAAGCTAAACTTCCTGATATCGTTCTTGCAGGTAGGTCTTTTTACTTTGTAGCTGTGGCCTCTAGTTATTCCTGTATCCATAATTAATATATCCTCCCTATCCAGCCTCTCCAGCCCCCGGGTACATTTGTACATCATTATCATGTCTCCCCTCTCTCTCCTCTCTTTTAGACTCGGAAGATTTAATTTGTCTAGCCTCCCTTCATATGGCAGTTCTCTGAGACTTGGAACCAATCTAGTGACTGCTCTCTGGATTCTTTCTAACTTGTGAATATGCTTCTTTAGATGCGGGGACCACACCACTGCTGCATACTCCAATCTTGGTCTAATCATACTCTTCATAATTTTCGCTACCATGGTCTCATCCAAATAGTTCAGAGCAACTTTCATATTCCCGGCCATTGCATACATTCCGCTAAAGAGCTTGTTAATATGTTTCTCTGGCGACAAATTATCTTGTATAATCAACCCTAAATCTTTTTCTTTTTCGGCCTTGCTAATTTTATTATCTCCCATCCTGTACTCCCAATTTGGTCTATTCACACTTCTTCCCATATTTAACACATGACATTTACTTATATTAAATTTCATTTTCCACTTGGTGCTCCATTCGTATATTTTATCTAAATCCCCTTGCAGCTCCTCACAACTACTTTTATTTGTTATTTGTCTCATAATTTTTTACGTCATCTGCAAACATTGACATGTAAGAGTTTATGCCTATCGGCAGGTCATTCACGTACATAAGGAACATGAGAGGTGCCAACACAGATCCCTGCGGCACACCACTCTCAACTTTCCGCCACGATGAGTAAGTTCCTCTAATGTTGGTCCTCATTTCCCTATCTGTTAAATAGCTCTCCATCCATTTCAGCAAACTCCCCCTGACACATCCTAGCGTCTCAAGCTTAGATAACAATCTCTTATGTGGTACCTTATCGAATGCTTTGGAAAGGTCTAAGTAGACGCAGTCCACCCATCCGCCTCTTTCTTGGAGTACATCTATCACCCTACTGTAATAACATAGCAAACTGGTAACACAAGATGTCCCTTCTCTGAATCCAAATTGCTTTGGGGTTATTATTTTCTTTCTCTCCAACATTTTCATCCATCTCTTCCTAATTAGCTTTTCACAAATCTTGCATACAATACTAGTAAGTGAAACTGGTCTATAGAGGGTCCTCAGGGTTTCCATTCTTGTATATCGGGATGATATTAGCTCTTTTCCATTCAACAGGAACCTGTCCTTTATCTAAGGAAGCTTGAATTATGTCCCTCACTGGCTCCACTAATTGCTCTGCACACTCCTTTAAAACCCAGGCAGACACTTCATCCGGTCCCATAGCTTTCCTTACTTCAAGTCCTCTCATCGCAGATAACAGCTCATCTCTAGTTATTTCAATCTTACTAAGACCACTCTCCAGTACTCCCGCCTGTGGTTCGTCAAAACCTTCCTCTCTAGTAAAAACTGACCCCAATTTGTTATTCATTACCTCACACATGTCCGATACATTTTCATACGTCCTAGCATCAACTCTTAATTTAGTAATTTGTTTCTTTACCTTCAACTTACTGTTTATATATTATAAAATAATCTAGGGTCACTTTCACATTTATTTACTATGTTCTTCTCATAGTTCATTTTAACTTGCCTAATTATGTTAACATATCTATTCCTCTCCTGTTTATATTTATTCCGATTACTCTCAGTGTTCCTTCTTCTTAATCTAGCCCAAGCTGCATCACGCCTACCCAAAGCTCTTTTGCATTTCAAATTAAACCAATCTTTCTGCTTAGTAAAATTTCCAGTTTTATATCTTGGGACAAACATATTGGTTCCTACTCTATAAATTTCGAGGAATCTACTATATTTACCTTGTACGTCCCGTTCCTTCAAAATAAGATCCCAATCTACTCCCTCTAAATATCTTTTCAAGGATACATAATCAGCTTTACTATAATTTAATCTGTCATTTATGTAGCTATTGTCTAATCTATTGGCATTACTCGAGGTCAACTTCCATTTTAGTAATAGGTGATCACTTTTACCTACAGGACATAGATAGTTTATATCACTAATTTCGTGAGGATCTTTTGTAAAAATCAGATCGAGTTTAGAAGGTTCGTTATTACCCCTCATTCTTGTATTTTCCTTCACATGTTGTGTAAGTACATTTTCCGTAACCAACTCCACTAGCCGACTTCCCCAAGATCTCTGATTTGGCCCTGCATCTCCCGATTCCCAATCAACCTCACTACAGTTGAAATCTCCTACCAAGATCAATCGATTCTTCCTTAAAAGCAATCTTCTCAACGACTGAATCATATCCTCTACCATCTCCTCAAACTCCAACTCCCTCCATGCTCTGGTCTTTGGTGGCATGTAAGCTACTGCTATGTCTAGCTTTTTTCCTTCTATATCATTGAGTTCAACTGCCATTATTTCTGCCTTGTCATTATTTAACTCCACGTGCTTTGCTGTCATAGGGTTCTTAACTAATACTGCCACTCCACCTCCCCTTTTACCCTTTCTATCATTTCTCCATATATTATATCCTTCACTAAACACTATGTTGCTGTCAAAGTCCTGGTTCAGCTTTGTCTCTGTCAAACAGACTATCTGTGGTTGATCTTTTCTTAATATATTATCTAACTCTACCTTTTACTGTTTATTCCATCTATATTAGTGTAGTAGCACAGTATATTTGAATCCACCTCCTTGTTTCTCTTCCCTCTCTGCCTCCTACCAGGTTCACCTCCTCCTCCTCCATCCCTTCCCTGACCCAGTTCCACCTCCCCCACTAATTCTATTCTCCTCCCCCCTCTCTCTCCCTCTGTTCCACCCTCTCCACCACATCCTGGCTCTCTCTCCGGTCCCCTGCTCCCTGCATTATCTCTCGCTCCGTCTCCTTGCTTTGACTTCGTACTTGTCTCTCTGTCTCTTTCCCTATCACTCCTCTTACTTTCGGTTCTTGGTGGCTCCTGATGTACCACTTCCTTACTTGCCCTTCCCTTATTCTCCAAAAAAATTTCTTCTTTTGCTCTTCAGACAACTTTCCATTCTCTTCATCAGCCTTAGCTTGGAGTTCCCTTAACTGTTCTCGTTCTTCTACACTTAGGTCCTTTTTTACCCTTATATGATTCAGCTCTGTCGAATTTAATTTCCAGCTCACATTGGCTACTGCTTCTGCTGTTGATCTAAACTTTAGTTCCACTCTTAGTGGTCTCATCTCGCCCTTCTTATATATTCCTAACCTTCTCACCTCCTCCAGTTCTTTTACCCATCCATAACCCTCGTCTAAGTAATCCAGTATCCCCTTGACTTTCACAACATCCCTTTCCTTTCTTACCTTCATATCTGCCAGGTGCTCTTCCACATCTCCAAAGATTACTACACACTTACCTCTATCTATTGTCTCTCTCACTACCTTCTCTTTCTTCTTTAAAACTTGCACTACATTTTTTTCAAACTCTTTCTTTTCCTTTTCTCTCTCTTCCTTCTGCTCCTTCACAATTTCTTCAAGGGCTACCATCGTGGCACTCTCTACCCTTGTCCACTCATTTTTTACCTCACTAATTCCTTTTACTTCCTCACTCAGGTGGCCCTCATATTCCTTAAGCTGAGCCTTGAGTGCCACATTTTCCGACGCTAACTCGTCTACTCTGGCCATCACTGCCTCTAGGCTGTCACTTACTGGCCTAGGCCTATCCACCCCGCTAGTAACGCCACACATATCGGACAAAACTTCTACTTTAGCCCCTAACTCCTTCCTCCAATTTTCCATCACTCCCCTCCATCTCACAAGACCCATTAATTGTTTTTTTCATACTTGCCAACTGATCATCCTTGTCCTCGGTGATAAAGCCTTCAAATTCATAATCCTCCTCATCCCCAGCTAGGCTTTCACGCCTTCCCGCCATCGCGAGGTGGTCGTCTGCCAGCCTAAAAACAACAATCGCCCCACTATCCCATCTCACTCCAGGAACTGTTTTACTTAATCCATATTTTCAATTACTTGGAATATCCAATTAAATCTGAATTGCTCATAAAACACCTAATTACTTATTGAAATGCACATATAAATTTCCGGGACAACACTTAGACACTCCTATCAACTTCACACAAGGTAACTCATTATCGGGGAGCAGCTGCGAGGTGTTGACAGCTCGGAGGTCGGCGGAAGACCCCCCTCTCCCCACGACGGCAACGTGTCATGGCAATTGGGGGGGGGGTCACCTGTGCAATATTGTTGCACGGCAACCAGTGGTCGTACAGACATGATTCAGGTGTCTTTGGAAAGGTCTATTCCTCTGCTTTCAAGGATATATCATTGAAATACATTCTAGCTCTTGTTTATACATGAAAATGTGCAGGGAATGAAGGTTACTTTTAGTCCAAAACCCCTGTATGGTACAGTGCAGACCAAGCAATTGTCATATGACATGTGCCGCAGTCATTGTGTTAATAATTAGTGAGGTTTGTCATCCTCTACCCAACCTTAGCTGTTTCTGTCTGTCTCTTTTACTGTACCGTAAAGTGGGGTTACTTCGGACTTGGGTCATAACTTCGGACATCGGCGATAATAAGTAATTAGACATTGTCATTATATAATGGAAACGCTTTTTATTTTATTTTTTTTGTGGGGTCCGTTTAGAGAAATGGCAAAGGAAGAGCATGTAAAAGTCCTAGGGAACTGACATGAGTATATGTACACTAAAAAAATATTATATACCCTGTATGTGACGAAAATATGTAAATTTTTCGCTACCCTGCCAAACTTCTATCACCCTGAAGAAATTTGTTTGTATGAATGATGTTGTGACTGATATAATTTTGTAGTAACATTACCAGAGACAACATCCACCAAAGGAAATTTGTTACACTTGTATAACGCTCTAGCTAGAACACTATCATTTAACCTATTGTGTATTTAAAAAAAACATGGTAACTTCGGACATGGAACAAAACAATCGTTTGTTATTATTTGCCCTATGAAAATCATTCATAATACTTGTACATCATTAACATGGTGGTAAAAGATCAAATAATCATTCTCTTGAGTCCAAAAACCCATAAAAATATGATACTATGCTAACCGATTTATGTATTTCGGATAATTCTGGATATATAATATATATAAATTAGGAGAGGCATATATCTTGTCCCAAAAAAATATTTATCTGCCGAAAGAAACACCAACAAATACGTTATACCTATAAAAATGCTCAAATTCATAAAAGTGTATATGCAATGATATAGTATACATACCTATATATTTTCACTAGGCCTAGTTAATTTTCGAGTTATTGATTTGACAGCATTGGTTATTTTTCCTGCTCAATATTTTCTAAGAGTGAGCTCAATGCCTAACGAGAACAGATCCAAACAGAATACAGTATATGTTAAACATCGTATATATCCCCCTCCTATACTGATTATACAGGCCTAAAAGTATTGACTGTGCATTTTCCACTAAAACATCGGACAGGAATAAGCAGCAATAATAAAATATTCATATAAAATAGTAGGAGCCGAAAAATGAATGAAATAAGGCCACGAACGTACGTCCGAAGTTCTCCTCCGTTTGTCCAGAGTTATCTCAGCTTTCTTGGCAACCATTTTCCATAAGAAACACCGTATGTCCGAAGTTATCTATACATGTCCGAAGTTATCAACTTTTCAAGCAAACTTCGGACATCATTTAGGATAAGGATAGCTCTCTTATTATGGGGGATAATTTTAGGAGGCTTCCTGGATTATGGCGCACTATCACCATACATCACTTGACCTAGTTAAATCTCTATAATGTGTTTACACTCAGGAGAAATTATTAAAAAACATCGAAAAATGTCCGAAGTTACCGCATTTTACGGTGCTACTTTTCCTTCTGGGGGCAGGGGGCTAGGAATCCTCCTCCCCTTGTAAAATTCTCCTATTCATCGAGACGAGAAAAGGGCGAGGGAACGCGAAAGTGATCCCGGACCCTGAGAATTGGAACCCTTGAATGTTGTTTCTGTTCAGGCTCTGTCTCAAGTCAGCCACCCCCAGCAATGGGGTTTTTGCCTGAGTATATACATACATACATATATAGGGTAAGGCGGGGTGGAATCGCCTTGGAGTGGATTCGCCGTGGACCGTAGATACTTGTCTAAAACAATTAGTCATAAATCCAAATACGTATGGAATTGATTCTAGGTATGTTTGTAGTACGTGTAGATGATGATAGAACACAAACATGCATAGTTGTCATTTATTTAACCAAGACAAATATTTGTTCATAAGTTTACAACCTGAAAAATATGTAAGCGGTCGTGAGCATTTTTCGTGGCGGCGACCTTACCTCTCCCACCTGTGTTACAAGATGGTTGTTTATGATGTCTAAGTGGAAACTAACTCTCTTTCTCTTTGTTAAATAAAATGCCTAAGATCCTGATGTTTTTTAATTTTCTATTCCTAGGTCTACAGTTTTATACAAAAATACTTGGATTATATCAATATAATAATAAAACATCTTAATTGTTACTTTTGCAGAGTAATTGGGGGTAAAATCACCGCGGCAGGATGAAATCATTGATAATATATGGCAGCGGCGATTTCACCCCTCAGTATGGGGTGGATCCGCCGTGCGATTAAACTTTTTTCGCCACCCCATTACAAACCTTTATGTTTTGTTTTTTCACATAAAAATGATATGAACGTGTGCAGGAAGGCCTGAATGTAAAAGTTATGTAAAAAAAACTTCTGAATACTGATTCAGTTGGATGCTGTTATTAAAGAACCACGTTTCGTGGCGAATCTACCCCACCTTACCCTATATATATACTGTATATACAGTATATATAATAAAAAACAAACTCAAATACTAACCATACAGTCGAGCTTCAAGCCAATCACTCAGTTCTTCTACAACCACCAGAATGTAGACGCTAGTTCGGTGCCCCCTGTCAGAATTCTGCAAATGTAAAGAAAATGGGGTTAGCGGTGTTTTGATATCGGAAGATCAGGGTGGCAAACCGGAGCAATTTTGTTTTATGGCTTGATTTTTTTTTTTTTTTTTAACCTCTGAAGTGCGCATGGGGGTAATTGGAAACGTCCCCCTGTGCTGACGTATTTGAGGTGTTTCCGTCACTAAAATATTCATTGTGCCATAATGTATGGGTGAGGCAATCTGCTTTCCCGCCAATTTCCCCCAAGGCCACTGAGACGCAGTCGATCGATACTCTCTCTCTCTCTCTTGCACTCGCTTGCTATCAGTGATGACCACACCCTCCAATCGGATTTCTAATGTTAGCACGAAAATATACCTCAGAATAAGGGAATAACAGGGAAAATAGGTAAAAAAAAAAAAAATATAAAATTTTTTTTTTTTAATACCGGTAAGTGGGGTAATTTCGGACTGCGGTCATAACTTCGGACATCGGCGATAACAAATAATTAGCCATTGTCATTATATAATGGAAACGCTTTTTATTGCTTTTTTTGTGGGGTCCGTTTAGAGAAATGGCAAAAGAAGAGCATGTAAAAGCCCTAGGAAACTGACATGAGTATATGTACACTAAAAAAATATATATATATGTGACGAAAATATGTACATTTTTCGCTACCCTGCCAAACTTCTATCACCCTGAAGAAATTTGTTTGTATGAATGATGTTGTGACTGATATAATTTTGTAGTAACATTACCAGAGACAACATCCACCAAAGGAATTTTGTTACACTTGTATAACGCTCTAGCTAGAACACTATCATTTAACTGATTATGTTTAAAAAAAAAAACATGCTAACTTCGGACATGGAACAAAACAATCGTTTGTTATTATTTGCCCTATGAAAATCATTCATAATACTTGTCCATCATTAACATGGTGGTAAAAGATCAAATAATAATTATCTGAGTCCAAAAACCCATAAAAATATGATATGCTAACCGATTTATGTATTTCGGATAATTCTCGATATATAATATACTGTATATAAATTAGGAGAGGCATATATCTTGTCCAAAACTTTTTATATCTGCCGAAAGAAACACCAACAAATATGTTATACCTATAAAAATGCTCAAATTCATAAAAGTGACTAGGCTATGCAGTAATAGAGTATACATACCTATATATTTTCACTAGGCCTAGTTAATTTTTGAGTTCTTGATTAGACAGCATTGGTTATTTTTCCTGCTCAATATTTTCTAAGAGTGTAGGAGCCGAAAAATGAATGAAATAAGGCCACGAACGTACGTCCGAAGTTCTCCTCCGTTTGTCCGGTTATCCCAGCTTTCTTGGCAATCATTTTCCATAAGAAACCACTGTATGTCCGAAGTTATCCATACATGTCCGAAGTTTTCCACTTTTCAAGAAAACTTCGGACATCATTTAGGATAAGGATAGCTCTCTTATTATGGGGGATAATTATAGGAGGCTTCCTGGATTACGGCGCACTATCACCACACATCACTTGACCTAGTTAAATCTCTATAATGTGTTTACACTCAGGAGAAATTGTTAAAAAACCTCGAAAAATGTCCGAAGTTACCCCAGTTTACGGTATTAGTTTAACCAGACCACTGAGCTCTACAAAAGAACTCTCACAGGGCTGGCCCAAAGGATTCGTCGACACCTGCCCGGGTTGTAACACAGCACCCCATACCATTAAACACATCATAGAAGACTGCATTTCACAGAACCACTTATGCCAACAACACAATCTACACTCCTTGAGAGCTCTGTGGGAAAGCCCGATCATGGCCATGGCCTTCCTTAGGGACTCGGGGCTGTTCGGCCAGGCAGCTTAGGGAACAACAACAACTAAACAAGTCAAGATAGATAGGGAAGGGCAGGAGGGGAACAAATCGAGGAAGGTGAACACACGCAGACATTTCTGGCCATGTCACCAGTTCAGCCGGACCACATGAGCTCCACATCAGAGCTCTTATAGGGCAGGGCCGAAGGATGAGGCAAGAACTGCTACACCGCAACAATTACCAAGAAGTGATCAAGGCGGAGAAAATGAACATGAACTGGTATTGTTTTGGCTATTATATCACTGCCAAAGACACAACTTGAACTGTAAGCCATAATCTAATCCTTACATATTATACAATAATGTATGTATGTATGTATGTATGTACAGTATATACTCAGGCACATTCCCCATTGCTGGGGGTGGCCGACACGAGACAGAGCCCGAACAAAAACAACATTTAAAGTTCCTATTCTCCGGGTCCGGGACCACTTTCGTGTTCTCTCACCCGTTTCTCTGTCTCGTGGAGTAGAAGAATTGACCACTTGCGAGTTTCGTTCTATAAGGAAGTTGGAGCTGTAGACATCGATAGTAAATAGAAATGCAATAATAATGTAGGTTTCTGATGGATAAAATGTATGTAAAATTGGGTTTCATGATAAATGTACTACAACCGTATCTTAACTGGTAATTCTGCTAAATATCCATGTCTACAGCTCCAACTTCCTTATAGAACGAAACTCGCAAATGACCAATTATACAAGGGGAGGAGGATTCCTAGCCCCCTGCCCCAGACGTACAACACAATAATAATGATGACAAATAATGGACTCTGATTTTGTTTTTGTTTTTGTTAGCTTTCTGCCTCGGGTCAGGAATACAAAGGAAAGCAAGCAACAACAGATATATTGATCCTTACTAGGCTTCTTGTATCTAAACTACCTAGCCTATTATTTAAGTAGACTCTGGCTGTTTGTTTGGTCTATTAATTCATTTATTCATATCTTTTTTTAGTTTCGTCCCTAGACCTCCATCAAGCTTAGAAAAACACCCCCTAGACCCCCCTTCAAGATAAATGTGTACATTTTTTGGTAGAAAAATATCCTGGCCGAAGGCCGGTTCCTCTTAAAATTGCAGGCTCTCTAACGTTCGCCAGAAAAAAATTGACACCTAAATGGCACGAAAGGTCTTAAAATTGACAACGAAATGGGGCGAAAGGTGTAAAATCGCCAAACTAATGGGCCAAACGTCTTAACATCTGGAAACTAGTGGGGCTAAACATTAGGGAGAAGGGGGTCCAGAAAAACGGTCTGTCTCCCCTTAACCCTTGGGATCCGGGAGGACTCATATGAGGCTAAATCAAAATCAAAGCATTCAAAGTGCGCGGGCTGATTTTGTTTGGTGCGTGGGCGACCGCAGCGCCACCAAGCACAAACTACCAGGCAGCATCAGTTCTTATCTCGCACCCAAGATGGCTGGAGTTAACCTAAAAAAAATCGCTGTGTTCGAATCCACGCCCGCCGCCACGACCCGTAAGCCTACGAAAGGCAAAGCTAAAAACGACCAAGAAAACGTTGCCAAGTCCCGGTGGTGTTGCCCGTGTGTTACAAGAGTTAATTAAGTGATTATGACCTTAGTGAGATTGTGAGTGATTTTGACGAGGAGCATGTGGTTAGTGAAGATGTTGATGAAGTGGTAGATGGCGAAGATTTCCAGGGCTTTCATAGCACTGATGATGACGATGGTGATGTTGATATTGATGACAATGTTGGATGCGATGAACATCATCAAGGTGATGAAAGTGTGGGTGAAATGGGAAGTGTCCTACCCGCATCACGTGAACGTGACCCGGCGCGCGCGCTTGCGACCCCGGCGTCGGCTGTGGGGACTCCGGGGACTTCTTCCCCGGCCAAAATAGCCAGTTACTTCTATAGGAGAGCTGTGCTGGATAGTGCAAGGAAGCAGGCACGGGAGGCGGCCGAAAGGGAAAGAGGTGAAGATGCTGATAGTGAGGATGAGAGTGAAGAGTAGAGCGTGGGTAGGCCTATTCCATTGTCTCCCGGGCCCTTCTTTTATAAGTGAAACCTGTAAAAAGTGAAAGTGACACTAAAAACAATATAACAATATGTCTAAGTGAAAGAAACAACCAAATTTGTAGGTAGTAGGGGTAGGCAGCCCCGCCCAGGGAAGTACTACCGCCAAGGTTTCGGGAGACTCAGGGAATAGCCTGAATTCCATTTTCTCTCCCAGGCCTTGGTAGCTGGATACATATACTGTATTTCTGCCTCACACATCAGGGGTATCAGGAAAACCCTCTTTATATAACATACACATCCAACTTCACGACATTGCCCTACATCGCTATCCTCTATCCATAAAACACTACTCTTCCCACTACATATCATACATGTAACACCATACACCTTTACCTAATAAATATGGCAGTACAATTGTTAAGAGCAAACCTGGTGGTCCCTCGGATATCCACCCCCGGCAGGGTTGGGTCATTGACACAGGGCCCTCCCGGTCGTCATCATGCGACTGTGTCAAGAGCATTGCAACGTCCCAAAGCTGCTCGTCGGTGAAGCTTTTTCTTTAGTAATATAAGGGGACTTCACTCTAACATCAATTCTGTACACCAATTTCTTCAAGCAGAATCCCCTACTCTCCTTTTTTTGACAGAGACTCAAGTAACATCCAAAAAAAAAGTCCCTAATTTCAAGAAAGCAAACTTCCATAAACTTAGAGCTATGTTTAAAGAAACTGACTGGAGCTTTTTAATTAACAATAACGACATAAATACATCTTGGAAGTTATTCGAAACCACTTACCTAAAAGCAGTGCAAGACTGCATACCATCGAAAATACGGCGTCCAGGCCAAAATAATAAGCCCAAATGGTGGAATAAAGATATTTCAAACTGCCTGCTTGCTAAAAAATTTGCTAATGATAGATTAAAATCCTCACAAAATGACGAAGAACGGGTGAAATTTGTAGAGCTACGACGCAAAGCCAAAAAGTTAATTAAGCAAAGTAAAAAGACCTTAGAGTTACATATTGCGAATCAAAGTAAAGCAAACCCGAAAGAATTCTATAGTTATATCAGAAAGAAAAAAGTAGTTACTTCAACTGTTGGACCGTTAGTCGATGAAAAAGGAGAATACACCAAAGACGAAGTACAAATGAGTAATGCCCTCAATACCTTCTTTGCATCAGTTTTTACAACAGAAGACCTCAGTGATATCCCTACACCATCGCCGATTCAGATTGATAATTCAGATGTTCTAAGCAATATCACCGTTACAGAGAGAGAAGTATTGAATTGTTTAGATAAACTCAAGGTAAATAAAACGCCAGGACCTGATACAATCTCGCCTAGAGTTCTAAAGGAAGCTAAGAATGAGCTCTCCAAACCACTGACATTACTATTCAATAAATCCTTGCAGTCTGGAACTATGCCCGATCAGTGGAAGCTAGCCAACGTAACACCGATATTAAAAAAAGGCAGCAAATCCCTACCCAGTAACTATCGTCCAATTAGCTTAACCTCAGTTGTATGTAAAATGCTAGAAACGGTCATACGAGACAGACTCGTAAATCACTTAGAGGAAAATAACATACTTAAAGATACTCAACACGGCTTTCGTAAAAAACGTTCCTGTTTAACAAACCTCTTAGACTTCTTCCACGATATCCTCATCCTCTACGATGAGAGTAAAGCTGTAGATATTATATACCTTGATTTTCAAAAGGCCTTTGACAAAGTTCCCCACAAACGTTTACTGCTAAAACTAAAAGCGCATGGAATACAAGACGGTGTGTTGAAATGGATAGAAAATTGGCTCAGCAACAGAAAGCAAAGGGTAGTCATAAACGGTAAGGCATCTAAATGGACCAATGTAAGTAGCGGGGTACCCCAGGGATCGGTACTAGGACCAATTCTCTTTCTAATTTACATCAACGACATAGATGAGGGTCTCACCTGCACAATCTCAAAATTTGCTGACAATACAAAAATTGCAAATAGCGTACTCTCAAAAGAACAAGTTGACGATATGCAACACAATCTAGATAAATTGTCATGTTGGGCCCAAATTTGGCAAATGAGTTTCAATGCGGATAAATGTAAAGTACTACATGTCGGATACCTAAATGAGAAAGCAAACTATTCGATGAATGGCACTCAGCTTAAGAATGTAAACAGAGAAACTGATCTGGGAGTAACAATATCGAGTAACCTAAAACCGAGTCAACAATGTTCAGAAGTTGTTAAGAAGGCAAACAAAATAATTGGCTTTATAGGCAGGTCATTTGAGCATAAATCCAAAGAAGTTATCCTAACCCTTTACAATTCCTTAGTCCGCCCTCTTCTGGAATACTGCGTTCAATCCTGGTGCCCTTATTACCAAAAAGATATAAACAAGCTAGAATGAGTTCAACGTAGAGTTACCAAAATGATACCTAGCCTAAAGAACAAACCATACGAAGAACGTCTTAGAGAATTAAATCTATTTCCTTTAACCCAGCGCAGATTAAGAGGCGACTTAATTCAAGTGTTCAAAATCATCAAAGGCATCGACAATATGAACTGTAGTAAGTACTTCACTATCGACCAATCTAATTACACGCAGGGAAACGGTTGCAAAATTATTGGTAAATCTTTTAACTCACACGAATCTAAGAATTTCTTCTTCAATCTTCTTCAACTTGTGGAATGGGCTTCCCCGAGACGTTATAGACTGCAGCACCGTTGATTCATTTAAATTCCGCCTAGACAAATATCTCGCATCAAACCCGCGACTGACTGCGTTTGTAAATGAATAACTTTATCCTCCCCTCAGTTACTAACCCATATGTCCCCTACTAACTTCCTAGTCCTGCCACGTTAGTGGCAGGGCAGTAGTTCCTTTTCCAACGTTCCCTTACCCACTCTAAACCACTTTTTGGATACTTGATCCTCAGTGTTTTGGAGGACAAGCAGCCTAGAAGGGTCACTAGATCTGTTGTTGCTTGATTTCCTTTGTACACATCTGACACGTCTAGATTTAATTTTCCAGGTTATCAACTGCTCCAAAATTTCAGACCTAAAGGAGGTGTATGTTGCTTCGCAAAATCTGAAATTGCCCTGGAGGTTACTAGTTCAAGTGTCCCTATTTTGATTATTCTATATACAAATTAATTTCTGCTGGTAAATTTAAATACATATGTTGCATCTACCGTTCCCCAAATACTCCTCCAGAGCAAAGTCTTTTTGATTCTCTGTCCTCACAACTCAGTGTCCTCAACTTAAATGCTTCTTCTGAAATCACTGTGTTGGGTGATTTTAATGTCCATAATGTTGAATGGCTCACTCATTCAGCCAGGACTGATGATGCTGGTCTTGAATGTGAGCTATTTGCAGACTCATTTAATCTCACTCAACTAGTCAACCAACCCACCCGTGTACCAGATAATCCTAATCATAATTCCCACCTACTGGACTTATTTTTAAAAACCAATTCAGAAAATTATGATGTTACAGTGAGGTCCCCGCTTGGATCTTCTGATCACTGTCTGATACAGGCCACCTGTCTATCACCTACCACACCTTCCCACTCTGAACCTGTTTTGGTGACTAAATGGAATTACGATAGGGCAGACTGGGATGGTCTTCAATGTTTCTTTATTGATATTCCCTGGACCTCTTTCTTTTCTAATGATGCACACTCCACCTTGAGCCACATACAAGATTTTATAAAAATTGGAATGGAAACTTTTATTCCTCATCAAAAGTACAGTAAAAGATCTAATTCACCTAAATGGTTTGACCATAATTGTGCTAGAGTAACTGAACAAAAAGCAATAGCCTACAATGCATACACAAGATCAAAAACACATGAAGCCTTTAATTACTTTAGAAACATCAGAAATCATGCCAAAACTGTATTAAACCTAACTAAATCAAACTTTCTCCACAAGCAGGCAAATAAACTTCTAAATAATCCAAATGATAACAAAATATTTCGGTCTACTCTTAACTCATTTAAATCCAACTTCACTACTGCTTCATCCATTCCACCATTAAAATCTCCGACTGGCAATCTTGTAAGTGACCCACGAGGTAAAGCTAACCTTCTTGCGGATATTTTCTCCACCAACTCAACCTTAGATGAAATAAATCAAGATGTCCCTGTACTTAATTTTAATTCGCCTGAAATTCCCTCACTTAAGATCCACACCAGACATGTCAACACTATTTTGCAGAATCTCTCAGTAGATAAGGCTCCTGGTCCAGATGAAATTCCTCCAATAGTACTTAAGAATTGCTCCTTGGTGCTCGCTCCTGTATTGGCAAAAAATTTCCGTCTGTGTACTCATACCTCATGCTTCCCAGTACCCTGGAAAGAAGCAAACATCCATCCAGTTCCTAAAAAAGGTGCCTCTTCAGATCCACCAAACTACAGACCAATAGCTATAACTTCCACTCTTGGTAAAGTCTTTGAAATTATATTAAATAATCACATAATTAAGCATCTTGAGAATAATAAATTAATCAGTGATAGGCAATATGGTTTTCGACGATGTCGATCAACTGCAGACATTCTTTGCCTTCTTACGCATCAAATCAACCAAGCTACAGACCAACATGGTGAAACATATACAATAGCACTGGATATATCAAAGGCATTTGATAGAGTCTGGCATCAATCCTTATTGTCGAAGATGTCACACTACGGCCTTCCATCATTAGTTCCACTAATTTCTTCTAATCTTCATAACAGAAAAATATGTGTTGTTGTTGTTGTTGTTGTTGTTGTTCCCTAAGCTGCCTGGCCGAACAGCCCCGAGTCCCTGAGGAAGGCCATGGCCACGATCGGGCTTTCCCACAGAGCTCTAATTGAGTGTAGATTGTGTTGTTGGCGTAAGTGGTTGTGTGAAATGCAGTCTTCTATGATGTGTTTAATGGTATGGGGTGCTGTGTTACATCCCGGGCAGGAGTCGACAACGGAGTCATCCAGTCTCTTCTGATAGCTCAGGAGAGCTGGATGGTGTCCGCATCTCAGCCTGGCCAGGTGGACTCTGTCCTCGCGAGGAAGGGAGGATTCGGAAGGATGGATTTTGGGAGGTCGTGCATGCAGCTGCGTGTTGTCTGTGAGTGAGTGGATGGATCGGTGAGAGATATGAGTATGGATGTGCTTCTGGAAGTTGGTTCGGGGTGGGCAGGGAGGGAGAGAGGACAATAATTGTGTGTGATACCGTGTGCTGGGTGTTGTTTTGATATTTCTTGGTGTCTGTGGGTGTGTTGAAAAATATGTTGAAAAATATGTGTAATGGTAGATGGCCTTTATTCTCAATTTCACTCAATAAATGCTGGTGTTCCCCAGGGATCAGTTTTGGCCCCAACTCTGTTCCTCATTCATATCAATGATCTCATATCTACCACTCATAATCCAATACATTCCTACGCAGATGACTCAACACTCCACAGTTCCTTCACTTTTACCAATTCTTTCACCCAACCCGATCTTATAAATTCAAAAATAAACACTGCAATTTCTCTGAACCAGGACCTTTCTAGAATTAATGAATGGGGACAAAAGAATCTAGTTTCCTTTAATGCACAGAAAACCAAGTACATTCAATTTTCTAACCGACAGAATCTCACTGACTCCCATATATATTTTAATGATGTAAATATTCCCACTTCCCCTAGTATTGACATTCTCGGTGTAACATTAACTACTAACTTGAGCTGGACACATTATGCTAGAATCATTGCTAAGAATGCCTCTAAAAAACTGGGACTCCTGTACAGAGTTTGAGAATTCTTCACTGACGAGCAGTTGGCCGTAATATATAAAAGGCATGTGCGTTCTCAGATGGATTACTGTTCACCTCTGTGGGGTGGAAGTGGAGTGGTTGCATTGAGGCAGTTGGACAAAATTCAAAATAAAGCTATTAGATTAATAAATAACCCTGCAATCACACAGGACCTTCCTACATTAGCCATACGAAGAAACGTTGCATCCCTTGCATTATTCTACAGATATTTTCACAGCAATTGTTCCGAGGAACTTGCTTCAATTGTGCCGCCTCTCCACATCTTTCCCCGTAGAACTAGGGCAGCTGAGAGCGCCCATGAATTTACACTTTCTCCTCCACAATGCAGAACTTCTGCTTATCAGAATTCATTTATCCCCAGAGCTACTACTCTTTGGAATTCACTTCCCTCGAATTGCTTTCCACAAACTTACAATCTACAAATGTTTAAATCCAGTTGTTACAAACATTTTATGAATGGAGGATGCCTTTAGGCACATGGACCTTTTTGTTTTATCTGTGTTTTTCCTTCCTCCGTTCATTGTCTCTTAAAAAAAGAAAAACAAAATGTTTTAATAATTACGTGTCAATTA
This sequence comes from Paralithodes platypus, assembly GCA_032716605.1. NCBI lineage: Eukaryota > Metazoa > Arthropoda > Malacostraca > Decapoda > Lithodidae > Paralithodes > Paralithodes platypus. The sequence goes on along the minus strand of CM064582.1, from coordinate 37,786,624 downwards.
CGATACCGTACGGTACTGTACGCTTGCGTAGCCTAGCCTCTAAACCTAGTAAGTGAAAGTGACACAAAATGTATAATAATACAGTAAAAGTCCTTTAATCCGACGACCGATGATTCGAATCTCCCAATAGTCCGAATTTTTCAATTTGAGGCCAAATCCGAATTCACCCGATGGTCCGAATTTCAAGAAGTCCCAAAGTCCCCTTTTTGAGGCATTAGTCCACTCAAATGACATAATGGAGCACACACATATCATATGTTCATGAATTCACTTTAAAAGTTTACCATTGTCATTGTAGCCTATTACCTACTTCAAAACATTCAGATTAATGGTCAAAGGAAGCTACTGATATAAACGTAAACACCACATCGTCTGCTAGAGAGTTTGTTTTGCTCTTGAACGCATCCTTGGGACGCTCCGATGCGCTACTGGCTTGCACCGCATTTTCTGCAAGCGCATTCAGTCTTGAGCTTGAAAACGCACCTTTGGACGTTCCGATACGCTACTATTTATAGTTCAGTGATCGGAGCATCCCAAGGGTGCTTTCAAGACAACAAGACAAGGGTGCTTTCAATACAATATAATATAACAGAGCATGTCACAAAAGGAAAATCACAAAAGGAAAATTACAAGAACCTCTCAGGGAAGTGCCGTTGTTAAGGCATTACTTCCCGAACCACATCTGATCTGATCTTCAAGAGCAAGACAAACTCGCTAGTAGACGGAAGAAGAAGACGACGATGCGGACATATGGTGTTTACGTTTATATCAGCAGATTCCTTTGACCATTAATCTGAATGTTTTGAAGTAGGTAATAGGCTACAATGACAATGGTAAACTTTTGAAGTGATTTCATGAACATATGATATCCTATGTGTGCACCATTGTGTCATTTGGGTGGCCTAATGCCTCAATGTTTTCGTCAGGCCATTAATACACAGGTTCATAGGGGTAAAGTCCGATAATCCGAAAAATCCACTAATCCGAACGAGGGCCGGTCCGCTGCCCTTCGGATTAACGGAAGTTTACTGTAACTCAATAATAACAGTGAGAGTGACAATAATTCATAACAAGAAAAGTAATAAAAGTGAAAGTGACACAATACTATTACAATAACAGTGAAAGTGACACAATACTATTACAATAACAGTGAAAGTGACACAATACTATTACAATAACAGTGAAAGTGACAATAATATTACAATAACAGTGAAAGTGACACAATAATATTACAATAAGTGAAAGTGACACAATAATATTACAATAAGTGAAAGTGACACAATACTATTACAATAACAGTGAAAGTGACACAATAATATTACAATAAGTGAAAGTGACACAATAATATTACAATAACAGTGAAAGTGACACAATAATATTACAATAACAGTGAAAGTGACACAATAATATTACAATAAGTGAAAGTGACACAATACTATTACAATAACAGTGAAAGTGACACAATAATATTACAATAAGTGAAAGTGACACAATATTACAATAACAGTGAAAGTGACACAATAATATTACAATAAGTGAAAGTGACACAATAATATTACAATAAGTGAAAGTGACACAATACTATTACAATAACAGTGAAAGTGACACAATAATATTACAATAAGTGAGTGACAATAATATTACAATAACAGTGAAAGTGACACAATAATATTACAATAACAGTGAAAGTGACACAATAATATTACAATAAGTGAAAGTGACACAATAATATTACAATAACAGTGAAAGTGACACAATAATATTACAATAACAGTGAAAGCGCCGAAAATATGTTATATAAAGTTTCATATAACTGAAATAATGGTTGAACAAGTAATAAATGACACAATAATATCACATTATCTCCATAAATACATAATATCGTGTACCGGTACAAAAGCCACGGGAGCGACGAGTGACTTAGTGCGTGCTAGTCAGGGCCGCGGCGAAGCGTTCGGACACAGGCGAAAATAAGCGGGAAATTACCTCCATTCCCATCATCATATCTCGGCAACCACTTGTCGTAGCGATGTCAACTCATCGCCATTCTACAGACGAAGGTTGGTTCTACACTATGCAATTTAGTTGACTGCTCTAGGTGGTCTCAATCAGTAGATATCAAATTGTGAACTCCATTTTTCAGGAATACCCCCGGACACGACGATCGCCTCATATGAGAGCCCCCGGATCCGGAGGGTTAAGAAGCTCCGATCTTACTTTCAACCATCATGACAATTTTTACCAGTCGGTAGCCAAACCCATAAAAGAGTTAGGGAGGATCAGCAAGAAAAGGCTTGTTGATCCCTCAGTGGGGGTAAATTCTGGAGGTGGGATTCCCAGTCCCAACCTCCAGGGGCTATCTGCGCCACAAAAAGTGACGGGTTATGGAGTCGCCACATCCCTATGCCATGTCTTTGTAGCGCAATGGATAAATGCACTGAATTTGGGTGTGAGCATCCTAGGTTGGAATCCCTGGACTGCCACATGTATTTGCTGATTTCATTAACCCCTTATTGGCGGCGCTCGACTTAAGTCGTGCACCAATTTGCAGCAAGTTAGGAGCATTATTAAGGCTATTAAAGGGTAAAAATCGAGTGCAAATGGCCGGGACCACAGCGGGCCAGATAGCCGACTCCCAGGGCTTACCGCCGCCCATTAACTCATGTTCCCTGTGTTCTCGAGAGGCCGGCAGTGTAGCCAGTAGTGAGCATAGTTGGGAAAAATATACCGATATATGCTAAACTCCCATGTTCGTGGCATCACTGCAAGAGAACCACAAGTGCTACGTATCTCATTCTGGTCTCATTTTGAAGCTTTTAGTGCCTAGTTTTTTTCTAAATAATTTTTTGTTCATGCAGATGCTTGATTTATCATGCAGGAGGGCCTGAATATGCCCAAATGAGCCCAAAACACCCCGCTAGACAAGGGTTAATTGAGTTTAGGAGTAAAGTCGATTGGTGGAGGGAACATAATAATATATCTATCTATCTATCTATCTATCTATCTATCTATCTATCTGTCTATCTATCTATCTATCTGTTTTTGTTTTGTTTTTTGGGGGGGTTGGGGGGACTCAAGACAGAGCCAGAATAGGGACAACACAAAACAATTCACACACAAAAACAAAGTACTAAATTCACACACACATCTAGGTAGGCCTATAAAAATATAAATAAAACTATATTAATCTATGTAAATAAAACCTATATTACCTGAAAGACTCCGAGGCAGCGTCCCAAACGTCCCGATACTCCGGCCTCCTCCCGTACCTCCCTGATGGCTGCCATGTTGGGGGCCTCACCCACCTCCAGGCCCCCCCCGGGGACGATCCAGACGTCAGAGTCCCGCCGCGATGATACCAATAGTACCTGGGGATAATATGACGGATAAACATGAGGGAGAAGAAGAGAGAGATATGTGTTTACATAGATTTACATATATACACTGGCCACACAGACCTTACGATCCTAACGAGGTGGTCAGGACTTAATTCTAGTAGAGATGGCATAACCGATAGAAAAGGGGAGAGAGAGAGAGTGAGAGAGAGAGAGAGAGTGTGAGTGAGTGAGTGAGTGAGTGAGTGAGTGAGTGAGTGAGTGTGTGTGTGTGTGTGTGTGTGTGTGTGTGTGTGTGTGTGTGTGTGTGTGTGTGTGTGTGTGTGCTGGCAAAGCTCACGATCATGTTCTCGTGGGATACAATAATAGGTTGAAGCCCCGACCATAACTTATTGTCATCATCATATATATTGCCAGCACTTATTCCCTGGCTGACTCTTCCCAAAATGGTGGAAATATTAGAAGGGTTATTAACAAAACTAAGCCCTGTTCCAAATAAGAAGGCCAAAACTCATGGCTATTTACCGGTACCTCTATAACTCACCAACCACTAGAGCAATCCAGCTAATATGTCTACCATTTGGGAAGAGTCAGCCAGGGAATGTATGTATGCATGACATTTATATATTATAATGTAAAACGTGCAAAATAAACAAACCAAAACGTATACGAACAGAAAAAAATACCCAGTAACCACGAGCGTACGACCTATGACAACCGTATGCCCGGATACTACATCGTTACCCCCCCCCCGTCGTTATCTTAAAAGTTATCCAGGGGTTTTGGGCGAGCGATAGCGAGCCTATGTTCATTATTAGTGGCCAAGGTTAGCCAGCAATAACGAGCTTACATTGAAGGTTACCTAGGTATTTTGGGCGAGCAATAGCGAGCCTAAATTCACTGTTAGTGGCCGAGGTTAGTCGAGTTTTTTTGGCGAGCGATAGCGAGCCAATAAAAAGGCTCGCTACCGCTCACTTAAAACAGTTGGCTGCGTAGATACAATTAATAAAGGCTCGCTACCGCTCACTTAAAACAGTTGGCTGCGTAGATACAATTAATAAAGGCTCGCTACCGCTCACTTAAAACAGTTGGCTGCGTAGATACAATTAATAAAGGCTCGCTACCGCTCACTTAAAACAGTTGGCTGCGTAGATACAATTAATAAAGGCTCGCTACCGCTCACTTAAAACAGTTGGCTGCGTAGATACAATTAATAAAGGCTCGCTACCGCTCACTTAAAACAGTTGGCTGCGTAGATACAATTAATAAAGGCTCGCTACCGCTCACTTAAAACAGTTGGCTGCGTAGATACAATTAATAAAGGCTCGCTATCGCTCACCAAAGACACTTGGCTGCGTAGAGTACAATTAATAAAGGCTCGCTATCGCTCACTTAAAACAGTTGGCTGCGTAGATACAATTAATAAAGGCTCGCTACCGCTCACTTAAAACAGTTGGCTGCGTAGATACAATTATACAATTAATAAAGGCTCGCTATCGCTCACCAAAGACACTTGGCTAACCTCGGCCACTACAGTACCAATTAATATAGGCTCGCTACCGCTCGCCAAAATTACAGTACTGTACCTAGCTAACCTTGGCCACTAACAATGAATGTCAGCTCGCTATCGCTCGCCAATAACACACTTCACACTCACCATAGTTTCCTCTTGGTTGACACAGATACAGGCGGCCCGTTTGACGAACCCCTCATCGTCGTAGTTCCGCGCCTTCACCACACCCGTCTTCATCTTCGAGTTAACGACCTCGATAGTTTGGTGGACGTCCATGTTAAGTCTCTCTCGTTTGGTGGTCGTTCTCTCGTTAAGCCTCGGATGTTCTCGTTTGGTAGCTGATCTCGTTAACCCTTGGTAGTTTGGTAATCACTCTCTTGTTAAGCGTTCCTCGTTTAAGAATAGCCTCGCTAAGTAGTCGCCTCTTGTTGAGCCTTCCTCGTTTGGTAGCTGCCTCTCGTTAAACCTTCCTCGTTAAGTAGTTGTCACTGGTTACACCCCCTCGCTTGGTAGTAGCCTCTCGTTAAACCTCCCTCGTTAAGTAGTTGTAGCTGGTTACACCTCCCTCGTTAAGTAGTTGCCGCTAGTTACGCCTCCCTCTTTAAGTAGTCGTCTCTCGTTAAGCCTTCCTCGTTTGCTAGTTGTTCTCTCGTTACACCTTCCTCGTTAAGTAGTTGCCGTTAATTCCGCCTCTCTCGTTAAGTAGTTGCCGTTAATTACGCCTCTCTCGTTAAGTAGTTGCCGTTAATTACGCCTCTTTCGTTAAATAGTCTTCTCTCGTTATACCTCCCTCGTAAAAGTAGTTGCCGTTAATTACGCCTCTCTCGTTAAGTAGTTGTCCCTCGTTTGCTAGTCGTTCTCTCGTTAAGTAGTTGTCGCTGGTTAAGCCTTCCTCGTTTGGTAGCTGCCTCTCGTGAAACCTTCCTCGTTAAGTAATTGTCGCTGGTTACGCCTCTCTCGTTAAGCTTCCCTCGTTTGCTAGTCGTTCTCTCGTTAAGTAGTTGTCGCTGGTTAAGCCTTCCTCGTTTGGTAGCTGCCTCTCGTGAAACCTTCCTCGTTAAGTAATTGTCGCTGGTTACGCCTCTCCCGTTAAGCCTCCCTCGTTTGCTAGTAGTTCCCGCTAGTTACGCCCCCCTCGTTTGGTAGTTGTCTCTCGTTAAGTAGTGGTAGTTGTTCTTGGTAAGTTAGGTTAAGCTGGTCTTAAGACTTCCGTTCAAGCTGGTCCCTTCTCTCTCCGTATTTGGCAGGTCCCTTGTAACTGAAACAGAATGAAAAATATTAGAAATTATAATGTAAAACTTGCAAAATAAACAAACCAAAACTTTGACGAACACAGTAAAAAGACAAAACCACTAATCAAAATTGCTACGTGGAAACAACGCTTAAGTAAAATAATCATTCTTTATAATTAAAATAAATAAAATAAACGTTCCTCAGAGTGAGTTCATAATAAGTTGCTTTGTTATCACACTGTTCAATAGTTCAATAGTTAGGTAGTTCAATTAAGGGAAGGCAGACCATTTTTCTGGACCCCCCTTCTCCCTAATGTTTAGCCCCACTAGTTTTGAGATTATAAGACCTTCGGCCCATTAGTTTGGCGATTTTAACACCTTTCGCCCCATTTCGTTGTCAATTTTAAGATCTTTCGTGCCATTTAGGTGTCGATTATTTCCTAGCGAGCGAAAGCGAGCCTGCAATTTTAAGAGGAACCGGCCTTGAGCCAGGACATTTTTCTACCAAAAAATGTACAAATTTATCTTGAAGGGTGGTCTAGGTTTTTTTTTTCTAAGCTTGATGGAGGTCTAGGGAGGAAACTAAAAAAATATATGAATAAATGAATTAATAGACCAAACAAACGGCCAGTCTCACCTTAACCCCTCAGACCCGGTTGGGCTCTGAGGCACCCATAACAAATACCCCCCGCGGAACCCGGAAGGGCTCTGAGGCTCCGGCAGCTTGAAAGCCTGTAAGCTTGTTTTGAAAGCCGTCCGTCCGACGCATGTAAACAACAGCCGGTTGGACCGACGCCGCGCATCTCCGACAAGAAGGAGAGGCGTCCTTGTTCGTGTGTGCTTGTATGTTATTGTTAAGTAGTGTAAAGTGGCTGATATCGCCACAAAGTTCTCTCCACGGAAATCGTCATCACAACTGAACCAGTTGACTTGGAGAGCTCTACTCAACGCCATTCTACAGGTACGAAACACATCTACGCTTGGGGATGAGCGGGAATGCGGAAGTCGTCAAAATAACAAAGATACGGTAGCCTCGGCGTAGAAGTTTTTCGGCCCCCAGGTTTCGGGGAAACTATAGAATACAATAGCCGGGCCTGGAGGGTGAAAGGGTTAATATAAAGTTTATGTAATTAAATTGCTAAAAAAATTTTTTACCCTTTTGTTCAATTTTAAGGGAGGATGGGCCGGTTTTCTGGACCACTTTCTCCCTCATGTTTAGCCCCATTAGTTTTCAGATGTTAAGATGTTTGCCCCATTAGTAAGTCGATTTTAAGACCTTTCGCCCAATTTCTATCGTGCTATTTAGATGTTGATTTTTCCCCTGGCGAACGATAGTGAACCTGTAATGTTGGAAGAACCGGCCTTTGGCCGGGAAATTTTTCTACCGAAAAATGTACAAATTAATCTAGAAGGGGGATCTAATGGATGTTTTTTTTTTAATTTGATGGAGGTCTAGGGAGGAAACTAGAAAAATAATGCAAAAATCACCCAAATAGTGAACCATAAAATGGGGCAAAATCGGAAAAAAAATAATAATTGATGACTTGGCAGTTTGTTGTTGTTGTTCCATAAGCTGCCTGGCCAAACAGTCCCAAGTCCCTATGGAAGGCCATGGCCACGGTCTGGCTTTCCCACAGAGCTCTCAAGGAGTGTAGAGTATGTTGTTGGCGTAAGTGATTGTGTGGGATGCAGTCTTCTATGATGTGTTTAATGGTATGGGGTGCTGTGTTACAACCTGGGCAGGTGTTGTCGACGGAGTCATCCAGTCTCTTCTGATAGCTCAGAAGAGCTGGACGGTGTCCGCATCTCAACCTATAAGGAAGCTGGAGTTTATTATGTCGATATATAGTATAATTACTTGCTAAAATAAGGTTGTATCATAGGGTGTCAAACAAGAGTAATTTTGTTTGAAGACTTGAATTAATATGAGAAGGAATACAAGACATAGATACCGGTATATATTTGTTTATATTAGTTTAACCACTGAGCTCCATAAAAGAACTCTCATAGGGCTGGCCCGAAGGATTCCATCAAGATATATAACAAGAAATAATAATGACCCCCCTTAACCTCTGAAGTGCGCATGGGGGTAATTGGAAACGTCCCCCTGTGCTGACGTATTTGAGGTGTTTCCGTTACTAAAATATTCATTGTGCCATTAATAGCATTAATACTTATCCATATGCGCCTATTATGGGTTGATTATAAAGGTATTAACCTGAAACAACAATAAAACGAGTGAAAACAGCGTTTGGATGGTCAAAATCGGAGATATAGCCCGCGAGTTGTATAATGTATGGGTGAGGCAAACTGCTTTCCCGCCAATTTCCCCCAAGGCCACTGAGACACAGTCGATCGATACTCTCTCTCTCTCTCTTGCACTCGCTTGCCATCAGTGATGACAACACCCTGCTTGCAACTCGCTAATGTTAGCACGAAAATATACCTCAGAATAAGGGAATAACAGGGAAAATAGGTGATAACTGAAGGAGAGGAGGAAAGTGGGGAAGGAGGGGAGGTAGAGGACTGAGATTTTGCATGGCCCAGGGGCCAAAAAAAATAAAAAAATTTTTTTTTTTTTTTTTTTTCGATGTCAAAAGTTGATTTTCTTTTTCACTCACTCTTAAGAGTCTCCCCGCAGTCCGCCGGGGGAACTCTTAAGAGTCTCCCCGCAGTTCCCGGGTTAATTATAAGGGAAGGAAGGGGGTTTAAAGGGGGGGGGGGGGTATGGAGAACTGTCACTATTGTACATTCTATGTGTCACACAATGTTGAGACATTTCCCGGTACTGGCACGGTACAGTACCGGTACTGATTTGAATTTTTATTTTACACGTTTAAATAGGACTACCGTGACTGACGGTCTGACCACAGAATTTTTGGAGCAACAACAACTTATTTGATGTAGTACAGTATATATATGACGAAACAATCCAATATTTACAGTAAATTGCATTTATAAGATTTAGGCACAAAGGCCAAGCACTGGGACCTGTAGAGATCATTCAGCGATATTTACAATAAAACATACTACAGGTATTGGGCTAAATAATTGGTATATAGAACCCTAAAAATGCGGCTCGCTTGGTGTAGTGACTAGCGTCTCGGACTTCCACCCAGAAGGCCCGGGTTCGCGCCCACGCTCGGCGCATTAAAGATTTTTCACAAGCACTGACTCGTTACCATCCCTCATGAGCAAAGGGATGGGGTAGTAGTACAGGACCCCAATGGAAATACGCCTAATCGGCCTTATTGAGCTATCCTTAGCTAGCTTAGCATGCGCTAGCTTTAAGAACTATTATTATTATTATTATTATATGCAGTACCGGTACATTTAACAAGTGGTGATGGGCTGGTCTATCAGAGCCAGAACTGAGCGATCTCTGCCATAACCATAGCTTACTCTGACTGTTCCTTTTACTTATATATTTTCTAGATTTCAAGTGACGGCATCTCTTCCGTGGATTGACCTTCCAATCTGTCAACCTAGAGGTTGGCAGATTGGAAGCCAAAGCGTCACATTTTCCCTTTGCCCCTCAACTTTTCCTTCATAATTGCTGAGGGGCACAGGGCCTTGGGTGGGGCTTTGGTTTCCCGGGCGTTTCTGCACCCTCCTCAGCTCCTCGCCATGGAGTGGCTTCGGTCACCCAGGCTTTATTGTGGTAAGGGTTCTGTGGGGGAGCTCAGTTATAGCCTTGGCCTTGCTCGGGGCCATGGGGCTGTTCGGCCAAGCAGCTTGGGGAACAAGAACAACAACAACAATTGCTACCTTTGCTGCAAATTATAGATAATTGTGACTGCATAAGGTACTGATAAAAACAGGGGGTCAAAAAAATAGCCAAGGCCAATATTTGTAGTCTCTATTATTGAGATGGTTCGGCCATATGGAACGTATGGGAAGCCAGAGAATGACTAAGAGGGTGTACGAGAGCGAGGTGGAAGGACATAGAGGGAGAGGTAGACCGAGAGAGAGGTACTGTATTAATACTTCTCATATTCATTCATCATTAAACACAATTAAAAACAAAATTACATATGAACCTTACATTCCTCTTTGACTGCTAACTTTCATATCTATAAGCATATTTACTCACTTATAACTTTCAAGCTATAAGGAAGTTGGAGCTGTAAACATCACTATAGAACAGAAATACAATAGTAATGTGGGTTTCTGATGGATAGCAAGCCTGATTAATTTGGCTTTACATAACTATATACTGTGTGTACTATATACTGTGTGTACTATATACTGTGTGTACTATATACTGTGTGTACTATATACTGTGTGTACTATATACTGTGTGTACTATATACTGTGTGTACTATATACTGTGTGTACTATATACTGTGTGTACTACGACTGTATTATACTGTAGGCTACAGTACTTGTTAATTCTGAGAAATATCGATGTGAGGCGCCTGGCTGGGGAAGGTAGTACTGTATAATTATACAGATCTCCCTCACTATCCGATACCCCAATTTAGCCTACAATATAATTACTGTATAGGTTTTATGGGTTTGGGTTTGGGCTGGTCCCACAACGCATCCACATTTACCACATTAATGTTAGGGTTGGCCAGATGATTTTTCTATTTAAGATTGGGTCTTCAGGAAGGTTGAAGAAATTAGGCTTACATTCGTTACAAAGACGCAGAGTTGGAGGGGATATGATAGAAGTGTTCAAGTGGGTTAGTGGGATTAATAAAAGGGACATGAAAAATTTACTGAAGCTCAGTGATAGCGAAAGAACTTGAACAAATTGTTTTAAACTAGATCAATTTTGTTTCAGAAAAGATAAAGGCAAATATTGGTTTGGTATCAGAGTTTTAGACATGTGGAATAGGCTACCGAGTGATATTCTTACAGTAGATCCTCTGGAAAAAGGCAAACTATGCCTGTGTATCCAGCTCAGTACCAGTACTTGCACTGCTGCGGTCGTTCACGGTGTTGGCGGCGGCGGTAGCAGACGCAACATTTTTACTATTCTGTATTTTTGCTTTATAATCAAACTTCATATCTTATCTTCCCCATGCTTTATCAAGATTACTTTCAAACTCCCTTATTGATTCGGAATCGACTACCGGTACATACTGGGGCAGTGCGTTCCACTCATTTACCACTCATTTACCACTCTATCACAAAATGAGTTCTTTGCCTTCTCAAGCCTATATCTTTCTTTGTCAATTTTCTTTGAGTGTCCTCTCGTTCTTGTTCCCTCCCGCATCAAGAAGATACCTTCACACACATCCTCATCATACTTTCCTGACACTATCTTAAAAGTCTCTATCATATCCCCTCTCTTTCTCCTATATGCCAGTGTCCTCAACCTCTGCTCATAGCCCGCGTTCTTCAACGTTGGTACCAGCTTGCTAGCTCTCCTCTGCACTTTCTCCACTGCTTCTATATCCTTTACCATATATGGAGCCCACACCTGGTTTGCATATTCCAGGTGCGGCCTAACCAGCGCTGTATAGAGATTCCTGAAGATTTCTTCGTCAAGTGACACAAATGTCCTCCTTATCAGCCCTACAATTCTATTGGCTTTGTTTATCTTTTCCGCTAAATGACCTGAGAAATTTAACTTATTGTCTATCACTACTCCTATATCCTTTTCTGCATTCACTTCCTCCATCGCTTCATACATACTGTATCCTACCTTGTCTATCTTGCTTGTCCCAATCTGCATGTACTTGCATTTTTTTGGATGAAAAGGCATTAACCAATGCTCAAACCATCCCTTCATGCCCTCCACATCTCCTTGAAGCAAACCCACATCTTCCTTACTCCTCACTCTTCTATACAGCTTAGTGTCATCCGCATACAGGTATACCTCACTTCCATTAGTTATAACTTCAGATAAGTCGTTGATAAATATAACGAACAGTAGTGGTCCCAACACAGATCCCACAGAGCTCTGTGGGAAAGCCCGATCGTGGCCATGGCCTTTCTCAGGGACTCGGGGCTGTTCGGCCAGGCAGCTTAGGGAACAACAACAACAACACAGATCCCTGAGGAACCCCACTTGTAATTTCCCTCCACCCCGAGCCTATTCCATTCACCAGCACCCTCTGTCTCCGATCTTTCAGGAAGGCTTCTATCCATTTCACACATTTCTCCCCTATATTATAACTTCTAACTTTCTCTATTAACCTTTTATGTGGGACCTTATCGAAGGTCTTCATAAAATCACAATATACCACGTCTATTACATCACCATCCTCTAGAATTTGCATCCAATCATCTACCACCTTAATTAGCTGTAGTACCGTCGACCTCCCCGGCAAGAATCCGAACTGTCTCCCACTGAAAAGTTTGTTTGATTTCATATGCTCCATTATTCCTTCTCTAATTACCGTTTCCATTAGTTTACACACAACACTTGTCAAACTGACTGGTCTATAATTCCCTGGGTCATTTCTCTTTCCCTTCTTAAATATAGCTGTTATGTATATGGTAGGATCAAGAACGATAGAGAGCTTCAAAATAAAATTAGATAGGCATATGGACAAAATGGGTTGGGTTTGCAAGGGATCTGTGGGCCAAACGGCTTTCTGCAGACTCCCGTTTTCTTATGCAACCAAATCGTATATCGAGAGAGACCTGTATACGAAGGGTCATGCCTGGAAGTGATGTGGGCGGGCATTGTGGTATGGTTCCGCTGTATGTCTGCCTGCTGAGACCTGACCCTCTCCGGGAGATCTGGGACCTGGGAATCTTTTGCTGGAGACCCCATCATGATCCTTGGTCTCTGGGTCATCTCCTGGGCAACCTAGATGTGTGTGAATTTTGTATTTCTATTTTAGTTTGTTGTTTCTGTTCAGGCTCTGTCTGGAGTCGGCCACCCCTAGCTATGGGGTATATACCGGTACAGTACATACAAACATATTACTACTACTGTACTACTATTATCAATCAAGTGACCATGAACATTAGGGATTTGTTATGAATCACTAGGTCAAGTTGGGGATGAATGTAGTGTCCGGGAGTACGGTCATAAAGTTTACATAGGTCGATCGCCGCGGTTAAGTTCGCGTCTATTTTTTATGGCGATTATTTTGGTTATTTGCCCCTTGCTGGCAATATACTGTATATGATGATGACAATATGTCCTGGGTTTATTGTATCCAATGGTATTCAAAATAGACGGGAACATGATCGCAAGCGTCCGCCGCTGTCATGTTTACATTTGTCGATCACCGTGGTTAAGTTTGCGTCTATTTTGACGGCGATTTTTTCGGTTATTTGCCCCCTGCTGGCAATCTATACGATGATGACAATATGTCATGAGGGGGTAAGAGGGGGATAAAGCCCCCCCCCCCCCCCCCTCAACATATTATTGTATCCAAAGGCAGTCAAAATAGACGGGAACATGATGGCAAGCGTCGGACGCCGCTCCGCGTAGTGTAAACAAGACTGGCGGTACGCCCGAACTCTACATTCTACCCTCAAGTTGCCCAGGGGTAGAATGTAGAGTTTGGGCGTACCGCCAGCCTTGTTTACACTACGCGGAGCGGCGTCGGACGCTTGTCATCATGTTCCCGTCTATTTTGACTGCCTTTGGATACAATAATATGTAGAGGGGAGCTTTGCCCCCCTCACCCCCTCATGACATATTGTCATCATATATATTGCCAGCAGGGGGCAAATAACTGAAAAAAAATCGCTGTCAAAATAGATGCGAAGTTAACCGCGGCGATCGCCCTATGTAAACGTGACGACCGTACGCCCGGAATCTACATACCTTGCCCGGGATTGACATCTACCAATAACATTTTTGGGCAAGAATGTTAAGTGCGGGCGTACCGCCAGCCTTGTTTACACTACGCGTAGTGGCGTCGGATCTTTCCCATCATGTTCCCGTCTATTTTGACTGCCTTTGGATATAAAAATACATTAGCCTAACCAAACAACCTAACCTAACCTAGTATTCATGTAGTAATGACAGGGGGCAAATAGCAGAAAATATAGCGTCGAAATAGACGGGAACGTAACTGCGAGCGCACATGACAACCGTACACCCGGAAACTACATCCTTCCCCATTTTGACAGTGTGGGCTCCATCCACCGACCCTTTGATCACCAACTCATGCTCTACTGACTATGTGCCACGTTATGTATGTTAATTCTACTAAATATCGATGTCTACAGCTCCAACTTCCTCAGAGGCGGTCAGGCGGTGGTGGGAGGTGGACGTAGTTTTTGAGCTCCGACATATTATGATGTGCAAGATTAAATATAACGGAATATCGAGAACATACTGAACGAGCAAGGAGAGGAAGGACTGGTGAAGTGCTAGGGGGAAAAATTGGTGTGGTGGAGGGGTGAGTTATATAATAACTTATATTGTAAAACGAGTAATTTAACAAGGGTCAGCTGGAGTGTAGTAATTGTAAACAAACATGGCGGATGGAACGGCGGGAATCTCAGAGTCGGAGGTTAGAGCGATTTCGCGGGTTTAGGAGTACAGATAGGAAGGTCGAAGAGATTATTAATGTTGTGAAGGATCTGGAAAAGTGCAAGAGTGAAACGGAGAAATGGAAGGGGGACATTGGTGAGAAAATCAAGGTATTGTGCGAACTATGTGGTGCGTCGGGGGGGGGGGGGGGGGGGGAGAGAGAGAGAGGCCTAGGCTTAGTGAAGGAAGCGAATGTGGGCATATTTCGGAAGCTAATACGAACCTAGAGATGGTATTAAAAAGGGTAGAGGAATTGGGAGCAGAGAATGTGGCATTAAAGGAGCAGCTGATGGAATACGAAGGACGATTCAAGGAAGTGAAGGAGTCAACTGCATGGACGGTGGTAGGTGAACAGAAAGTTAAGGATTTGGAGGAAATTGTGAAAGAACAAAAGGAGGAAATGAATAAGACAAAAAAAAAAATTGAGAGTGCAGTTGTAGGAGTCATGAAGAACAAGGAGAGTGTTGTGAGGGAGGCCATGGACAGGGATAGAGGTGTAATCATGCATGGAGATATAGAGGCTCATATGAATGATAATGGAGTGAGAAAAGTGAGATATGGAGAAAGTGAAGGAGGTCATGAAAGCTGTTGATGTAGATGGATGTGGATGGGATGGGCAGGTGGAGGAAGTCAGTAATATAGGTAGATATAGAAGGGGGGAGATGAGACCTATAAGGGTACAGTTTAACCAGGGCAGTGGTAGAGACAGTGATTTTTTGTAGATTAAACACAAATGAAGAACTGAAACATATAAGATTAAAGAAGGATTTGAGCATAGAACAAAGAAAAAATAAAGGAACTACAGGAAAATGCTGATGAGGAAAACGGAAAGTTGGGTGAGGAGGATAAGAAGAAGTTTTTCTGGAGAGTGAGGGACGGCAAATTGAGGAAGTGGTTTATACGAATAGAAGGGAGAAGGAGATCTGGGAGGGAAGAGAATGTGACAGAAGTTGTGGCAGAGGTGGAGAGCAGGGTGGAAGCGTCTCGGGGAGAGACAAGAGAAGAAGCTGCAGACCCAGTACCAGTAGTGTGAGGGGGGGGGAGTAGGGCACGGACAGGAGGAGCGGGATGATGTAGCTGCTGAAGGAATGGTAGAAAGATTAAGGATTATGTTTAGTAATGTGCATGTGTTTACCCAGGACAAGAAAAGAGAACTGATATGTAGGTTGCAGGATGAAGAGGAAAAACCTGATGTCATAGCCTTTTTTTTTTTTAAGAGACAATGAACGGAGGAAGGAAAAACACAGATAAAACAAAAAGGTCCATGTGCCTAAAGGCATCCTCCATTCATAAAATGTTTGTAACAACTGGATTTAAACATTTGTAGATTGTAAGTTTGTGGAAAGCAAAGTAAGACCAAAAAATGCTAGAATTGAAAGGGAACTCATGGAGTATAGTTTGGAGGGTTTTGAGTTGTACGAGAGGAATGCTATTAGAGCAGAGGTTGGAAGAGGACTGTTTATTTATGTAAGAAAAGAACTCAAGGTAAATGAGGTGGATATGAGACAGCAGTATTGTGAGTATTTGTGTATTGAAGTAAAATGTACAAGAGGGTCAATTCTAATTGCCTCTATATATAGAAGCCCAAATAATACTAGGGAAGAGGATGATAACCTACTGAAAGCAATGGAGGAAATAGATAATAGAGAGAACAAATATAAGATTTTGATTGGAGATTTCAATTTGCCAAGGATCAACTGGGCAAATTGTACTACTCCAGCAGGACAGTGTAGCCTGGAAAACAAGTTTACAGTATAGAGAAAGTAAGAGATTTTTTTAATGCAACATATTACAGAGCAGGCTGGGAAATTAGGTATAGCCCGGCAGCCCGGATATGTTGCCGGGCAAGTGCTTTTTAATGTTGGTCTGCCCGGCGGTTGCCCGGAGGACAAGTCAAATTTTTTGCCTTTTAACCCTTGAAAAATGCTAAAATTAATATAAAAACAAACATACACACTTTCCATAAATATAAATAAAGTATAAGAGACAGGCAGATGTATCTACTATTTCCACTTTCAACGACCATTGGTTACTGGTAACGTAACGGCTGGTTTTCGATTCACGTTAATTTCACGTCACTATTCTCTCTATCTCCTCTCCTCCTTCCCCCCCCCCCCCCCCCCCCCCGTAGGCCTACATAATATTATAACCGTTGGACGGTTGGATAGAGAAGAGGTACTTCCGAATAGGCGGCTCGCTCGCCGCTCTTTATCAATAACATTAGTGTTTCAATTATCGCCGGGGAAGCACGTGTTTAGTGAGAAAATGTACTATAATGAGTGTGTCTAAGAAACAACAGGCTTCCTTGACAAGATTCTTAACACTAAAACAACCACCATCAACAAGTACAACTAGGTAAAACCGTTGTTTTAAAATAGTTTGTTAACTTTTTTGTATCTAGCCTAGTCAGTCTGTCAGACGATAGATTTCTCTTATTGACTCGCCTCTTAAGTGAAAATTGTTGGTAAGCTACTCCACCTATGTTTTCTACCTACGATATTTACTTAATGTTACAAAAATGTGTTTATAAACAATCTTAAGGATTTAGTTACACAATTTTTAATACAAAAATATATATATATGATACTCTGCAGTCTCTGTTCTCCTACTGTACAATGTAAAGTATGCCTAAATAAAAGTATTTATTGCCAGACAACTTGATCCCTGAGGGGATGGCCACAAACTAAGCTCCAGCATAGAGGCAACGTTCAGTTCGTTCGATTTTGTATCTTGTTTCGTGGGAGTGTTGGTAATTGATAATGTCTAACCGCGAATTATTATTTGTGTTTGGGGGTTCAAGTGAAATGTGTGTTATCATACTGTTGGAATGGCTGTGGTGGTGAATTTAGTTTGTAACCAGTGTAATCAATTCGATCATGCTGATCAGGGTCTTGTATTCACGTTGTAAATATAACACTGGTCTACTTCACCCCTAATGTCTGCCATTGCAGACATTGGTTGGGAGGCCATGGGCTTAAGTAATAAGTACCGAGTGTCGAATGTCGATTAAAGATGACTTTATCACTCACTTTCTGGACATATTTCTATTTTCTATATAGCCTAAAAAAAAAAAAAAAAAAAAAATCAGCTATATTTAATAAACTAAAGCTAGTCCTTCGCTTTCATTAGAGATGTGAACCATGAATTTTGCAATATAATATCTACACTTACACACACACACACACATACATACAGACAGACAGACAGATAAATAGATAGATAGATATTAGATAGATAGATAGATAGTTATTTATTTAGTTCAGATTTCAGAATGAGTTTTCTGCAGAGGTTTACCTTACTTAATATTCAACATGAGTATGATTTCATAAGTTTTCTATAATATAACTGTACACTGACAGCTTATTACTTACTGGTACCGTATTAGTTATTTTTGACATATTAATTCGATAACTAATCATCTGATGGTATTGCATTTTTTGTAACTTTGTCACTGTCTTTATATGCTAACTTGTGAAAGCTATTGTTTTGCTATGTGCAACCTTTGTATTCCCCTAAGAAAAAAAATCTATTGAATAAAACAAAATAACTAAAAAACATTATATACTGTATATACAGTATATAGCATAATTTGTATTAATTCAACAAATTTCATATTCAGAGCAAGTACAAAAATATCAGGGCAAGTAAGGAATATATCAGGGCAAGTAAATTTCTGAATTCACTAGCCCGGGGCAACTAGATCTGGAACACTAATTTCCCAGCCTGTTACAGAGATGACAAGATATATAGATGGGATGCAGGGGAGTGTACTTGAATTAATTTTTAGCAATGAGGAGGATATAGTGGAACATGTCAATGTGGATAGCCCTATAGGTCGTAGTGACCATGCCTGTATAAGTTTTAGTTGCAATATTAACCCTTGTCTAGCGGGGTGTTTTGGGCTCATTTGGGCATATTCAGGCCCGCCTGCATGATAAATCAAGCATCTGCATGAAAACAAAATTATTTAGCAAAAAACTAGGCACTAAAAGCTTTAAAATGAGACCAGAACGAGCTACGTAGCACTCGTGGTTCTTTTGTAGTGGTGCCACGAACATGGAAGTTTAGCATATATCGGTATATTTTTCCCAGCTATGCTCACTAATGGCTACACTGCCGGCCTCTCGAGAACACAGGGAACATGAGTTAATGGGCGGCGGTAAGCCCTGGGAGTCGACTGTCTGGCCCGCTGCTCTCCCGGCCATTTGCACTCGATTTTAACCCTTTAAAAGCCTTAATAATGCTCCTAACTTGCTGCAAATTGGTGCACGACTTAAGTCGAGCGCCGCTCTTTAAGGGTTAAAACAGAGAGGGATGATAGAAGCAATAAAAATATATACATGTATGACAGAGCAGATTATGAGCTGCTGAGAAGGTGTTTGGACATTGACTGGGGGGAATACTTGAACGGTGAAGACGCTGAAGGAATGTGGAGGAAGTTTAGAGTCAAAGTGGAGGATGTTATAACCAAATGTGTACCAGTAAGGGAATATAAGGATAAAACAAAATTGAGGAAAAGAACGAACCCAGAATTACCAATGAAAAGAAAGCTGTGGACTTTGATAAGAAAGATATGATTGTGGGATAGATTAAAAGTGTTAACCCTCTCACATCCGGACGCGATTTTTGAGCCTATTAGGGATACTTTAAATCCTTTGTTACTGTCAGGGGTATCTATAAACCTTTAGTTTGTTTACTTCAACCTCTGCAGTTGTCTTTGAGTTAGTTGTGGGCAGAAAACTAATTTTGGAGAGGTAATTATAACAGTGAGAGTAATCTTTTTCTTATTGCTAATCTGGCAACCTCTGCGTCCTATGGTCGTGAGAGGGTTAAAAATAGGGTTCTAGTATAGAAGCTAAAGTAGTGGATTTGGAACGTAGACAGATAAACAATAAAATAAGGTGGGAGACAAGGAGGGGGGGTAAAGGAAAGGGAGAGAGATTGCAAGAAACGTGAAGGATAATCCAAAAATATTCTGGAAGTACATTCAGGAAAAGTTAACAAGAAGAGTAGGGATCCCAGAGCTGGTAGGGGGGTTGGATGATGGGAGTAGAGCGGAGACGGATAAGGAGAAAGCAGAGGTGCTGGGGAAATACTTTGGGGGGGTACTAACAGTAGAGTCGGATGATGCAGTGCCAAATATTCCCATCAAACAGGCACCAGCACTAGAACTAATAGAGTTTTTCCATGCTAGAATAAGAAGGGCTATAGAAAAAATGAACAGAAGTAAGTCCCCGGGACCGGATGGGATACACCCAAGAATCATAAAGGAAGGAGGTGAGATGTTAGTAGAGCCATTGAAAATGTTATTTGAGGTATCGTTTAATACAGGACAAATCCCGATGGACTGGAGAGAGGCGAACATAACAGCTATATTTAAGAAGGGAAAGAGAAATGACCCAGGAAATTAAAGACCAGTCAGTTTGACAAGTGTTGTGTGTAAACTAATGGAAACGGTAATTAGAGAAGGAATAATGGAGCATATGAAATCAAACCAACTTTTCAGTGGGAGACAGTTCGGATTCTTGCCGAGGAGGTCGACGGTACTACAGTTAATTAAGGTGGTAGATGATTGGATGCAAATTCTAGAGGATGGTGATGTAATAGACGTGGTATATTGTGATTTTATGAAGGCCTTCGATAAGGTCCCACATAAAAGGTTAATAGAGAAAGTTAGAAGCTATAATATAGGGGAGAAATGTGTGAAATGGATAGAAGCCTTCCTGAAAGATCGGAGACAGAGGGTGCTGGTGAATGGAATAGGCTCGGGGAGGAGGGAAATTACAAGTGTGGGGTTCCTCAGGGATCTGTGTTGGGACCACTACTGTTCGTTATATTTATCAACGACTTACCTGAAGTTATAACTAATGGAAATGAGGTATACCTGTATGCAGATGACACTAAGCTGTATAGAAGAGTGAGGAGTAAGGAAGATGTGGGTTTGCTTCAAGGAGATGTGGAGGTCATGAAGGGATGGTCTGAGCATTGGTTAATGCCTTTTCATCCAAAAAAATGCAAGTACATGCAGATTGGGACAAGCAAGATAGACAAGGTAGGATACAGTATGTATGAAGCGATGGAGGAAGTGAGTGCAGAAAAGGATATAGGAGTAGTGATAGACAATAAGTTAAATTTCTCAGAACATTTAGCGGAAAAGATAAACAAAGCCAATAGAATTGTAGATAGAAGATACACAGAGGGCCTCGGAGTCGGACGGATCCTGAATTGAGTGGTCAATCCTGTAAGTCCTTCACTAAACTGGCTCGGGTTGTCCCTCTCACAGGGAATAGGTCCGCTTGGGGGCATTCTGTGTATGGCCACCCTCGTAAGGGGAGTAAGGCGTCTGGCAATAGATAGATAGATAGAATAGAATTGTAGGGCTGATAAGGACATTTGTGTCACTTGACGAAGAAATCTTCAGGAATCTCTATACAGCGCTGGTTAGGCCGCACCTGGAATATGCGAACCAGGTGTGGGCTCCATATATGGTAAAGGATATAGAAGCAGTGGAGAAAGTGCAGAGGAGAGCTAGCAAGCTAGTACCAACGTTGAAGAACGCGGGCTATGAGCAGAGGTTGAGGACACTGGCATATAGGAGAAAGAGAGGGGATATGATAGAGACTTTTAAGATAGTGTCAGGAAAGTATGATGAGGATGTGTGTGAAGGTATCTTCTTGATGCGGGAGGGAACAAGAACGAGAGGACACTCAAAGAAAATTGACAAAGAAAGATATAGGCTTGAGAAGGCAAAGAACTCATTTTGTGATCTAGTGGTAAATGAGTGGAACGCACTGCCCCAGTATGTAGTCGATTTCGAATCAATAAGAGAGTTTGAAAGTAATCTTGATAAAGCATGGGGAAGACAAGATTTGAAGTTTGATTATAAAGCAAAAATACAGAATAGTAAAAATGTTGCGTCTGCTACCGCCGCCGCCAACACCGTGAACGACCGCAGCAGTGCAAGTACTGGCACTGAGCTGGATACACAGGCCTAGTTTGCCTTTTTCCAGAGGATCTACTGTAAGAAACTGTAAGAATAGCCTGAAACTCGCAAGTGGTGAAGTACAATTATTAGTTTAACCTTTCCATAGATGATCCATTAGTTTGGGAATTTTATGACATTTCACCCCATTTCTTTGTCAATATTAGAACCCTTCGTGCCATTTAGGCGTCAATTTTTTCCTGGCGAGCCTGTAATTTTAGGAGGTATCGGCCTTTGGCCGGGACAATTTTCTACCGAAAAATGTACAAATCTATCTTGAAGGGGTCTAGGGGGTGTTTTTCTAAGCATGATGGAGGTCTAGGGAGGAAACTAAAAAAATATATTCTGAATAAATGAATTAATAGACCAAACAAACAGCCAGTCTCCCATTATAATCATTAGTCTTACCTTTACATAGAAGATCCTGCCCAAAACTTGACATAAACTCAAGCCGATGAGTTGGGTGTGAAAGGGATCTGCCGTGTGTGGGCCAATATGTTCTTTGCTGACTCCCGTTTTCTTACGTTCTGTTCTTCTGTTCTTAATGTTAACTTCGAACCAAACCAACTCGGCAAACTCAATTTGACTTAAACTCAAGCCGTTCAACTTGGACCCAAACGAACTCTCGGCAAACTCCTAACGAAACTCAACTGACTCGCGATATAAAATGACTCGGTAATTAAAGCAGCTTAAGAGATGGCTTAGTGAACTCAAACTTATTCGCCCCTAAGGTGAACTAGAACCTTAGACTAACTCCCTCTCTCTCTCTCAAGTGATATACCGGTACAGTATATAGTACCCTTAGCGATATTAAGTTAAATGGTTTGACTTAAGTAGGGATGAAACTTAGAATATTATCTTTAACTGACTTAATAGACCTGTTGTTGCTTTATTTCCTTTGTACTCCTGGGTGACTTAGGGAAGCTGACTCGACGCAAAATATGACTTAGCAAATCTAACTTGAATGACTTAAAAATAACCGTGTGGACTTGGAGTAAACATTAAACTGAATTAAAATTCAGCTAAACTCTAATCAAACTTTGCACTCAAATTAAACTTGGCTATCTTGAAAACCTGACTTGGGGAAGGTTAGTTAATGAGAAATACTCTAGACTAACTTTGATTAATTTAAATGTGAATAAAATAATTAAAATGGGATACAGAAATTACTTAAAAACTAACTTAGTGACTTATGTGAGCAACTTAAACTGACTTAGTAATCGGCAATGACTTATTTTAAACCTACTGTATGTCTTTTAAATGATTGTATCTTTAATTAAATTCCGAATTTTATTCATTAATATGATAATTTATAATCTGTCTTTACTAAATTCCAAAATTGTTATTAATAAGCTAATTTAAAACCTGTCTTTTATTTCATGGTAGCCTATCTTAAATCAAATTCCAAAAAACTTACTAATAGGAGAATTTTATAATGTCTCTTAATTTACTCTTGTTAAATTAAAAAAATATTAATATGCTAAATTATAAACTATATTTCTGAAACTAACATATCTTTATATTCCAAAATATATATATTATCCAATATAAATACTATCAATGAAGATATTAGCTATTATAGATGCCACGAACTAAAGAATTCAAATACTGTATTATCCACTATAAATGCTACGATTGAGGATATTAGCTGCAATAGATGCCACGAACTAAAGAATTACAATATTATCCGCTATAAATGCTACGATTAAAGATATTAGCTGCTATAGATGCCACGATTATTATACAAACTAAAAAATTACAATATAATACCACGACTGAAGATACTAGCTGCTATAGATGCCACGAATATTATAGGAACCAAAGTATAGATGTTGCGATGGTAATAATAACCATACGAGACTCTATAAGCGTCGTAATACTGTAGCTACCCAAATATAAATGCCGCGATGATCAGAGCATAAGACGCTATAAACGTCACGATACTGTAGCTACCCAAATATAAATGCCGCGATGATCAATGCATAAACAGTGAAAATTATAAATACCGTAACAGTCCCTGAAAATTGACACAAGAATGAAAAAAAAAGATGCCACAAATTATATGAATGTTAAATCAAACATAAACATCTTAAATACAGATTGAAAACTATAGATCCCGTAATTATGACTCGTGAACGAGATCGTAGCGCTTATGGATTATTCAGCCTTTAAAGTGCACGTAGGAATTAAATCCAACTATAAACGCCACAAAAACCTGACAGATTGAAAAGTATAAATGCCGCAACAATATTAAAAACCACAAAATAAAGTACTGTACGCTGCGCTATATACGGTAGTAATCCAAATATAAACGTCACAAATGAAAACAAAAGACAGTCTGTTTAAGTATAGATGCCTTGATGAGAAAACAAACGACAAATGATTTACGTATACTGTATGACCAGAGTAAAACCTACGAACGCCTCGATAATAGCAAATAATCTATAAACAAAACGAAAACAAGGAACAAACTAATTACTAAAGAGAAACCATGGCACAAAAGATGGCAATTATTATAAGCGACACGAAAACAATGTGAATTACGCGTCTATCAACTTTTTATTAATTTCACCCCAACACCAAACACCTCATAAACAAAACAAAGGTATGAGAACAATAAATGTCGTAAAGACCCAACACACAAATATAGAGTACACGATGTGACGATGGCACAAATGGAGAAAAAATAAATTATTTGTTCATAAACGTAACAAAAATAAAGATAAGAACAATAAACGCCGCAAGGACTAAACACACAATTCAATTATAAAGTAAACAATGGCACAAACGGAGAAAAAACAAAGTGATTTACTGGTCTATAAACAAAACAAAGATAAGAATGAGGGCAATAAACGTCGCAAAGACACAAATATAGAGTATACGATGGCACAAACAGAGATCAATTGATAATATAAACGCCTTAACTACTGGAAGTCCTACGTAGAATTATAGAAATGCCCCGAAAATATATGGTAGCCTAGTCTACTATTCTTGGCCTTATAATTAGGGATGGGTGTGAGAGGGATCTGCCCTGTGTGGACCAATCAGCTTTCAGCACAAACGGAGAAAAAACAAAGTGATTTACTGGTCTATAAACAAAACAAAGATAAGAATGAGGGCAATAAACGTCGCGAAGACACAAATATAGAGTATACGATGGCACAAACAGAGATCAATTGATAATATAAACGTCTTAACTACTGGAAGTCCTACGTAGAATTATAGAAATGCCTCGAAAATATATGGTAGCCTAGTCTACTATTCTTGGCCTTATAATTAGGGATGGGTGTGAGAGGGATCTGCCCTGTGTGGACCAATCAGCATTCTGCCGCTCTGCGGACTCCCATTTTCTTATGTTCTTATATAGGCTAGTATTTCTAAATAATAAGAATTAACGAAACTTGTGAATTCTGTTACAAGAACTGATAGGCCTACTTTCAAGAAATGCAAAAAAAATTATCGTTATTATTATTTATAGGCCTAGGCCAATTATTATTATTTAAGAGATGAACAGCCTACTTTTAAGAAATGCAATAATGTTATAGAGTAGTTAGGCCTCTTATTATTTAATAGGGCCTAGGTGAATACTTTCAAGAATTTACAAAAATATATTTTAGATAGGCTAATACAATATTATAGGCCTATTACCGGTAATAGCCTAGCCTATTATTATCATGTTATGAAAAAAAACACTATAATTTATCAAAATCCGGGAAACTCATGAAAAAACAGAAACCATCTCAAAATGCTTAAGACAAAAACAGCCTAGGCTGTGAAGGACTCGAGGTCTCGTAATTAGGCCTACGAGAAATTTAATCAGGAACATTTGTTAAGGTTTTCTACGCTACATATCATTAGCCTATTAATTATTATTCTAATCTTCAAGAAATCAAATAATTCAAATTCAATATGTGAATATGTAGCCTAGCCTAGAATCAATACGGATAAAACAAATTACACTTTTTGAATACTTTACATGTAAGCTATCAGGACATTTAATATATATAAATTGCTGCAAATATAATGCCTACAAATCCCTGACAGTCCAAAATAAACCGGAAAATCTATTAAATAAACAAACTTAAATCCTGAATCTCAAGGAACTTCTAAATCACTACGTCTATTTTTAAGCTAATTTGAGTTATTATCTAAGTTATTCTAAGTCCACAAGAGCCATATAGATGATAAAAGGGTGGAATTTTGATATAGATGCGCCATGACTGCTCCAAACGCGATATATTGGCCAAAAGAGACCCACAAAATTGAGTATTTCTGGAGAAGCCGAGAGCAAATGGCGGTGTCAGCTGAGTTTGGGAGATTTCGACCTTTTCGACTTTTCGGTACTCGGTGGGAAGTTACCTCCTTATTCAGCTTTCAAGTCGTGTGAAGTTAATTTAATATTCATCTTTCAAATAGGCTGTGATGAGTGATTGGTGTTACTTTCGTGTTACTTTCGATGATTCCGCTGTTACTAACGAAGCTGAAGTCGACTTCCACTCACACCAGGTTGTCCTTTATCTGACTCCCCATCCTGGATGACTTCAGGCAGGGTGTTGTGATGACGGCTGGGGTAACCTGGTATTGGTGGGTGGTCAGGTAATCCCATGACCCAGCCACCTGCCCAATCTTGTTTTGAAGTTCTCAGGGTTGGTTCCACTGAGGTCCCGGAGTTCACAAGGGAGGCAGTTGAACAATCGAGTCCATTGCGAGTGAAGGAGTTGTGGATTTGAGTCTTCACACACTGTATGGTGCCTTGGGACCCTCGATCTGATGTAACAAGTAGAGCCTCCCTCTTCTTGGATGGTGGTTAACTGTGATCCCTGCATTTGGTACTCTGTCCTCTAGGTCTTCCACACATACATGGCTATATAGCGCTCCCTCCTCCTCTGCAGGGAGTACAGTTTGAGCTGGGTTAGTCATTCCCAATAGATGAGGTGCTGTACTCCCTGGATTTTGTTGGTGAATGATCTTTGAGGGGCTTCTAGGGCAGCTATTTCCTGTATTTAGTGTGGAGACCATAGCAGTACTCCATTCTTGGAAACACAAGAGACTTCCACAGGGTCTTCATACAGAGCTCTTCCCGTGTGGTGAAGGTTCTTATATAGAATCCACCCACTCATGTTTCTGGCTGCTTCGAATGTTTTGATGACATGGTGGGTGAAGGTTGCGTCGCTACTCATTTGGACTCCCAGATCTTTAACGTGGTCTTCGTCTATAATTGGCTAGTTGTTGTAGAAGTCGGTGATTGATTGTTTCAGGGCTTCATTTGCTCCGTACCGTAGTAGTTCAAGTTTATACCTATTAAGGACCATATTATTTGTTGTTGCCCATGCGTTAACCCGGCAAGTGCAGGAAGACTCTTAAGAGTTTCCCCGGGCGACTGCGGGAAGACTCTTAACCCCTTCAGACTCATATGACGCAGAGGTTGCCAGATTAGCAATAAGAAATAGAGTTCTCTCACTCTTATAATTACCTCTCCAAAATTAGTTTTCTGCCCACAGCTAACTCAAAGACAACTGCAGAGGTTGAAGTAACTAAACTAAAGGTTTCTAAATACCCCTGATGGTAACAAAGGCTTTAAAGTATCCCTAATCGGCTCAAAATCGCGTCACATGTCGGAGAGGGTTAAGATCCTGGGCCTAAAAAGATCAATTTAAAACACCCCAAAAAAACTTGAACCCTCTATTTTTTTTTTTTTTTTTTGCCCCTGGGCCATGCCAAATATCACTCCTCCACATCCCCTCCTTCCCAACTTCCCCCCCCCCCCTCCTTCACTTATCACCTATTTTCCCTGTTATTCCCTTATTCTGTAGTCTATTTTCGGGCTAACATTAGCGAGTTGCAAGCAGGGCGTTGTCATCAGTGTTACCAAGCGTGGGAATTAGGGGAGAAGTCAGGAAGAGAATTGAGAGGTACCTCCAGTGTCTCTCAAAGCTTCGTGAGTGGAAGGTTGGCTCACACACACTCTCGCTTTCATTTCCCGATTTTGACCATCCAAACACTGTTTCAACTTGTTTTATTGTTGTAACTGGTTAATATCTTCATATTAATGGTAAACTAGGCGCATATGAATAAGTATTAACAATATTTATGGTAAAATAACGATGTTAGTGATAGGAACAGCTCAAATACATGCGCACAGGCGTGTGGTGTCTCATACCCCCCATGCGCAGCCGAGAGGTTAAGTACTTGACATGTATTAAGGTCCTCTTGGATTTTGTTGGAGTCTTCAATTTGTATAATTTGTTTCTTAATCCTGGTGTCGTCTGCAAATGAGGATGCTTCGGAGTGTTCCAGGTTCGTGTCTATGTCGTTTATGTGTATTATGAAGAGAAGTGGGCCAAGTACCGAACCCTGCGGAACTCCACTCAATACCTGGCTTGGGTCGGACAACTCTCCTTGGACTGACACTTTCTGGGTCCTCCTTGTCAAGAAACTGTGAAGCCATCTTCCAAGTGGGCCCTTGATGCCATGGTTTCGGATTGTGTTTCGGAGAATCCCGTGGTCCACTTTATCAAAGGCCTTAGCAAAGTCTAGGTAGATGATATCCGTGTTATGGCCGTCTTGGATATTTTCGAGGACTCTCTCATGGTGATAGTGTAAAGTCAGTGAAAATAGGCTAGCCTAAACAGATCGGATGCGGAAATACCCTGAGCCGAACAGGCCAAGTGGGATATCTCTATTGGTCTAACTGGTAAGGTGTCTGCCTCACACCCAAGGGTCGAGAGTTCGTGCCCCCACCAGGGCATGATATTTTCGTGAGGCTATTTCCGCATTTAACGAAGTTTAGGTGTGCTGGTAAAATTGTTCAGATGGTTGAGAGTAAGATCAGAGCTCCATAAATCCTCTTTCGGGTATGGTGTAAAAACCGATTCCTACAGGACAAGGAAGGGGAGAGGAGAGACCAGGGAGTGTATGTGAGACGCGCTTGGGTTGGGTTGTGGAAGTTGCCAGCATCCCCAAGCGAGTTGCCAACTGGGCAGTTAATAGGTGCGTGTATGCACCACTCAGTGAAGTTGACTCACCATTCCCGTTCATCTCTCTGACGGACTCTCGGTCGACTCAGCTCAAGCTTGTTCCTCTCTGTTCGGAGCTTTCGCTTCCCGGAAGGTGAAGTAGTGTAAAGTCAGTGAAAATAGGCTATCCTAAACAGATCGGATGCGGAAATACCCTGAGCCGAACAGGCCAAGTGGGATATCTCTATTGGTCTAACTGGTAAGGTGTCTGCCTCACACCCAAGGGTCGAGAATTCGTGCCCCCACCAGGGCATGAAATTTTCGTGAGGCTATTTCCGCATTTAACGAAGTTTAGGTGTGTTGGTAAAATTGTTCAGATGGTTGAGAGTAAGATCGGAGCTCCATAAATCCTCTTTCGGGTATGGTGTAAAAACCGATTCCTACAGGACAAGGAAGGGGAGAGGAGAGACCAGGGAGTGTATGTGAGACGCGCTTGGGTTGGGTTGTGGAAGTTGCCAGCATCCCCAAGCGAGTTGCCAACTGGGCAGTTAATAGGTGCGTGTATGCACCACTCAGTGAAGTTGACTCACCATTCCCGTTCATCTCTCTGACGGACTCTCGGTCGACTCAGCTCAAGCTTGTTCCTCTCTGTTCGGAGCTTTCGCTTCCCGGAAGGTGAAGTAGTGTAAAGTCAGTGAAAATAGGCTATCCTAAACAGATCGGATGCGGAAATACCCTGAGCCGAACAGGCCAAGTGGGATATCTCTATTGGTCTAACTGGTAAGGTGTCTGCCTCACACCCAAGGGTCGAGAATTCGTGCCCCCACCAGGGCATGAAATTTTCGTGAGGCTATTTCCGCATTTAACGAAGTTTAGGTGTGTTGGTAAAATTGTTCAGATGGTTGAGAGTAAGATCGGAGCTCCATAAATCCTCTTTCGGGTATGGTGTAAAAACCGATTCCTACAATAGTATAGGAGCTGGGACAGATACGAACGGCCCTGCCTGAAGCCATGCTGTCTAAAATACCCCCAAAAAGGATTTCCCCCACCACTCTCCCAAGCAGCAACCCAGTAACAATCCCGAAAGAACCAGAGCGAAAGCCGACTGACACGAAGGGACCCAACAGCCAGAGGAGAAAGAAGAAGACGCACACAGGATCAAAGGACGCCGCCACACCTATCATTCAACGAAGGGTCGCCCGGATGGACCAGGAGACCGACACCAACACGACAGGAGAGCACAGGAACCCAAAGGCACGTCGGCCAAGAGTGATTTACTCCCAACCTTTTTAACATCCACAACACCTATATACCACACACATAATCGTACTAAGGTAAATAAAATAATTCTACCAGTGTCAAATATAATTCTCCCAAGTTGTACTACCGACCAAATAATTTAACCATGACTCTATGCACACGATGAACAATGCCCAAAAACAGATAAGTACATCGAATCAGCGTGGTACTATACAACCCTATAAATGAACCCCATCCCTTCTGATATAAGGCATAGCCCTATCACAAAGATGCCTGCCTAGAACGATACAGTTCACCCATCATACCTTCCACCTACACATACGCACACACATAACCTTTTGAGTCACCCTGTCACTTCTTCCCTCAGATACCACCAACAAACCACACCACTATACCTGTTTTCATCGTAGGGAAATGCCACCCCTATGCCCAGAGTGTTAAAGGTCAATGTCAAAGTTCACAAGAGACAACCGCGACCTAGCCTCACACCAGGCACCCCCCAAAAACTCAACCCTCCACCTTCAAAGACGTCCATAAGGATGTTATAGAGTGCCGATTCAGTTCGTTCCCAAGCCCCAGTAAGTCTATAGAAGGTAAAACCCTATCCTTGTTATCTCCATTAACTATCCTCTAACATGTATAGCCAAACTCGCATCTTGACCCAGAAGGGCAGACAGCGCGAGGCTAGGACAACCACCTCGAACCCCCTTAAGAGTGTGTTTTCCTCCCCTGACTTGCACGTTAACAAAACCACTATTCCTAACCCCAATGAGTGATCCTCGTAAGTGAAAACTATATTCAATGATCAACCATAACTAAAAGTGTATATCATGACAACCTAAAATCATATCACAACCCAACTAACGTAAAGAACTCCATGCCGCAGTATTTAAGATGCGGCCTGCCACCCTACCCCAAGGGACCCCACCAACCCCCCCGACCTGCGCGTTTTTCCCCGCGTAGGTATACACTGACCCAGACGGGCCAACCAAATTCTTGCCAAACACCAAGTGAGCCTCCAACCTAAAACGAACTAGAAAGTCTAGTTACCTACCAACATATGCTATCCTATCCCATCCTTAACAACAACCCAAAATTCCCCTTCACCAGTCCTAGACTCCTAATAGCATTTCAGCTAGACCAGAGAAGGATACTTATGTGAAATGATGAATAATGCCTTCCAGCATGGGCCAGTACGGCGCCCAGTAAAGTAGTGCCCCACCTTGACCAAATCCTACTCTCTACAACTCTAATAGTAACTTGTACTAGAGTAAAGATGTCCACATTAATCAATCACATTACGAACTACATACTGAAGAGATAAAGACCTCTTTCACTACCCCACTATAAGTTAAAAAGAATAAATTAACTTCTGCCTGACCCCCGACATCCAATAGTTCTAGAACATTCCCCTTCCCCCCCCCCCCCCCCTTTTTTTGACCAAACCTATAAATGCTACCACCGAGACAAAGCTCGGCCAGTTCATTATTAGCTCTCAAACCAACGGCCTACCGCTCTGCTTGAAAGTCTAGTATACTCCATCCCTCAAGATTCCTGATAATTCGGCACCCCGTAGTCTGTGAACTCTGTGAGC
Organism: Paralithodes platypus; assembly: GCA_032716605.1. NCBI lineage: Eukaryota > Metazoa > Arthropoda > Malacostraca > Decapoda > Lithodidae > Paralithodes > Paralithodes platypus. The sequence continues at coordinate 37,755,297 of CM064582.1, read as the reverse complement.
AAGTAAACTAACCTTTTGTGAATATTTTACTATACCCAGACTCCCGAAAGGTAATATCATATCTACAAATAACAAATTTACCAATTATTGATTGTCTTATAAACGCATTGTAGTGTGTCCTCTTCTACTTGGGTTTACAAGCAATCATAGAGTGTAGTAGTAACTCCTTTTGAAGGACACATTGGATTCTGGACTCCCAGATTCAATGGTTATCCATCCGAGTACGTTTTCTGTTGTAATTTACTGGTTGTTGAAGCAGGAAAAACCCGCCTTTCCAACAGTGACTAAATTAGAATAGTGGACACTAATACCTCAAACTCATACTTGATCTAGGACAGAAAGGTCTTGCAATGTTAGAAGGGATTATGCGAGAAACTCTTAATTGAGGACTCTGCAAGAATAACTCCTTGGTAACAATTGTCTGTGGCCACCCAAACAGAATTGTTAATTAAAAGGTTTCAAAACCGCCCGAGTCCCTTGAACCTCTTTCAAAGACCAGAGACAGATAAGAAAGTTGCTTTTCCCGACTATCTTACGTTCGTCCGATACCTTGTTAATCCGACCTGTGCCTGAGACATTGTATTTAAGGTCCCCATCCAAGAGTAACATATCGGAACTTCATCACCGGTTAAGCAAGTAACCCATCTGTAACCTTCTCTACACTACCGGACAACTTAGACGGCCCCAGAGCAGCTGTTAACCCCCGACATCACCAACTCAAGATAACCAGGAAACTCCATCAGTGCTAACTCTCAAAAGTATCGGTGCTACGATACTATTAATTCTCCCATGCAGTGTATTCTATTATGTCTCATCGATCTCTAATGTTATGAAGAAAGTGATTACTATGCTAGCGTGTGTTAAAGTATATCAGTAAATTTAAAACTAGGCGAACTGACTCTCGTAATTATTCTTGCTACCAGGTTAATCTCGCCGAAGAAATAAGTCTTAACTAATTGGACTACGGCTCGAGAGAAAGCAATACTAAAATAAGTTATTGTGATTGTTAACCAGAAACCTGAATCGCTCTCACTGATATTCTGTCTTAAGTGTTACTGAGACAAGTGAACATACCCTACCAGTGAAGCTAGCTACTGTTATTCCCTTTACATACCTTCTTGGGAAATAACTATATTATTCATACTTTTATCTTTGATTACGAGTCATATTACCAGAGATTTACCATAACGAGATACTTAGACTGTGTGATTCGTGTACCCTACATATCGTTGAAGTAATGTGATCAGAAGAATAATACCTGAACGTTGGAAGTGGGAAGTGTGTCTCTATCTAAATCCGCGATAAGTGCTAGAGATTATAAAAGTCCAAAGTATGCATTTGACTTATCCAATTTACCATTGTTTCTTGTGCACATATAACCATTATTATGCCTAGTGTTTTGGAGAATAAAGCTGCATTATAAACCATTCTTTTGATATTATCTATGTCCTCTATTGATTCCATTTGTGTAATGTGCACGAAATCCTATAACCCAGTCTTGTAGAACCTACCTATACCAAGTTAATCCTGCATAAAAACAGGGCATAACACTGTCCATTGTTGAAGGCTCCCTTTTCTTCCAGAAACTCAACCATCTTCTTTTGAATGACTCGCTCACAGATCTTGACAAGGTGGGATGTAAGTGCTACCGGTCTGTACTTGTTGGCTAGACCTTTGCTGCCTCCCTTGTGAATAGGGGTTATGATGGCTGTCTTGAGAGATACAGGTACAGTACCAGATTCTAATGAGAGTGACCAGAGTATTTGAAGTGGTTTGGCTAGTTCCCTTTTGCAGTTTTTCAACAGCTGTGCCTGGAAGCCGTCAGCAACAGCTTCCAGGACCGGTGCTTCTGAATGCTTATGTGCTTACTTCTTGTGGGCAAACTGTTATACGTGTTCTTCTCCTGTCACCTCTTTTTCCTTTCTCGTGTCTCTTGCTGATCCTCCCTACCGCTTGTGGAAGTAAGGGCTGGCTATTGACTGACTGACTGACTGATAACTATAGGCTGTGTAGCATCCTTAACCCCATTCAGTTGTTGTTGTTGTTGTCGTTCCCTAGGCTGCCTGGCCGTACAGCCCCGAGTCCCTAAAGAAGGCCATGGCCACAATCGGGCTTTCCCACAGGGCTCTCAAGGAGTGTAGATTAGATTATTGGCGTAAGTGACTGTGTTGAATCCTGGGCAGGTGTCGACGACGGAGATATCCATCAGCCTCTTCTGATAGCTCATAAGAGCTGGATGGTGCCCACATCTCAGCCTGGCCAGGTGGACTCAGTCCTCGCGAGGAAGGGAGGATTAAGAAGGATGTATTTCAGGAGGTCGTGCCTGCAGCTGCGTGTTGTCTATGAGTGATTGGATGGAACGGCGAGATATATGAGTATGGATGTGCTTCTGGAAGCTGGTTTGGGGTGGGCAGGGAGGGAGAGAGGACAGTGTTTGTGTGTGATACCATGTGCTGGGTGTTTTGATATTTCTTGGTGTCTGTGGGTGTATTGCCATGTAGTGTATTGGGTGGTGTTGGTTTGTGGAGGCTGCAGCCAGGAATTGCAATATGAATGCCTCTCATGTCCAGATGGTCTTTGACTCTGAGGACTTTAGTTTCTTGATGTAGGTGATCTGTAGGTGTAGTAGCCCCTTCAGTACTGGTGACTATTATTTTGTAGTCTTCTAGCTTTATTTAGATGATTTTAAGAAGCTTAGGAAAGATTTGGGGCAGTAAATGAGGTGAATTGAGATAGTTCGAAGCCCTAGGACTGTTAGAGGCTTTTTCATAAACTGAGTAAAATATATTAAATTAATGTAGCCTACAGTATTGTATGTATTTTTTTGTTTTGTATATATTCTTCCATCTACTCCCTCTCGGGCATAGGCTGAGAGCCTGTACATTTAACCGTTATTGAATGGTGAAGCCCGTGAAGTGTCGTTCCAGTCTAGGGGGTGAGACATGTGAAGCACTTTTAGCTACAACCAGCCCCTGCCATCTTGCCTTCACAGGATGCATGGGGCTTATAGTTGCTCACTCACAGCTCGAAGCAACCCCATTTCTGAAGCTGCCTCGCTCCAGTGCTCCACAGTGCTATTTAATCGGGGAACAATGAGGGTATTTATTTGGCGTTTCGGTAGGCTTTGTGGTAATGCACTGATATACTAGGTACAGCACAAATTACATCCCAATAATATCTTCCCATTGACATATCGGGACTCGAACCCGGGTTCATTGAATTACCATTCCAGTGGCAAGACCACTCCACCACACCTCCCCTTAGTACATACACAGGCACATACTCCATACCTGGAGGTGGCCGACTCGAGGCAGAGCCCGAAAAGGGATAAGTTAAAAAAACTCACACACAACTGATTACAGATTACTGATATTTACTATAGGATGTAAGGTATCTTAAAATAACCCCCTAGAAATACTTTCTCTAAAGTATCTATTTCTTTATCCTCCCCATTTCCACAGCTAACCTAATCCCACAAGGACCCCAATGGAAATACGCCTAACGGCCTTATTGGGCTATCCTTAGTTGGAATTATGCAAGGCTGGTACATGTCATATTTATAACATACTATGTGGTACCAACTCTGTAAATTGCTAACTGAATAAATATTATTATTATTATTATAATTATAACTAGGTCACCCAGGAGAACACCCAGAGACCCAAGCCCATTCGGGGTCTCTAGCAAAAGATTCCCAGGTCCCAAACCTCCCGGAGAGGTTTCGGTTTCAGCAGAATGCCTGCCCACCTTACAGGCGCCCGACCCCTTCTCCCAACGACTGTCTTTTCACTTATCACTTACCACGTACTTCTCTTGCCTGTTCTAGAGTCATCTCTCTATCTTCCAGTGTAGGAATTGGTTTTTACACCATACTCAAAAGAGGATTTATGGAGCTCCGATCTTACTCTCAACCATCTGAACAATTTTACCAGCACACCTAAACTTCGTTAGATGCGGGAATAGCCTCCCGAAAATATCAAGCCCTGGTGGCGGCTTGAACTCTCGACCCTTGGGTTGTGAGGCAGACACTATACCAGTTAGACCAATAGAGATATATCCCACTTGGCCTGGTCGGCTCAAGGTATTTCCGCATCCGATTTCTGTTTAGGCTAACCTATTTTCACTGACTTTACACTACTTCACCTTCCGGGAAGCGAAGGCTCCGAACAGAGAGGAACGAACAGAGAGGAACAAGCCTGAGCCGAAACGACCGGAAGTCCGTCAGAGAGGCGAACGGGAATGGTGAGTCAACTTCACTGAGCGGTGCACATACAGATAGGCACACTAACGGCCCAGTTGGCAACTCGCTCGAGCGGCCGGCAACTCCACAAACCAACCCAAGCGAGTTCTCACTACACCCCCTGTTCTTTCCTATCCCCTTCCTTGTCCTGTAGGAATTGGTTTTTACACCATACCCGAAAGAGGATTTATGGAGCTCCGATCTTACTCTCAACCATCTGAACAATTTTACCAATACACCTAAACTTCGTTAGATGTGGGAATAGCGCCTCACGAAAATATGCCAGGGCCTGGGATTGAACTCGGAACCCTTGGGCTATGAGGCGAATACTTTACCAGTGTCACCAAGAAAGATATCTCTCTTGGCAAGGTCGGCTCAAGTTATTTCCGCATCCGGTCTGTTTTAGGCTAACCTATTTTCACTGACTTTACACTATCCCATAGCTAAGGACAGTACAGGTGTCCCTCACTATCCGATGCCACAATTTACTCTCCCAAATATACCTGGAGTGTGTGGGTTCAAATCCTGGTGAGGATACCTCTCTCCCAACCTACAATATTATTAATATAGGTTTTAGGTGTTTATGTTTTGGCTGGTCCCAGAACGCATCCCCATTTACCCCAGTAACTTTAGGGTTCGCTATACGATTTTTCTATTTATGATCGGGTTTTCAGGAACGTAACCCAAATCGTAAAATCGAGGGAGATCTGTATATTTATGTTTGTCCATCTCTCTTTAACCCCTTCTGTACCGGTGATGTAACGGAAGTTGTAAGTACACTGGTTGGTCAGTGCAACTTAGTTACCTTACAGAATCTGGGTATTAACCTACTGCCAGTACACTGGTCCGTGCAGTCTGTTAATTCACAGTCCAGGGTGTTAACCTGTTATAGGTAGCGCAAAAGAACTTGACAATAATCTTGACCCCCTTAACTTCTTACAACTCAAAAAGAATGAAAGCAATAGGGCTAAAATTCCTCTCCTTTGGGAAGAGTTCACCAGGTAATAGGTGTGTATATTTGCAGCCAGTTTGCTCCAGGCCCTTTTAAGTTTCAAAGAGGTCAGGGATCAAGATTATTGTCAAGTTGGTTGGAGCTACCTATACCAGTATACTGGTCTGTACTGTTGGTTAGTTTCCAGTCTTGGGTAGAGGCTTGTTGCCAGTACAATACACTGATTCGTACAACACTTAAGCCGGTATCACACCAGAGCTTTTATAGTCAACATTCCATGATCAACATTTTTCTGCCAACCACCAAGCGGCTCGCTTGGTGTAGTGACTAGCGTCTCGGACTTCCACCCAGAAGGCCCGGGTTCGCGCCCACGCTCGGCGCATTAAAGATTTTTCACAAGCACTGAGTCGTTACCATCCCTCATGAGCAAAGGGATGGGGTAGTAGTACAGGACCCCAATGGAAATACGCCTAATCGGCCTTATTGAGCTATCCTTAGCTAGCTTAGCATGCGCTAGCTTTAAGAACTATTATTATTATTATTATTATTATTTCTTGAATATTTTGCAACGGTACCGGAAACTAGATTGATGATAGATGAATTTAGGCAACCAAAATATTGTATATGTTTACCACATAAGCTGCCAGATAAGCTGCCAGAATTATAAGCATAAGCTGCCACATAAGCTGCCAGAATTAAGGATAAATGTTGAGTGAAACAGCGCTCGTGTGATACCGGCTTTAGACTCAATTGCTAGGTTGCCAGTACACTGACTGGTCTGTACTGCCTATACCGGGTTTCTTTTCAACTGACGGTAAATTGCAAAGTTCCAATCAAGATTTCTCGATTAGTGTTAAGATTTTGTATTGAAATATGGTGTTAATTATATAAACTTTGATCTTAACCCCTCGAAGCTCTGACGCGTTTTAGCAGTATATTTTGGCTATCAATACACAATTTTATGCAGCTTAGGAAGGATCTGTGGGTATTTAAAGGGTAAAAACTCACTCTCTCAACCCTCCGACTTCCATATACCCTTCCTAATCTGAATAAAATCGTCTAATAATTACCAGAAAACAAAACAGAAATGCGTATTGGAGCTTGAAAGGGTTAATATGGGTTCCATGTCATCTCAACCAGTAGACCATTTCAACCAGTAGCTCTCAACCAAGACCAACCAAACCAGTGCCAAAATATAGTACTAACCTAACCTAACCTAACCGTATTGGTTGATTTGGTACTGGTTGAAACGGTCTACTGGTTGAGTTGTCCGGTCACCGTTAATATGCTGCAGAGACATAGTAGTTATATATTAATATGCTGCAGAGACATAGTAGTTATATATTAATATGCTGCAGAGACATAGTAGTTATATATTAATATGCTGCAGAGACATAGTAGTTCATTATGCTGCAGAGACATAGTAGTTCATTATGCTGCAGAGACATAGTAGTTATATATTAATATGCTGCAGAGACATAGTAGTTATATATTAATATGCTGCAGAGACATAGTAGTTATATATTAATATGCTGCAGAGACATAGTAGTTATATATAATATGCTGCAGAGACATAGTAGTTATATATTAATATGCTGCAGAGACATAGTAGTTATATATTAATGGCTGCAGAGACATAGTAGTTATATATTAATATGCTGCAGAGACATAGTAGTTATATATTAATATGCTGCAGAGACATAGTAGTTATATATTTTCCCATTAAGCATCATGAAATTAGCTGCTAAGTGATTCAATTTACCTTCAGATGAAATGAAACAGAGTATAGTGAGTTCTCTGGCCATCCTTACCTATTCCCGGATAGTAACGAGTCCAGGTAATATCTAACCTGTGTTAACACTATCTGGTGCAACGTTTTGGAGGTCATTATGGTATTTGGTTGTATTATTATTGAGGGTTTTAATTGTTTTTGACATTTTCCAACAATGTGTTTTTAGTTTACCCCGAGACTTGAAAAAACGCCTTTCCAAATCCCGTTCAAACTAAAAATAAACGTCCCCCAGACCCCCTTCAAGCTATATATGTACATTTTTCGGTAGAAAAATTTCCCGGCCAAAGGCCGGTTTCTCCCAAATTGCAGGCTCGCTATCACTCGCCCAGGAAAAATCGACACCTTATTGGGTTGAAGCATCATATAATCGCCAAACTAATGAGATGAAACGTCTTAAAATCTCCAAGCTAATGGAGTAAAACTGGGAGGATCTAAATTGGCCCGCCCTGCACCTAATAGGGTTAAGCCGATATCACATACATGATCCATTTTTTATCAATTTCACCACAACACCAAACACCTCCAATGAAATTAATGAAAGCATATATTATGTGATCCACCAGGATTCCAACCCGGGTTATCACACACAGATTTTTAGACACCTTAACCATGTTGTTGTTGTTGTTGTTCCCCAAGCTGCCTGGCCGAACAGCCCCAAGGCCCCGAGCAAAGCCAAGGCCATAACCGAGCGCCCCCACAGAACCCTCCCTGCTTACCACAATAAAGCCTGGGTGACCGAAGCCACTCCATCCATGGCGGGGAGCTGAGGACACCTTAAAGGTGGGGGCTCATGGGTTGAGATAAACATGGAATGATAATCGCCAAGCTGTACATAATTATATTTCAAGATGCTATGGCACTGAAATAATTATTAACAATGGTATAAAGGATTTTGTGGATCGTCTATACCGGGCCTGTGACGTCACAGGAGTGTAAGTCTTCCATCCAGTCCAGGATGAGGATACTGGTGTGACGTCACTATGACGTCACTGGCCCGGTATAGACGATCCGCAAAATCCTTTATACCATTGTTAATAATTATTTCAGTGACATTGCATTTTATAAGATAATTATATGCAGTTTGGCGATTATTTTTCCATGTTTACCTCAACCCATGCACCCCCACCTTTAACCATTATACCACATACTGTATATGACATATGGATCACATAATTATATGCTTTCATTAATTTCATTGGATGTGTTTGGTGGTGTTTGGTGGTGTGGTGAAATTAATAAAAAAACAAAAACAAAAATAGTAGAGGTTTGTTGTCGCGCTAATAAGTGATGTCTCGGCACCAAGTATGTTTTGATCAATAATTGGTATCAGCAATATCTAAGCTTCATTTCTTCATATCCAGTGAAATATACAACCATGTTCCTACACTTTACCCACCCTATTCAACATCTGACAGACATTAATACAGCACAGAACAAGCCAAACGTAATGCCAGCTGGGACATGACTTATTAGCGCGACCGTAAACTGACCCGTGGTGCCTTGTAAGTTCTCTGGCTCTCATGACCTATTTCCTCGATAGTAAGGAATCTGGGGGGAGTGCTGGAGGGACCTTGGTGATCCCTGGTCTCTGGGTCTTCTCCTGGGTGACCTAGATGTGTGTCAATTTGTGTTTTTGTTTTTGTGTGTTCATAGTTTTTTATGTTGAGTTGTGTTGTCCCTATTCAGGCTCTGTCTCGAGTCGGCCACCCCCAGTAAAAAAATAAAAAATAAAGAAAGGTACCAAAAAAAAATGTGGAATGGGCCTGAGCAAATAGATAGATAGATAGAGATACTCCAGGTAATATCTAACCTGTGATAGAATTACCAATCCTTCCTGGAGGTGCACACAGTTAACCCTCTCTGTACCGGTGATGTACAGTGGCGCTAATAAGTCATGTCTCAGCTGTCATTACGTTTGGCTCGCTGTGTGCTGTATTAATGTCTGTCAGATGTTGAATAGGGTGGTTAAGTGTAGGAACATGCTTGTATATCTCACTTGAAATGAATAAATCAAGTTTTAGACAGTGCTGATACCAATTATAGATCAAAATATACTTGGTGCCGAGACATCACTTATTAGGCAGACTCTACTTTTCATCATATTCTGGCAACTATTAGACCATTTTATTCAGCTTAGGAAGGACGTCTACTCAATAAAAGGCTACAGACAGTCTCAATTCACCTTTTTAGCTACCATTAGACTATTTACTATTAGACCATTTTATTCAGTTTAGGAAGGACGTCCACCGATATAAGTGACTATCTCAATTAACCCTTTCAGCTACTACATATATTTCCTAAGCTGCATAAAATTGTCTAAATGCAGCGGAAATAATACAAAAGTACGTCGCCGGTACAGAAGGGGTTAACTCTTTGGCTTTGTATCCATTCGGCCCCATTCAGCCAACTGTTTTAAGACATTTATCCTCATCCAGGTAGGTTGTATGAAGAAATCCGGCTTTGCTGGATAAACTATTTTATTGAAAAATTTACAAATTTGGCCTGCTGTCAAAAACATGTACAGTAGTTGATCCATCAACCTGTTTCACCATTAGGTAAGCAGTAAGGTTTTATTTAAGGTTGTCTATCCTAGATGGGTTGCCAACCAAGGCTGACGAATCCCATTCCCCTAGATGGGTTGCTGACCAAGGCTGACGAATCCCATCCACCTAGATTTGTATTAAGTTGTCTCCCCTAGATGGGTTGCTGACCAAGGCTGACGAATCCCATCCACCTAGATTTGTATTAGGTTGTCTCCCCTAGATGGGTTGCCGACCAAAGCTGATGAGTCCCATCCTACCAGATTTGTATTAGGTTGTCTCCCCTAGATGGGTTGCCGACCAAAGCTGACGAGTCCCATCCTACCAGATTTGTTTCTTACAGTTTCTTACAGTAGATCCTCTGGAAAAAGGCAAACTAGGTGTTATGCCCTGTTTTTCTACAGGATTAACTTGGGTAATGTGAGTTCTAACTGACTGGGTATATAAGGCTGCATGCACAATACAAGGTATGAGGAATAGAGAACACAAAATAAACACACGGTAACAAGACACACGATCACTTTTATTGATGTACACACTTCTGTAGTTTTCTTGATGATGATTAATATGAAGCATAAGAAGGTATGAATACTCGTACAAGACAAATGATAGAATTGAACAACACTAGCATTAAGTGGATCTGGATGGAGCCTAGTCTCCCACTTCCAACGTTCAGGTATTAATCTTCTGATCACTGGCTTTATTCACTAGTTTATATACTGGAGACCATAAATGTTACTTATAGATTCATATTCACTATTAGATTTATCACTGGTAGCTCTGGTGCACAAGTAGTAGTTCACAGACTAGATTAGACACACATATTTTAGAGCACGGGAATTCTAGTAACCTCAGGGGGTACTGATCTAAGTTTTATATTCTTGTATCAGAAACACATAGAACGCAAATCAGTGGGCGAACATCAGATATCACTAGGGTTTCACTTCTATGTAATAATATCTGGATATATGGGTAATTACGAGAGTTAATATCGCCTGTTAATTAATAAACACTGATACGCTTAGCACTTCCTAATGGAATGGTTATATATGAATTATACTGGGGCAAAGATATAGCCACTTCATAGAAATATTAATAAGTGAGTCTCTAAATAGCACTGTAACACTGTAGCACTGATAGAGTGAATCTTGGGTAGTATGTGATTGGTCTGGTCCTGGTTATCTTACGTCCGTGATGTTGGGGGCTAACGACTGGTTCCGCGGCCGTCCAGATGGTCCATATGTAGAAAGTTCTCAAGACGGATCTCTTGGCGATCGTTGCTGGTTACTCTCTTATATACCCTCTGGTTTCTAGACCTGAATCACAGATATTAGGATCTTCCTGTCAATCTGGATCGGAATTAACGCCAAGCGCATCTCACGTCGATCGCTCAGCTTCCCGGCCTGTATGAAGGTTATAAGGTGCACGTAGATTTCTTGTACGTGGACAGATCCTTCTATCTAAATCTGCCACGGAGTCTGCCGGCTCTGGAACTCAATTCTCAGGAACAAACAATGATAGAGCTAGATGTCAACTCAAGGGACCAACCACTGGTTGGTGTCTATCTTTCAACTGATTTTACTGGGGGCTGGAGCTTGGTTTATAGGTTCGGTTTTGGACCCTGTAGGCAATAGGGATCTCGAGTTTTGATGGACTTATTTGAGCTCTCAATTGATACGGGAACTAGGTAAGGTGGTGATTACTGTTGTGGCACATGGCTGTATGGAGCCTTCATAATGTGATATAACTGAGCCTTAGTAAGAGGTACTATTTTGGCTATACTGGAAGTATTTAGGGGAGAGAGACTGGATCTACTTTGCGAGGAGGTTTGGGACATCTTTGATAGGAGCGTCTCTCTTAGATTGCTCAGTCTTCATTCTATGGTATAGCTGAGGTGCTAATTTGGTTATCGGAGTATGCAAGAAAGGTTAATGGGTTATTGTAGGTTAATAGAGGTTAGTAAGGGTGTTAGTCATACATGGTTAGTTCATTGATAGGAAGAATTCCTGTGCTACCTGGCAATGACCCGGAAGTCAAAACAGGGGTCAGGTATACCTCCGCAGGGGTAGGGGTCTCCCTCCTCGGGTGGGTGAAAGGGGTAGGTGCGCGTCCTCTCTCTGTGATGGTCGTCTGGGCGGCTGTGGCTGGGGGCTTGCCATATTACAAGTGTTTGTAATAACCCTCTGTTTATGAGACAGATGTGGGTGTTCGTAATACCAAAGCCGAAGGTGCCTTGATCAGCTGGTTTAATTGGTTGGGTTGTTAATTGCATGGTTTGTTGGATGTGGTGGAGACTGGGTTGCTAACTCTGCCACATTTATCTGGAAGTATGGCAATAGAAGTTAGTCACTGGCGAGGCGGCTAGCCTCGCACTGACGATCATTTGGTACAGGGTTGTGAATGGGTTGTGAGGGAATAGAGGGCATGCAAAGGGTTAGTAAAGTTCTAATGGTGTTCCTTCCTACTGGGGGAAGGTAGGCTGGATAGGAGTATATACACACAAGGTTTGAGAATGTTAGTAACGGAAAAGTTAAGGATATTCAGGGGGTATGGTGGAGAGGCTAGGTCAGGAGGGAGTTGAGGAGCGTGGGGGGTTAACGAGAGGGAGAGGGTTAAGGGGGGCTACGTGGAAGTTTGACCCTAAGGTCTCTGGGCGTAGGGGTGGCATTAGGCTACAGTTGGTATCTTAGACTGGGGGTTACCGACAGGGAAGGTAGGGTAATCAAAGGCTACCGGGGGATGAGCAATAGGTGGTGGTATATGAGTCTGGAAATTATAGAATCATGTGGACTGTGGGGAAGATGAGGTTAGCTGTAGGTGTGTGCTTGACTGTGGATAAAAGTAGAGAAAAACATAGTGTACTATTACTCGTCAATACGAGGGGTTATGGACACTATTATTTGACACGATTTCTTGCTGATCTAGGTGTCCCTGGGAACTGCGTTTTCTATGAAATATATACCAAAGAAAGCGGCAGTTCATAGGGGTAGCTTCGTTATTGTTTCGTGGTAGATATGCGTTGAGACAATGGTAAAAGAGGGATATCTATACAATCTCTGGTTGGGGTAAAAATTAGAGTTACTGCATGGTTGCTAACATCTTCAGTCATTATCTCTGTTTAGGTCTTACAGGAATAATGGTTATATATACACTGGTGTACCCGTGGGTATCATAGTTTCTTATCAATTATGACATGGGGGTTAACATATTACTTCTCTGATGGAAGAACATACAGAGATTTATGGGGGCGGTTGGTCTTCAGAAACTTAGTCTGGCAAGACAAGGTATTTTAGGGGGTTAACATATTACTTCTCGGATGGAAGAACATACATAGATTTATGGGGGTGGTTGGTCTTCAGAAACTTAGTCTGGCAAGACAGGGGTTAACATATTACTTCTCGGATGGAAGAACATACATAGATTTATGGGGGCGGTTGGTCTTCAGAAACTTAGTCTGGCAAGACAAGGTATTTTAGGGTATGTTTATTGATATCTTAACTTAGGGACAGGGCATGGGTGTATTAAATTAAGGTGTATTCATGTTCATCATCATGTAGGTAGAGTCTGGCGGTAAGAGGTGTAGGACACGAGGGGTAGTGGATACGCGAGGTGGGGGAAGGGTCAGTGGTTAGAAGCGATGGGCAGGTGTGGTTTGGAGCTGCTTAGCCCTGCGGGCTTCGGCCTGTCTGAACTGGTTGGCTTGGTCACCTGGTCCTTTCGTTCTGTGGGCCTTTCCTTCGGGTGTTTCTGTTCCCGTTTCTTTGTTGTTCTCGCTCGTGGCTTCCGTGGTGGGCTTCTCGTTCTGGGGCATTTTAGGGGGTATTCCTAGTCTCGCGCCGGCTAATGTTCTGGTTCAGGTTGTGAGAGTGGCTAGGGAGTTAGAGGATAGTTAAGAGGGGTACAAGGATAGGTCCTTCCCTTCTATTTGTTGAGGTTAGTGAACGAACTGAGTTGGCATGTTATAACATTCTTATGGCGTCTTTACAGGGGGAGGGTTGTGAATTGTAAAGGGGGTGGTTTGAGGCTAGGCGCCGCGCCGCTCGTGACCTAGGGTAGTGACCCTTAATGCGCTGGACATAGGGGTGGCATTCCCTACGATCGAACAGGTAGGGTGGTGTGTGCAGCGGGGCGTGAAGGATAAGCGGACAGGATGACCCAAAACAGGGTACCACTGAGCATAGGGTCACGAAGCAAAATAGAGTAGTGTGGATTGTGGATACGAAGGAGGTGATTGGAAGACGTATAACAATTGTGGAAAAGTATATGGAAGAGAGGAACACAATGGCGGATAAAAGATAATTAACCTAAGGATTGAATAAATGCATGAAGGACGACATTATAGCCATCGTCCTAATAAGATGATGAAACCGGGTTGGTATGCACGTGGCACAATACGACACAAGGACAGTGCCGCTATGTCGTATCAATACTGGTGGCATACTCCGGTTAATATTATATATACACTTAGTTACTAGAAGAACAAGGCAAGGGGGGGGGGGGGGGGCGACTGAGCACGGGGGTACATATGTCTATACTCGTCATGGAGAGAGAGATACGAGGTAGCTTTCCTGCATCTCTCCTGATAATCGTCTGCAGATTGGTCATAGTGAGTTTATCCGAATTAACAGGCCTAAATCAATACAATAACTGGCATAGGGTTATCGGGTGTATAGAGTCGTGGTTAAAGGTTGTTACATAACTCGTAACTAACTTATCTAAATCAACAGGCATAAATCACTACAAGAACTGGCAAGGGACACAAATTGACAGACGAACAAAACAACGGGAGGTTAGAGACATAGAATTGCTAGAATTTGGGGAACTATGATTGTTATATAACTAAATACAGGGCTGACGTAATCACGATCTGATTTGGTGTGAAATGGAAGCTAAGGTGTCTTAGATCACCTCGAACCTACACAATGAAAGTATTATAGCCTGTATGGTGGTTACATAATTAAATACATACTTAGGTGGTACATCAAGAATATCAGTGAGTAAAGTATTGTGGTTTGTATATTAGAAGACTGTGATTGAGAGACGTATAATATGTGGAATGAATTGAGAGAGAGAGAGAGAGAGACCAAATCGGGAATGGAAAAGGGGCCTGGGATCTCGTTGGGGATGGGAGTTTCGCTCTCAGGATTTTCGTTCCTGTGCCTCGTTAGGGTTGGAGGTTTCGCTCTCAGGTTTTTCGTTCCTGTGGTATTTTACTAGGCTTGTGTATCCAGCTCAGTACCAGTACTTGCACTGCTGCGGTCGTTCACGGTGTTGGCGGCGGCGGTAGCAGACGCAACATTTTTACTGAAATACACCAAGAACAAAAATTCCTGGGAGCGAAACTTCCACCCCCAGCAAAAGATCCCTCCCTCTCTTCCACTTCCATCCACATATTACACGTCTCGTTAATCACAGTCTTCTAGATACAAACCACACTTCCTTACCTCCTGACATTCTTGAAGTACCCACTAAAGTATGTATTCCATTAAATACAAACCCTGCAGACTATAATACTCTCATCGTGTACAGGACGAGGCGATCGGAAGACACCTCGCTCTCTCTACATTACGAAGGTATAGGTACGTACCCCAGACTAACTAATTGTATCGAAATACCTCTGCTGACTTATATATATTTAATTCTGATCAACCTGCAGACGGCCATAACTGCAAACCATGTATTATTGTATTCATGATATATATACTGTATATATGTTAACTATGACAGCCCTCTAAGAAGAAGACAAGGAGGGAAGACACCCCTTATCTCTACCTTACAACGGTATAAGTATATGCACCCATGCTAGTTATTATATTGACTCCCTGCCTTGTCAGTATGTGTATGTGTAACCCCATGCCCGATTACCCCTTATTCTAAGTAACTAAAGTATATATCCTACCAAAGCAACAGACAGACAGACAGACATTCACCAACACGGTCGGAGGGAGAGAGAGGGACAAAAACACCCCGCCTGTCCCATCTACTCCTCACAGCCCAATTAGAAGCTTATCGCCTCAGCAGCCGGCACTGGACACCCTCCAAAATGGCCGACCCCAGACGACCACCTCCCACCTCTCCAGACTGGACCTCCACACCAATCCACATGCCCCACACTTTTCAACTCACATTCTTCTTAGTATACAAACCACATCTCTTTCCTCCCCACCATTATTACGATACTAGATGATATCCACCCCCTTGCTTTTTGATGATGTAAGCAGTGATGACCGCCTCGTATGCATGTCCCTGTGACTGTCGTAATTACTGTTGTATTAATTTCACATGCGTTTAGCTCCAGCTGAACCCAACTATAACCGCCACAGGCAACATGACTGCAGGCCATGTATATGATTAATGAATATGTTTATCTTTAACTAGGACCCCCCTGCAGGAAAAGTAAGAGGAAAGCCACCTCTTAACTCTCTGTATTATGAGGGGTACAGATATATGACTATGCAAATTATTGTATTGGTTATGTCACTACCATTTTATTGTTAGGCCATGAATATGATTAATGAATACGTGACAGCCCCTGTAGAATAAGTAAGAGGGTAGACACCTCTTAGCTCTCTGTATTATATAACTGTGCCACTTAGATATTGATTGTATCATTTACCATTTTTTACTTGTTACTTATTAACATACTAACCCCGCATGATGACTGACCTACTAACCGTAGAATAATAAGGATATCGCCACCTCGCACAATCTATTTTGCCCTAAACCTTGCATTACATCATCCAGCCTGTTTTTCTTTTCTAGCCCCCCTCCACACGCCTCGTCAAGACACTTCCTTCTCGGAGTACAGTTCACATGATCATATCTTCTTTTTTTCCCGTTGCAACCATGCAGGCGATAGCTATGCATGCATGGATGATGACCTGATCACCCCACGGAAGCGCCAATGCCTTGCATCACGGGCTCGCCCCAGGTGCGTAGCCAACACAGTCTATCACCATGATAATGGTAATTGCACTGCCGCCTGATTACGCATGCCTACTTTATTGACCACTATAAAGCTGTATTTTCTCTCTCTAGATATCTCTCCCTTGTCCACACGTGGTCTACGTGGGTATTTCCACCCTAACCCAGGTGGGCTGACAACAACAAATTAACTCGGCCATCAAGCCGTGTCCAGTCCAGAGGGACTGCGCCGCCCTCCTCGACCCCGGTATACGGGACCACCAGGGCAACCGCGCCTAACCACCACCTGTATACACGTGCCAACACCTGTGAGGTATTACAGGACTTGTTACTCAATCTCACCAAGACCTACAGGTACGAGAGAACTGTTCACTTACCTTTCTTCCCCTTGTTCCCCTTCTTTTTAAAAGTAACCTACTTATCAAGTCAAACGATTAACCACTGACCCTCCTGGCTGAGGTGCTCCGCCCCTTGCCGCCGACAACAACAAGGCGACGGGTCCCTTGCTTGCCATACCACCTGCCATTAACTATTCTTATATGTCGGTGTGTGAACTAACACTTATCTCATTCAGAACATTGGGAACGAAGGGCCAGATTGCCAGATGTTGACCCCACAGCCCTGCACAGCCACCCTGGCCCTGAATTGGAAGGGACCCATCAACCCCCGGCCCGGGCAACACCGAGTCACCATGCCATATATTAACCACGAGAGGAGAGCGGGCAGTTCTAAACATAGCTTTTTGCCGGGCGGGACGTCGCTCGGTTGGAAGACTGTTTTACTCCCCTGTTAGTAACCGACCGGCAACCCGCAAGCTGAACACCAGGAGCCGATATATTATATTCCTGGGCCTGTATTAACCGTGGTAGATCACAGGTCAATATAGGGACCTAAGAGAAATATATATATATCGCCACACATGCACTTGGGTTGATTGAACCTCTCGTCATGGATCAGAGACAGTTAAGCAAGGTTTGTGCAGACCCAATGCTTACGTTAGTCCGATGAGACGCTACCCTGGCCTCAGCCCAGACGCAGACCATTTAAGATCCATAGGAGAGCCTCCTGAACTCAACTTCATCACCGGTCAACCGACCCATCTGTAACTTCTTCACACAACTGGACCCCCTGGACGGCCCCCTGGAGCAGCCGAGACGCCCCCGACGACACCAGATTCAAGAGGAAAAGAAGATAACCTGATCGGGCACGATTTCCTATTATAATATCAGTGTATAGATACCGTGTTACTAAAACGTTGTGTTGCCTGAGTTCACCTTTGAGTTATTTGCTAACTATAAAGAGATTTCGAGTTGATCCTAGAGTCCCCTGTTTTGCCAGAGATCCGTTACAGTAAAATATATTACGAGATAATTACCGCGACAGTATTTACCCTCAGCCACGACACGAGTTACACTTAGATGGAGTGTTTGGTATAGATATTCTGTGATCCCATAAACAAGGGATAGGTCGTGAAGTATAATTTAATCTCAGTGACGAATTCCCATCCGTGCATTAACAATTAAGAGTATACATAAATAATTGCCTACTTGACTCTGCTAGATCGTGTAAAGTCGAACCTCAACGTTAGCCCCCACTTAATCAAATAACTAGAACCTTAGGCCTAAAGCAACGCTCGGTATCCGACATTGTATAAATTAAATCAGTGCCCCCTTCAAGTGACTTTCTTATCGCTTATTATCATGTCCGTATCGGAAGAATAATGCCCGAGATTCGGAAGTGGCAGTGCACACTCTAATCCAGATCCACGATTGTGCTCTGAAAATAGAAAGACCAAGTTCTTCCTACTGACTTTACTACTCTTATCCATGTTCTCCAAAGTGAATTGACTTTTTCTATACCGCGAGTGTGTTAAGTGAAATAAAGCTGTATTACAAATCACATTCCGAGTCTATTTATGTGTTCTGTTGATCCCTCACATGCATGTATATGAAACTGGATATTCCAGTCTTGCAGAACTCACCTACGCAATAGTTAATCCTGAACAAAACCAGGGCATAACATTTACTATTCTGTATTTTTGTTTTATAATCAAACTTCAAATCTTGTCTTCCCCATGCTTTATCAAGATTACTTTCAAACTCCCTTATTGATTCGGAATCGACTACATACTGGGGCAGTGCGTTCCACTCATTTACCACTCTATCACAAAATTAGTTCTTTGCCTTCTCAAGCCTATTTCTTTCTTTGTAAATTTTCTTAGAGTGTCCTCTCGTTCTTGTTCCCTCCCGCATCAAGAAGATACCTTCACACACATCCTCATCGTACTTTCCTGACACTATCTTAAAAGTCTCTATCATATCCCCTCTCTTTCTCCTATATGCCAGTGTCGGAAGCCCCAGTGTCCTCAACCTCTGCTCATAGCCCGCGTTCTTCAACGTTGGTACCAGCTTGCTAGCTCTCCTCTGCACTTTCTCCACTGCTTCTATATCCTTTACCATATATGGAGCCCACACCTGGTTCGCATATTCCAGGTGCGGCCTAACCAGCGCTGTATAGAGATTCCTGAAGATTCTTCGTCAAGTGACACAAATGTCCTCCTTATCAGGCCTACAATTCTATTGGCTTTGTTTATCTTTTCCGCTAAATGTTCTGAAAAATTTAACTTATTGTCTATCACTACTCCTATATCCTTTTCTGCACTCACTTCCTCCATCGCTTCATACATACTGTATCCTACCTTGTCTATCTTGCTTGTCCCAATCTGCATGTACTTGCATTTTTTTGGATGAAAAGGCATTAACCAATGCTCAGACCATCCCTTCATGCCCTCCACATCTCCTTGAAGCAAACCCACATCTTCCTTACTCCTCACTCTTCTATACAGCTTAGTGTCATCCGCATAAAGGTATACCTCACTTCCATTAGTTATAACTTCAGGTAAGTCGTTGATAAATATAACTAAAATGCCCCAGAACGAGAAGCCCACCACAGAAGCCATGAACGAACACCACACAGAAACACCAAAGGAAAGGTCCACAGAACGAAAGGACCAGCTGACCGAGCCAGCCATTTCAGACAGGCCCAAGCCTGCAGGGCTAAACAGCTCCAGGACGCACCCACTTACCTTTTCTAAACTGACCATTTTCCACACCTCACGTACACTAACCCTCTCGTGTCCTACACTCCTAACTACAAAGATGATGAACAGGAATATACATTCATATTAAAAACACCCATGCCCTGTCCCGACGTTGAGCCAATGCCAACACATCAGACAGCCATAATTATATCTATGTATGTTCTTACATCCGAGAAGTAGATGTTATATATCTTAGAAGTTCAAACACCCACGCTTGTCCCTAGACCTCGTATATCATTTTCCATGACGAGTATAGATATATGTAACCCGTGCTCAGTCGCCCCTTGCATTGTTCCTCTAGTAACTAAGTATTAATATTAACATTCCCTAACATCTTGTCTTGCCAGACTAAGCTTCTGAAGACCCATCGCCCCATAAATCTATGTATGCAATCCTTAGGTTAAGTATTTCTATCCGCCATTGTGTTCACCTTTTTCCATTTACTTTCCACAATTGTCATACGTCTTCCCCTTGCCTCCTTCGTATCCACAGCCCACACTACGCCAATTTACTTCGTGTCTTACACCTCTAACCCCAACCAGAGATTGTATAAGATAACCTGGTTACCAGTATCTGTCATAAGTACCCCGAAAACAATAACTAAGTACCCCTACGAACTGCCGCTGTGGTTGGTATTTTATATTTAATAGAAAACGCAGTTCCCAGGGCCAACTAATAGTATCCATAACCCTCTGACTGATCACATAACTCTATCTTTTCCAGACTCATATACCACCCCATAGTTGCATTCCCCGGTAGCATTTGGCTAACGTATTCTACTGCCTTTTCAAACTTCCATATCAATTGTAGCCTAATGCCACCCCCACGCCCAGGGACCTTAGGGGCAAAATTTCCCTGTAGCCCTTGAACTCTTCCCCCCCCCCCCCCCTCTCATTAAGACACCCGCGCTTCTCGACTCTTGACCGACCTAGCCTCTCTCTCATACCTCTTGAAGATCCTTGAATTGTCCGTTGCTAATGCTCTCCAACCTTTATATATATACTCCTATCCAGCCTACCTTCACTTAGTAGGCCAGAACAACATTAGAACTTTACTAGCCCCTTGCATGCCATCTATTCTCTTACAACACATTCACAACCCTGCACCCAATGGTCGTCGGTGCGAGGCTAGCCGCCCCGCCAGTAACTAACTTCTATTGCCATACTTCCAGATAAATGTGGCAGAGTTAGCAACCCAGTCTCCACCACATCCAGCAAACCCTACAATTAACAACCAGCCGAGTAAAACCAGCTAGCTAAGGCACCTTCGGTTTTGGTATTAAAGACACCCACATCTGTCTCATACACAGAGGGTTATTACAAACACTGGTGATATGGCAAGCCCCTAGCCACAGCCGCCGGACGACAATCACAGAGAGAGGGCGCCCAGCTCCCCCTTTTTGCCCACCCGAGGAGGGAGACCCCCACCCCCGCGGAGGTATACCTGGCCCCTGTTTTGACTTTCGAGTCATTGCCAGGTAGCACAGGAATTCTTCCTATCAATGAACTAACCATGAATGACTAACACCTTTACTAACCTCTATTAACTCACAATAAACCATTTACCTTTCTTGCATGCTCTGATCACTAAATTAGCACCTGATCAGCTATACCATAGAATGAAGATTGAACAATCTAGAGAGATGCTCCTATCACAGCTGTCCCCATCCTCCTCGCAAAGTAGATCCAGTCTCTCTCCCCTAAATACGTCCAGTATAGCCAAAATAGTACCTCTTACTAAGGCTCAGTTATATGAAAATATAAAGGCTTCCTATCGCCCTGTGCCACAACAGTAAATACCATCTTACCTAGTCCCCATATCTATTGAGAGCTCAATTAAGTCCATAAGACTCGAGATCCCTACTGTCTACAGGGTCCAGAACCGAGCCTATAAATCTAACTCCCGCCCCCAGTCAAATCAGTTGAAAGCTAGACACCAACCAGGGGTCACTACCCTGCAGTTAACTTCTAGCTCTGCCCTTGTGTTGTGCCGGAGTGAGATCCCAGAGCCGGCAGACTCTGTGGCAGATTTGGATAGAAGGACCTGCCCACGTATTGAAGAACTTCACACATATGGCCCCCCTGGACGGCCGCGGAACCAGTCGTTAGCCCCCAACATCATGGACGCAAGATAACCAGGACCAGACCCATCAGATACTACCCAAGATTCCCTTTAGCAGTACTACATATTACTGTGCTGTTTAGAGATTCACTAATTAATATTTCTACGAAGTGGCTAAGACCTTGCCCAGTGTAACTCATACTTAACCATTCCATTTGGGACGTACTAAGCGATCAGTGCTCTTTAATTAACAGGCGACCTTGACTCTCGTAATTACCTTATTCAGATATTAAAACTCTAGTGATATCTAACGTTCGCCCACTGATTTGCGTTCTATGTATTTCTGAGACAAGGATATAAAACTTAGATCAGTACCCCTGAGGTTACTAGAATTCCCGTGCTCTAAAATACGTGTCTAATCTAGTCTGTGAACTACTACTTGTGCACCAGAGCTACCAGTAATAAATCTAACAGTGAATATGAATCTATAAGTAACATTGATGGTCTTCGGTATATAAACCTGTGAAATCAAAGCCAGTGATCAGAAGATTAATACCTGAACGTTGGAAGTGGGAGACTAGGCTCCATCCAGATCCACTTATGCTAGTGTTGTTCAATTCTATTATATTGTCTTACACAAGTATTCTGCAGTGGTATATCAATAAACGTGATCATGTAACTTGCTACCATGTGTTTCTTTGTGTTCTCTATTCCTCATATCTTGTATTGTGCATGCAGCCTTATATACCCAGTCAATTTAGAACTCACATTACCCAAGTTAAACCTGTAGAAAAACAGGGCATAACAATAACGAACAGTAGTGGTCCCAACACAGATCCCTGAGGTACCCCACCTGTCATTTCCCTCCACCCCGAGCCTATTCCATTCACCAGTACCCTCTGTCTCCGATCTTTCAGGAAGGCTTCTATCCATTTCACACATTTCTCCTCTATATTATAGCTTCTAACTTTCTCTATTAACCTTTTATGTGGGACCTTATCGAAGACCTTCATAAAATCACAATATACCACGTCTATTACATCACCATCCTCTAAAATTTGCATCCAATCATCTACCACCTTAATTAGCTGTAGTACCGTCGACCTCCCCGGCAAGAATCCGAACTGTCTCCCACCGAAAAGTTGGTTTGACTTCATATGCTCCATTATTCCTTCTCTAATTACCGTTTCCATTAGTTTACACACAACACTTGTCAAACTGACTGGTCTATAATTCCCTGGGTCATTTCTCTTTCCCTTCTTAAATATAGCTGTTATGTTCGCCTCTCTCCAGTCCATCGGGATTTGTCCTGTATTAAACGATACCTCAAATCACATTTTCAATGGCTCTACTAACATCTCACCTCCTTCCTTTATGATTCTTGGTTGTATCCCATCCGGTCCCGGGGACTTACTTCTGTTTATTTTTTCTATAGCCCTTCTTATTCTAGCATGGGAAAACTCTATTAGTTCTAGTGCAGGTTCCTGTTTGATGAGAATATTTGGCATTGCATCATCCGACTCTACTGTTAGGCGGGTGCCCAACCACGAAAAGGGTTGAAATAGGAGAGCTATCCTCCCGCCAAAGGCGGCTTTCTAGGGCCTTTCCTAGCTGATGCTGAGAGGATTGAGTTCTAGTCATGTGGTGATGGGCTGGTCTATCAGAGTGAGAGCTGAGCAATCTCTGCCATACCCATAGCTTACTCTGACTGTTCCTTTAACTTATATATTTTCTAGATCTCAAGTGACGGCGTCTCTTCCGTGGATTGACCTCCCAATCTACCAAGATTGGAAGCCAAAGCGTCACATTTTTCCCTTGCCCCTCAACTTTCTCTTCATAATTGCTGAGGGGCACAGGGCCCTGGGTGGGGCTTTGGTTTCCCGGGTGTTTCCGCACCCTCCTCAGCTCCCCGCTATGGAGTGGCTTCGGTCAGCCAGGCTTTATTGTGGTCAGCGGGGAGGGTTCTGTGGGGGCACTTGGTTATGGCCTTGGAATTGCTTGGGGCCTTGGGGCTGTTCGGCCAGGCAGCTTGGGGAACAACAACTGTTAGTACCCCCCCAAAGTATTTCCCCAGCACCTCTGCTTTCTCCTTATCATTCAACCCCCCCACCAGCTCTGGGATCCCTACTCTTCTTGTTAACTTTTCCTGAATGTACTTCCAGAATATTTTTGGATTATCCTTCACATTTCTAGCAATCTCTCTCTCCCTCTCCTTCACCCCCCTCCTTGTCTCCCACCTTTTTTTATTGTTTATTTGTCTGCGTTCCAGATCCACTTCTTTAGCTTCTATACTAGACCCCCTGTATTTGTATTAGGTTGTCTCCCCTAGATGGGTTGCCGACCAAGGCTGACGAGTCCCATCCTACCAGATTTGTATTAAGTTGTCTCCCCTAGATGGGTTGCCGACTAAGGCTGACGAGTCCCATCCACCCAGATTTGTATAAGGTTGTCTCCCCTAGATGGGTTGCCGACCAAGGCTGACGAGTCCCATCCACCCGTTCTTAAATAAATATATTAAATATATTTTAAATAATATATAAAAATACATGAAGGATATTAATTACCAATAAATAAAAAATCAATTAGTTTTCTTTAGCGTGTATTTGGTTCTTAAACATAATAAAACTCAAATATATATATAAAAGAATTCATAGGTGCTCCACTACGAGACAAACACTAACATAGAAAACGGCTTGCGGGGGCGGTATAGAAAACGGCTTGCGGGGGCGGTATAGAAAACAGCTTGCGGGGTGATATAGAAAACGGCTTGCGGGGGTGTGTGGGGGCTTAACCCTTCCAGCAATGTGGGTACGGTATTTTCTATTCTGGCTATAAGGAAGTTGGAGCCGTAAACAGTGCTATTATACAGAAATGCAATAATAAATTTTGTTTTTTGATGGACAGCAAGTATTTTGAACTTAGTTTTATGTTTATCAATTTACGACAACCGTATTTTAGCTGGTAACTGTGCTGTCTTGATAGCGTAATGCATAAGTGCGCGGAATTTCGATGCGAGTGTCCTAGGTTCGAGTCCTTGGAGTGCCACATGTATTTGTTGATTTCATTAATTGAGTTTAGAAGTAAAGTTGGTTGGTGGAAAAAACACAATAATTATCAATGTCTGGTCCTATCCAGAGTGAGGTTTGGCATCCTCTACCCAATCTTAGCTGTTTCTGTCTGTCTCTTTATCGGCTCTACTTTTCCTTCTAGGGGCAGGAGGCTAGGAATCCTCCTCCCCTTGTAAAATTCACCTACTATTCGAGACAGAGAAAGGGGCAGGAGAACGTGAAAGTGGTCCCGGACCCTAAGAATTGTAACTTTAAATGTTGTTTCTGTTCAGGCTCTGTCTACAGTCGGCCACCCCCAGCTATGGGGTATGTGCCTGAGTAAACACAATCAGTGTCTACAGGGGATGCCGTTTAGTATTCAGAATTAGAATGATCTAATTCTCAGATTAACTTGTTCATGTAGTGATGTACACCCTATGTGGTGGATTGTGTTCTTTTATCTATACATTTGATTTCATTAAGTGTTGTTTCCACATAGCGATTTTGATAAGTTCTTTTGCATTTATCTTGTGTCGTCCCAGTTTTGGTTTGTTATTTTGCAAGTTTACCATTATAACTGTCTACAGCTCCAACTTCCTTATAGTTCTGAAAGGGATCAAGTCTTCCCCCTTTGTTAAAAACAAAACAAAATATTAAGACAATTTCCAACGTGTGTTATTGGAACAACAACAAAAACAACAACAGATTTCCAACCAGTAAATTTGATAATGGAACTAAATCATTACTTGTAAATAAATGTAAATAATGGTTTACATTAATATTATAACTGTCTTGATAGCACAATGGTTAGTGCGGTGAATTTGGGTGTGAGTATCCTGGGTTGGGAGTGAATGGGATCTGCCTCGTGTGGGCCGGTCAGCCTTATGCAGATTTCCGATTTCTTATGTTCTTTATTAAACAAAAAATAAATACATAATTACATTCTTAACCCTTCGGCGCACGATGACTCTATGTGCGTCATTACGGTATTTACCCCCTAAGCGCACGATGACTCTATGTGCGTCATTACGGTATTTACCCCCTAAGCGCACGATGACTCGTTTAGCGTCATAAAACTTAAAAATATTCGCCAAAAATTAAGTTTGTGTCTGTCGCGCGTCATATTTGGCATAGATACTCAGTATTAAGTCTAGTTCAATGGGTACAATTGGCAACCCCCTCAGTTTAACGGTTTACTCAGCTGGCTGGGAAGAGAGCAGAGTACAGCTCAGACTGTTTTTCAATACTTTCACGTTTATTCGTGTATCTCGGTAACTATTTGGTTTATAGTAATTCTGAAGTTACCAGTGGAATCCTCATAAAATTCCGCTTCCATATATGTATGCAAATCAAAAATGTTGTGGCCAAAATTTTGAGCTAGCGCGAGTTGGAGATAAGGTATTTCATTTTTGTTTTACAATTCTTATTTCGGAGTGACTCAATGTGGTTGTTTTGTATTTATTCTGTTTTTATTCGCTTATCTTCAAGTTCAATCAATAACGAAGCCGATGGTACCTCATTAATCCAAATACAAGGATTTTTTGGTGGATAAAAACGTCACAGAAACAAATTATCGCCGGGCACAAAACTGGCTCTGAGTGAGCTGAGATATACTTAGGGAGTGGGAAAAACACCTGATTGGAAACTATAGGTGCGCCAAAGGGTTAATATAATAATAATTGACATGTGAGCAAATAAAAAGTAGTGAAAAAAAACTGAAAACCGTGAATATTAAATTGACTTGGAAAAAATCAATTTGGAAACAGACTAAAAATAAGGTGTATATATATATATATATATATATATATATATATTGGAAGAAAAGGAAAAGTGGGGATTAGGCCTGAGTATATTATATATATATATATATATATATATATACTGTATATATATAGTATAGTTAGGTGAGTTTT
The DNA here is from genome assembly GCA_032716605.1 of Paralithodes platypus. NCBI lineage: Eukaryota > Metazoa > Arthropoda > Malacostraca > Decapoda > Lithodidae > Paralithodes > Paralithodes platypus. The sequence goes on along the minus strand of CM064582.1, from coordinate 37,728,728 downwards.
ATAGTAATTATAATTATTAATTAATGAGACTCCTTCCCTCCAATACTGAATACCCCCTTAACCCTTTCTGTACCACCACCTCTTTAATTACTTAATTGTATATTATTATTATTATTATTATTATTATTATTATTATTATTAAAGTTGATATATAAGGCTCTGTCTCGAGTCGGCCACCACCAGCGAATATAATAAAATAAAATAAATAAATAAATACAAAAAATGGGGAATGTGGCGGAGGTATTAACTTATTTTAACTAATTTAGTCGCACAAGTTTATCACACTTCTTAATAATAATAATAATAATAATAATAATAATAATAGTAATAAGTCACCTCTTTTTCCTTTCTCGTGTCACTTGCTGATCCTCCCTAACCCCTTGTGGGAGTAAGGGATGGCTACTGACTAAATAATAATAACGATAATAATATGTATATTTTCAAATTTATACTAGCTGCCTAAATGCATGATAAAATAATAATAATAATAAATAATAAATTTCTTTTTACTAATAGTTTCACAATAAATCAGTTCAATGTTCAATTATTAAACATATATATATATATATACCGAATATATATATTTATTTATTTTGAAAGTTTTACATCATAATTATACATAAAACATGAAATAAATTCATACTCAATATTAAAATTATATGAAATCATGTTTATTTAAAAATTGGGTCTTGCAATCACGAAACTTATGAAATTAATAGTGTTTTCCTGCTAAACAATTTGCATCTTGTATGTATGTATAGCTGGGGGCGGCCGACTCAAGACAGAGCCTGAACAGAAACAACATTCATGGGTCCTAATTCTCAGGGTCCGGAACCACTTTTGGGTTCCCTCGATCCTTACTCTGTCTCGGCTGCTAGGTGAATTTTACAAGGGGGGGGGGGGGAGGGGGGGGGGGGGGGTGCAGGATTTCTAGCCCCCCGCCCCAACATGTTTATTAGTTAGGTCACCGGCTTTTTTTTTAATCTTTCTCTCCTTTTCTCTCTTTCCCTGGCTTGTATCCATTCGGCCCCATTCAACCAACTGTTTTAAGACGTTTATCCCCAACCAGGTGTCGATTTCTTCCTGGCGAGCGATAGCGAGCCAACATTGTATGGAGAAATCCGGCTTCACCGGAGACATTTTTCTATCGAAAAATGTACAAATTTAGCTTGCTGTCAAAACAAAAATATATATATGCTGGCTCGCTACCGCTCGCCAGGAAAATATTGACACCTGGATGGGGGTAAACGTCTTAAACAGTAGGCTGAATGAGGCCGAATGGATACAAGCCAAAGAGAGAGGGAGAGAAAGAGAAACAAAGCGAGGTGGGCTCCCTTAAACAAAATAATAACAAAAATATTACTAGCGCGTTACGAAGCTTAGGAAAATAATAGATTTAACCCTATGATTAGATTTTTGCTGTTTTTTGGATTTTTACAAAACTTTTTATGATTTTTTTTTTTTTTTTTTCAAGTACGAGATTTTGGTCCATTTCACTTATTCATTTTTTTAATAAGGTATATATATATATATATATATATATATATATATATATATATATATATATATATAAATATATACAGTCCATCCTCCTATAACGCGAGTTTAGGGGCGGCACTGGGCCTCGTGTTGTAGGAATAACACTTTAAATAGAGATAATTCTGCATGAGACTTGGCCCCCCAATTTTGCCACTTTTCCGTATTTTTTTAGCTTAATAAATATATAGGCTATACAACTTCCATTTCATCGGAATAACATTCACCGCCAAGCATAGTCACAGCTGGGGTTTGTTGTTGTTTCGTGGAGAACATTTAACCAAGCGTACTGTCCCACATTAATTTATTATCAACAATTGGATATTCGTTACTGTGGGCTCTTATTACTCTACTTCCTAATAATAGGCAAGTAAATTATAAGATCATGTTTGGATGAACAAATATACCGAATTAAATTAGAATGAAGAAACAGTAAGTTGAGTGAGGTGTTTCAGCTTGCCGTCAACCCAGCTCCGAAGCTCTCTTGCCGTCGCGCTGTAGGTGGGGGGGTCACGCAGTAAGAGGAGGCGCCGGATTTGAAGCACTCGGCAAGGCCATTTCGCGTTATATGTTTTCGGCTCGGGTTATAAGAGGTCTAGGTAATTCGGGACCCCTCCCTCGTGTTGAAGGAGGATCGCGTTGTAGGAGCTCGTGTTATAAGAGGATGGACTGTATATATATACATACATATATATATATATATATATATATATATATATATATATATATATATATATATATATATATATATATACCGTATAATATAATATATACTGTGTATATATATATAATATATATATATATATATATATATATGTATACACAGTATATATATACAGTATATTTATATATATATATATATATATATATATATATATACATATATTTTTTTATTTTTTTCATTATTTTTTCAGAGGTACATAATTCAGCTGAATTTATTTTTAATTTATGAATATTTATTTTTGTAGAGTAAAATTTGGGTAAGATCATCAGTTCTTTATTAGCTTACTTGCTTTATTTTCTCTTTTTCACTTGTTTGCTTTCATTTGCTCTCTTTATTTGATTAATCGTCTCCCTTTCACACTTGTTTTCTTTACCTCTTGCTTTATTTTCTCACTATCTCACTTGCTTTATTTTCTTACTATCTCACTTTCTCTCTTGCTTGCTTTATTTTCTTACTGCTGAATCTTTCTTTTGCTTTAACTTGTTTTATTTGCTCACTTTCTCACATGCTTGCTTTATTTTCTTACTATCTTTCTTTTGCTTTAACTGGTTTTATTTATTTGCTTACTCTCGCTTTCTTTGTCTATCTTTATTTGCTTTCATTTACACTTTCTCAATTGCTTTAAATTCTCACTCTTTAATTACACATTCTTTCTTTATTTTCTATCTCACTTTCTCTCTTTTTCTCACTCTTTAATTACTCATTATTTCTTTATTTCCTATCTCACTCTTTTTCTCCAACTGTCTCTCTCTCTCTCCCCCAAATTTCACTAGACAAAAACAAATAATAATAATAATAATAATAATAATAATAGATAGCTAATACTCCATGTCTCTGTCTATATAACTACTAGCTCTAAAAGAAAGTTAGCTTTAATTTGCTCACACAGCCAGTATCAATTATAAGGTGAATCTCTAATCTCTCTCATTTCACCTGCCTTGCTTTCTTTCTCTCTCTCTCTCTCGCATACACACACACTCACTCACTCTCTCATTTCAGCTGCCTCTTTCTCTCTCTCTCACATACACACACTCACTCTCTCATTTCAGCTGCCTTGCTTTCTTTCATTCTCTCACTCTTGTATTTTTTATGCTAGCTCTCTCTCTCTCTTTCACACACACAAACACCTCTTCAGCCTTAACTCTCTCTCTCACACACACACAAAAACCCCTCCTAAGCCTTCTCTCTCTCTTTCACACACACACACAAACCCCTCTCTCTCTCTCTCTCTCACATACCTCTTAACCTAAATCGCTTTTTATTTCCTTAGTTTTATTTTCTAGTTTCAAATATTTCTAAATCTAATCTTAAGCTTCATATAAGACTCTTAGCTGCCTTGCTTTATTTGTTCTATCTCACTTTTTCTTTTCTCTCTCACCACTCTACTATCTCTCTTTTGGTCTCTCTTTCTCACATTATTCCTCTTTAATTCACTTTCTTTCTCTCCCTAATTTCCCCCTTTCATTAATTTCTTTCTTTCACTATCTTTCACTCTCTCTTTCTCTCTTCTTCTTTAATTCACTTTCCTCTCTCTAATCCCCACTCACACTCTCTTTAACCCACTAATTCACTATCTCTAATATAATACAGTATATTTTAAGGCAGCCTATCTCACAATACACACATATATTTATACAAACGATCACAAATATATATATGGTTTTCCCGTATTAAAAAAAACCAAAAAAAAAAACAATCCAATAGTAAAAAAAAAAAATTATATATATATATATATATATATATATATATATATATGTAAACAGTATATATCCATTCAGTACCAGGGACGTCCTTTTTTTATCCTATTTTGGCAACTATTAGACAATTTTATTCAACATAGGAAGGACCTGCAACAAAAATTAGGCTTGATTATACAGTATCTCCAACCAACCCTTTTATCCACCACAGATCCTTCCTAAGCTGCATAATATCCACCACAGATCCTTCCTAAGCTGCATAATATCATAAAACAAATTGCTAGAGTCAAATATAGAACAAGTCGCTGGTACTCAAAAGGTTTTATATATATACAGTAGAACCTCGCTCTTTCGGACTAATTGGGGGAGACCCCTGTCCGAAAGCGTCAAAAGTCCGAAAGGGCCGAGTCCGAACTCACACTTCAGCCTTTCAGACAAATCCGAAAGGCTGAAATAATGTCCGAAGTTTATAAGTCTGAAACCCGGCTCTTCGGTCCGAATGCGAAAATAATTTTTCTCGGCCTTTCAGACAAATCCGAAAGGCTGAACCATGAGTCCGAATTGAAATGCTAGTCCGAAAGTCTGAGAATTCCTGAAAGATTGAAGTCCGAAAGAGCGAGGTTCTACTGCGTTTTCATCGTCCCTAAAAATTAATCACGGTTTCTCAAAAAAGTCAGAAATACGTTCCACAAAAAAATTAATACTGATAATGAGTTTAACCCGTGGAGCCCCGGCTAGTTTTGTAATGTTTGCGCACCAGAACCCGGCCGGTTTTCATTTTTATTTTTTATTCCAGAAACAATAGCGAATGGATTAGGAATGAAGGAAAAACCACGAAAAACCGCTCAAAAAGCTTAAAAAATGGTCCTACAGAGCCCCCGAAAACGGATTTTACAAGAGTAAAAAATTGAAGGCAATTATCCCAAAAAAACAGGTTATTGCGCGCTCGCGCGCACGCACGTGGACTTTGAGAGTTTTCAACCATCGGCACGGTTGCGTGGGATACGTATACAGTTCCCATACAAATCTGAGCCCTCTTGAGTGGCTACACCTGAGGTTACGGTCGGCGCAATTAGGGTGACGCGTCAGGTGCGTCTCTGGGGCTGTGCGTTACATACATCGCCGACGCGTCAGACGCGTCGCTGGGGCTGGACGGGTTAATAAGGATTAATAATTTAGCGCTAAACTTGGCTTAATTCCTTGTTAAGTTAGCAAGCGACTTTTGGTTATAATTAGCGCAATAAAGCAAAATGGAAATGAATGGAAATTATATATATATGGAACTTTGTTGAATTAATATACTCCTTTATATTAGAAACATATAGGAATATATATATATATAATGAACAGAGAGAGAGAGGCAAAAACAATATTATCAAAATAACATCTCTGAAACTCCTAAAAAAAAAAAAAAAAAATATATATATATATATATATATACTGTACCAGTATATATAATAAAAATAATAACCAAATTGGAATTAGCGTTAAGAAATTTTCCATATATAATATTTGTCCTTAAAATTAATGATCTTATAATTTAGTTTTTTTTTTAATCTTAAAATTACGTGAACATGAATTAGTAGCTTTTTTGTATATAGAGATTAAGGGTGATTTTAGAGGGGTGTATATTGAGAGAGAGAGAGAGAGAGAGAGAGAGAGAGAGAGAGAGAGAGAGAGAGAGAGAGAGAGAGAGAGAGAGAGAGAGAGATAGAGTGAATGATATAGATAAAGATATAGATACAATATATATATATATATATATATATATATATATATATATATATATATAGAGAGAGAGAGAGAGAGAGAGTGAAAGAGAATAGATAGATAGATAGATAGACATAGAGAGAATACACCCCCCCAAACATAACCCCCCCCTCTCCATACACTCACACACACACACCAGTAACAATACAATCTCTTGCCCTCTAACCCGAGAGCAAACCGCTTTTTCACAAACCTTAAATTCTGGAACACATGAACCGAGGTCCTATTTAGTCCTTCTTTCCCTCCTACTATGGTTAGAAATGGTAGTAATTATAAACGGAATAATACTTTTGCAAAATTATCGTTACGTTCATAATTACTGATTTGAAATAATAATAATTAATACAAAACTATATCAGTAATGTGTCCAGTATATATATATATATATATATATATATATATATATATATATATATATATACTGTATATGTGTAATTAGTTGCCTTTTTTTAATTGAAATAACTTTTATATGTTTTTTCATTTATTTATTTTCTAGTCAGCCAATTTCCAAAAAACAGCCTCGTCAAGACTCGAACCCACGCTTCCTACATCTGGCGGACCGTATTACAGGCATCACATAAGCCAGACAGAGAAATAACCCCTTCGGTACCATGACGTCGCTTTCATCCTATTCTGGGTACCAGTAGACGATTTTCTTCAGCTTATAATCTACCTCTCGGACTCCAAGGGGTAAATACCATCTCCACAACGTCAGCTTATAATCTACCTCTAGGACTCAAAGGGGTAAATACCATCTCAATACACAGGTCCTTCTTAAACTGCATAAAATCATCTAACATGGCAGCGAGTGGTGATTGGCCGAAATACCGAGCCCTCTGATAGGCCGACACATAGGCCCCTGTGCTTGGCGGACACATTTCTGAGCCATTTGATTGGCCGATACATTTCCAGCTCTATGATTGGCTAGTACATTTCAAATCCTGTGATTGGCTAGTACATTTCAAGCCCTGTGATTGGCTAACACATATAAAGCCCTGTGATTGGCTGATAATTTCTTGCCCTCTTATTGGCCGATAATTTCTTGCCCTGTGATTGGCTGATAATTTCTTGCCCTGTGATTGGCTGATAATTTCTTGCCCTGTGATGGCTGGTAATTTCTTGCCCTGTGATTGGCGGTTAAATTCTGAGCCCTGTGATTGGCCGAGACACATTTGGAGCCGTGTGATTGGCTGAGACATATAAGTAGAGCCCTGTGATTGGCTGATATATTAGGAGCCCTGTGATTGGTTCAGGCAGTTGAAGTTCTGACCAATGGCGGCAGACCTTGGAACAGCACAATCTGAAAGGTAAAAAAAATAGTTATAATGTTTGTAGGGTAAAATGGGGGTGATACGTACAGAGGCCTTAATCCTTTTCGTATTAGGGGGCATATCGGGGGGTGATCCGCATTTATTATTCTAGGTACTCCAAATCTGTACGGAACACCCCCGTTTTTTTTAACACTGCTATATTGATATACAGTATATATAGTATAGTGTATATTATATTGATATACAGTATATATAGTATAGTGTATATTATATTGATATACAGTATATATAGTATAGTGTATATTATATTGATATACAGTATATATAGTATAGTGTATATTATATGATATACAGTATATATAGTATAGTGTATATTATATTGATATACAGTATATATAGTATAGTGTATATTATATTGATATACAGTATATATAGTATAGTGTATATTATAGGTTTGAGTCCCGGAGGGAAAAAGGAAAACCTAATATCTATTAGTGGCCCCTCCATCATTGACGATATGCCTTAAACAGTAATAGAACTCTTTGAACCTCAGAGTCAGCTGTTCAAATCACCCGGCCCAGGGTGCAAGAGACTAAACATCGTAAGGCTACGCTCATAATCACGGAATCGTACTTACGATGCGGGAGCTCACTACGAAAAAACGTAAATAAAAAATAATAAAAAGAAGAAGATTAGAACCACTAATTTGTGTGTCCAGGCATTTTGGCTCGAACGTCCCTTGATTTTGGCCCTGTCACTCTTTCAACTATGGGGGAGGCACTCGCTATAGGCAGTTATGCCTTTTGCCTCCCTCAATCACATAGAAAAAAAAAAAAAAAAAAAAAAAAAAAAAAAAAAAAAAATGCTTCCCATCATGTGGATGTTGATAGCGTGGATTTGTCCCCAGACGCTGGCGCGTCATTCGGTCTTCTCACTGTGGGGCTCGTTGCCGTCAGACGTGCGGTCCTGACCTCTATTCATTCTTCGGTCTGAGCTAGTGAGTCTTTTGCTCATTTGTATTATCTGAGATGTTTTAGAATAGGTTTAGATTAGATAGGTCGGGTGTTCTGGTAGGCACGACCCCCAGGAGTGTGTTTTATAAGGTTGCTTAGGTGTTGGCGTCCCCTCGGTTCCCCTATGAACGAGGCCGCCATTATTTTATTGTTATTATTGCTCTATTTTTAGCCTAGCCAGTGTTGTGTGAGGCTTTTTATTAACAGGGCAACGCTTTTTGGCTACCTTTCTGGTGGGTTAAGCGTGTTTTTCTCATCGGCAGAACCTATAGTTTAAGGGTGGCTTCACTTAGTGGAGAGCCTTCTGTAGTTTACTGTGTCGTGGTGATGGCTGGCTGTTCTTCAAAGATATATCTGTGTATCCTTATGATAATGAGTATCACATCAAATATTTGGTTAAGCATACAAAACAAAATTTATCACTCTTGATTGTAATTCCATTCCTCTAGTAAACCTTTATGATCAAATATATCACAGTGCATATATGCACTCATAACCACGTCCGGCGGTGCTGAGGGTCTTAGCTATTACGCCCCCCCCCCCCCCCCTTCTTACAATTAACAAATAATAATAAAAAGCACCAGATCTTCAGACTCGTCTCAATGTGACAGGTCATTCGTGGTTTATCTAGAGTAACAGACAGGTAACGCGTTAGGAAGGTGTGATTGGACGTCCATAACTGCTTCTGTTGAATATTAGTGACTGAATAATTTATTAAGAACCTCTAAAGGAAACTGCCCATTTTCTTATGTCATGAGGACGGCTCCCGGGTTACTTTCCCGGATCACATCGACTAGAAAAGCCGCTTCGTAAGGCGTTTACCTGTCTGATTCACCCAGAGCTCCTGGTTGGTTAGGCCGGGACACTGATATAAGTCATTAAAGATTTCACTGGACATAATTTACGGTGAGAATCTCCTCTCCTGAGCGCCGGAACCTCGAATTCGGTAAAAACGTGCTCACTGTGCTCGTTTTTCGTGATAAAGGTAGGTGACGGCGCAATTTGCACACTGACATTGCGCCGGGTAAACCTGAGACAATTAGGTTCGTTGCTCATCGCCTCCAACTCAAACACCCGGTTTCCAGTAGCCAAGGCCATAAGGAACACAGCTTTCTTTAAGATCAAATCAAAAGCAGGATTGTGACTATATTTCTGAGAATTTAGTAATGACAAGGCTTTGTCAAGTGACCAGGTTGGCAGGAGCTGACACGGTGGTGGACGAAGCTTGAAACATGCACGCATGAAACCCTTCTCCTCCGCTTGCGGTACTGAGAGTCCAGTTAAATAAAAAAATGGAACTCTAATAGTGGTCATGTGATTCTTTAGTGTAACTACTGACATGCCTTTTTTGTTTTTTTTCTATGTGATTGAGGGAGACAAAAGGCAGAACTGCCTATAGCGAGTGCCTCCCCCATAGTTGAGAGTGACAGCGCCAAAATCAAGGGACGTTCGAGCCAAAATGCCTGGACACAAAGAGTTTGAAGCAATTTAAGTCATAGGAAGAGGGAAAGACTGATTCTGGGAGAGAGTTCCAGAGGTCAGCTGTTGAGTAGAAGAAAGTTTGAGAGTAACGTTTCACTCTTGGGTTGGAGAGTTGCACAGAGTAGGGGTGGGATTGAGTTGCAAGACGGGTACCACGTGCCCTACGTAAAGGAGGTGGTATGCACTTGGATAGCTCTGAGGAACACTGATTATTATAGTAGCGATAGAATAGCGAGAGAGATGCAACATTGCGGCGGAGAGAGAGAGATTGGAGAGAGTTGGTGAGTGGACGGGAGTTAATGACACAAAAGGCCTTCCTTTCAACTTTGTCTAGGAGAGCGGTGTGAGAGGAACCTCCCCACACATGTGAACAATACTCAATACAAGGACGCACTATGCCCCTGTACAGAGCAAAAAGCTGTGCAGGGGAAAAGAACCCCCTAAGGCGGTTGAGCACACCCAGCTTCTGGGAGGCTGCCCTAGCAAGACTGGTAATATGGACCTTCCAACTGAGAGCAGAAGAAAAAGAGACACCAAGAATATTGAGAGAAGATGAAGGATTGATTTTTGCATTGTTGAAGAATAAGGGATAGTTCGCTGGGAGTTCCGTATGGGTATGTTGTTGTTGTTGTTGTTCCCTAAGCTGCCTGGCCGAACAGCCCCGAGTCCCTGAGGAAGGCCATGGCCGCGATCGGGCTTTCCCACAGAGCTCTCATTGAGTGTAGATTGTGTTGTTGGCATAAGTGGTTGTGTGATATGCAGTCTTCTATGATGTGTTTGATGGTATGGGGTGCTGTGTTACACCCTGGGCAGGTGTCGACGACGGAGTCATCCAGTCTCTTCTGATAGCTCAGAAGAGCTGGATGGTGCCCACATCTCAGTCTGGGTGGACTCTGTCCTCGCGAGGAAGGGAGGATTCGGAAGGATGGATTTCTGGAGGTCGTGCTGGCAGCTGTGTGTTGTCTATGAGTGAGTGGATGGATCGGCGAGATATATAAGTATGGATGTGCTTCTGGAAGTTGGTTTGGGGTGGGCAGGGAGGGAGAGAGGACAGTATTTGTGTGTGATACCGTGTGGTGGGTGTTGTTTTGATATTTCTTGGTGTCTGTGGGTGTGTTGCCATGTAGTGTATAGGGTGGTTTTGGTTCGTAGAGGCTGCTGCCAGAATGTTCAAGCCTTTATGTTCAAATAAATCAAGGTATTTGAAAATTAAAGACACCGATGCATCAGTCTGGTCAGTTTCCACTATCCAAGTAGTAAAGGCTTTCCAGTGATTGGTACTGACGTCTGGTGGAAAGAGTGTACTGATTAATAAATTTATTAGTCACGCTTTCCCCATAGCGGGGTAACCATTTGGCCCTTTGATTGCCCACACGGCAAAAGTCAGCGAGGTCTTTAGGTTGCCAATCATCTCCAAGTGGAAGTACGAGATTGGGTTTTCGCACCACGTCTTCAATTGGGAGTACCACACCTGAGCCGTCCACAGGGGCGCGATAATCGAGACTACGCCTCGATAATCCCGTAGTTTGTGAACTACTTGACACATGAGTGAAGCGTCTGGTGGTGGAAACAGATAGATGGAATTCCACCTGTTCCAGTCCGTCAGCATTGCGTCTGGTCCTCCCGCCGGGGTTACTTCCCGTCGAGTGAGGAAGAGAGGGAGTCTGTGGTTCTCCTCTGACGCGAACAAGTCCACTTGTGGACGGTATGGCTCTGCAATCATCTTCTGAAAGATGGCTTGCTTGAGCGCCCATTCTACTGTTGTGCTCTGTCTCCGTGACAGAGCATCTGCCCATACGTTGTCCGCTAACACAAATATCTTTGCCGACAACTCTAGCAACACTCGAGACCTCATTGACCCTTGCTTCTGAATGCATGTTACGGCATTCAGATTGTCCATTCGAAAGGCTATTGATTTTCCCACTAGAGTTGAACCGTGAGCCTGAAGGAAAAATAAGGGAACTAGTAACTCTTTTGCATTGATGTGAAACTCCTTGTATCGGGACCAAAGACCCTGACCTTGGTGATCGAGGTTTGACTGATAACCCCAAACCAGTGTCCCTGACGCATCGGTATCTACCCATACCGTAGGCGGAGGAGAAGTCCACGTCATTATTGAATGCAATATTTCTGGCCTCGCCCAGACTGCTAGTAAGTTGTGGATTAACTTCGGGATTTGCCATGACTTGTCCGCCGACAAAAGCGGAAAATGTCTGTTTCCCTCCAAGATCAACCTCTTTACTTTCAACCGGCCCAACTTCACAGTAAGTTGAACCCAGTTGTGAGAGCCGACGAGAGACTCCCACACCTTCCTCGTGGTAGTCAAACTGTGGAGAAAGCGAAAGTTTCCTGCGAAACCTGTTCCGATTGTCCACACTCTGACTGAGGGTTAGGTGTGTTGTGTCCCACAGCACTGAATTACCCTCGTCGGGACAAGATTAGATTTGCCAAGTTGATATTGAACCCCAGGGATTTGACATGGTGTAGAATGGTATTGACATGATTGAGGCATTGTATCTCGGATTCTGGTACCACCAGCCAGTCGTCTAGGTACCACATGATCGTGATCCCTTGCCGTAAGAGTGGTAACAGAGCCTGTCGGACTAATTTGGTGAAAACTCTCGGTGCCAGGTTCAGACCGAAAGGCATCCGTTCAAAGACATAAGTCTGATGCCTGATCCTCACGGCGAGGAATTTTTGGAACCTTTTGTTGACCGGGACATGCCAATAGGCATGTCAGGTCCAACGAACACATCCAACCTTGCGGCGAGAGTGTTAACCTGATCTGATTTACAGTGAACATCCTGAACGATGGGTTGTGAATATGGCGATTAAGTTGAGACAAGTCTACGACCGGCCTCATCTGAGCACTGTCCCTCTTTGGCACGAGAAAAAGTTTGGACGTGTAAACAGGGCAAGTTGGATTGACCGGGACAATGATATGCTTGGTTATCATTTCTTGGACTAGTGACTCCACCTCTAAAGAAACCTTGTTGACCTCCAAAGGTTGACGTAAACGAGGTCGTCGGAGCCACCGCCAAGTGATGCCCTTGCGTACCACTGTCCGTGCCCAAGCCCGGTAACACGTCCGGAATGATCCAGTCATGCAACTGGACTTGTCCGGCAGAACTACTGTACACTCGAATCCAACTCACCCTTCGGGGGCCCTGGGAGTGAGAGAGTTTTGTGGTTGACTAGTTTTTTATTAGGGTGTGGTTGTGGTAGACGGCTGGCTGGAGGTAGGGGGCCGTGACTCCTGTCCTGACTTACCCTTGGAATGACCTTTGTACCACTTCCCTGATCCTTTATCTTGTGGCTTACCTCTGGTAGAGCTACTGCTTCCCGGCACGGAAGGGGTCTTAAAGGAAGGAAAAAACTTAGTCCCACTTGGGTGACTCTTCTGAATAAATTTGGGCTTATGAAATTTACTTGACTCCTTCCGCGGCGCAGAGGCAGTCGGTCGTGAAGAGTCCAAGAGGCTAGAAACTGTCCTCCATGTATCCTGACACACCAGGTTCGAGGTCAATACTGGGGAAAGAACTACTCGCCGCCCAATATCCTCCAACAACGTTTTAACCAAATACACTCTTAAGTCTTGACGGGCTCAGACCGCCTCCAAGAAGGTGACCCTAATGTCGCCAAGTGTTTGAACTGAGTTTTGGAGAATAAGCCGCCGGGTAAGAGATAGGGCTTTCGTAGCTTGTGCATCAGTAACCACCTCAGTCGTCCTGATCATTGACTCTGCAAACTGGCGACTGAGAAGGAACTGAGACAGTAGCCTCCAAGCTTTGTGCCTTAACTTATATTCTTTGTCTAGCTGAGCAGATGTTGGACTAGAAAAGGGTTCATGAATTTCCCATAATGACATTTTTTGGAGCACTAAGGAAATCAAGTACAGACTGAAGAATGCCCCCGGCGACAGCTACGGGGAGGGAAAACCAACTATGTTGCTCTTGGGGTATTTGGTGGGTTGACTTGCTATACATACATAACATTTTAAGACTGAGTGTTCCACACATAAGTGCAGTTTCAGTCTCTTGTCCTAATGGCGGCGTTCCAGGCAACCCTGTTAAGGGCTGCTTCACTTGTCAAGTTTTTGGATTTGAGATCGGCGCGTATAGTCCGATCCCAGGTCTTCCTCGGTCCACCCCTTGGTGCAGCTCCCTCCACAATCACAGACCTGCATTTTGTCACCCAATTTTGTTCATCCATTCTCTCCACATGTCCATACCATCCCAGTCTACTTGTACGCATCACCTCGCTAATACTCTTTATACCTAAACGTCTCCTCAGCTCAACATTTGTTATTCTATCCTGTAGCCTGGCCCCACACATCCATCTCACCATTCTCATCTCATTACGCTCCATTCTGTTGACATCCTCTACTTTAACGGCCCATGTTTCTGAGGCATACGTCATTGCACTTCTAACACATGAGGCATACACCTTTCCCTTCAGGGGGAGAGGCATTCTTTTCATGGTCAGGATTGGCATCAATTCTCTGAACTTCCCCCAGCCACACCTAATTCTAGCAACAGTGGCAGCCTCGGCCCCACCACCGGCAGAGATGGTATCTCCTAGGTAACAAAACTTGTTCACCAGCTCCAAAGACTCATTTCCAAAATTCACAGCCACAGGATCATCACTTAACACAAGCTCGCCTTTGCACACTACGCACTCAAATTTCTCTATTTCTGACTTATCCTTCGGCAGGGGCCCCTTTATTCTACTACAGCGCTTACTCCCATGGTGTACCCAACATCGACAGATGCTACATTGAATTGAGTTAACGCCCACTCCCTTTCCACACACTGCACATGGGTATGCACCGCTCTTTTCCACATTGCCTCGTCTCAAACTACAATGCATAACCTTGGTTTTGTTAATATTGACTCTTAAACCCTTGCTCGCCATGCCCTCTCTCCACTTTCTGAATTTGGCCTCAGCATCCTGCATACTGTCAGCTATTAGGACTAAATCGTCTGCATAAAACAGTTCCAACGGGAGTCCGCCTCTAAAAACTCTAGACAGCGCCTCCAAGACCATAATAAAGAGGAGGGGGCTTAACACTGAACCCTGATGGACTCCAACACGGACTGCGAATTCATCACTCAGTACACCTTTCACCCTCACCGAACTTCGCGAATCCTCATACATCTTCATTATCACACGCACCAGCCACTCTTCCACACCAAGTTTCCTCATAGCCCACTGTACAACATCTCTAGGTACCCTATCAAAGGCCTTCTCCAGGTCCACAAACACAAAGTAAAGATCCCTGCCTTTTAGTAGGTATCTTTCCTGTATCTGCCTGACTATGAAGATAGCATCGGTTGTACCACGTCCTGGCATAAAACCAAACTGCATATCATCAATAGAGATGCTTTGCCTGATCAAACCCTCAAGGACTCTCTCACAGACCTTCATGATTTGGTCAAGCATTTTCAGGCCCCTATAATTTCCTCTATCTAGCGCATCCCCTTTTCCTTTGTATATATTTACTATTACACTTTTGAGCCAATCCTCTGGGATTTTCTCATCTTTAATAATGGTGTTTATCAACTCAGTGACTAAGTTTACACCAATCTCCCCTGAGGCTTTTATCATCTCAGCGACAATGTCGGAGCAACCTGGAGCTTTACCGTCCTTCATTTTATTGATTGCGTCGCTCACTACAGCTGGTGCTATCAAAGGAGGGGGCCCAGATATTGGTTTTTCGATACTAAGCTGTTCCTTATCCCATTCAAACTCTACATTTAGCAATCGTTCATAGTGTACCTTCCATGCTTCTCTGATTTCATTTTCTGCATACACAATCTTCCCATTATCATCTCTAACACACTGTTCACCTATAATATCCCTACTGTCATTTTTAACTCGCCTAGCTAGGTTGAAGATCCCATTGGGATTGTCAGTGTTACACACTTGTTCGAGGACCAGGTCCTTAATGCGATTTTTAGCATTGTAAATAACTCTTTTGGCAGTTCGTTTAGCTGCCTGGTATTCCTCCCTGCTGCCTCCTTTCTTCCATGCTTTGAAGCATCTCCTTTTCTCTTTCACAGCATGTTCTACCTCATCGTTCCACCACCAAGAGGTCTTATTCCTGGGGTGACCCTTTGTTTTCCCACAGACTTTGTCAGTGGCAGCGATAAGGCTATGCTTAAGAAAGTTCCATTGGCTATTTACATCGTTAGGCCTAGCTTCCTTATTTCTATTCATTTCCTCCAGTTCATTATGAAACCTATCCCTAACTTCCTTGTCCTTCAGCAGCCACACTTTCCTTTTGGGTATGTAAACCTTCTTGCGCTTAGGATCTCTGTATAAGCTCATGTCGCACACAAGTAGCTTATGCTGGGGGATACATTCTTCGCTCGGGATGACCTTTACATCTCGAACTAGTTTCCAGTCTTTCCTGTTAACCAAGAAGTAATCTATCTGGCTACTGGAGACCCCAGAGTTATATGTGATCAGGTGGCTCTGTCTTTTCTTGAACTTTGTGTTACACACAACCATGTTGAGTGCAACGCAGGACTATATATTCGCCTTCTAGATTTCTCCTTCCGTAACCAATTCCTCCATGTACCCCCTCGTATCCATCTGCAGATGCTCCCACGTGACCATTGAGGTCCCCCCCCACGATAGTTATTTCGTTCTCCGAGAGGCCTGAAATGACACTGACGGTGTCATTCCAGAAGTCCTCTTTTATCTCTTTCTGTAAACCAGCCTGTGGGGCATATGCAGATATCACATTCAGAATTCTTTCACCAACTTTCAACTTCAAAACAATCAGCCTTTCACTAACTCTCGTAATCTGAAGCACACTTTCCGCCAGCTCTTCAGCCACCAGAACACCCACTCCTCCTTTCGCTTTATCAGTCTCCACACCCATCCAGTATATCCTATATCTTTTCCTCCTTCCGACAATCCACTGTACCCCATGCCTCTTCCAGAGTGTTTCCTGGGTACAGCAGATGTCCACTCGCCTCCTCTCACACATCTCAACCACTTCATTCGCACGCAGATTCAAACTACCAACATTCACACTAGCAAGTCTGAGTTTGTGGGGGGCATTTGTCATTGTCCTGTGCGGTTTTGTTTCATCGGACTTACGTTTATTTTCTTTGATTTTAGTCATAGTTAGGTAGGTTTGGCTGGCAGATGAGCATCACCCCCCCCCAGAACTCCGGCTCCAGTCTACCCCGGGACCATTCCCAGCACCATCCCCCAAGTGATTACAAGGGGGTAGGATCCAGTGGCCTCGGTACGCCCCACCAGAACCAGCCGCAGGGACGCACCCCGTGCGCGTACACGGCACTACGACTGGCCTGATATTTTTCGCCAAATGACAGGGCAGCCTCCTGGAGCGCTACCACCAGGTTCGGGCCCCTATACTATTGGGCGGAAAGTGCCAGTCCGGGGAAACACTACGTACTGTACCCTCTGGATCCATTTCGTCCAGGTTGGGCCCAGGGCGCCAGGGCCGGGTCCAGAGGGAGCGACACCCACTGCCAGTGTGCCGCCATTAGGCAACTTGGAGCAAGTACAATGAAGCCCTGTCACAGCACTATCATATAGAGACAATGCCAGCGCCAATAACAAGGCTTCATTGTATAGTGATGGCTACTTGGTCCGCAAGTCTATCACCATCCCCCCTATTAGTCGCCTTGTACGACATGCAGTAGGATGCGTGAGGCATATTCTTTTTTTCCTCCACCATTAGATGAAGGCCCCCTTACCCCCTGGGGGTAAGTTATGCTAGTTATTGTACAAGCAAAATTTTGCACTTCCGCCTCCCACTCGAGCCACGGCCCCGTGCCTACCTCCCCAATCTGCAGTACTGGATTACCGGATTGATCTCTAGTCGGTAGGGTGTCTAACTCAGGTGTTAGACTTTCAAGTGACTTTAAATCATTAAATCCGTCAGGTTTTGACCAATCCGAATACAATCTTGCAGATGAGGCTGGTGGCAAAGCAGGGGAAGATGCATATATAAAGTAATCAGGGACATATAAGTTGGGAATAGCCTTAATGGTTACATCTAAAATTTCTCCAGACATATTTTTAGCACGCAATCTCTTGCTCTCACTCACCTGAATACACCAGTGCTCAGGTACCGAAGTTTTCCTCGAGACCGTCGGCTGCGCAACCTGAGGGTTCAAGGCTACAATGTCTACCCAGGACCTATCCGGGCCATATAACAGCGGCATAGGGCCTTTTCTAAGAGGGACTTTCTCAAGGGGGTGGAGGAATTACGTCAGTGACGACGCGTACATTTGAGGTCGTCAAAGTTGACGTCAAGGGAGTTAAGCTAGCAGTAACAGGGGAGGGAACATGAGTTTGTTTAGTTAACACCTGTAGGGAACCCAGAGGTCTGGCAACTGGAGATGGCGTGGGAGACTCCAACACCGATCTACTCTTATTACATTTATTCGTCTGATCAAAAAAGTTTGCAGATCCCCCCTAGTTACAAAATCTTTAGCATTGTTCATGGAAACAATAGATTCAACGTCAGAATGGCCTGAGGAAGCTATTTTCTGTCCCGATTCCAAATGTTCTGACACATCATCAGGAATGGATTGGCACTCCATTGACTCAACTGACCTCGCCTCCAGCGACCGGGCTGAGGGGAGTCGAACCTCCTCAGTCCAGACGGCGGGTTCCAATACATCACGTGCAAACTTTTTCCATCCTAAGTTTGGGATAGAAGAAGGCACCTGAGCCTCACTGGGTTGTTGCACATAGTCTTTATTTGGTTCTTCCAATATAGCGGACACTCGGCTCTGAGGCCTGTCCTGGGACTCGCTCGTAACATTAGGATAGTCCTGGTATTGTTCTGTCAACACCTGCGTTGACACCCGAGGAAGAGGCGCACTAGAACCCGGAGGCACATTGGTTCTGGGAATCGCATAACTCTGTCCTTGCGACTGCGATTGTTCGATCGGGTGGCTAAAGTCATAAACACTTTCCCTCGGCGGCGTCTCCGCTACCCTAGTAACTGTCTCAGACCGGCCAGATTGAACTCTAGTCCCAGTTGAAACAGGTTTAGGGAGAGCAGGTGCCAGTGCAAGCGTTTGCCTAGGCCGTGCACTCAACGTTGCCATACAGGATGTGGAAGTTGCAGCTTCCGGGGTCACCCTTTCTGGCGTGATTCTCCTCTTCTTGGCAGCCGGCGGGCCTGGCTGACAAGAAGATTGACGAAAGAAGGGTGGCCGCGATCTGGATCGGGTCCGTCCCTCGACATGTTGAAAAGACGAATCCGGCGTTGGTCGTTTCGACTGCCAGCGGCGGGGGTAACACTCTTAGCTATGTTTTCATCAGTGGATTCTTCAGTACTAATTGCTCTGTCTTGAGTCGGCTACCCCCAAAATGGGGATTGGGCCTGAGCATGCATATAGATAGATAGATAGATAGAATTGTTTCTTTGGAAGTCACTTTAGTTGCTTTCTTTTTGGACACCCCAGAACAAATAGTTTTAGAAGATTTAACAACAGGAGATATAAGAATTAGAATATCCCACAGAGCCTGGTCGTCGCATTGAAGCGCCTTATGGGCTACATCCTTTGTGTAGTTATTGAAATTAGTTTTAATTTCTGAAAGTATCACTTGACATGCTGACTCCTTATCAGTGGTGGCTCGTGATAAATAATCTGGAGGGACTGCATATTTCCTATATCAGTAAAATTATGTTATAAACTTAAAACATTACTACTGTACTTGCTTTGTATTCTCTTTGCATACTGTTTAAAAGATTACAATGGTGTAGGTCTTTCTTTTGTTTTAATTTCCTATCAGTATTTTTGCTAAGTATTAAATGAGAAAAAATAATGTTTTGCAAACATCTAACTATTTGCCATTATGCTCAATCAAAGTATGATTATAATAATAATAGAACATAGCCTATTTAGAAATACCCAAAAGCCACGATTGAAGCTTTGTAATAATAATGTAAAACTTTCAAAACAAACAAACCAAAACAGGGACGACATAATATAAACACAAAAGAACTTATCAAAATTGCTGTGGAAATAACGCTTTAGTAAAATAGGATACATTTTTAAAATTATTATGCTCTCTCAACCAACCAACTTTACTCCTAAACTCGATTAACGAAATTAACAAACACATGTGGCCACGGTATAGTAACATAAGGAGGTAGGCGCATGGCGGTAGTATTGGAACCACGACAGTCACTTGTTTGGGCCTCCGTGACGTCACTGAATGACTCCTGTACCGTCTCCCAAGCCAAATAAGGCCACTTCATTTGTGACCTGAGCGTGTACTAATGTCCAGGAAATACATTTATTCCATTGCCCTAAACATTGTTGTTATCATAACATGGGGAAGGCAAGATATTGTGCGGTTAGTGGATGTGAACATGGTATAAAGACCGACATTGGATATATTGGAACCAACGACAGAATATGGTGACCATTCGACTAGCCTAAATATGGTCTTCTAACAGGATCGGTATATTGCGTTTTCCACCGAAAATGTAAAGTGACATGGATAAACATAGACATATATAGTGTGACAGGACCCTATACTAGTCTATTTGCTAAAGTTGTTATTTTTTGCATTTAAAGATTTTATATATACGGCTATGAGGTAGTATATAGCCGACGTCGCTTCAAATTTTACCGCGGAAATGCGATGATATTTTTGTCCACCTAATTACCTAATATGTAGAGTAACGTCGATTGATGTCGATAATGTTATTGTAGTAGGACCCAATCTACATGTTAGCATTGTTATTTGATATACAGTAGAATCTCGCATCCCACGATTTATTGGTACCGAAATATTACCGTGGGACCGGAATTCGTGGGATACAGAGTATTAAAGTAATGGGGAAAATTACAAAAGTACTGGAGGCTATCGTCGGGCGACTATTGACCATCACTTTACATGCCAATAATCAAAAGTAAGTTGCTTTAACCCTCCAGCCTCGGCTACGCATTCTATAATACCGGTATATCCCCAAAACCTGGGGGATTTGGCCGAAAAAACTTCTCGCCTAGGCTACCGTATCTTTGTTATTTTGACTGCTTCCGCATTCCCACGCATCCCCAAGCGTAGATGTGTTTCGTTCCTGTAGAATGGCATTGAGTAGAGCTCTCTAAGTCAACTGGTTCAGTTGTGATGACGATTTCCGTGGAGAGAACCTTGTGGCGATGTCAGCCACTTTTCACTACTTAACAATAACACAGCCACACACGAACAAGCGACGCCTTACCAGCTGTTGTTTACATGCGTCGGACGGACGCCTTTCAAAACAAGCTTACAGGCTTTCAAGCTGCTATGAAAAGAAAGGTAAGTAAAACACAAACAAAAAACTTAGAAAAGTTGATGAGGTGATTATTGTGATGGATGTGGTGATAGACGGGAGGCGGATGTTAGATACCACCCTCCGTGGCCCCACTCTCGTTCTCCGTCACCCCACCGTCGCCGCCAAAGCCGTGGGAATCGTGTGGTTTTTCGTGGGATGAGAATTCAGGTAGCCATTGGGTAGTACCGTGGGATGCGTAATCGTGGGATCGAAATGCGTGAGATGCGTGACTCTACTGTAATTATGTGTAGTTTATATGAAGAGATATTTCGAAGATGTTGGTGATTTTCGATTCGTCGGTCGGGAGAAAAGGTAGGTCTAAACGGATTCTAGTTTATCCCTTGCTCAACTTCCTTTAAATTCACGTAGTTTGCCTCTGACACTCATCAACTTTCACCCAGTGATGGTGTGTGAGGGTGTATGAGGGCCTAGTGGATGTGGTGAGATGATTTGTAATAAGTATATGGCCAGCTAGAGGGAACATAGATTTCTACGAAGCGAAATGTTGGTAGTGGCTGGGAGTGGGGGGAGAACGGATGGTAGTGCCCTCCGACATCCAGAGAGAACACTATAGCGGAGCCTATGTCAACAAACAAGCCACGATGGTATACGAATATTTCACTAAATATTAGCTTATAAAATAATCAACGTTATTCCGACAACTACTGTATATCTTATATTATGACGGTACCATGGTTGAGCGTGAAGTCACAAAATAAAAATAATTAATAGAAGTCTGTTTAGTGCTTTTTAGAAGCCTTTATGTACCTGAGTTCAAGAATTCGGTGCGTCTACCTCCTATGTTACTATACCGTGCATGTGGCAGTCCGGGGATTCGAACCCAGGACGCTCACACCGAAAATGAACACACTTATGCATTGCGCCACGAAGACAGTTAACCCCTCAGACCCGGTTGGGCTCTGAGGCATCCATAAAAAACACCCCCGCGGAACCCGGAAGGGCTCTGAGGCACCGGCAGCTTGAAAGCCTGTAAGCTTGGTGTGCGAGGCGTCCGACCGACGCACGTAAACAACAGCCGGTTGGAACGACGACGCGCATCTCCGACCACAAGAAGGAGAGGCGTCCTTGTTCGTGTGTGCCTGTATGTTATTGTTAAGTAGTGAAAAGTAGTGTAAAGTGGCTGATATCGCCACAAAGTTATCTCCATGGAAATCGTCATCACAACTGAACCAGTTGACTTAGAGAGCTCTACTCAACGCCATTCTACAGGTAGGTACGAAACACATCTACGCTTGGGGATATACAGGAATGCGGAAGCAGTCAAAATAACAAAGATACGGTAGCCTAGGTGTAGATGTTTTTCGGCCAAAAACTCCGGGTTTCGGTATGGAATACATAGCTGGGTCTGAGGGGTTAAAGAATGCTGCACAAGCCTACGAGTTATTATGCAGTTTCGAATCCTGTTTACTTATAAAAACACAAAACCACCACATCATTCTGACATTTTCAGTATTTTTGTTAAATTATTTACTCATAAACTTCAGAAGTTCCTTTATAAGCTAAGAAAATTGCCTACAACCAGGTAGGCCGAGCTAGAAATATAGAAAATCATCACTGATTATGAAAACAAGGAAAAATTGTTAAATCTTAAATAGGCTAAGGGAATGCCTGCAAGGTGTTTAATAAACTGAATAAAATCGCGTCTCTAGACTAATGGTAGTCCTTGTCTATATAAATCATAAGCATCCTTCATGCTCATGTATACTAACCAAAATGTATAATAGTGAAATACTAAGAACAACACTGAAACAAAGCTACGATCATAGCTAACAGAATGCTATTCATGCACACGCATGAACACTTCATAATTATGTCAACACAAGACTGAGAGCTGACGCTGGTGCAGCTCATAAGAGTCTTTTGGTGCCGCCACTGCGGCTGGGAAATATCTTGTACGGTACTAGATGTTATATCTTGTACGGTACTAGATGTTATATCTTGTACGGTACTAGATGTTATATCTTGTACGGTACTAGATGTTATATCTTGTACGGTACTAGATGTTATATTTATGAAATCTGCTTAACTGAGGTTAGAATGTAACAAAAATTAACATAGAAAGCTGTTGAATAGTATACAGATGCTTAGTATTTTCAAATTAATGTTGTCAAATATTAACCTCCTGTGTCTATCATAATCTTCTGCCTGACAGAGCTGTGAGCCAGGGAGGTCTGCAGCTCAACAGCTCTCATGGACAAGCCGCCACTGCTCCTTATGATTGAGCAAACCGTTACAGAGTTTAGTGCACACGCTACATTTCTTCATAAGCCACTGACCACGGGAGTGATCGAGACAAGATACACATCGAACGCAGAGCTTGTGTCCAATGATAGGAATGTTCATACAAAGCGGTGTAGCACAAAGAGTTACGTATTCCATGATGAAAGTACACCCCCCTTGCCGAGTATCGGCCCCCCAGTCCGGAGGTCGTTGTCGAGGAGAACGTGCGGGTTCTGGAAAAGACATTTCCAAGAATCAATGCTCATAAGGATAACCCAAGACATTTACACATATCGTGACCTATAATACACAAGAAAAATAGATATAGCGATCACCACTATTCTAAGTTTCTTGTGTACCCTTCTGGGAAAAAACCCCCACTGTGGTTCTTTTCCTTTGAAGGAATTATGACTACTTATCTATGATAATGCCTATCACCGGCCTATACTTAGTTACCCTTCCTCTGTGATGACAGATTAGAGAGTCTCCCCGTCGCGTGAGGAATTATTGATAGTACAGTATAGGCGAGTCATTCCGGCTGAGCCAGAATCCCGTTGGAAGCCTTCCCCTTCCGCCGGGAGTTCGTTCTGGATCAAGACCACGAACGGGTTACTTGGATCTGAGTTACACTAGTCCGCCGCTAGTGGGCGTCCGACGGGGTAGAACTAGACTACCTTCCGCCGGAAAAACAGATCCTAACCTTTGTGTTTTCCAACTCGTTAGCTACGGGTTAGCAGAACACACACGTACAAATACATTAGTCAGGACGTCTCCTGACACCTTCACTTCAGCGACAATATTCGTCATGAATGAGAAGGTCACATCTTATGGCTAAAATTATTCTAATAAAAATAATCCCATCCTAGCCATAAAATAACCCCTAAAAGAGGCTGGTCATGAGGCCTAGGGCAAGAAGCACAACGACTCAGCGACACTCTTACCTCCAAGAACAGCCAGCCAGCACCACCATCTCGACGACAGGCGCGTAGGGAAAAGACGACGCAGTAAACTACAGAAGGCTCTCTACTAAGTGAAGCCTCCCTTAACCCCTCCCCCCCGGGCTGGCCTTCTAAATGACAGCACTAGGATCCGGGTGATCTGGCCTAAAAACGTCGTAATAGGCCTAGGCCTAGCTTTGTTATTTTAACTGATAGAGAATTCACACACATCTCATAATGTAGCCATGTTTTGTATATGTAGACTGGAGTTGAGTAGATCTCTCTAGGTCAACTGGTTCAGTTGTGATGACGATTTCCATGGAGAGAGTTTTGATGCGATGTTAGCAATATCGGACAATAACAAACACTAATTCTCGTTCTACTAAACAATAACAACAACAGTCGACTTCTCCTTCTTGTTTTGGAAGGTGCGCGTCGCTCCGACCGGCTTTGTTTACATACGGTTCGACGCACGGCTTTAACCCTTTATTGGCGGCGCGCAACTTATGTCGTGTGAAAGAAATTTGGACTAAGTGGCGGTTCACAACCTATGTCGTGTGCCATTTTCAGCACGTAATGTTGCAGAGAGAGAGAGCTGAGCGGTGTGAGGAGCGTAGTAAGGCTATGACTGCCGCGCACCACCGCGGTGGGCCAACTGAAGTGAAAACCACCCTTCCATCCACCCTCACACTCGCTACACAGGGAATTATGTAGGGAAAGTACCTAATTACAGTAAAAGTCCTTTAATCCGACGACCAATGATTCGAATCTCCCAATAGTCCGAATTTTTCAATTTGAGGCCAAATCCGAATTCACCCGATGGTCCGAATTTCAAGAAGTCCCAAAGTCCCCTTTTTGAGGCATTAGTCCACTCAAATGACACATAATGGAGCACACACGTATCATATGTTCATGAATTCACTTTAAAAGTTTACCATTGTCATTGTAGCCTATTACCTACTTCAAAACATTCAGATTAATGGTCAAAGGAAGCTACTGATATAAACGTAAACACCACATCGTCTGCTAGAGAGTTTGTTTTGCTCTTGAACGCATCCTTGGGACGCTCCGATGCGCTACTGGCTTGCACCGCATTTTCTGCAAGCACATTCAGTCTTGAGCTTGAAAACGCACCTTTCTTGAGCTTGAAAAAGCACCTTTGGACGTTCCGATACGCTACTATTTATAGTTCAGTGATCGGAGCATCCCAAGGGTGCTTTCAAGACAACAAGACAAGGGTGCTTTCAATACAATATAATATAACAGAGCACGTCACAAAAGGAAAATCACAAAAGGAAAATTACAAGAACCTCTCAGGGAAGTGCCGTTATTAAGGCATTACTTCCCGAACCACATCTGATCTGATCTTCAAGAGCAAGACAAACTCGCTAGTAGACGGAAGAAGAAGAAGAAGAAGAAGACGATGCGGACATATGGTGTACGTTCATATCAGCAGATTCCTTTGACCATTAATCTGAATGTTTTGAAGTAGGTAATAGGCTACAATGACAATGGTAAACTTTTGAAGTGATTTCATGAACATATGATATGTGTGTGTGCACCATTGTGTCATTTGGGTGGCCTAATGCCTCAATGTTTTCGTCATACACAGGTTCATAGGGGTAAAGTCCGATAATCCGAAAAATCCACTAATCCGAACGAGGGCCGGTCCGCTGCCCTTCGGATTAACGGAAGTTTACTGTACATGGTTTTTGCACTCGTGTTGTGCGATCGTTGCAAGAAAACCAGTGGTCGTACAAGGATGGTTGGGGTGTCATTGGAAAGCTCTGTTTATGCCCTTTCAGGGATAGATACTTGTTTTACACTCTGGGTCTTATTTAGGCATGAAAATGATCACGTAAACAACCCTATTTAGGGTAAAAACACCCCGCTGGGCGGTACATATAAATTACCGCCTAGGCCGCTCGTAAGGTGTTAAAACCACACTTAATAGGCTTTCAAGCTTACGGATTTTAAAATGACACCCGGGCTCCTGCCAATCTGCCGCGGTGTCATTTTAAAATGACAACCGGGCAGGAAGGGTTAAACTATAGGTTCTGCCGATGAGAAAAACACGCTTAGCCCACCAGAAAGGTAGCCGAAAAGTGTTGCCCTGTTAATAAAAAGCCTCGCACAACACTGGCTAGGCTAAAAATAGAGCAATAATAACAATAATAATAATGGCGGCCTCGTTCATAGGGAAACCGAGGGGACGCCAACACCTAAGCAACCTTATAAAACACACTCCTGGGGGTCGTGCCTACCAGAACACCCGACCTATCTAATCTAAACCTATTCTAAAACATCTCAGATAATACAAATGAGCAAAAGACTCACTAGCTCAGACCGTAGAACGAAGAATGAAGAGAGGTCAGGACCGCACGTCTGACGGCAACGAGCCCCACAGTGAGAAGACCGAATGACGCGCCAGCGTCTGGGGACAAATCCACGCTATCAACATCCACACGATGGGAAGCATAGCAGATTAGTGGTTCTAATCTTCTTCTTTTTATTATTTTTTATTTACGTTTTTTCGTAGTGAGCTCCCGCATCATAAGAACGATTCCTTAAGTTATTATGAGCGTGCGCTTACGATGTTTGGTCTCTTGCGCTCCGGGGCGGGTGATTTGAACAGCTGACTCTGGGGTTCAGAGAGTGCCATTACTGTTTAAGGCATATCGTCAATGATGGAGGGGCCACTAATAAATATACAGTATATGTGCAAATTTACTTACTTTATTGAGAGCTTTGTTGTTGTATCTCAATTTTCTCGACGGTCATGTCGGGATTCATAGACGTTGCTTCTTGTATGGCGTCCGCTAGGGCTCGGTCGTGATCTATGGGGTCACCGTCGGACTGGATAGTGATCTTCTGTTCCACCCGGGTCTCCAGTACACCGTCGCGCTCCGTCTTGTACTGCGGGGGAGAGACGGTTTGTTCCAGGTTGAGCAGTTAGGTAAAGTTTGTTCCAGGTTGAGCATTTAGACACAATTTATTATAGATAGAGTATTTAAACACATATTTAGAAGAGATACAGAAATTAAAGATGGTTTGTTCCAGGTAGAGCATTTAGACATAATTTGTTATAGATAGAGTATTTAAACATATATTTAGAAGAGATACAGAAATTAAAGATGGTTTGTTCCAGGTTGAGCAATTAGATAAAGTTTGTTCCAGGTTGAGCATTTAAATATAGTTTGTTATAGATAAGAGTATTTAGACATATATTTAGAAGAGATACAGAAATTAAAGATGGTTTGTTTCAGGTTGAGCAGTTAGACAGAATTTGTTATAGATAGAGTATTTAAACACATACAGATGTCTATTTTAACTTAACCCTCTCCGACATATGACGGTAATTTGAGCCTATTGGGGATACTTTAAAGCCTTTGTTACCATCAGGGGTATTTAGAAACCTTTCGTTTAGTTACTTCAACCTCTGCAGTTGTCTTTGAGTTAGCTGTGGGCAGAAAACTAATTTTTGAGAGGTAATTATAAGAGTGAGAGAACTCTATTTCTTATTGCTAATCTGGCAACCTCTGCGTCATAAATGCTTGAAAGGGTTAAGAAGGATCTGTGGTAGTAAACAGGTTAAGTGAGATAGTTTGAGAGAGTTAAGAAGGATCTGTGGTAGTAAACAGGTTAAGTGAGAGAGTTTGAGAGAGTTAAGAAGGATCTGTGGTAGTAAACAGGCTAAGTGAGATAGTTTGAGAGAGTTAAGAAGGATCTGTGGTAGTAAACAGGTTAGTGAGAGAGTTGAGAGAGTTAAGAAGGATCTGTGGTAGTAAACAGGCTAAGTGAGATAGTTTGAGAGAGTTAAGAAGGATCTGTGGTAGTAAACAGGTTAAGTGAGATAGTTTGAGAGAGTTAAGAAGGATCTGTGGTAGTAAACAGGTTAAGTGAGATAGTTTGAGAGAGTTAAGAAGGATCTGTGGTAGTAAACAGGTTAAGTGAGAGAGTTTGAGAGAGTTAAGAAGGATCTGTGGTAGTAAACAGGTTAAGTGAGAGAGTTAAGAAGGATATGTGGTAGTAAACAGGTTAAGTGAGATAGTTTGAGAGAGTTAAGAAGGATCTGTGGTAGTAAACAGGTTAAGTGAGAGAGTTAAGAAGGATCTGTGGTAGTAAACAGGTTAAGTGAGATAGTTTGAGAGAGTTAAGAAGGATCTGTGGTAGTAAACAGGTTAAGTGAGAGAGTTAAGAAGGATCTGTGGTAGTAAACAGGTTAAGTGAGATAGTTTGAGAGAGTTAAGAAGGATCTGTGGTAGTAAACAGGTTAAGTGAGATAGTTTGAGAGAGTTAAGAAGGATCTGTGGTAGTAAACAGGTTAAGTGAGATAGTTTGAGAGAGTTAAGAAGGATCTGTGGTAGTAAACAGGTTAAGTGAGAGAGTTTGAGAGTTAAGAAGGATCTGTGGTAGTAAACAGGCTAAGTGAGATAGTTTGAGAGATAGTTAGTTTTGGGTTTTTTATTATAGATAAGAGTATTTAGACACATACTGTACATATATTTAGAATAAGAAATTATAATGTAAAACTTGCAAAATAAACAAACCAAAACTGGGACGAAACAATATATAGACAATTTTTTTTTATCAAAATCTCTATAACGCTTTAGTAAATTAAATTGTTGAAAAACAAAGAACACAAAAGACAGATATTATAAAAGACGGTTTGTTCCAGGTCAAGCATTAAGATACAGCTTGTTATGGAGTATTTAAACAATGTACAGTAGTGCTAATAAGTTATGTCTCAGCTGTCGTTACGTCTGGCTCGCTCTGTGCTGTATTACTGTCTGTCAGATGTTGAATAGGTTTGTTAAGTTTAGCGCAAATAAGTTATGTCTCAGCTGTCATTACGTCTGGCTCGCTCTGTGCTGTATGAATGTCTGTCAGATGTTGGATAGGGTGGGTAAGTGTATAGCAAATAAGTCATGTCTCAGCTGTCATTACGTCTGGTTCGCTGTGTGCTGTATTAATGTCTGTCAGATGTTGAATAGGTTTGGTAAGTATAGCGCAAATAAGTCATGTCTCAGCTGTCATTATGTTTGGCTTGCTCTGTGCTGTATTAATGTCTGTCAGATGTTGGATAGGGTGGGGAAGTGTAGCGCAAATAAGTCATGTCCCAGCTGTCATTACGTTTGGTTTGCTCTGTGCTGTATTAATGTCTGTCAGATGTTGGGTAAGTCATGTCTCACCTGTCATTACGTTTGGTTCGCTTTGTGCAGTATTAATGTCTGTCAGATGTTGGGTAGGTAAGTATAGGAACATGTTTGTATATCTCACTTGAAATGAATACATCAAGTTTAGACATAACAATACCAATTAATGATCAAAGTATACTTGGATGCCGAGACATCACTTATTTGGCCGACTGTACATAGACGGTTTGTTCCAGGTAGAGCAATAAACTATGTCATAAATTTCTAAACACTTGAATTATACATCTAAAAACAAAAATACATGAAACTCCTTTTGACTTTCTTCGTAAACTGTGTTGCTAGCGTAATGCATAAGTGCGGTGCATTTGGGTGTGAGTATCCTAGGTTGGGAGTCCTTGGAGTACCACATGTATTTGTTGATTTCATTAATTGCCCACTTGCGAGTTTCAGGCTATAAGGAAGTTGGAGTTGTAGACATCGACATTTAGCAGAATTACCAGCTAAAATACGGTCGTAGTACATTAATAAATACATAAAACCCAATTGACATACCCTTTAGCAATCAGAAACCTACATTATTATTGCATTTCTGTTTAATATCCATGTCTACAGCTCCAACTTCCTTATAGCCAGAAACTCGTAATTGGTCAATTGAGCTTAGAAGTAAAGTTGGTTGGTGAAAAAATATGAATTAATTGTTTAGTCTAGGAATTATTCTCATTAATCTTGGCTGCATAATATAATCAACATAAATATGTGGTGGATTGTGTTCTTTTATTTATACTGTAATTTGATTTTATTAAGCGTTATTTCCATGGCAATTTTGATTAGTTCCTTTGCGTTTATCTTGTGTCGTCTCAGTTTTGGTTTGTTTATTTTGCAAGTTTTACATTATAATAGACGGTTTGTTCCAGGTTTAGCATTTAGACAGTTTGTTCCAGATAGAGCCGGAAAATGCGCTTGTGTGACGCCACAGTGAGGTTTGTCATCCTCTATCCAACCTTAGCTGTTTCTGTCTGTCTCTTTTACTGTACTACTTTTCCTTCTCGGGGCAGGGTAGATTGCCTGATTGACCACTTGAGAGTTTCAGGCTATAAGGAAGTTGGAGCCATAAACATCGCTATTAAACAGAAATACAATAATAATGTATAAATAGATAAAAAGTATGTTGAATTGGGTTTTATGTACCGGTATTGATATAAGCACTACAACCGCAATTTAGGTGATAATTCTGTTAATTATCGATGTCTACAGCTCCAACTTCAATATCACAAGTGGCCAATTGGGTGACACTGCAAGGGGGGCATTGGCCCGAGGGTGCAAGCCCTTGGGCTGATGATCCCCTCTCAGAGACAGACCTCATCTCACTCTGGCCCCTTCGGGGCGGGGCCCCGAGTATCTAGAGCGTCTTCGGGACTGTTTTTTTATTTATTTATTTTGTTTTCTATGTGAGTGAGGGAGACAAAAGGCAGAACTGCCTGTATCGAGTGCCTCCCCCAGAGTTGAAAGAGTGACAGGGCCAAAATCAAGGGACGTTTCGAGCCAAAATATAAGATATTGGTAAACAAAATCAGATAATTACAAAATAAAATACAAAATTACCTACTGTTTGTGTTTTGGCGTTGAGAGGTCGGCATGCAGCTTCTATTTCTGAATGATTGTGTGTGTGTGTGTGTGTGTTACAGATAATAAACAAACAAAAGCACTACCAGGGTCTATGTAACAGAATCAATACAAAATCAATCACTAGACAATGTTAAGATGCGGTATATAATCATGTTTCACCACAATAATATATTAAATTTGTCTGCGGAATATAATCAATTGGTGACAACATTTCCCTCATACAGTAAGCCGCCAGACCAGTTTTGATGATGGAAGTTTAGGAATAAATTTAGTTGATTAAAATAAATAAATAAATAAAAACTAATACAAAATTTCACTCAAAAAAAAAAAAAAAAAAAAAAAAATATATATATATATATATATATATACCGGTATATATATATATATATATTTATTATATATATATATATATATATATATATATACTGTACAGTATATACCGGTATATATATATACAGTATATATAATAATAATAATAATAATAATTAGTCGACGCAAATTTACAATAAACGTCCGAAAGAGCCGAGTCCAAACTTCACACAAGTCCGAATGGCTGAAATAATGTCCGAAGTTTATAAGTCCGAAACTCGGCTCTTCGGTCCGAATGCGAATTAATTTTTCTCAGCCTTTCAGACAAATCCGAAAGGCTGAACCATGAGTCCGAATTGAAATGCTAGTCCGAAAGTCTGGGAATTCCGAAAGATTGAAGTCCGAAAGGGTGGGGGTTTACTGTAGTTAGAATTGTTATCGCATAAACCAAATGTACAGAAATATTATGAGAGTTATTGGGTTTGATGGAAGGAGGAGGGAGAGAGGGAGGAGGAGGGGGAGGAGTGGAGGAAGAGAGGGTGGAGGAGGAGGGGAAGAAACAGCAGGTGGAGAGGTAGGAGGGGGAGGTGGAGAGGTAGGAGGGGAAGGTGGTAGAGGAGGAGGAAGGGAGAGATGTGGTACAAGGGGAGAAAGGGAGGTAGGTGGAGGGGAAGGTAGGGAGAGTTGTAGAGGCGGAATGGTTAGAAGGGAGGGTGTTAGAGGAGAAAGAGGAAGGGAGGGAGGAGGAGGGGCTGGAAGGGAGGGAGGAGGAGGGGGTGGAAGGGAGGGAGGAGGGGGAGCGGGAGAGGGTGGAAGGGAGGGAGGCAGTAGAGGAGGGGGAGGAAGGGAGGGAAGCGGTGGAGAGGGAGGAAAGGAGGGATGAAAAGGAGGTGATACAGGTGGAGGGGAAAGGGGGATAGGTAGAGGAGGAGGAAGAGAGGATAGAGTTGGAGGAAGGGAGGGTGGTGGGGGTGGAAGAGAAATATGAGGAAGAGAGGATAGAGTTGGAGGAAGGGAGGGTGGTGGGGGTGGAAGAGAAATATGAGGAAGGGAGAGTGGAGGTGGTACAGGAGGTGGAGGGGGAAGTGGTGGAGAGGGAGGAGGTGGGGGAGAGGGTGTTGGAGGTGGAGAGGGTATAGTTGGAGGAAGGGAGAGAGAGGGGGGAGGAGGAAGGCGAGAAGGAGGGAGACGAGGAAGAGAGGGTATTGGGGGAGTAGGGGGTGGAAGAGGGGAAGGAGGAGGAGGTGGAGAGGGCAAGGGAGGGAGGTGGGTAAGGAGGGAGGTGGTGGGGGAGGAAGGGAGGGAGGTGGTGGGGTAGGTAGGGAGAGAGGAAGGGAGGATGGAGGGAAAGGAAGGGAGGGAGGTGGTAGAGGAGGAGGAAGGGAGGGAGGTGTAGGTGTAGGTGGAGGAGGAAGGGAGGGAGGAGGAGGTGGAGGTGGAGGAGGAAGGGAGGGAGGTGGTAGAGGTGTAGGTGGAGGAGGAAGGGAGGGAGGAGGAGGAGGAAGGGAGGGAGGAGGAGGAGGAGGTGGAGGAGGAAGGGAGGGAGGAGGAGGTGGAGGAGGAAGGGAGGGAGGAGGAGGTGGAGGTGGAGGAGGAAGGGAGGGAGGAGGAGGTGGAGGTGGAGGAGGGAGGGAGGGAGGAGGAATTATATATTTATTGTTATTATTATCATTATTTGTATCCTTAGAACTATTACTACCACAACTACCAACATTACTACTACCACAATCACTATCAAAACTACTAACATTCATACCATCATTACAACTACCAACATTTATACTATCACAACTACCACAATCACTATCAAAACTACCAACATTACTATCACAACTACCAACATTACTACTACCATCATTTGTACTACCATCATTGACACCAGCAGGAGGCGATGGTATTAAATACATCATACTATCACAACTACCAACATTACTACCACCACTACCATTGTAACTACCACTACCACAACTACCAACATTATTACTACCATAACTACCAACATTGACACCAACAGGAGGTGATGGTATTAAATACATCATACTATCATAACTACCACCACTACCATTGTAACTACCACTACCACAACTACCAACATTTACACCAGGAGGCGATGGTATTGAATACATATTATTGTAACTACCAACATTACAATCATCACTCGGACCAACCTTATTACCACAACTACCAACATTACTACCATCAGAATCACTAACGGAAGGCGGTGGTATTAAATATATCTTACTATTATAACTAACATTACTATCATCATTACTACCACCATTACCACCACCACCACAACTACCAACATTACCATCATCACTTTCCTCAATATTACTACCACAACCACCACCATTACTACTACCAAAGTCATTCATACCACAATCACTATCATTACTACTACTACTACTACCACAACTACCAACATTAATAACAGTACTACCACTACCACAACTACCAACATAGCGTGAACATACTGTAGTGGTTTCAACGGTGCGTGTTCTCGAGGAAATAGATTGTGAAGAAACCACAATCCCGTCTTCTCCTTCCCCCTCGACGGCGCTCTCCACCACGCTTAGCTGGAAATAGAAAAGAAGGGCTACAGCAACTGGGCTGGAAAATATATAAAAAAATACAAACTGGCGAGATTTTTTTTTTTGCTCCTAGACCTCCATCAATCTTAAAAAAAAAAAAAAAAAAAAAAAAAAAAAAAAAAAACACTAGACCTCCATTTAATGGACCACTTTCTCCCTCATGTTTAGCCCCATTCGTTTTCAGATTTTAAGATGTTATTAGTTTGGCTATTTTAAGTCCTTTCACCCCATTTCTTTGTCAATAATAAGACCTTTCATACAATTTAGGTGTCGAATTATTTCCTGGCGAGCAATAGCGAGCCTGTAATTCAAGAGGAAGCGGCCTTCAGCCGGGACATTATAGAAAAATGTACAAATTTATCTTTTCTTGGGTTTTTTTTTGTAAGCTTGATGGAAATCTAGGGAGGAAACTAAAACAATAGTAAAACGGATGAATAAATAAGCAAATGTGCCCATCCCTCCTTAGAGAGTGAGAGAAAGGTTTAACCCTCCAACCCCGGCTAGGGTAGATCGTGACTGTACTATGTGTCCGGGGGTTTTGAGGAATTTTGGTCCATGTTGATTCACCTGTTACTCCTGAAATACATGACACAAAGTTATAAAAAAAAAAAAAAAAATGTTGCACAAACCTTCATGTGTAGAATGCCGTTGAGTAGAGGTCTCTAGCCCAAGTGATTGCATAATGGCGAGCGCGGGAAGTGGAGTGATTTTTATGCGGGAAAATCTTCCCGCGTTCGGATGCGTCGCCTTGGCCCAGGCCCCGGCTTGGCTAACCTACTGCGCACTTAGCCACTCGTCGCGCCAGAGTTTTTACCTCCCGGAGGCGATTTTATTTATTGATAGTGATGTTATTATAGTTATTTGGAGTCCAATTATATAAAATATGTGTATTAGGCTATCATTGTCAATAATATTTCACATTTTCACTCGATACCGTAGTTTTTATGAGTAATTGAGGCTGGTTATTGTTATATTAGGCAGTGATTATTCGTTATCACAGGTGTTTATTATACTTTGGCCATCTAATATTAGTTCGTGTGTCACTTTCACTTAGTATAATATGCTTGAGAGAGTGTCACTGTCACTGATAATGCTCATTTTCACTTGATACGGTACATTTTATTAGTAATTGAGGTAGGTTATTGTTATATTAGGCAGTGATTATTCGTTATCACAGGTGTTTATTATACTTTGGCCATCTAATATTACTTCGTGTGTCACTTTCACTTTGGTAAATATGCTTGAGAGAGTGTCACTGTCACTGATAATGCTCATTTTCACTTGATACGGTACATTTTATTAGTAATTGAGTAGGTTATTGTTATATTAGGCAGTGATTATTCGTTATCACAGGTGTTTATTATACTTTGGCCATCTAATATTACTTCGTGTGTCACTTTCACTTTGGTAAATATGCTTGAGAGAGTGTCACTGTCACTGATAATGCTCATTTTCACTTGATACGGTACATTTTATTAGTAATTGAGGTAGGTTATTGTTATATTAGGCACTGATTATTCGTTATCACAGGTGTTTATTATACTTTGGCCATCTAATATTATGTCATGTGTCACTTTCACTTAGTTATATGCTTTGTAAACGTTTTATATACAATTTATTGTGTCTTTTTTCACTTATTTATATATGTTTTCATAATACATGACTTTTTTATCACAATACATTGTTTTATTTCCACTTGTTGCCTATATACATACATATTGTCAGTCTTTGGTACTTTCACTATGATTATTAGTTAGTACTCCTGCTTGGTGTGGTATTCAGCAAAGCACGGTATAGCACATAGTGACAGCTGGCACTCCACACACTGCATGGTGGTCTTTTTCTGCTTCCTCGGCCTCACCTGGCTGTTCCAGCAGACATGGCACCGCCTTCTGCTAATGGTGACTCCATCTCGTTCCAGAGGCAGGTAACCGAGCTTGTGCACATTTAGATACTGTGCACACTGCATACGGTCCTGAACGGGGCGCCCAGGTTGTGCCACTGCCCTCTGTGGCGTAGCATACCTGTCCAGGAGCTCCACCAACACCTGTTTTTGGAACCTCCGCAGGCTACTGAACTTCCTGGGTGTGCGCGGATTCCGAAGCCTGTAGATATTGTAGGCATTCAGCATTGACATGTCCACCATGTGCAGAAAGAACTTTTTGTACCATCTGCACGAGGTACGCAGACAGTCGATGAAGCCTATCGGCATGTCGGACTTGTCCACCAGCCTCATATTTATGTTGTAGTCCATTACAGCATCGGGCTTGGTCACCCTGACTTGGGTGCGGCGATCCACCTTGCCAGTCTCAACCATTTCCCCCTTGTGGACGGTGCTCAGGAGGTTGACCTTCCGCTGGTCGTGCCAGTGAATAGCCAGAATGGGTCCCGACTTCTTTTTGAAGACATCGCCTTTCTTGGTTTTAGGAGGGAAAGTTGGCATGCCCTTCCTTTTCGCTCTAACTGTGCCTACAGTCCCTGTCTTGCGCTGATGGAGGTACTTTGAGAGAGTGGGGGACGTGTAGTAGTTGTCCGTGTAGAGGACGTGATTCTTCTGGAAGTACCGGTTCATCATGGCTTGAACCACTGCTCCGCCAAAGCCAATGAGGGGGTCTATTTCCACGTCCCCTTCCTTCCCGCTGTAGACCAGGAAGTCCAGGACATAACCAGTTTGGCAATCGCACAGCACAAAGAACTTTATACCAAAGCGATGTCTCTTTGAGGGGATGTACTGCCTGAAGCTCAGCTTTCCCCGGAACAGCACAAGAGACTCGTCAATACAGACGTTGCAGAAGGGCGTGAAGTATGACGTGAAACGTTCTCGCATCATCTCGTACAACGTCCTAATCTTCCACAGCTTGTCAGAGAGATGCATGTCGGTGTTGGTGACAAGATGGAGCGCTCCGAGGATGTCGAGGTACCGGTCCCGAGAGATGTATTTCCCGAAGGCAGGGGTGGATATCAGATCTTTGGTGATCCAATAGTCAGCCAACCTGTGCTTCTTTACATGAGGCATTAGCATGGTGATTGCCAGGAACACCATGAACTCGGGATGAGTCACTGGGGTCCACCGCTTCATGTGGCCCTTGGTCACCTTGCCAAAAAAGTTCACCTGGATTTGGTGGTGCTTGTTTGTCTCTTCTATGACAAACTCAGTAACCTCCTTATCAAAAAATGCCTCAAAAAGCTCATGTGGTGGAGCATTGGGGCCTGCGGGAAAACTTGGGGTAACTCCTGAACCCTCCTGTACCTCATCAAAAGGGGTAACATCAGGGTCATTCACTTCATCAGCAGCCACATCCTGCCAGTTGAAAATATAAAATGGGTCCTGCTGGCGACGCTTACGAGGAGCTGCAGCTGGGGCAGCACGCCCACGAACTTTGGCGGCGCGCACCCTAGGGCGGCCAGGAGCGCGACGGCGCCCAGGCCCAGCCGGCGGCCAGGGCGGCCAGGAGCACGACGGCCCTGGGCAAAGCGTCGGGGTTGAGGGTCGTCGATGTCCATAAAGTCATCGTCGTTGTCGTCAGAGCCGTCATCTTGCCCTGACGGTGGACCCAGGTAATCATGGCCAGAGTCATCTGTGAGGTGCCCTTCATCTTCAGACCCCCCCTCATAATCTCGCGGGGAACGAATGATGCGTGGGCGGCGTGTAGGTCGGCGAGGTGGGGAAGGAGTGGCAGGTGAGGCTCTGTCATCTTCATGCAGAGGTTCGGGGCTCCTTGGCCTACGACGATTCGTAGACAGCACTGGTTCAGTGTCTGTAGGTGCAGGTATGGATGCGAGGTCAAAAACATCGTCAGGAACCTCTGTTGTAGGCTGGAGAGGTGGGGTGGACCCTGGGGAAACTTGCGGGGGCGTATGGCTGGGACCGGCAGGGGTGGAAGCCGCGGGAGCCTCGAACAAAGAGCGCCTACTTGTAGCTCCTTTTTTCACATATTTTCTCCCTTTTCCCTTTTCTGTAGTAGTATGTCTCCTCTCGGGGGAAATAGGGGGTAAATAGGCCGAAAGTGGGGGGTCCTCACCCTAGGCAGTGCTGGTGGTGGTGGGGAAGAATGGCGGGCGCCTGGGGCAACTTGGGTGGCGTGGGTAGATAAGGAAGACAATGGCGGGTCAACCTCACCCTCACGCTCAGCCTCACTGGCACCCTCACGCACTGCTCCCTCACCAAGTTTTAGGGCCTCTTTCCTGGCTGCCGCGGCCGCCTTTTCAAGAACTTGCTTCTTATAAAAGCGTATCTTGAATGGGGATTTAGCTGGCGAAGGGCTAGGTGTCGTGTCACTCAACCTAAACTTGGCAGTCGACCTAGTGCTGTCCCATTCGCTCACTCTCACTACACTCTCATCACCTTGCACAACTATATCACGTTCAGTACTATCATCACTTTCATCGTCATCGTCAAATCCAACAAATTGCGCGTCTCTTTCATGAATTTCGTCTAGATCGTCTAAATTTTCACTATAGTGAGACTGATAAGACTCGGAGCTATCACTGCCCAAGTCATCAACACTATTTTGTCCTTCACCACGTTCATAACTCCTCAAAGCTATTTCAATACCTCCGGGAGTCAACGCATCTTGTACGTGCCTTTGCGTTAGGGCGCGACGAACATGGGCAGGCGTCAAAGGGAGCAGGGAATCGGACACAGGGGAATCACTTTTTGGGCTAGTATCCATGTTGGCGGCAGGGTAGAGACTGTTTTGGTGGCGTACATGGTGTCTGGTGGCGTCACCTAGCGACCACGGAACGAAATTTTTACGCGCGCCATTTGAAAGCACATACGCAAGCAATGGTACAATGTTGTACCACCCGGGTTCCTCGGGTCAAAACATAATGGTACACACGTGTACCACCCGGGGTTGAAGGGGGGTCACCTGCTTTTTTTATCTTTCTCTGGCTTGTATCCCTTCGGCCCCATTCAGCCAACTGTTTTAAGACGTTTATCCCCATCCAGGTGTTGATTTCTTCCTGGCGAGCGATAGCAAGCCAGCATTCTATGGAGAAATCCGGCTTTGCCGGAGAAATTTTTCTATCGAAAAATATAAAAATTTAGCTTGCTGTCAAAAGAAATATATATATATGCTGGCTCGCTACTGCTCGCTAGGAAAATATTGACACCTGGATGGGGGTAAAAGTCTTAAAACAGTAGGCTAAATGGGGCCAAATGGATACAAGCCAAAGAGAGAGGGAGAGAAAGCGAGGTGGGCTCCCTTAAAATTTAAGTTTCCATACATTTCCGAAAGATGCTCACAAAAAATTCTCTTTCATTCTCAAAATTTGACATGCTTTTTTTCTCTTTTTCAAAATGCTGATCAATGCACAAAAATAATAAATTTACTTACTGTACCTTTTAAAGTAATAGTTAAATATATAATCTATCTATATAATATTGACGATGTTGCCTATTAGTATAATAGTCTCCATTCAACACCCACGTCAGTCGTTTGAATCAACCGCCGCGGGGAAGAAAAAGAGTCATCTTCATAAGTGC
The DNA here is from genome assembly GCA_032716605.1 of Paralithodes platypus. Taxonomy (NCBI): domain Eukaryota; kingdom Metazoa; phylum Arthropoda; class Malacostraca; order Decapoda; family Lithodidae; genus Paralithodes; species Paralithodes platypus. Next base: position 37,689,560 of record CM064582.1, on the reverse strand, counting down.
AACGCTACTTCTCTTATGGTGTCGTCATAGATCGGGTACCCACTACGAAAACACTTTCATAAAAAATAAGAGAATAAAAAAGGAAAAATTTAACACTTAAATACTGTTATCAACAACCTTCCCACATTTGGTGGATTTTCTTGTGTTGTGGCTTCTTACCGCCTCACGCCAAGCGCACAATTCGTCCTTCTCTTCCCCGCGGGCCTACTGTCTACACATGTGACCCCGCGCTCCGGCTTCATTAGACGTTCGCGCGCCTCTACCTCTCCGCCTGGCGACCTCGCAGGTCTGGCGGAAACTGATTGCTTTTCTGTTTAACACATGTTTGCTGCGTGCCGGCTGGCCCTTCTGAAGTTTACTCCGTCATTCCCGGCGGCTTAGTGTTTAAACGTTCTGACGGCGGGTGGCGATGGTTTCTAATAGCACGCCGATACCCGCCGCCAGGGGGCCTACTTCACCTATGACCTAGGTCATCAGCTGGCGCTCTGACATTGTGTCGTTTACCCCGTGTTGCCGGCGGCCCAGTATGTAAACGCACCGGCGGCTGCTAGGGTGTTTGTAATAACACATGGCTGCCCGCCGCCAGTTGGCTTACTCAACTATGACCCATGTCATAGGTTAGCCCTCTGCAGTGAAAAACCTCTTCTCATGTTTTACAAGGGGCATGGGAAGAGGCGTTTCACAACCTCTTAGGGGTAAGAATAAAGGGGGAGGCCGTGGCCTACTGTTTTTCCTGCCCCGGGAGTATAGGATGTTTGAGGCTCTTTCTGTATATCCTTATGAGCATTGATTGTCTCTTTCCAGGACCTCCTGCCACTGCGACGTTCCCGCCGGGGAGGGGAGCCTCTGTAATCATGCCCTTGTTCACAATCTGCTCAACTCCAACATGCCTTCTTGTACCGGTACCAGCGCATAGACTGTGTATCAGGTGTGTAAAATGCTTAGACAGATCCTCTTTCATGTGGACATCTCGCACATGTCCAGTCTGTTCAGACCTTTTTGAGGAATGGCTCGCTGGCCAAGATACATCTTGTTTGCTCACTCTCATTGAAATTAAGACCAAGTTTACGGCATATGTTTCTCGAGTAGCTAACATAGAATTGTTATGTGATATCCGGAATTGTTAAGGGTGGTCAAGTTATATCCATTTGATGAACACATAGCTCCCCAGTCACAACACCCCCCAATACCCTTGGTGACCCTTGCGTCTCCTAATTCCTCCACAACATCGGCACAGAGCTCCTCTACCCCATCCAAGAGGAGCCGCTCAGTGTCACCGGAATGTCCTGGACCTGTCCACCCGGATCCACAGGCGGGCCGCCTGCGGAGAACGGCCAGCTCGGAGTTTCTGCCGGACAAAATCCTCAAACTCTCTAGCCTACCACGGAGTATTAAGATAACTAGAGAGATCCCTGCTTCTTCACAAGTAGATCTTACGATGACACGGCCGGTGGCTCCGGCGCCCGCCTCGGGAACGCCGGGGTTTTCCCCGGCCTAATCGGGACGGACACCGGCCACCCCCAAGCTGCCACTAGAATAAGGAAATCTGTACAAGTTAGGCTCCAGGGTTCCAAACTAGTTTTAACTAACAGACACAGCTTAAGACCTTCTGTACCCGATGCCGAGTTGGCTGCCAACTTTGTGGCATTTTTTTTGCTGGCAAGATAACTCGCATAAGACAGGAACTGGATGATGCTTCTGTTGGTGAAGAACTTTCAGTTGTACTCCAACCCCGACACATTCCTAATAATGTCCTCTCATCCTTTCACTCAGTAGAGGTGACATGATCTCGTCCTACATAAGAAACCTCAATAAAACATTTTGCCCGTTGGATCCCATAAATGTTTCCAAGCTACCAAGAGTCTATGATCACACAGTTGAGTTTATTTCCAAAATAATTAATAAGTGCTTCTCTGAAGGTAGCTTCCCACATTCTGAAAAGCATGCACTACTCCGACCTACTCTAAAGAAACCTGGACTTGATGTTGAGAACATGTTGAACTATCGTCCTGTCTCCAACCTGTTCTTCATATCAAAGATATTAGAGCGTGCAATACTTGACCAATTACAACCACTACTTCAGCAGAATGAAACTAGCCCAATTTTTCAGTCTGCTTACCGACAGCATCATTCAACTGAAACAGCATTGATTAGAGTACATAATGATCTAGTTGAGAACATTTGCAATGGTGTAGCCTCACTATTGGTCTTGCTTGATCTCTCTGCGGCCTTTGACACAGTGGATCACGAGTTGTTATTGGGTGATCTTTATGATTGTGGTGTGCGTGACTCCGCTCTCTTGCTTCTTGGGTCGTACTTGTCAGGTAGATCCCAGAGTGTGATGGTAAATCAAATGGTCTCGGACTCGACACCCCTGCAGTATGGTGTTCCGCAGGGATCAGTTTTAGGTCCTATCCTATTTATAATTTATATCAGCAGTTTGTCTCTTCTGCTTCGTGCACATAATGTCACCTTTCACTTTTATGCAGACGACACCCAGATTTATTTGAGAATCACAAATATAGTTGATATACGGAGTAAGATGGAATTGTTGATGTCTGATATCAAGAAGTGGATGAGAGCGAGAAAACTTAAACTAAATGATGGTAAAACTGATATTCTCATCATCCGAGGAAATAGAAGAGCTGATGATATAGTAGGTGCCCTCTCCATCAATGTGGGTGGATCTCAGCTGCGACCAGCCAACTCTGTTCGAAATCTGGGTGTATATGTGAACTCCCGATTAGATTTCAAAGAGCATGTAAACCAGATAGTTAAAAGTTGTTACTTGCACATCAGAAATCTCTATTTGGTGAAGCCGTTTATAACCAGACGTTGCCTCCTGACGTTGGTTCACTCATTGGTCTTCTCTCGTGTTGATTATTGCAATGCCCTGTTGGTGGGTCTTCCAAATTATATTTTAAAGAAAGTTCAGTCTGTTCTTAACAGGGCCGCAAGACTCATTTTTGGTGTTCCACCTAGAACTCCTACTACATCTCTTCACATAGAACTGCACTGGCTGCCAGTAAGAGCAAGAATAGAATTTAAGTTGTGTTTGGTGACTTTTAAGGTTCTCAAATTTGGTGAGCCTAGGTACCTTGCGGAGCTGCTCAGGCGCCCACCGGCACACCATGGTGTAGTTGTGCGTCATGACAATGACCCTTTTCGTCTTGATGAACTAAGGGCTTTCCAGCAGTCTTCTTTCTTTGAGAGGTCATTCTCCTACATGGCTCCGAGGTTGTATAACAGGTTGCCGCTGTCCATGAGACAACTGAGTTCTGTTGAATGCTTCAAGAGACAACTTAAGACTTTTCTCTTTGAGAGAAGCTATGATCTTGAGAGAGGTGTCATGACAGATGGCTATAGAGTTTAGGCTGTTTTGCCACTGCTAGTGATTGTTAAGTGTGTGTTGTATATAAGCCTTCTTTTGATGCATTGATTTTGTTCTTTTTTCTTTCTCTTTCCGAGCGCTAGTGAATTCTTCGGAAAAATTGGCGCTTATAAGAAATAGGTAACATGCTTATGATTATTATTATTATTAAGGACGGTAGGGCTCATAATCCTGCTCAGTCTCCTTGTTCCTCTAAATCAGACGCGGTTACGACCACTAGGTCTTACGCGGCAGCCCATCCACCATCTAGGGTACAGCCAGGGTTAGCTTCCGTCCCCAGTGACACAGGGTCTCAACCTAAGGAGGTCGCTCATGAACGACAACGCCGCGCGATCAAGAGTCACCGGCCAATAGTTCGAGCCAACCTTCCACAGCTAGTAGAAGTCAGGCACTAGATCCCAGCCCTAGTTCACACAAAGCAAATCTAGTGGAAATAGACCACAAGCTAGGCTCCCAAAACATCTAACGTAACTCCCCCTTCCGCCGGTCGGCCCACTCAGGGATTGCCGGCGGATGCTTTGTTACTTGCCTCTACCTCCCATAGGTCCCCCTCGAATAGGATTGACACTAGTTTGGTTTCTCTGACTGAAGGTCAACGACATGATAGTTCTATCGGTTCAGATGACACTCAACCATATATGTCCCCTTCTATGGACAGTAACCAACGGTCCAGTAGCCCGCCGGATCCTACTTTCCCCCCGACCCCTCACTCCTCTGCTATGCCCCCCCCAGTTTGGCACAATTACTTACACAATCCCAAGTCCCAAAAGCACCTGGAAGGCTCTGGCTTCCGGTGACAGCTTTGTCAAAAGGGGAAGGGCATAAGTCGACACAAGGGGAGGTCCCAGTGCCGGTGGAGTGGGCAATAGAAGTCAACAGACGACAGGTCTTTAGAGCAAAAAATGCTCAGGGTAAATTGTTACAGGTCCCTATCTATGCTAGACCTGATCCTGCTAATTATCGGTATTTTGTATATAATCCAGGCCAACCGACTCCTTTTCCGCCGGATACCCCGGTCCAGGACCCTCCTTACCCAGACACCCCTCTTTGCCCTGATTGTAATGAACGTTGTGGCATTAATGGATGTCATTCCCTTTAGAGAGCCTTCTCTCAAGTTTAACAGATGTGGTCCCCACCAGGACCAGAGGGAACTGAATCTGGGTGAGGTGGGCGATGGACCATGGGTAACGTGGGATCAGGAACTTCAACAATTCGCGATAGATATTACATCTAACCCTTTGTCCCCAGTTCCACCTCCCCCCATTACCGAGTTTGACTGGCTACGACAACAACCGGGTGGGGTCCCACTACCTATTTTTGATTTTCTCATAGCCCCTCAATTAACAGCTGAGGATTTTCCCTTGCCCTTCATTGCTCCAGAACCTATTGAACTCCAACAGGAATTTCTGGTAAGAGATAATGCCCATAGAAAGTTTATTAGTTTCCTGTTAACTAGGGATACGGCCCTGCCTATTGCTAAACCCATGCCGGACCCCCCACGGCGGAAGGAGGAATTAGTCAAAGCTTTTCAACAATATCTCCTCCCTTCCCCGGCTCGAACTATCACAGAAATCCGAGCAGCCTTATTTGAGGCAGTCAGATCACGACAGCTACTCAGACTCGGTATGGCTCAGGGATTACCTAAGAATGCTTATTATAGAATTTTGTTCTCTCCGGTCTTCACCGCAAAGCTCTTTGATGACCAGACAGAGGGTGAAGTTTAAATTTAATGTAGAGACCCCTCAATAGGTCTCCCCAAATGATGCAGCTGCCGGCGGACGGTTGTTCAACGCCCCAGCTACAATTTTTTTTAGAGTACGTTTATGACTTGTAGTAGCAGTCTTTTTCTACCACCCTACGTCCTCCTCTCTCCCTCAGCCGTGCTAGTGCAATAGGGTTCCGAGGTTGGACTTAGTGTTTGTTCCCAAGGGTTGGCAGCGCCACCTTATAAATCTTCTGCACGACCGGACTGCGCCGGTAAACGCAAGCGCACGCCGGAAAACGAGTCGCGAGAAGCTAGGCTCTGCCTCACCCAGCGCTGTGTACAGAATGATACAACCTTCTGGATAAGGGATGGGATACAACAAAATCTAGTAGGCACATGATCGACAGTCCAGAGGAGGCATGCGAACATCGCTAACCCGGGGCGGACACACAAAAGAAAAGGCTTCTCACTAACATTGACTTTGTCTCAGAGAAATTATGGTCGACCGTCCGCCGGCAGGCGGCTACCTTTGTATCTTCGGTATGATGTATTACTATTCAGCGAATATGTGTGCTCTAGTTTGGGGGCGGCTACACCTCTGGGGTTTTCCCTTCAGTTCCACTTGTCGATTCCCCAGGGTGTCCCCAGTGTACGTTACGTGCGGCGCAACACGAACAAGTAGTGGTTCTCTCCAGTTCAAATGTTTTTAGGCGTGTTAAGCTTTTAACAAGCTATGCCGGGTCTGGGACTTTCTGGTTGGGTTCCCGCCGTCAGAGGAGACGATTCGTCCCGGGGGGTGGGTTTACCCTCAACAAAGTATTACAGGGGATTTTTCCTCTCTCCATATACTCAATCGAGTTGTGCCCACGTAACGGAGTGATTTTTTTGGAATAGCCCAATTACTCGAGTCAGGGGCAGCTCAGCAGCAGGCCCATGCTCTAAGGACAGTCACTTTGGGCCGGAACAGTCCCTTTTTTCTTTCAATTGAGTTTTTTTTTCAAAATGTATAATTCCAGTTCACCATTCCTTACTACCACATTCTCCTCGTGCAAGTGGAGCATGGTGGCCTGGGCCGATCTGACAGAGGCTAAGGCATTCAGCCAATCAGTTTCATACTTTAAGTAGGACTCCAGACAAGTTAGCGCTGATAGCAGTCCTCCAGAGTTATAGGGCTCTCTCTGATCTTCTGTCAGTATCGCCAATAGCCTTCCGAACGTGTCAGCTCCCCCTTCTCTGTAATTACGACAAAATCAATAACAGGGGGGGAACCGGAGTCACTTTCAGTTCTTTTTCGGTTCAGTGGTTACTTCTGCTTCCCACCGGCTTACACTGGAGGCCTTTGATCCTTAATGTTGTTGTTGTTGTTGTTGCTGTTCCTCAGGCTGTCTGGCCGAGCAGCCCCAAGGTCCCGAGCAAGGCCAAGGCCATAACCGAGTGCCCCCACAGAACCCTCCCAGCTTACCACTAATAATGCCCAGGTGACCGAAGCCACTCAAAGGCGGGGAGCTGAGGAGGGTGCGGAAACGCCCGGGAAACAAAAGCCCCACCCAAGGCCCTGTGCCCCTCAGCAATTATAAAGGGAAAGTTGAGGGGCAAAGGAAAAATGTGACGCTTTGGCTCCCAATCTGCCTGGGTTGGCAGTAGGGAGGTCAATCCACGAAAAAGACGCCGTCACTTGAGATCTAGAAAATATATAAGTAAAAGGAACAGTCAGAGTAAGCTATAAGTATGGCAGAGAATGCTCAACTCTCATTCTGATAGACCAGCCCATCACCAGTGATCCTTAATGTTGTTTGGCCAGCCGCGCTGACCCTGAGCTATCTCTGACCTCGAAGTGGTAGTAAACGGTTTATTTAAGTTGTACAAGTTTAAGTTCAAAATGATCTTACATGTCCAGACTTGGACGCCAGGGGGGGGGGGGGAGACATGGTCAAGGCCAATCATGGCTACCGCCCAAGTGGTTGAATGGGTCTTGCATGATCCTCTTAAGCTAGAAACACTTTATGGCATCCCCCCTCCCCCGGCAGACAAACTGGTATAGCCAGCTGATTCTCTGGTGCTATGAGGTTTACTCTGTGTACAAACATTGTGTTTTTCCTTACTCTACGCCAAATTTGGCTGGAGTCGGTGGTGATCAGGGAATGTGCCCTCATTGCATGTGGTTATCTCTTTTAGGAATTCGGTCTTCAGTTTATTCCCAACCTCATTTTCTCGAGATCTGGATGAGGGCACTCTCTCTGTATATGTTTTTGTTTTTCCTTGTATTCCAGACGTTAGTCATTAGTACTGTGATGTGTACGCCCATTTTGGCTTAGGAAAAGGGGGGGGGGGGGATATGTGGATCCCAGTACATGAGAAGAACCCCCTTCCGCAGGATTACAAGATCATGCAGGGCAAGCTAGGCATTGCTTACGCCGGGCCAAGCCCAAGTATATGTGTACGAGCTAAGAAGCTCGAGGAAAAAATTGTTTAGTTATTAAAACTGGTTTAATCATTATATGTTTTTGAAAGCTTATTTAAAGCTCATGTATTTTATGAATAATCAAAATTGTTTACACTACTGTCAATAGTATATGTAAAATTAAAGTTTCTATGCTAGTTTGCACTAGATTGAGAAGTGTTGGTATTGGTCGAAGTGACTCAATAAATGGACCCAAGAAACAAGCTGAGATCAGCCCAGGTTCCGGGTCAAGGTGATGAGGGGTTTTGAATTAACTCTATATATCACGAATTACAACAAACACCTCATGTAAGAGGACTTATGTTGTTGGAGCAGGCTTCTTTGAAGCAACGCACTGCTCACACTCTTTGAAGCAACGCACTGCTCACACTCTTTGAAGCAACGCACTGCTCACACTCTTTGAAGCAACGCACTGCTCACACTCTTTCATATTTTATATTTTATATATGGTATTCACAAAAAACAATAAAATATCTTTTCCTGTTATAAGGATTCTTGACCTAACCCTGCGGTTACTGAGGATACGATATTATTGTGAATGTCCCCCTCCAGTCTTGGAATTCAGGCAACATCGTCAATGATGGAGGGGCCACTATTAAATTATAGGTTTGATTCGCGAAGGGAAGTAGACAAAACCTAATATTTAGTAGGGGCCCCGGAATCATTGACGATGAGGGCCCTCCCAGCCATCCCCTTCCCATTCGCGTGATATTTTGAGGTTTTTTATCTTGATATATCAGTGAAGGACAAATTGTGCGCTTGGCGAGAGGCGGTAAGAAGCCACAACACAAGAAAATCCACCGAATGTGGGAAGCTTGTTGATAACAGTGTTAAAATTTTCCTTTTTTATTCTCTTATTTTTTTACGAGTTTTTTTGTAGTTGGTACCCGATCTATGACGACACCATAAGAGAAGTAGCGTTGCACTTATGAAGATGACTCTTTTTCTTCCCCGCGGCAGTTGATTCAAACGACTGACGTGGGTGTTGAATGGAGACTATTATACTAATAGGCAACATCGTCAATGATTCCGGGGCCCCTACTAAATATTAGGTTTTCTCTAGTTCCCTTCGCGAATCAAACCTATAATCTAGTTACCTTTTAAAGTAATAGTTAAATATATAATTATCTATTTACTCAGGCCCAATCCCCACTTTTCCTTTCCTTTTTTTTCTGTGGCTGGCCGACTCAAGACAGAGCCACTACACAACTACTACTCTCACTAAAACTACCACCACCACCACCACCACCACTACTACCACTACTACACTACACTACTACTACTACCACCACCACTACACTGTACCACTACTACTACAATCATTAATACCTTAGGGGATTCAGGATGGACTGGGCCAAATACTTGAGTTTCCGTCGGCACGATTCCAGTCTGAAAAGAAAATATAAATAATAATAATAATAAAATCAATTATATATTTTTCTTTTATATATAAATACATTACACATATATATATACTGTATATGTATGTATGTATGTATGTATATATATATATATATATATATATATATATATATATATATATATATACAGTACTGTATACTGTATATATATATATTTTCAGTTTTATTCTAGCTATAATTGGAGGATTTTGGGCAGTTTAAGAAGGACCTGCGGTAGTAAAACTGTTTTAGGGAGATACTTCAAAGCCTGTTAATTGCTAGAGGTCCTTTTAAAACTGCATAAAATCGTCTAATAGTAGCCAGAATAACGGCACCGATACTGAATGGGAGATATATATATATATATATATATATATATATATATATATATATATATATATAGTTCATCCGTCTGGATCTCTAGAATACCAGTATAGGTAGCACCAGCGAACTTGACAATAATCTGGACCCCTTAACTTCATATTAATCAAAATGAATGAAAGCAATCGGGCTGACATTTCTATCATTTGGGAAGAGTCCACCAGGAAATAATTATGGAACTTTATAGCCAGTTTCCTCAAGGTCCTTTTGAGTTACGAGGAGGTCAGGGATCGAGATAATTGTCAAGTTCGTTGGCGCTCACTTCAGTCTTTAGTTCGGATGTATCGAGAGGCTCCGTTCCTGACGACGCTATTCTCGACTTACAGTGTGTGCTGGCTTAAGGGGGACCACCTCGCTTGTTTATCTTTCTCTCGCTCTCTCTTTGGCTCGTATCCATTCAGCCTACTGTTTTAACACGTTTACCCCCATCCAGGTGTCCATTTCTTCCTGGTGACCGATAGCGAGCCAGCATATATATATTTCTGTTTTGACAGCAAGCTAAATTTGTACATTTTTCGATAGAATTTTTTTTCCGGCGAAGCCAGATTTCTCCATACAATGCTGGCTCACTATCACTCGCAACGAAGTAATCGACACCTGGATGGGGGTAAACGTCTTAAAACAGTAGGCTGAATGAGGCCGAATGGATACGAGCCAAAGAGAGAGGGAGAGAAAGAGAAAAAAAAAACGAGGTGGGCTCCCTTAAGCCAGCACACTGTAGGTCAAGAATAGCATCAGAGTTTCAGGCTATAAGGAAGTTGGAGCCGTAGACATTGATACTAGGTAGCTCCAGTGAATTTGACAATAATCTTGACCACTTTAACCCTCGTCTAGCGGGGTGTTTTGGGCTATTTTGGGCATATTCAGGCCCTCCTGAATGATCAATCAAGTATCTGCATGAAAAGAAATGTATTCGGCAAAAAACTAGGCGCTACAAGCTTCAAAATGAGACCAGAACGAGCTACATAGCACTCGTCGTTTTCATGCAGTGGTACCACTAACATGGGAGTTTAGCGTATAGCGGCATATTTTTTCCAGCTACGCTCACTACTGGCTACACTGCCGGCCTCTCGAGAACAGAGGGAGCGTGAGTCAGTGGGCGGCGGTAAGCCCTGGGTGTCGGCCGTGTGGCCTGCTGCGCTCCCGGCCATTTGCACTCGATTTTAACCCTTTAAAAGCCTTAATAATGCTCCTAACTTGCTGCTTTTTAGATACGGACTTAAGTCGGGTCCCGCTCTTTAAGTGTTAAGGGAGCCCAGACGGTATTGTTGTGCAGCATAATTTACTGGTTCGGCTCAATGGTTTAAGGAAGGGGTTTAGCTTGCTCTCTAAACCTCTATCAAACTTAAAAAAACACCCCCAAGTTCCATATAAATTTGTACATTTTTCGGTAAAAAATGTCCCGGCCAAAGGCCGCTTCCCCTTACAAAACAGGCTCGCTATCGCTCGCCAGGAAAAAAAATCAACATCTACTGTAAATGACACAAAGTCTTAATATTGGCAAAGAAATGGGACAAAAGGTCGGAAAAACGCCAAAGTAATGGGGCGATTGTCTTAAAATGTCATAACTAATGGGGCTAAACATGAGGGAGAAGGAAATTGATAAAAACCCTAAACTTCTTATAACTCAAAATGAATGAAAGCAATCCGGCTGACGTTTCCATCATTTGGGAAGAGTCCACCAGGAAATAGGTATGGATATTTACAGCCAGTTTGCTCTAGGCCCTTTCGAGTTACAGAGAGGTCAGGGATCGAGATTATTGTCAAGTTGGTTGGCGCTGCCGATAAGGACGTTAGGATCAAAATGCCTGGACACACAAAGTTTAACCCTCTCACCACGGAAGGGCTCTTGAACGCCCATAAAAAAGCATATAACAGGTACCCGGAAGGGCTCTTGAACGCCCAGTGGTTGAAAGCCTGTGAGCTTCGTGTGCGAGGCGTCGGTCCGACGCATGTAAACAACAGCCGGCTGGACCGACGCCCCGCATCTCCGGCCACAAGAAGGAGAGCGTCGCTTGTTCGTGTGTGCCTGTATGTTGTTGTTAAGTATCGAAAAGTAGTGTAAAGTGGCTGTTTTGGCCATAAAGTTATCTCCAATGAAATCATCATCACAACTCAACCAGTTGACTTAGAGAGCTCTACTTAATGCCATTCTACAGGTAAATAACACAGCTATGCTTGGGGATGCGCGGGAAGCAGTCTGATTAACAAATATACGGTAGCCTAGCCTAGACGTTTTTCGGCCAAAACACCCGGGTTTCGAGGAATATATATATAATACATAGCCGGGGCTGGAGGGTTAAAGCAGTTTAAGTCATAGGATCAAGGAAAGATTGATTGAGGGAGAGAATTCCAGAGTTCACTTGTTGAGTAGAAGACTGAGAAAAGGACTAACCCTCGGAATCCGGGAGGCCTCATATGAGGCAAAATGTGCGCCGCTAAAATCACCATAACACGGCAACCACGCGTCGTAGTGATGTCATCTCAACGGCAGTCTACAGACAACAAATTGATTGTTGTTGTTGTTGTTGCTGTTCCCCAAGCTCCCTGGCCGAACAGCCCCAAGGCCCCGAGCATGGCCAAGGCCACAATTAGATTAGATTGATATCCAGTATTCCAGAAATGTATATAAAATTGTAGTCATGTACTTAACCTTTAACTGTCTTGATGGTGTAATGGTTAGAGTGTTTAAGTTCTGTATGTGGTAACCCAGGTTGGAATCCCGGGAGGATCACATGCTTTCAATTTAGTAGTGGCCCCTCCATCATTGATGATATGCCTATTACATAATAGCGCCCATTCAAGCCCTTGCGTTAGCTGTTTGAAACAACCGCCGCAGGGAGAGACAGAGGAGGCACGTCGTAAGGGTACGCTTATTCTCTTACGGAATCGTCCTTATGATTGGGTACTCACTACGAAAACACTTTGTAAAAAATAAAAGAAAATAATATTTCAGAAATACTATAAACCAAACTTCCCAAACTTGTGGATGTTTTCCCGTCCGGAGTATTCTCCGTGAGACGCTGCTCCGTGAAGCGTCATCTCGTCCTTCCTCTCCCTGCGTCCGTGCTGTGAGGACGTGCGAGACCGTCTCTCTTCATTCTGCATTCGTTCGTCTCCTAGTGAGTTTTTTGCTCATTTGTATCTATCTGAGACGTTAAAGAATAGGCTTAGATTAGAGAGAACGGTCGTAGGAAGTGTGTTTAATATAGGGTACAATATGTGACATCCATGCGGTCCGCGTCGGACCCGGGCGCCTGTGTTAACTTTTCCTTTTCAGGTTTTAGCTTTGCTTTTTAGTTAGTTAGGAGGCTTTGTAAATGCTGGGCTCCACTACTTGGCCATCCATCTGATGGAGTAGCTGGTATTTTTATCGTATAGCAGACGCTGTAGTTCAAGAGTTGCCCCACGTGGTGTGGAACTTTCTAGAGCGTGGATTTCTCTGCTTTTCCCCTGTGGCTCGAGGCGACGTGTGGTGGTTGTTGTTGTTGTTCCCCAAGCTGCCTGGCCGAACAGCCCCAAGGCCCCGAGCAATTCCAAGGCCATAACAGAGTGCCCCCACAGAACCATCCCCGCCGACCACAATAAAGCCTGGGTAACCGAAGCCACTCCATGGCGGGGGGCTGAGGAGGGTGCGGAAACGCCGGGGAAACCAAAGCCCCACCCAGGGCCCTGTGCCCCTCAGCAATTATGAAGAGAAAGTTGAGGGGCAAGGGAAAAATGTGATGCTTTGGCTTCCAATCTTGGTAGATTGGGAGGTCAATCCACGGAAGAGACGCCGTCACTTGAGATCTAGAAAATGTATAAGTTAAAGGAAAAGTCAGAGTAAGCTATGGGTATGGCAGAGATTGCTCAGCTCTCACTCTGATAGACCAGCCCATCACCACATGACTAGAACCCAATCCTCTCAGCATCAGCTAGGAAAGGCCCTAGAAAGCCGCCTTTGGCGGGGGGATGGCTCCCCTATTTCAACCCCTTTCGGGGTTGGGCACCCGCCCTGACGTGTGGTAGCTGGTTGCTGCGCCGTCGCGGGAGGTAAGGATTCACATGTTTTCGTGCTGCTTGCCCTATGCCTCGTGGCTAGCCTCATTGTAGGGGTATGTTTTTTCTATAGCTAGGATTTATTATTGATTATTGAATTTAAATAATAAATGTACTGTAGCTTTAAGATGTTACTTTCGCTCTCATGTGGTGTTATTTTACATGATTGGAAAGTGTCAGTAGACGTTCTGACGTATTTTGTATGTTTGGTGTGTTTCAAGCTTGCTTAGTCAAGTTCGTATACACAAAGGGTGTGGTTTTTTCCCTCCGGCGCGCTTTTGTCAGTAATTGGTGCCGGAGGCTCGCATCGGCGGGCAAGGGATATATCTAGGAAACCCGGTTTGGTTAACATGCCATTACGTCCCCCGGCGGATGATCTGACTTCTTTTGGGGTTTTTTCGGCTCGGCCGACAGGACTCGCCTATACAGATATCCTCACGCGGCGGGAATTACTTTTATTCCGTTGTCGCGGCGGACAATCCTAAGTGAGATCCTCAAACTATCACTCAAATAAGATCGGATAGTTACCATTACATATTTTTAAGGAATAAACAATTGTATAGGTCAGTGATACATAGTATCATAGATAAGCAGTCATTTTACCTTCATGGAGAAAATTTGATTTTCGGCTCAGCTGAGACAATCAGCCGTCAGTAGGCGGTGACACTTAACATTCCATAGGAATGAGACAGTATAGGTCAGTGATACAGAGTATCATAGATAAGTAGTCTTATTACCTTCCATGAGAAAACCAACAGGTTTTTTCCCAGAAGGATACGAATGACAATTGGAGTAGCAAGTGTGCTTGATCTAATTTATACCTTCCATGAGAAAACCAACAGGGTTTTTTCCAGAAGGATACGAAGGAAACTTAACACCTCACGAGCGGGGGTTTTGGGGCTATTTTGGGCATATTCAGGCCCTCCTGAATGATAAATCAAGTATCTGCATGAAAAGAAATGTATTCAGCAAAAAACTAGGCGCTAAAAGCTTCAAAATGAGACTAGAACGAGCTACATAGCACTCGTCGTTCTCAGGCAGTGGTACCACCAACATGGGAGTTTAGCGTATAGCGGCATATTTTTTCCAGCTACGCTCACTACTGGCTACACTGCCGGCCTCTCGAGAACACAGGGAGGGTGAGTCAGTGGGCGGCGGTAGGCCCTGGGAGTCGGACGTGTGGCCCACTGCGCTCCCAGCCATTTGCACTCTATTTTAACCCTTTAAAAGCCTTAATAATGCTTGTAACTTGCTGCAAATTGGCCTCTTTAGGGGTTAAGAGTAGCAAGTGTGTTAGGTCTAATTTTCTGGCGTATTCGAGGTACGTTTATGGGTGTTGAATGTCTTGGGTTATCCTTATGAGCATTGATTCTTGGAAATTTTTATTTCCAGATTACACTCTTGGACCTCTACAGCGCGCCCCAAGGTGGGGGCCGTTCCCAGAAGGGGGTTATGTCATGCGATATGTTACCCTCGGTACTGCACCGACAGGTATGTACATTCTATTCTTTCACCATAAAAAGTGTATTATGTGAGTACCGTGTTTGATTAGCTCTAGTGGTCTTTAGCTATATCAAAGTATTGTGGTATGTACTAGCCGTCACAATGAAGCACTAGGCCAAGTGGCCCTGTTGGTATTTCAGGCACACTTCAATGACTATCCAAAGGAGGTAGCCCATACATCGTTAGTACAACGTCGTGGCTTTATGGAATCGTTTTTTATGATTAAATCTCCGATTAGTTAATGAAGCGGTCTTTAGCTATATCAATGTGTTGTGGTGTATGTACTACACTTCACGATGAAGCACTAGGTCAAGTGGCCCTATCGGTAATTAGGGCACACTTCATTGACTATCCAAAGGAGGTAGCCCATAAACCGTTAGTACGACGGTGTGGCTTTCTGTAATCGGTTTTTTATGATTAAATCTCCGATTAGTTTACGAATATCTCCTCGTTCCGTGATGGTCAAACGCGAGGGTCATTTCGGTAGACCGTTTTCGTACAGACACCAACTCAGTTGACGCAATCCCGACTAGCCTTATTCTTAGGTATACGAAACGTGCCCATTCAAGGTCACTTCTCGTAGGCAGAGCTCGAGCTCAAGCTAGGCCGCCCTGGGGACAGTCTTCGTTAGTCGACCAAGTATACATGTCTGGCAAACATGTTTACATAGTTTAGAGCCAGACGAGTGACATCAGATATCTATTTCCGGCTTTGAGAGGTCTTCGTCATACGGAGGCATCGAGGGCGCAACTCCGGCAAACGCCGGGGACGACTCTCCCCCCCCGCCCTTCCTCACCCAAACCTGTTATGCAGTTTTACATGTCGGTGTGGGTAGCCAGGTGGCCAGTGAAGTCCCCCAGAGATGGTGCTCGGGACGGGTGCCATATGTCGCGATCAGTACAGCTAGGTGTTTAACTTCCTCGTTTCACTCTTCCACTAGTTGTGGTACTGGGAGGGTGTTAGCCGTTCACTCCCGGGGGTAACAGGAAGGCACCGGGTCCTGTTCTACCTGTTTGAAAGGTCAGTGTCCGCTGCCTCGCAGGTCACCGACACTAGATGTACGGAAAGCAGTTGAGGTTCAGGTACTGTCATCAATATCGAACTTGGGTTGGGAAACCTTTGACAGTGGTCGGTCGATCACGGCGATCTGGTATAGGACATGTCAACCCCTCTCGGCCGTCAGTCAGACACGTATGAACCATTGACAGCAATCAGGTTTCCATTTTTAGCTTTAAATGGACTCTCTGTACCGCCGGTGGTGGAGAATGTTTGCCTGCGGGTAGGTTTCACGATTCATCCTCCAACCCGTCAGCTCATAGCTACTGGGTCACGTAACAGGGCCTTGTCGTCACTGACTTCTCAGTGCTTTAGTAGCCATCCTCTTTTCGAGTCATTCGTTACGTGGACAGTGATCCTTCTGGCCTTGACTCCAGGTCCCTGAGCAGGTGGCAATGAGCAACGAACCTAACAGTCTCTCTTTCTGGCGACGCAGTATGGTTTTTCTACTTGCGCCGTCCGATGCTTCATCGCTAATACGATCTTAGTGGGCTGGGTTTTCCGGCTTTCACGGTTCTGGTGCTCTTCAGAGATACTCACCTTGCGTTATGACCGGGAAAATCTCTTACCTCTAGGAGAGGGTCCCGGCCTACTCCTAGGTGTATTATCAGGGAAAAGTTGACTCATGTGATAACGACCAGAGGAGGTTGGCTTCAATTGTAAACAGTTTACTTGGAAAAACAAGAGTCAGCTTAAGACCTTCTGTACCCGATGCCGAGTTGGCTGCCAACTTTGTGGCATTTTTTGCTGGCAAGATAACTCGCATAAGACAGGAACTGGATGATGCTTCTGTTGGTGAAGAACTTTCAGTTGTACTCCAACCCCGACACATTCCTAATAATGTCCTCTCATCCTTTCACTCAGTAGAGGTGGACATGATCTCGTCCTACATAAGAAACCTCAATAAAACATTTTGCCCGTTGGATCCCATAAATGTTTCCAAGCTACCAAGAGTCTATGATCACACAGTTGAGTTTATTTCCAAAATAATTAATAAGTGCTTCTCTGAAGGTAGCTTCCCACATTCTGAAAACCATGCACTACTCCGACCTACTCTAAAGAAACCTGGACTTGATGTTGAGAACATGTTGAACTATCGTCCTGTCTCCAACCTGTCCTTCATATCAAAGATATTAGAGCGTGCAATACTTGACCAATTACAACCACTACTTCAGCAGAATGAAACTATCCCAATTTTTCAGTCTGCTTACCGACAGCATCATTCAACTGAAACAGCATTGCTGAGAGTACATAATGATCTAGTTGAGAACATTTGCAATGGTGTGGCCTCACTATTGGTCTTGCTTGATCTCTCTGCGGCCTTTGACACAGTGGATCACGAGTTGTTATTGAGTGATCTTTATGATTGTGGTGTGCGTCACTCCGCTCTCTTGCTTCTTGGGTCGTACTTGTCAGGTAGATCCCAGAGTGTGATGGTAAATCAAGTGGTCTCGGACTCGACACCCCTGCAGTATGGTGTTCCGCAGGGATCAGTTTTAGGTCCTATCCTATTTATAATTTATATTAGCAGTTTGTCTCTTCTGCTTCGTGCACATAATGTCACCTTTCACTTTTATGCAGATGACACCCAGATTTATGTGAGAATCACAAATATAGTTGATATACGGAGTAAGATGGAATTGTTGATGTCTGATATCAAGAAGTGGATGAGAGCGAGAAAACTTAAACTAAATGATGGTAAAACTGATATTCTCATCATCCGAGGAAATAGAAGAGCTGATGATATAGTAGGTGCCCTCTCCATCAATGTGGGTGGATCTCAGCTGCGACCGGCCAACTCTGTTCGAAATCTGGGTGTATATGTGAACTCCCGATTAGATTTCAAAGAGCATGTAAACCAGATAGTTAAAAGTTGTTACTTGCACATCAGAAATCTCTATTTGGTGAAGCCGTTTATAACCAGACGTTGCCTCCTGACGTTGGTTCACTCATTGGTCTTCTCTCGTGTTGATTATTGCAATGCCCTGTTGGTGGGTCTTCCAAATTATATTTTAAAGAAAGTTCAGTCTGTTCTTAACAGGGCCGCAAGACTCATTTTTGGTGTTCCACCTAGAACTCCAACTACATCTCTTCACATAGAACTGCACTGGCTGCCAGTAAGAGCAAGAATAGAATTTAAGTTGTGTTTGGTGACTTTTAAGGTTCTCAAATTTGGTGAGCCTAGGTACCTTGCGGAGCTGCTCAGGCGCCCACCGGCACACCATGGTGTAGTTGTGCGTCATGACAATGACCCTTTTCGTCTTGATGAACCAAGGGCTTTCCAGCAGTCTTCTTTCTTTGAGAGGTCATTCTCCTACATGGCTCCGAGGTTGTATAACAGGTTGCCGCTGTCCATGAGACAACTGAGTTCTGTTGAATGCTTCAAGAGACAACTTAAGACTTTTCTCTTTGAGAGAAGCTATGATCTTGAGAGAGGTGTCATGACAGATGGCTATAGAGTTTAGGCTATTTTGCCACTGCTAGTGATTGTTAAATGTGTGTTGTATATAAGCCTTCTTTTGATGCATTAATTTTGTTCTTTTTTCTTTCTCTTTCCGAGCGCTAGTGAATTCTTCGGAAAAATTGGCGCTTATGAGAAATAAGTAACATGCTTATTATTAATATTATTACTCAACCGGGCGCACTCAGCGTCGGTAAACTAGGTGGTCACGTTACGACGTGGGTGTCAGCACCTTTACTTGTGGAAGTGATAACAGGTAGCAATCCCTGTTCAGTGGGGCAGGCACCTGACTTTCGTCAAGGGGCACGTGTCATTTAAATTAGTGACCACAGGCTCCTTTTCTTCCTCCCCCGAAAGGGAACCTCGACACAATTTTTGAAGGAATGGAATGGACGGAATTCGGGTTTTCCCGATTTCCATTGGTCACACTCCACGGAGGTGGCCCGCCGGGTTTTCACTATCTCCCGGCATTGGCCCCAAGTTAGAATGAACGGAACTCCGTCGCATCCTTTTCCTGTTTTAGCCAGAGATGTTTTTTCGGTCACGGGTATCGCCAAATCGCATCTGTAGGCGTCTACCCTGGTTTTCCTACCGAGATGTCTCCCTCTTCCCCTACATACGCCGTGTCTTTGCTGGATAACATTACGACACCAGGTATGATATGTCGGTGGCTTTTAGAATTTGAGGCTAGTTTTCCGGGGGAAAAGAAAACAGAGATACTGGTCGGCACAAACCAGCAACCCCGCCGGACAGGGGGTCAGGTTGTGTGACTCCTGTCTCAGTTTTCTTGGTTAGTCGCCGGATCGCACATGCTCTGATCAGAACAACTTAGGCACTTACGGATTGTCACACTACTTATAGCTCTCTCTCTAGTTGCAGACGGAGAGTGGGCACCAGGTCTTTATTTTCTCCTGTCTTACCGTCGAATCTTACATGTCATGATTCCTGGTAGACTGGGTGTAGCCTCGTAGCACTAACCCTCAATTTAGTCATATGAGTCACCTAAGTGGAACTAAAGTTTTCCGGTAGTCTAGACTCCCTTACCGTGACGTTGTCATGCTGACGAAGCATAAGAGCGGGGTAGGAATTCCGGTGATTGGTACAACGGTCAGCCTTAGAGTAGGCCTGGACAAGTCATTTTCGACTATTGTCAGCCACCCGCTGACTCCGAACAAATCACGTCGTACAGTATATCTAAACCGTCCACAAGCCAGGCTACAGGATAGAATAACAAATGTTGAGCTGAGGAGACGTTTAGGTATAAAGAGTATTAGCGAGGTGATGCGTACAAGTAGACTGGGATGGTATGGACATGTGGAGAGAATGGATCAACAAAATTGGGTGAAAAAATGCAGGTCTGTGATTGTGGAGGGAGCTGCACCAAGGGGTGGACCGAGGAAGACCTGGGATCGGACTATACGCGCCGATCTCAAATCCAAGAACTTGACAAGTGAAGCAGCCCTTAACAGGGTTGCCTGGAATGCCGCCATTAGGACAAGAGACTGAAACTGCACTTATGTGTGGAACACTCAGTCTTGAAATTTTGTGTATGTTTGTGTGTATGTACTCTCCCAATCCCGGGCCCAGTATTGGGAGAATAGGATCTGAGTGATGTTCTGCCGGACACACCCTGTTACATGACAGGGTTCTTTCGGACATGTCACCAGGCTTAAGCACGGACAGTGGTAAGCAATGGCGTCACTTAGGGATTGTTGTTGTTGTTGTTGTTCCCTAAGCTGCCTGGCCGAACAGCCCCGAGTCCCCAAGTCACGTAGGGGTTGACTCTGATGACCTCGTTTAAGATTTCTCGTGCCGAAATGGGACAGTGTTCAACTGAGCCTGGGCATAGTCCTGTATCACCAGACTCACTCCATTCACAACGCATAAATCAAATGCGTCATGGAATTCAGATCAGGTTTACACGGCGGCCGCATAGTTGAATATGTGCTTCATCCTGCCAGAAGCCTTTTGGCAAGTCCCAGTACATGACAGGTTCCAAAATTCTTCGCTATGAGGATCAAGCATCAGACTTAGGTCGTTTCGTAGAATATCTCTCAACCTGAACATGGCTCCGTGAATCTTTACCAAATTACTCCGACAGGCTCTGTTTTCATTGTTAAAACAAGGGATCACGATAATGGGGTCCCTAGCCGACTGGCTGGGGGTAACAGAGCTCGAGATACAATGCCTTAAGTCGACTTTCTTATCTGGATTCAACTTCCTCAAAAGTTGGACAGGTTGAAAGTCCAGAGCTTAAATCTTGGAGGGAAACAGGCTGTTCCCGCTGTAGACGGCGGAACAGTCGTAGCAAATCCCGCAATTACTCCTCAACTTACTAGCAATCTGAGTTGAGCCAGAAACGCTACATTTCATTCTGACGTGGTTTTCTCCTCCGCCTAAGGTATGTTTTGATACCAAGGCTTCAGGATCAGGGTCTTGGGTCCTACTCCACGGAGGTTCACGTCAATGCAATAGAGTTCCTAATTCCCTTTCTATGCCTTCAAGCTCTCGGTTCCACAGTCACGAGGAAATCAATAGCTTTTCGAATGGCCAATCTGAATGCGGCGTCTTGCATTCAGCCACAAGGGTCAACGAGGTCTCGAACTACGGTTAGAGTTGCCGGAAAAGATTTTGATAGCCGATCAGCGAAACATTTATCTTCAGACAAACTTATCTGCCGGACGTGACCAACGTCTGAGCAAATACAGTACCATTGTTGGAATGGTGGCTCAGGCAATCCCTTTTACGAAAGATTGTAGGCCCATACTATATCTATTCGCATCAGAGAAGAACCACGGGCTACCTCTGTCCCTCACCCGCTGCAGGTATCCGGGGGGGGGGGGGAGGAGGAGGAGGAGGAGGAGGAGGAGGAGGAGGAGGAGGAGGAGGAGGAGGAGGAGGAGGAGGAGGAGGAGGAGGAGGAGGAGGAGGAGGAGGAGGAGGAGGAGGAGGAGGAGGAGGAGGAGGAGGAGGAGGAGGAAGGAGGAGGAGGAGGAGGAGGAGGAGGAGGAGGAGGAGGAGGAGGAGGAGGAGGAGGAGGAATACAAAGGAATACAAAGGAGAACAAACTGCAACAGACCTATTGGTCCTTACGGGGCAGTTTGGATATCTAAAACTACTAATCTACTGACTACGAGGTAGAGAAAAGGATAGCAAAGAAGAAGGCTCATCCCCACCCACCACTCCCTCCAGTTAATGCTGGCATGGAAACAGATAGGAAAAATACCATGTAGTATTGAAACACTGACACGGAAATTCGGACAGGACAGGGAGAAAAAAGAAGTTGATTTGTAATCTAAGCTAACTCTATTTACTACAATTCTGAAAGGGAACAGATGTATGAAAATCAATATACATTGCGGTATGCGTTGATATTTCGTTGCGCGTTATTCTGAAAGAAACTGTGTTAATCGGGGGTTATTTGCCATGTGTTTATCCAGATGGTTCTTAAATGTTTCGACAGTATTACAGTTTACAATGTTCGAGGGTAGTCTGTTCCAGTTATTCACAACGCGGTTGAAGAAGAAATGCTTCGCCTCGTGAGAATGAAAACGCTTGCCTATAATCTTATAACCATTGTTTCTCGTGTTTGCTTGATTCATCGTAAATAATTCGCTTACATTTAGGTTGCTGAATCCCTTGAAGATTTTGAACACCTCTATTAGGTCACCTCTCATTCTGCGCTTTGTTAAGCTAAACAAATTTAGTTCTTTTAAGCGCTCTTCGTACGGTTTATTACGCAATCTGGGTATCATTTTAGTGACTGCGTTGCACCCTTTCAAGTTTATTTATGTCCTTTCGGTAGTACGGTGACCAGAATTGCACGCAGTATTCGAGATGGGGACGCACCAATGAGTTGAATAGAGTAAGTATGATTTTTTCTGATTTGAATTTGAATGTTCTGCCGATGAAACCCACCAATTTATTAGCAGTTTTTATTACCTCTGTACACTGTTTACTCGGCTTCAGGTCACTTGATATTATAACTCCCAGATCCTTTTAATTATTTGTATTTGATAGTTGAATGTTGTTCATCGAGTAATCTTTTTTAGCGTTGTTACTACCGATGTGTAATACTTTGCATTTTTCTATGTTGAATTTAATTTGCCATTTTACTGCCCAGTTTTCTAAAGTGTCTAGGTCACCTTGTAGTTTTTGCCAATGTACTGTTGAGGTTACTTTATTAGTAATTTTTGTATCGTCAGCAAATTTCGAAATTTTGCATTCTATTCCTTCGTCTAAGTCGTTTATGTAAATTATAAAAAGAATAGGACCCAATACCGAACCCTGGGGAACGCCACTATTTACTTTGCACCAATCTGATTCTTCACCATTTATTACAACTCGTTGTTTACGGTCTGAGAGCCAATTTTCGAGCCATTTCAGAGTTTTTCCTGTTATGCCATGAGCTTTTATTTTGTCAATTAGTCTCTTGTGTGGTACAGTATCGAAAGCTTTCTGAAAATCGAGATATATTATATCAACTGCTCTATCCTTATCATATGATTTGTAAACATCATTGAAGAAGTCGAGTAAGTTTGTTAAGCTTGAACGTTTATTTCTAAAACCGTGCTGAGAATCTCTTATTAAATTATTTTCTTCCAAATGTTTTACTATTTTGTCCCTTATAATGGTTTCCATTAACCCTCCAGCCCCGGCTATGTATTATATATATATTCCTCGAAACCCGGGTGTTTTGGCCAAAAAACGTCTAGGCTAGGCTACCGTATATTCGTTAATCAGACTGCTTCCCGCATTCCCGCGCATCCCCAAGCATAGCTGTGTTATTTACCTGTAGAATGGCATTAAGTAGAGCTCTCTAAGTCAACTGGTTGAGCTGTGATGATGATTTCATTGGAGATAACTTTATGGCCAAAACAGCCACTTTACACCGCTTTTCGATACTTAACAACAACATACAGGCACACACGAACAAGCGACGCTCTCCTTCTTGTGGCCGGAGATGCGGGGCGTCGGTCCAGCCGGCTGTTGTTTACATGCGTCGGACCGACGCCTCGCACACCAAGCTCACAGGCTTTGAGCTCATGGGTGTTTAAGAGCCCTTCCGGGTAGCTCGTGTATGCTTTTTTATGGGCGTTCAAGAGCCCTTCCGGGAACAGAGGGTTAATTTGCCCGTTACCGATGTTAAGCTAATTGGTCGATAATTGCCGGGAGAAGACTTATTTCCTTTTTTGTATATGGGTGTCACGTTAGCTAGTTTACATTCGTTTGGAACTATCCCAACATTCAATGATTTGTTGAACAGATTTGCGAGTGGGTTTAATAATTCGTGTTTTGCTTCTTTTAGGATCCTTGGGGATATTTTATCAGGGCCTGGGGTTTTATTAACTTTCAAATTGTTGATTGCGAACAGGATATCGTCTTCATAAATCGTAAAGTTTTCGAGCTCAGTGCCATTTGATTGATTCGTAGGGGTAGGTCGGTTACCGGTAGTATCTTCCGACGTGAAAACTGATGCAAAATAGTTATTTAGGATATTCGCCATTTGTACTTTGTTATCTGTATGATCTCCATTTTCCGCAACAAGTGGGCCTATTGTTGAAGTTACCGTTTTTCTGTTTCTTATATAGCTGTAAAATTCTTTCGGATTGGACTTGCTGGAGCTGGCAATATAAAGTTCCAGATTCTTCTTACTTCCTTTGATGAGATTTTTGGTTGTTCGACGCAGTCTATCGTGTTCTAATTTATCGCTATTATTCTGAGATACCTTATATTTTTGGTATGCCTGCTTTTTTACTAAGAGGATGTTTTTTATTTCATTATTCCACCATTTTGGCTTATATTTGCCTGCTGGGCGCCGGTTTCGTAGAGGGATGCTTGTATTTATTGCTTTGTTTAGGTTATTAGATAATATGTTCCATAATCGATTTACATCGTGAGTTTCGGTCATTTCACTCCAGTCAGTATTGGCAAGATGCCTTCTAAGTTTGTTAAAGTCGGCCCTTCGATAATCTGGTACTTTTTCCGTGATCACGTTTTCTTTGTCATTATTTACTTTAATGTTAAAGGACACTATCCTATGGTCACTAGAGCTAAATTCCGGTCCGATTTTAACGCTATTTACCAGTCTTTCATTTGTCGTTAGAATAATATCCAGAATGTTATTTCCCCTCCAGGCCAAGGGAGACCCGACACTTTAATGTGTTAATGAAACCGAAGGAATTCGGTGTTTTTCTTAAATTCCTATGTTGTACAACTCCTCGGAGTTGGCTCGCTGAGTTTCATTATATCCCGGCGTTGGCCTTAACCCTCCAGCCCCGGCTATGTATTCCATATATATTCCCCGAAATCCGGGGGTTTTGGCCGAAGAAAGTGTACGCCTAGGCTACCGCATCTTTGTTATTTTGCTTGCTTCCGCATTCCCGCGCATCCCCAAGCGTAGATGTGTTTCGTACCTGTAGAATGGCGTTAAGTAGAGCTCTCTAAGTCAACTGGTTCAGTTGTGATGATGATTTCATTGGATATAACTTTATGGCAAAAACAGCCACTTTACACTACTTTTCGATACTTAACAATAACATACAGGCACACACGAACAAGCGACGCACTCCTTCTTGTGGTCGGAGATGCGCGGCGTCGGTCCAGCCGGCTGTTGTTTACATGCGTCGGACGGACGCCTCGCACACCAAGCTTACAGGCTTTCAAGCTTACAGGCTTTCAAGCTGCCGGAGCCTCAGAGCCCTTCCGGGTAGCTTGGGGTGTGTTTTTTATGGGTGCCTCAGAGCCCTTCCGGGTCTGATGGGTTAAGCTGGGATGATCGGAGCTCCGTCTCCGCCATCTCCTGACTTATGCACCTTCCACGGAGTTAGCACACCGGGTGTCGCTATATCCTGGTGTTGACCGAGTCATTGGGGGGTCCCAGCTTTGATGGGCGTTAGTAGCCGGGTTTTTGGTTGCGAACCAAATTCGGAATTAGTCAGTACTGGGTAAGACCCTTTTAGACTAGAATTTCTGTATCAATCAGGCTGGTAATTTTTGATTGCAATGATAGAGGAAACTGATCAAACTGAAGCTTCGGTCGTAACTCTTAAGAATTACACAACAGCAATCCGGGTCCCATTCATTGACTTCACTGGGCTCTTCCTTCCGCCGAAGGAGGTATGTTACAAACTTCACCCACCGCCCCGTAAGCTCAAGTCTAAGAGAGCATGTTACAAACTTCACCCACCGCCCCGTCAGCTCAGGTCTACCGGGTCAAAACTGAGTAGCTAAGCAAGCAGCACGGAGCAACGAACCAAACTGGTCTCAGGTTCGGACGACGTAAAGTGAATGTTCAAATTGCGCCGTCTTCTACCATTCACGGCCACAAACGAGCAGTGAGTTTGTTTACGGTTTTCATGGTTCCGGCGCTTAAATGGAGCTAATCACCGTCTTTGATGCCTGGTGCTATATCTCAAGCAGTGTATGGGAGTGTCCCGGCCTAGCCAACCGGGCACTCTCACGGTCATCACTTACTTCTTGCTCTTGATCAATCGAGTCAATCCGGTGTCACAGAGTGGCAACGAGTCTGGTGGTATGGTGCTTTTAGAATTAAGGTTACTTTATGAGTAAAAAGAAGGGGGGAGGGGGGGGGGGTACTGGAATACCAAGACCCTCAGCCCCGCCGGACCAGTTGTAAGTGGACAAACAATGTGCACGAGCAAAGCGAGATTTTTTATTTTCAGATTAATTTTCAGGACTGAATGTACAGTTCTGGGAGATGATTTTTCGTTTATTGTATTTTGGATACATAGACATTTAGTTCAGATGATCTGCAGTTACCATAAGATACTTAGCCTATGGCTAGAGATCAGGAGTCTTAAATATTCACGTATTATACGTACCGAATATTTTGTGATATGCAGTTACCTGACTCTACTCTAGGACTTATCAGAAGTCACAAGTTAGTATAACTGGTATACGAATGGATATTCATATTCAAAGTTTTATTAACCCTCTCACGACCATAGGACGCAGAGGTTGCCAGATTAGCAATAAGAAATAGATTACTCTCACTGTTATAATTACCTCTCCAAAATTAGTTTTCTGCCCACAGCTAACTCAAAGACAACTGCAGAGGTTGAAGTAAACAAACTAAAGGTTTATAGATACCCCTGACGGTAACAAAGGCTTTAAAGTATCCCTAATAGGCTCAAAAATCGCGTCAGGATGTGAGAGGGTTAATGACTACAAAGTTGCATACAGTCTTAAATATTTTATATGGTTATACATAACCAAATATTTTGTTATGCAGGTACATTCCATTACTCACGGACTATGAGTCATGAGTTAGGATCACAATTTTGTATAAAATTGTTATTCATACGCAAATTTATTTTGATTTGGAATGTGAGACACATTTGCGATCAATCGTTACATGGACCTGCGGGTTATGTACTGTACATGCAGGTCGTCTTTGAAGTACGCTACCTGCATTTCATTTTCCATTTTTTCAATATTTTGTATGTACAAAATAACAATTAGATTGCTATATTTGGATGTTGTTTATCAACCTATTGTTGATTTGTTAGTGGTGTGATATTGCCAGGAATGTCCCCCTCCAGTCTTGAGATATCAGGCATATCGTCAATGATGGAGGGGCCACTAATAAATTATAGGTTTGAGTTCCGGAGGGAAGAAGGAAAACCTAATACAGTATTTAGTAGTGGCCCCGAAATCATTGACGATGAGGGCCCTCCCTTCCATCCCCTTCTCATTCGTTGATGTTTTAAGTGAATCTTGATATATCATTGAAGACGAAATGATGCTTTACAAAGCAGCGTCTCACGGAGAATACTCCGGACAGGTAAACATCCACAAGTTTGGGAAGCTTGGTTTATAGTATTTCTGAAATATTATTTTATTTTATTTTTTACAAAGTGTTTTCGTAGTGAGTACCCAATCATAAGGACGATTCCGTAAGAGAATAAGCGTACCCTTACGACGTGCCTCCTCTGTCTCTCCCTGCGGCGGTTGTTTCAAACAGCTAACGCAAGGGCTTGAATGGGCGCTATTATGTAATCTGCATATCGTCAATGATGGAGTATTACTAAATATAAGGTTTTCATTCTTCCCTCCGGGACTCAAACCTATATTAATTTCATTGGGAGAAGTTTGGTGTCGGGAGTGAAATAAATGAATTAGATTATAATTACAAACTTTAATTAAGACCCATACATTATTCCTATATATGTCATTATTTTTAACTTGGTTCTTAACACCAATATGGGAGTTCTTTTGGGAAGTTCAGTGGTCTGGTTAACTTCTCGGAAAAAAAATAAACACACACACACACACACACACAAGGCATATTATATTTTCCTCCGTCATATGATGGAGACAAGACAAGAACAACAAGAAAAACAACATGACGTACCTCAGATGAGTCTAGCGGGTCGATGGACGTACCAGAGTCGCTACTAGAGGTACTTATGGTGCGGGGGCGGCCATATTGTTTGGCGGTAGTAGGGGGGACAACAGCGCTAGCCTAGGGGGGTGCGGGATCAGGTAACGGAGGTGGATTAGGGCACATAGAAAGCTTGCACAGGTTTGATTATCGGTGGGCATTTTGTGCTAGCTTACGTCAATAGTGCTAAAGTTATTAATTACGTGTTCTACATATCAATATACAGTATATATATGTATACTGTATAAGTGTATATATAGCCTATATACTGTATATATACTCTATATATATTAAAAAGAGGACGGTAAAATCCAGAAGAGAGCCATTTTGCTTTAGCTTTATCTATTTACGTTTGCAAATTCACAATATTTCGGACGCCTCGCCCATCATCAGGTGACTTGTTGTGAATGAAATATTGTGAATTTCCAAATGTAAATAAATAAAGCTAAAGCAAAATGGCTCTCTTCTGGTTTTTTACGCTCCTCATTTTAATGAAAATAACTTACCCTGGTGGACAATCACGTAGACATTATATATATATCGTGTTAATTGGCATTTCTTTTATAATAATATATCGTAGGCTTGTCCACCATTCTTTAACCCTTTCACGCTCATATGACGCAGATGTTGCCAGATTAGCAATAAGAAAGAGAGTTATCTCACTCTTATAATTACCTCTCCAAAATTAGTTTTCTGCCCACAGCTAACTCAAAGACAACTGCAGAGGTTGAAGTAACTAAACTAAAGGTTTCTAAATACCCCTGATGGTAACAAAGGCTTTAAAGTATCCCCAATAGGCTCAACACAGCTAACTCAAAGACAACTGCAGAGGTTGAAGTAACTAAACTAAAGGTTTATAAATACCCCTGATGGTAACAAAGGCTTTAAAGTATCCCCAATAGGCTCAACACAGCTAACTCAAAGACAACTGCAGAGGTTGAAGTAACTAAACTAAAGGTTTCTAAATACCCCTGATGGTAACAAAGGCTTTAAAGTATCCCCAATAGGCTCAACACACCTAACTCAAAGACAACTGCAGAGGTTGAAGTAACTAAACTAAAGGTTTATAAATACCCCTGATGGTAACAAAGGCTTTAAAGTATCCCCAATAGGCTCAACACAGCTAACTCAAAGACAACTGCAGAGGTTGAAGTAACTAAACTAAAGGTTTATAAATACCCCTGATGGTAACAAAGGCTTTAAAGTATCCCCAATAGGCTCAACACAGCTAACTCAAAAACAACTGCAGAGGTTGAAGTAACTAAACTAAAGGTTTATAAATACCCCTGATGGTAACAAAGGCTTTAAAGTATCCCCAATAGGCTCAACACAGCTAACTCAAAGACAACTGCAAAGGTTGAAGTAACTAAACTAAAGGTTTATAAATACCCCTGATGGTAACAAAGGCTTTAAAGTATCCCCAATAGGCTCAACACAGCTAACTCAAAAACAACTGCAGAGGTTGAAGTAACTAAACTAAAGGTTTATAAATACCCCTGATGGTAACAAAGGCTTTAAAGTATCCCCAATAGGCTCAACACAGCTAACTCAAAGACAACTGCAGAGGTTGAAGTAACTAAACTAAAGGTTTATAAATACCCCTGATGGTAACAAAGGCTTTAAAGTATCCCTAATAGGCTCAAAATCGCGTCATATGTCGGAGAGGGTTAACTGTCTTCGTAGCGCAATGGATAAATGCACTGAATTTGGGTGTGAGCATCCTAGGTTGGAATCCCTGGACTGCCACATGTATTTGTGGATTTCATTAATTGAGTTTAGGAGTCAAGTCGGTTGGTGGAGGTAACATAATAATAATACTACTGTATATATATTGGCATTTCTTTCATAATGACTAAATCTACGTGTTTCAGTACTTCCATGTGACTATCATACTATCATAGTGCGTTTGTTTTAGTGTATGCTAAACATTTAAGCTAGTTTATTGGTTTGCTTGGGAAACAGATTAACTTGGTCATGTAGTGATGTACACCCTATGTGGTGGATTGTGTTCTTTTATTTAATTTATAAAGAATTATTTTACTTAAGCGTTGTTTCCACATAGCCATTTTGATTAGATGTTTTGTCTTTTTACTGTGTTCGTATAAGATTTGGTTTGTTTATTTTGCAAGTTTTAAATTATAATATAACAATACTTATTTAGCGCTATTGACGTTCGCATCGGCAGCCATTTTGCATCCAACTAGCATACAGACATGGCAGCCATTTTGGATTCATAACAGGCTATTTATTAGGGGTACTAGCAGACATGGCAGCCATTTTGGATTCATAACAGGCTATGTTAAGGGGTACTAGCAGACACGCCGGCCATTTTGGATTCATAACAGGCTATTTATTAGGGGTACTAGCAGACATGGCGGCCATTTTGGATTTAAAACAGGCTATTTATTAGGGGTACTAGCAGACATGGTGGCCATTTTGGATTCATAACAGGCTATTTATTAGGGGTACTACCAGACATGGCGGCCATTTTGGATTCATAACAGGCTTTATTAAGGGGTACTAGCAGACACGGTGGCCATCTTGGATTCATAACAGGCTATTTATTAAGGGGTACTATCAGACATGGCAGCCATCTTGGATTCATAACAGGCTATTTATTAGGGGTACTAGCAGACATGGCGGCCATTTTTGATTCATAACAGGCTATTTATTAGGGGTACTAGCAGACATGGTGGCCATTTTGGATTCATAACAGGCTTTATTAAGGGGTACTAGCAGACACGGCAGCCATTTTGGATTTATAACAGGCTATTTATTAGGGGTACTAGCAGACACGGCGGCCATTTTGGATTCATAACAGGCTATTTATTAGGGGTACTAGCAGACATGGCGGCCATTTTGGATTCATAACAGGCTATGTTAAGGGGTACTAGCAGACACGGCGGCCATTTTGGATTCATAACAGGCTATTTATTAAGGGGTACTAGCAGACACGGCGGCCATTTTGGATTCATAACAGGCTTTATTAAGGGGTACTAGCAGACACGGCGGCCATTTTGGATTCATAACAGGCTATGTTAAGGGGTACTAGCAGACACGGCGGCCATTTTGGATTCATTGCAAGACATTTATTAGATAACAGACACGGTGGCCATTTTGGATTCATAACAGGCTATTTATATTAAAGGGATATTTTTAGTTTGTTACCCCCATCCAGGTGTCAATATTTATTTATTTATTAATATTTGTTTTGACAGCAAGCTAAATTTGTACATTTTTCGATAGAAAAATTTCTCCTTACAATGCTGGCAATGGACACCTGGATGGGGACAAACATCTTAAACAGTTGGCTGAATGGGGCCGAATGGATACAATTGAATTATAAACTAGCCTATATAGAGACAAAGGCGGCCATTTTGGGGACATAGAGGGACTAGCCATGCGGATTAAGATGCAAACATTTATAGATGGAAAATTATAAAATTTAATAATAATAATAATAATAATAATAATAATAATAATAATAATAATAAATATAATACAAAATATGAAAAAATAATAACACCAGTTTTATAATAGTTAATCCTAAATAATAATTGAAATGAGATAATTAATAATGTTGATAATATACTAATAAATTATATAATAAATAATTAATCTTGTTATATAAAAAAAAAATAATTAAAAAAAAAAAAAAAAAAAAAAAAAAAAAAAAAATATATATATATATATATATATATATATATATATATATATAAAGAGGTGTGTTTTGAAACATATATATGGACCTGACACTCATAAAAAAAAATCTGAATTGCCTTTTTTGCGTTGTCCCTGTGTTCGGGCTCTTGTCTCGAGTCGGCAAAACCCCCAGAGCTGTGGGGGGGGGGGGGTGGCCGACTCGAGACAGAGCCCGAAAAAAAAAAAAAAAAAAAAATTATAAAAATAAAATAAAATAAAAAATAAAAAATAAATAAATAAATAAAATAAAAAATAAAATAAAATCCAATAATAGTGTTAACTCTTACCTCCGGGGCTATGGAGGTGGTTTGCTTCTTCACTTCCTGCGTCACCACTGTCTGTTCCTGTACTGTGCCTGTTGTCTTGGTGGTGGCCGTAAACGTCTTCTCTTGGAGCTGAGGGGAGTCATGTATTAAGGTTAGGCCAGCGATAGCCAGCCAACACACTTCTTCTTCAGTTACGTGCGAGCGATAGCGAGCCAACACTTCTTTGTATGCGAGATCGAGCGCAGAGCGAGAGCGAGCCGATTTTAGGCGAGCGATAGCGAGCCTTTGACAAGGAAGAAAAAAAAAAAAAAGAAAAAAAAGCTCGCTGTCGCTCGCCTAAAATGGCCTGCTAAAAAACAAAATCAAAAAACCCCAGAAAGGCCGTTTGTTGGGTCATTCATTCCTTTATTTCTTAGTTTCCTCGCTAGACCTCCATCAAGCTTAAAAAACAAAACACCCTAGACCCTCTTTCAAGATAAATTTGTACATTTTTCGATAGAAAAATGTCCCGGCCGAAGGCCGTTTCCTCTTACATTTTCAGGCTCGCTATCGCTCGCCAGGAAAAGATCGAAACCAAAATGGCACGAACTGTCATAAAATTGACAAAGAAATGGGGCGAAAGGTGTTACAATGGCAAAACTAATGGGCCAAACGTCTTTTAATCTCAAAACAAATGGGGCTTAACACGAGGGAGAAAGGGGTCCAGACAAACGACCCGTCTCCCCTTAAGAGTCAACTTGACAATATCTGGATCCCTTAACTTAAATGAATAAAAGAAATCGGGCTGAAATTCCTCTCATTTGGGAAGAGTCCACCAGGTAATAGGATGTGGATATTTACAGCCAGTTTGCTCTATCCTTAACTTCTTATAATTCAAAATAATTAAAAGCAATCAGGCTGACATTCCTGTCATTTGGGAAGAGTCCACCAGGTAAGAGGATGTGGATATTTACAGCCAGTTTGCTCTAGTCCCTCTTGAGTTACGAAGTGGTCAGGGATGGAGATTACTGTCAAGTTGGTTGGTGCTGCCTATACTGTCCGGTAATAACAGTCGTAGTATTAATGCTAACAAGGCAAATTATTAAATATCTATAGCATTATTAAGAGTCAAACACACACACACACAGCCCGTAGCCTAGTAGGTAGAGCTCTCGTCTCACACACGAGGGGTCGGGGGTTCAATCCCCGGCCGGGCGGAGACAAATTGGGCTTGTCTCCTTTCATGTGTTAGCCTCGGTTCACCTAGCTGTAAATAGGTACCTGGAATAAGTGGACGACGTTGTGACGTCCCATCTGGGGGTTGGCAAAAATGGTACGAGGCGAGATGGGTATCATATGGTTCACCTAAGCTGATGGCTACCTAAGCCTTCGGGCGAGACGGTACCGTCTATAGTGAGAATGGTACCATACAGATCCACCCTAAGCCTTCGTTTCCGATGTCGCCAATTGGCTAAAAATACAGACTACACACACATCCACAGCCATTCCAACGATACATATAACACCTACACATATAGGAGGCGGGAAATAACGAGCATGCTCACTCCCGCAATACAACTAGAGTAAGTACACACACACACACACACACACACAAGATCTTTATGTAGTAATATTAACTAAAGTCTCATGCATTTATTTTTGCCGAAAATTAGTGTTTTGTTAAGGGGAGGTTTTTGGTTCGTTCCCTAGAATTCCATCAATCTTAAAATTACACCCCCTAGACCCCCTTTCAAGATAAATTTGTACATTTTTCGATAGAAAAATGTCCCGGCTGAAAGCCGGTTCCTCTTAAATTACAGGCTCGCTATCGCTCGCCAGGATAAAATCGACACCTGAATTGCACGAAAGGTCTTAATATGGGGTGAAAGTTCTTAAAATCGCTAAACTAATGGGGCAAACGTTTTATAATATCAAAAGCAATGGGGCTAAACATGAGGGAGAAAGGGGTCCAGAAAAAAATCCCTCAAGTGGAGATCTCCCCTTAAGCAAAGCCAGCACATTGTTTAGTTGGTATAATAGCTTGCTTGTCCACTTAGCATAAATTATACCATTAGGAGCGGAAAATTAAATTGTGCTTTTTCGAACAGGATTTGAAAAAGATTACCTTCGTTCCCTGGTAATTTTCATGAATAGGCAAGAGTCAGAGCGTAATAAAATGATATATCCCTGAAGGTACAGTAATAGAGTTTTCCAATGACACCTGGATCGTTTCTGTGCCACGTTTCGTTGTCTTGTAACGATCTTCCATAGGTCCGCCAAAATCGCTAAAAACGAGCGGTTTTTGCTATGTGTAAGTCTGCAGTACTGTACATACATACATACATACAAGTTTAAAGACCGTTTTGTCCATAGAGAATATGGTTACAGTCTCACGTCCTAAATGGCGGCTTTCCAGGCGACCCTGTCAAGAGCTGCCTCTGTTGTCAAGTTCTTTATTTTAAGATCGGACTGAAGTACCTGATCCCACGTCATGCTAGGTCCACTCCTACGAGCAGCTTCCCCCACCTTCACAGTCCGGCATTTCTTCACCCAGTTCTGATCATCCATTCTCTCCATGTGTCCAAACCAACCAAGTGGTGTGAGAGAAGACAGTCTCGCAGATCAGTGCGTTGGATGAGATCCTCCCGTGCTCCCAGGCTACATAATAGGCGGATTTGGGTGTCCGTCAGGTGACTTGCACCACACCAATGGTGTTAAATAAGGGTAATAACTGACCTGTTGTGTATGGTGACGTGTGTTGGGGTCTTGTAGGCTCTGTGCGGTTATTGTAGTGACGGAGGTGGCTGTAACGTGGGGTACCTCTCCTACTGTTGTTGTACCACTTGCTGGCGTACCACTGCCATCGTCTCCCGCACCTCCTGTACCTCCTCCTTCACCCTGTGGAATATATGCTGGGTTTTTGCACTGACTCACTCACACTCTCTCTGTCTGTCTCACACACACACACACGTGAAACGATATTCCCAATTTTTCTTCTAATCAACAGCACACGGTATCACACACAAATACTGCCCTCTCTCCCTCCCTGCCCACCCCAAACCAGCTTCCAGAAACACATCCATACTCATATCTCTCACCGTTCCATCCACTCACTCATAGACAACACGCAGCTGCAGGCACGACCTCCCGAAATCCATCCTTCTGAATCCTCCCTTCCTCGCGAGGATAGTCCACCTGGCCAGGCTGAGATGTGGGCACCATCCAGTCTCTTCTGAGCTATCAGAAGAGACTGGATGACTCCGTCGACGACACCTACCCAGGTTGTAACACAGCACCCCATACTATTAAACACATCATAGAAGACTGCATTTCACACAACCACTTATTCATATTTTTTCACCAACCAAATTTACTGTTAAACTCAATTAATTAAATCAACAAATACATGTGGCACTCCAAGGACTCCAACCTGGGATACTCACACCATAATTCTGCGCATTTATGCATTATGCCAACAACATGATCTACACTCCTTGAGAGCTCTGTGGGAAAGCCCGATCGTGGCCATGGCCTTCCTTAGGGACTCGGGGATGTTCGGCCAGGCAGCTTAGGGAACAACAACAATAACAACAGCTGAGCTCTGGGACTCTCTCTCTGAATCCATCATTCCCTCATCCAATGACTTGGATTGCTTCCAACTCTGTGTGTCCAGTCATTTTGGCTCGAACGTCCCTTGATTTTGGCCCTGTCACTCTTTCAACTCTGGGGGAGGCACTCGTCACAGGCAGTTTTGCATTTTGTCTCCCTTACTCACATACAGAAAAAAAAAAATACAATCTCTTAATTTTATCCACTTCTCTCTCTCATACACACACACTATCTCTCTCTCTCTCTCTCTCTCTCTCTCTCTCATACACACACACTATCTCTCTCTCTCTCTCTCTCTCTCTCTCTCATACACACACACTATCTCTCTCTCTCATAAATAGACAATCTCTCATAAATAATTTGTTAAAGGTGAATTCCAGGGATGAAACCAATTCAAACTACAATGTCCATTGGGATCTGCTTGGTTTTAGGTAGATGATACTGAAGAACTTTCATCAATTTGTTTTAACAATATAGAAATATAGTTTATCTAAGTTATTTTATGTGGCGCGAACTGGCGTGTTTACCATGACGTAACTGTAGCCAATGGCGGGAACTCTCGACATGGGAAATGGGTGAATCTGTGTTTTTATTTAATTTGAGAAACTTATAATTTGTATGCATGTTTACAGCTCAACATTTGGCTTCACCACTGTCTGGTCAAGGGACCACGATATATAAATTGAACAGAAAACTATATTATCATTACGAAATAGGCCTTAGAACCGACCTGCCTCAACTGTGGACCAGGCTAAACATGCATAAACACTGCATGTATGTTAATTGCTGGCGAGCTGGGATTATTTCTTGATGTGCACCACATCATCAGGACGTTGGTCGATCTTTTGCAGAGCTTGAGTATTGAATTGAAAGGTATTAATTACGAAAAACAGACCTCACTGTTCAGGACCGCATATCTTGTTTACAAACGGCGTCTCTACACAATGGAGTCACTCCAGCTGGCTGAAAATGCCAATTCGTCACCAACGACTATATATATTAGTTTTTTGTTCTGGAGTTCAATGGAATTATATCGATATTGGCCATATAGGCCTACATAAACTACAGTATATTCATGCCAAGTTATCACCCTGCATTAATCTTTGTTTTTTCGTTCATCCCTGTAGTTCACCTTTAACTTATCTGACTCGTACAAATAATCTTATATCTCGCTCTCTCATTGTTGAATCACACATTTACATATCTGGTACTCAAAATCATAAAAAAAAAAAAAAAAAAAATGCAATAATTCAACATGCACTAGAAACCCCATGCATTATATTCTGGCAACTATTAGACCATTTTATTCAGCCTAGGAAGGATGTCTACCCATTAAAAAGGCTATACAGACTATCTCTAATACGCCTTTGAGCCACCACACATCCTGCTTAAGCTCCCAAAAAATATATTCAGCTGAGGAAGGACGTCTACCCATTAAAAGGGCTGCAGACTATCTCTTTAACCCTTGTCTAGCGGGGTGTTTTGGGCTCATTTGGGCATATTCAGGCCCTCCTGCATGATAAATCAAGCATCTGCATGAAAAAACAAATTAATTAGCAAAAAACTAGGCGCTAAAAGCTTCAAAATGAGACCAGAACGAGCTACGTAGCACTCGTGGTTCTCTTGCAGTGATGCCACGAACATGGGAGTTTAGCATATATCGGTATATTTTTCCCAGCTATGCTCACTACTGGCTACACTGCCGGCCTCTCGAGAACACAGGGAACATGAGTTAATGGGCGGCGGTAAGCCCTGGGAGTCGGCTGTCTGGCCCGCTGCGCTCCCAGCCATTTGCACTCAATTTTAACCCTTTAAAAGCCTTAATAATGCTCCTAACTTGCTGCAAATTGGTGCACGACTTAAGTCGAGCGCCGCCAATAAGGGGTTAACACAACCCTTGGAGCCACCACACATCCTTCCTAAGCTCAAAAAAATGGTCCAAATGTCGCTGAAATCCGATAAATAAAAATTACTTCACCGGTACTAAAAGGGTTAGTGGGAGTTCAAAATAAAATACTTCACACCGGTACTAAAAGGGTTAGTGGGAGTTCAATATAAAAATAATAAAAATAAACGATATTTTTATTAAATTCACACCAAAGACTAATAAATAATAATAGTACCCCAAAATAAGTAAAGAAAAGCATGCATAAATACACATAATAAACAAAATATATCCTATATATAATGTATATATATGGAAATGTATATATACTGTATATATATATATAAATTAATAACTAATAAAATCATGCACATGTAAAATAATAATTAATACAAATTAGGAAAGCATACCAATTGTCATGCAAAATAATATTGAAAAAGCTAAACCAATGATTAATTCAAAATTAGGAAGGTGAAATGCAATTAGTTGGATGAAATAGGGGTGAAAAAGGAGGTAAATTAGATATTATATATATATATATATTTGATATTACAGTACTATACACGGGTTCAAACAGGTAGGTCAGAAATTGTGAATCGTAACCTCTGTAACTCAAAACTGGCTGAAGCAAATGGGCTGTAAATAACCACACCTAGTCCCTGGCTGACCCTTCCCAAATGGTAGAAATATTAGCTGGATTACTCTAGTCGTTTATGAGTTACAGAGGTTAATGTTCAAGAGTTTTGGAATACGGTAAAATAAAATACTTAGAACCATTATTCCAAATTTTGCAAGATTAGAACTAAGTAAGATAGACGAAATTAACAGCAAGACAGATCGTTTGTTTGGTCAACAATAATAGAGCCGAGTAAGCAAGGCTGACCGTTTGTTTGGTCTATTAATTCATTTATTCATATATTGGTTTAGTTTCCTCCCTAGACCTCCATCAAGCTTAGAAAAACACCCCCTAGACCCACCTTGAAGATAAATTTGTAAATTTCCCGGCCGAAGGCCGATTCCTCTTCAAATTGCAGGCTCGCTATCGCTCGCCAGGAAATAATCAATACCTAAATGGCATGAAAGGTCTTAAAATTTGTTTCCACATAGCGATTTTGATAAGTTAATTTGACTTTATATTGTCTTTGTCCCAATTTTGGTTTGTTTAGTTTGCAAGTTTGACATTTTAATTGACAACGAAACTGGGGGGAAATGTGCTTAACAGAATAACATTGTCTAATAAGTAGCAAGATAAACAGCAAGACAGATCCTCAAAGCAAGAAACCCTAAAATAATAGACCCTAGGAAGTTACATAGACCGCCGCCAGCACACACCAATACACCCCTTCCGTACTGGCAACGTCAATTCATTTTCATTCAGGCTATACAGTATTGTATTTAGACAATTTTGTAGTTTAACCCAGGAAATCCGGTGGGCCTCATATGATCCCGATCGCTGTGTCCGGGGCCCTTTTGGTACAGGCAAACTTCATAATTCAGCAGCTACTGATCGAGATCACCTAGAACAGTCCACTCAATTGCAAATTGTACAACTTTTTGTTGTCTGTAGACTGCCGTTGAGATGACATCGATACAAGTGGTTGCCGTGTTATGATGATTTTGCATATTTTGCCTTCCCTTCTGGGATCATGGCGCCAGGCAATAGATAGATACTGTAGGTAGATAGATTTTGCCTCATATGAGGCCTCCTGGATTCCTACCATTTTTTGTTTTGCCTCATATGAGGCCTCCTGGATTCCTACCATTTTTTGTTTTGCCTCATATGAGGCCACCTGGATTCCGAGGGTTAACAAGGATCTGTGGCAGTATAAAGGGTTAGGTGAGATAGTTCAAAGCCTATTAGTTGCTACATGCATTTTTGCTTAACAGAATAGAATTGTCTAATAATAGCCAGAATAAAATTAAAGAGACGTCGCAAGACAAATTGTTCGAAGCAAGAAACCCGAAAGCACCCAAACCGCCACCAAAGCTTAAAAGACCACAAGACCGAAATAATAAGCTTGAGAAAGACGTCACAGCCCAAAGCAAGTCAAGACATTATACAAAATTCCGAGGCAAACTTCAATAATCGGTTTCATTGTCGATGGTAATTCAGGAGCAATTTATAGCGAGGCCTTCCCGAGGGTTAAGGGGAGGCAGACCGTTTGTTTGGTCTATTAATTCATTTATTCATATATTTTTTTAGTTTCCTCCCTAGACCTACAGTTCATCAAACTTAGAAAAAAAAACTAGACCCTTCAAGATAAATTTGTACATTCCTCTTAAATTTGCAGGCTCGCTTTCGCTCGCCAGGAAATAATCGACACCTAAATGGCACGAAAGGTCTTTAAATTGACAACAAAATGGGGCGAAAGGTGTTAAAATCGCCAAACTAATGGGCCGAACGTCTTATAATTTCAAAACTAGTGGGGCTAAACATTAGGGAGAAGGTGGTCCAGGAAAACGGTCTGCCTCCCCATTAGTTACTCCTTCCATTGATCTATGCATTACATAGCACAGTTGGAATATATGTACATGCTCAGATTGATATGCAGGATTCAAAACTGCATAATGAATCGTAGGCGTGTGCATATTTCTTTAACTGTCTTGATAGCGTAATGCTTAGTGTGCGGGATTTCGGTGTGAGTGTCCTGGGTTGGAGTCCTTGGAGTGCCACATGTATTTGTTGATTTCATTAATTGAGTTTAGATGCGAAGTTGGTTGGTGTAAAAATATAATTATTATAGATGTAGTGACACTCTAGATGTTGGGCACCCGTCTTTCAACAGCTTCCCACCCCTATTCTCTCCAACTCTTTAACCCAAGAGTGAACTGATTTTCCTTGTCTTTCTTCCACTTAACACGTAAACTCTGGAACTCTCTTCCTTAATCTATCTTTCCCTCATCCTATGACTTGAAATGCTTCAAGCTCCATGTGTCCAGACGTTTTGTCTCTAACGTACCTTGAAATGACCACTTGCGAGTTTCAGGCTATATGGAAGTTGGAGCCGTGAACATAGATATTAAACAGAAATGCAATAATAATGTAAATCTCTGATGGATATCATGGTATGTTGAATTGGGTTTTATGTATTTATAAATGTACTACGACCGTATTTTACCTGTAAATTATGTTAAATATCCATGTATTTTGGGAATTTTTGGCACTGGTCTCGGCAACTAGACTGAAGGTATATTACGTTAGCCGGCTGAATTTTGACAAAGTGTAAATTTTGAAGCTTGCAGACCATAATTGCCCGTAAAGATTGCTCGAGATAGCGTTCGTGTGACTCCGGCTTTACTCCTCCATATGCATAGGGGAAAAAACAAAAAAAGGATATCGACTAACTAGGAATAATCTAATATCTTATTTCACTCCCAACACCAAACACCTCCCAATGAAAGTAATGAAAGCATGTGATCCTCCCGGGATTCAAACCTGGGTTACCACATACATATCTTAAACACTCTAACCATGACACCATCAAGACAATTTAGGAATTGGTTAAAAACTACAGAAATTACCACTGACAATGTTGAAAGTTTGCGTTACGGACCATAGACTTTCTCACCGCCACCTCCCCCAAGCAACAATGCCCACAAGACCGACCTGGCTGG
Source organism: Paralithodes platypus (assembly GCA_032716605.1). Taxonomy (NCBI): domain Eukaryota; kingdom Metazoa; phylum Arthropoda; class Malacostraca; order Decapoda; family Lithodidae; genus Paralithodes; species Paralithodes platypus. The sequence continues at coordinate 37,648,699 of CM064582.1, read as the reverse complement.
ACTCTGCCGTGACCTGCACCTCGCCCGTGGACAGATCCTCCACGCGGCTGATAACGTCCGTGCTCACCCCCCCGCTGGGGTCCTGGACAAAGGTCTTCTTGGTGGTAGTCTTGACGATCTTGGGCTCGAATCCCGGTGCGGCCGAATCCTTGGGGTCGAATCCCTGTGCGGCCGAATCCTTGGGTCCGTAGGGTGATCCGAGGGCCGGGTTGATGATCGTTGACGCGTTGGAGCGATCAAGTTCCGAAGCGTTCAACCCCCCGGAGCGATCTTGGGGCGATCCGAAGGCTGGATTCATGATGGTCGAGGCGTTTGAGCGATCCATGTCCAAGTTCTGGGCGGCTGGGTTGGCTAGGGTGGTAGAGGCGTTGGAGCGATCTAGGTCCACGTCGATGTCTCGGGGTTCCGTCCCGGCGCGGTTCTCGACCACGACGCTCTCGGCGCTCGAGTCAGAGGAGGAGGAGGAGGAGGAATCGCTGGAGGAGTCGCTGGAGGAGGACGACGACGAACTCTCGGCCTTCCGCGAGCCGAAGATTCCGAAGCGCTTCTTTTTCTTCTTCTTTTTGTCCTTGTCTTTTTTGTCTTTCCCGGACGCTTTGGCTTCCTTAGGGGAGAGTTTGCCGGACATCTTGGCTTCTTTAGGGGAGAGTTTTGAGTCCTTCGAGGAGAGTTTTGAGTCCTTTGAGGAGAGTTTTCCGGCCTTAGGGGAGAGTTTAGAGTCCTTTTTGTCCTTAGCCTTGCCCTTTTTGTCTTTGGGGGATAATTTGTCGTCCTTTGAGTCCTTCTTCTTCTTCTTCTTGCCTTTGCCTTTCTTAGAAGCGGCCAAGGCGACAGAACCCTCGAGGGCCGTCGGGGATGTCTCCAGGGACGTCTCCATGGCCTCTTCCACCCCGTCGCGTCCCCCTGGTGGCGTGGACTCGAACCCGTCTTTACCTTGCCCGTGTTTCCCTTGCTGCGGAGACTCAAATCCGTGCTTACCCCCAGCGCCGCCGCGAGTGCCTGCCGGGGACTCGAACCCGCGCTGACCCTTGTTGGGGGAATCGAACCCACCATCACCGCCGGCGGGAGTTCCTTCCGGGGATTCGAACCTCTGCTTCTTGGGGTCGCGGGCTGTACCAGGCGACACATCAGGGGCCGCTCCGAGGGAACTCTTTCGGCGTTCTGGATCAACAATAGCCTCGACCTCCCCCGGGGCGTAGTTGAATGCTCGAGCTTGTCCCCTCTTGCGTTCCCCTTCCTCGGTCCCTGCCCCCGATTGGGGGGATCCAGGGCCCCCCGCCTTGTCGTAGGAGAACCCGTGGCCCGTCGGAGAGTAAGGACGTCGGGGCTCGCTGTCCAGTTCCTCGTAGGAGTATTGCCTCGTGAACGGGGGGGAATCGGGGCTTCCGGCGGCGGTTCCATTCTTGTTGGCAGCGTCGTGCGAGGGTTTCCGGCCGTCAGAGTCCGGGTTGGCTACCGAGGCGTCTTGGAATACCGTCCGTGTGGTTTTGACGAAGGGATCGGCGCCCCCCTTCGACTCCAGGGTCTTGTACCCGGGCGGGGGGGTCGAATGAGGGGGACCCGGGCGCGAATCCTTTTTTTTTTTTTTTTTTTTAAGGGATGGAGGGAAAGAGGGGGAGAGAAACAAAATAATAAGCAAACAAAACAAAATATAAAGCATGCCCAAAAATTAAAAAACAATTGTACTTCGACAAATCATAAAGACAATTATTAATTTCAAATACAATAACTAATTTAATACCACAAAAACAAAAAAATTACCACTAGCCATTACATGTCACTATACTGTAGGTAGCGCCAGCGAACTTGACAATAATCCTGACCCCTTAACTTCTCATAACTCAAAAGGACCTAGAGCAAACTGGCTGTAAATATCCACACCTATTCCTGGTATAGACTCTTCCCAAATCATAGAAATGTCAGCCCGATTACTTTCATTCATTTTTAACCCCTTAACACCTCCTGTACCAACGACGGTTATAGCCGTCAGTAGATAATTAATTCCACAGTCCCAGCGACGGCTGTAGCCGTCAGTAATGTACTTTCCTTGTAACTGCCTGTATCAGGCAGTGCCTGGTACCACGACCGTTTGAGCACTGCTATAGAGTTGGCAACACTTCTCAGCTTATATCCTAGCCTCTGTTGGCTGGGGGAGCCAGTGTTCCTTCATCTCTTGAGGTGGAAAGAGTTGTTCTATCCTGCCATTTTGGCCACATTGCTTGGGACTGGGGGAGACTTTTATTACTGTCCCCTACGGTACTTCATGGGTTAAGGACGGGCATGTTTATTGACATGACCGTGCTGCTGGGCGGGTATATTTACCGAAAACGAGCTTCATTCCGTGCTCTTTTCCATGCATAAACAAGAGCCAGAGCGTAATACAATTATATGTCCGTGAAAGGGCAATAATAGAGCTTTCCAATGACACCTGAATCATCCTGGTACTACCACGGGTATATCCTGTAGCAATCGCGTAACCGGAGGTGAAAATACCCTAAAATAAGGTAATTTCAGTAGTTTTTTCCTTGTCTCGCGAGGACGGGCGTTGGTGGGGAGACGGCGGTGGTCCCAGACAAGGTCCAGTGGTGGTGCCGAGCGGTTGAAGCCCAGCTATCGTCCTCCCAATGCGCGGACTCTCTCTCAGAGCTCATAACGTACTCAAAATGGTGCCCTTCATATGACGGGCACTGTCGGTTAAGGGTTAATTATGAGAAGTTAAGGGACCAAGAAAATTGTCAAGTTCGTTGGCGCTACCCATAGTAAACAATTAAGAAAGGCTAATTAATTAAATATTTTTTTTTTACTATCGGTAAATCCCAACATTTAAAAAGCACACACCCAAACACATAGATGATATAATATAATCAAAGTAAAACTATACCGGTATATATATATATATATATATATATATATATATATATATATATAAAACTACATCCCATTCAGTACCAGGGACGTCCCTTTTTATAATTTAGCAGGAAACTATTAAGACAATTATATTCAGCTTAGGAAGGACCTCTAGCAATAATATGGCTTTAACCCTTGGGATCCGGGGGGCCTCATGTGAAGTTTGGTATTTTCAAACTTCATAATTCAGTAGCTACTGATTCAGACCACCTAGAGCAGTCAATTTTTTTGCAAATTGTAGAACGTTTTCTTGTCTGTAGACTGCCGTTGAGATGACATCGCTACGTTGCGTGGTTGCCGAGTTCTGATGATTATATCAGCGACTTTTTAGCCGTGCATTTTGCCTCACATGAGGCCTCCCTGATTCCAAGGGTTAACTACCACAGATCCTTCCTAAGCTGCATAACATCGTCAAAATATAGCTAGACTAAAATATAACACACATCGCAGGTACTCAAAGGGATAGATACCGGTATATATACTGTACATATATAAATTATCATAATCAAATTAACCACTTACAGTATATAAACAAAAATCAAAATTAGCACTAAAATAAAACACACTACAGGCATAAAAAAAACAATATGCAAAATTTTGAAATTAACAAAACTATATAATTAATTTTCGATAAATAAAAACACACTCGACAAAATGCTTGAATTTTCTTGCACATGCCAAATGAAAAAAAAAAAAAAAAAAAAAAACGGGTAATTCTCGTACACTCTCTCTCTCTCTTTAAAACCTTACCTTAGTTACTCTCTCTCTCTCTCTCTCTCAAATCTTTCTTTACTACTTTACCTTAGCTTCTCTCTCTCTCTAATCTGTCTTTACTACTTTACCTTAGCTTCTCTCTCTCTCAAATCTGTCTTTACTACTGTACCTTAGCTTCTCTCTCTCTCTAATCTTTCTTTACTACCACACCTTAGCTTCTCTCTCTCTCTCTCTTTCTTTACTGTTTCTTACCTTACCTGCTCTCTCTCTCTCTCTCTCTCTCAGTACTGTATTTTGCACACTGTAATAAGTGTACTGCATTAAACAGTCTCTCTCCTTCCACTTCCAGTATCTCCTCGGAATGGACCGCAAGTCTCTGAAATATTAACTATTCCTTGTAACTCTCTCTCTCTCTCTCTCTCACTGTCTCTCTTCTTCTTCTTTTCTATCATTTCCATATCTACTAGAATTATTAAATCTATGTACATCTCTATCTTCTTTGCTATCCTTTCCTTCCACTGTCCCTTACTCTCGGGTTAGCCATATCTACTAGAATTATTAAATCCTGACCACCTCGTTTGGATCGTAAGATCTGCGTGGTCAGTGTATCTATGTAAATATCTCTCTCTCACTCTTACCTTAGCAGCCGCCGCCTCTTTCTCCTTCTCGGCTTGGGCCATTTTCTCCGCCCGTTTCTGGGTTGCCCGCTTCAAGTCCGACATGGGCAGCACCGCTATGCCTCCAATCGGCCGCTGTCAACAAATGTTACCGGGTTAGCAATAATCCCCACAGATCCTTCCTAAACTGCATAGACTTCACTCTGATTAGGAAGGACCTATAGCAATATTAAGGGGAGGTATTTAGTTTGTTTCCTAGACCTCCATCAACCTTAAAATTACACCCCCTTGAGTCCCTTTCAAGATAAATGTGTACATTTTTCGGTAGAAAAATTCGGCCGGGTTCCTCTTAAATTACAGGCTCGCTATTGCTCGCCAGGATAAAATCGACACCTAAATGGCACGAAAGGTCTTAGTATGGGGTGAAAGTTCTTAAAATCGCTAAACTAATGGGGCAAACATTTTATAATATCAAAAACAATGGGGCTAAACATGAGGGAGAAAGGGGTCAAGAAAACAATCCCTCAAGTGGAGATCTCCCCTTAAGGCTTTTCAGACTATCCCAACCAACCCTCTTGACTACAGTACCCCGGATCCTTCCTAAGCTGCTTCATAACATCGTCTAAATATAGCTACAATCATAGACTACAGCAGATCTGGACTGGACCCAAAAATGGAGCTTTGCAGTAAGGGACCCAAAATGGAGCTTTGCAGTAAGGGACCCAAAATGGAGCTTTGCAGTGAGGAACCCAAAATGGAGCTTTGCAGTAAGGGACCCAAAATGGAGCTTTGCAGTGAGGGACCCAAAATGGAGGTTTGCAGTAAGGAACCCAAAATGGAGCTTTGCAGTAAGGAACCCAAAATGGAGCTTTGCAGTCAGGGACCCAAAATGGAGCTTTGCAGTCAGGGACCCAAAATGGAGCTTTGCAGTCAGGGACCCAAAATGGAGCTTTGCAGTAAGGGACCTAAAATGGAGCTTTGCAGTAAGGAACCCAAAATGGAGGTTTGCAGTAAGGAACCCAAAATGGAGCTTTGCAGTAAGGAACCCAAAATGGAGCTTTGCAGTGAGGGACCCAAAATGGAGCTTTGCAGTCAGGGACCCAAAATGGAGCTTTGCAGTCAGGGACCCAAAATGGAGCTTTGCAGTAAGGGACCTAAAATGGAGCTTTGCAGTGAGGGACCCAAAAATGGAGGTTTGCAGTAAGGAACCCAAAATGGAGCTTTGCAGTAAGGAACCCAAAATGGAGCTTTGCAGTGAGGGACCCAAAATGGAGCTTTGCAGTCAGGGACCCAAAATGGAGCTTTGCAGTCAGGGACCCAAAATGGAGCTTTGCAGTAAGGAACCCAAAATGGAGCTTTGCAGTGAGGGACCCAAAATGGAGCTTTGCAGTCAGGGACCCAAAATGGAGCTTTGCAGTAAGGAACCCAAAATGGAGCTTTGCAGTAAGGAACCCAAAATGGAGCTTTGCAGTAAGGAACCCAAAATGGAGCTTTGCAGTAAGGGACCCAAAAGAGAGCTTTGCAGTAAAGGGACCCAAAATCGGAGAACGAACCCCGAAACTGCGACAATATCACATTTTTCGCGGTTTCGAGGTTCAGATTAACTTGTTGATGTAGTAATGTGCACCCGATGTGGTGGATTGTGTTCTTATATCTCATACATTTTATTTTAGTCAGCGTTGCTTCCACACAGCGATTTTGATAAGTTAATTTGTCTTTGTCCCAGTTTTGGCTTGTTTAGTTTGCAAGTTTTACATTTTAATCCATATATTTTTTTAGTTTCCTCCCCTAGACCTCGATCAAGCTTAGAAAAATACCCCCTAGACCCCCCTTCAAGATAAATTTGTACATTTTTCGGTAAAAAAAAAGTTTTGGGTTGTTTAGTTTGCAAGTTTGACATTTTAATTAGTCTATGGTCAATGTTAATGGGCTCTTTTGAAATAGTGAGGTTAATAATTGGAACAATGATTTACTTACCTTTATTGATGGCTAAACACGAGGGAGACAGGAGTCCAGAAAACAACCCTTAAGGTGAGACTGGCCGTTTGTTTGGTCTATTAATTCATTTATTCATATATTTTGTTTTTAGTTTCCTCGCTAGACCTCCATCAAGCTTAGAAAAACACCCCCAAGATAAATTTTTACATTTTTCGGTACAAAAATGTCCCAGCCGAAAGCTGGTTCCTCTTAAAATTGCAGGCTCGCTTTCGCTCGCCAGGAAATAATCTATACCTAAATGGCACGAAAGGTCTTAAAATTGACAACGAAATGGGGCGAAAGGTGTTGAAATCGCCAAACTAATGGGCCGAACGTCTTATAATCTCAAAACTAGTGGGGCTAAACATGAGGGAGAAGGGGGTCCAGAAAAACGGTCTGCCTCCCCTTAACCCCTTCGGTCATTTCCGTCAGCTATATTTAAACAATTTTGTGCCGTTTAGGAAGGATCTGTGGTAGCAAAAATGGGTTAAGTGAGATGGCACGAAGCCTGGTAATTACTGGAGGTCCTTTGGAAACTGAATAAAGTTGAGTAATAGTAGCAAGAATAAAGTTAAAAAGACATAGCCGATACTGAAGGGGTTAAGGGAGCCCACCTCGCTTTTTTTCTCTATCTCTCACTCTCTTTTTGGCTTGTATCCATTCAGCCTACTGTTTTAAGATGTTTATCCCCATCCAGGTGTCAATATTTTCCTGGCGAACAGTAGTGAGCCAGCATATATATATTTTTGTTTTGACAGCAAGCTAAATTTGTACATTTTTCGATAGAAAAGTGTCTCCGGCGAAGCCGGATTTCTCCATACAATGCTGGCTCGCTATTGCTCGCCAGGAAGTAATGGACACCTGGATGGGGATAAACGTTGTAAAACCGTTGGCTGAATGGGGCCCAATGGATACCGGCTTTAGTGTTACCTACTACCAATAACCTAGAACAGTACCCCCTCCTACCTTTGCCGACTCAGCTTCGTAACTCGCCCCTTCCTCCGAACTTAGCGAGGAATTAGACGAGCCTTCCCCGTCTTCCTTCTGTTTGTGGGACTTCTATAGTGAGTCAGATAGATAGAGAGAGAGAGAGAGAGAGATACATGCAGTTAGTACCCAGGCATCCTATTGGTTAGTTCACAATGCAAGCAGTAAACTGGTCTATCATTGGTCCATACACATCATCATCATCAATCTGCCGCCTTGCTTCCAGAGTAAGCGCCCTAAAAGGTCTGTTCATGACAGAAACAGCCTCCAGGCTCCCATACATGCCTCCACTGACCCACTCCACTAAGTGGAGCTGGTGAACAGGTTTTGTTACCTAGGAGATACCATCTCTGCCGGTGGTGGGGCCGAGGCTGCCACTGTTGCTAGAATTAGATGTGGCTGGGGGAAGTTCAGAGAACTGCTGCCAATCCTGACCATGAAAAGAATGCCTCTCCCCCTGAAGGGAAAGGTGTATGCCTCATGTGTTAGAAGTGCAATGACGGATGCCTCAGAAACATGGGCCGTTAAAGTAAAGGATGTCAACAGAATGGAACGTAATGAGATGAGAATGGTGAGATGGATGTGTGGGGCCAAACTGCAGGATAGAATAACAAATGATGAGATGAAGAGACGTTTAGGTATAAAGAGTATTAGCGAGGTGATGCGTACAAGTAGACTGGGATGGTATGGACATGTGGAGAGAATGGATGAACAAAATTGGGTGAAAAGATGCAGGTCTGTGATTGTGGAGGAAGCTGCACCAAGGGGTGGACCGAGGAAGACCTGGGATCAGACTATACGTGCCGATCTCAAATCCAAGAACTTGACAAGCGAAGCAGCCCATAACAGGGTTGCCTGGAACGCCGCCATTAGGACAAGAGACTGAAACTGCACGTATGTTTCTTACAGTTTCTTACAGTAGATCCTCTGGAAAAAGGCAAACTAGGCCTGTGTATCCAGCTCAGTACCAGTACTTGCACTGCTGCGGTCGTTCACGGTGTTGGCGGCGGCGGTAGCAGACGCAAAATTTTTACTATTCTGTATTTTTGCTTTATAATCAAACTTCAAATCTTGTCTTCCCCATGCTTTATCAAGATTACTTTCAAACTCCCTTATTGATTCGGAATCGACTACATACTGGGGCAGTGCGTTCCACTCATTTACCACTATCACAAAATGAGTTCTTTGCCTTCTCAAGCCTATTTCTTTCTTTGTAAATTTTCTTAGAGTGTCCTCTCGTTCTTGTTCCCTCCCGCATCGAGAAGATACCTTCACACACATCCTCATCATACTTTCCTGACACTATCTTAAAAGTCTCAATCATATCCCCTCTCTTTCTCCTATATGCCAGTGTCCTCAACCTCTGCTCATAGCCCGCGTTCTTCAACGTTGGTACTAGCTTGCTAGCTCTCCTATGCACTTTCTCCACTGCTTCCATATCCTTTACCATATATAGAGCCCACACCTGGTTCGCATATTCCAGGTGCGGCCTAACCAGCGCTGTATAGAGATTCCTGAAGATTTCTTCGTCAAGTGACACAAATGTCCTCCTTATCAGCCCTACAATTCTATTGGCTTTGTTTATCTTTTCCGCTAAATGTTCTGAGAAATTTAACTTATTGTCTATCACTACTCCTATATCCTTTTCTGCATTCACTTCCTCCATCGCTTCATACATACTGTATCCTACCTTGTCTATCTTGCTTGTCCCAATCTGCATGTACTTGCATTTTTTTGGATGAAAAGGCATTAACCAATGTTCAGACCATCCCTTCATGCCCTCCACATCTCCTTGAAGCAAACCCACATCTTCCTTACTCCTCACTCTTCTATACAGCTTAGTGTCATCCGCATACAGGTATACTTCACTTCCATTAGTTATAACTTCAGGTAAGTCGTTGATAAATATAACGAACAGTAGTGGTCCCAACACAGATCCCTGAGGAACCCCACTTGTAATTTCCCTCCACCCCGAGCCTATTCCATTCACCAGCACCCTCTGTCTCCGATCTTTCAGGAAGGCTTCTATCCATTTCACACATTTCTCCCCTATATTATAGCTTCTAACTTTCTCTATTAACCTTTTATGTGGGACCTTATCGAAGGCCTTCATAAAATCGCAATATACCACGTCTATTACATCACCATCCTCTAGAATTTGCATCCAATCATCTACCACCTTAATTAACTGTAGTACCGTCGACCTCCCCGGCAAGAATCCGAACTGTCTCCCACTGAAAAGTTGGTTTGATTTCATAATTATGCTCCATTATTCCTTCTCTAATTACCGTTTCCATTAGTTTACACACAACACTTGTCATCTATAATTTCCTGGGTCATTTCTCTTTCCCTTCTTAAATATAGCTGTTATGTTCGCCTCTCTCCAGTCCATCGGGATTTGTCCTGTATTAAACGATACCTCAAATAACATTTTCAATGGCTCTACTAACATCTCACCTCCTTCCTTTATGATTCTTGGGTGTATCCCATCCGGTCCCGGGGACTTACTTCTGTTCATTTTTTCTATAGCCCTTCTTATTCTAGCATGGGAAAACTCAATTAGTTCTAGTGCCGGTGCCTGTTTGATGGGAATATTTGGCACTGCATCATCCGACTCTACTGTTAGTACCCCCCCAAAGTATTTCCCCCAGCACCTCTGCTTTCTCCTTATCCGTCTCCGCTCTATTCCCATCATCCAACCCCCCTACCAGCTCTGGGATCCCTACTCTTCTTGTTAACTTTTCCTGAATGTACTTCCAGAATATTTTTGGATTATCCTTCACGTTTCTTGCAATCTCTCTCTCCGTTTCCTTTATCCCCCTCCTTGTCTCCCACCTTATTTTATTGTTTATCTGTCTACGTTCCAAATCCACTACTTTAGCTTCTATACTAGACCCCCTGTTCTTTTTTAACACTTTTAATCTATCCCTCAATCGTTTCTTTCTTCTTATCAAAGTCCACAGCTTTCTTTTCATTGGTAATTCTGGGTTCGTTCTTTTCCTCAATTTTGTTTTATCCTTATATTCCCTTACTGGTACACATTTGGTTATAACATCCTCCACTTTGACTCTAAACTTCCTCCACATTCCTTCAGCGTCTTCACCGTTCAAGTATTCCCCCCAGTCAATGTCCAGACACCTTCTCAGCAGCTCATAATCTGCTCTGTCATACATGTATATTTTTTCTATCATCCCTCTCTGTTTTAATATTGCAACTAAAACTTATACAGGCATGGTCACTACGACCTATAGGGCTATCCACATTGACATGTTCCACTATATCCTCCTCATTGCTAAAAATTAAATAAAGTACACTCCCCTGCGTCCCATCTATATATCTTGTCATCTCTGTAATATGTTGTGTTAAAAAACAATCTCTTACTTTCTCTATAAACTTGTTTTCCAGTCTACACTGTCCCGCTGGAGTAGTACAATTTGCCCAGTTGATCCTTGGCAAATTGAAATCTCCAATCAAAATCTTATATTTGTTCTCTCTATTATCTATTTCCTCCACTGCTTTCAGTAGGTTATCATCCTCTTCCCTACTATTATTTGGGCTTCTATATATAGAGGCAATTAGAATTGACCCTCTTGTACATTTTACTTCAATACACAAATACTCACAATACTGCTGTCTCATATCCACCTCATTTACCTTGAGCTCTTTTCTTACATAAATAAAGTCCTCTTCCAACCTCTGCTCTAATAGCATTCCTCTCATACAACTCAAAACCCTCCAAACTATACTACACCAGTTCCCTTTCAATTCTAGCATTTTTTGGTCTTACTTCTTGTAAGGCTATGACATCAGGGTTTTCCTCTTCATCCTGCAACCTACATATCAGTTCTCTTTTCTTGTCCTGGGTAAACACATCAACATTACTAAACATAATCCTTAATCTTTCTACCATTCCTTCAGCAGCTACATCATCCCGCTCCTCCTGTCCGTGCCCTACTCCCCCCCTCACACTACTGGTACTGGGTCTGCAGCTTCTTCTGTCTCTCCCCGAGATGCTTCCACCCTGCTCTCCACCTCTGCCACAACTTCTGTCACATTCTCTTCCCTCCCAGCTCTCCTTCTCCGTTGTATTCGTACAAACCACTTCCTCACTCTCCAGATGTGTGGAACACTGTCTTAAAATGTTATGTATGTATGTATGTAGAAACTACCTCCAGGCTCCCAGACATGCCTCCACTGACCCACTCCACAGTACCACCTCCACTAAGTGGATTATGACCCTTAACACTGAAGGAGCAAACCCAGAGCAATCCCTCACCAGGATGGCAGTTCCACCAATGTTTGGCTGTTATATTTACCCCAGTGGGGGCCCTGGCTGGAAGCATACCAAAAACAGCAATGTTCTCAACATAGGAACCATATGGGGTCCAGTGATACAGAAGCTGATTGCACCACCAAAGTGGTGGTCCATACACAATTTTATTATTATTATTATTATTATTGAATGCTTGTGATTAGATTGAGTGATAACGCGGTCGTTGGGAGAGGGGGTCGGGCACCAGTTGGACTAGATAATAGTCCGTCAGGCGCCTGGCCCGGGGAGTCGGTATATATGAAGGGTCATGCCCAATAATAAGGTGGGAAACCAGGAGGGGGGTGAAGGAGAGGGAGAGAGAGATAGCTAGAAATGTGAAGGATAATCCAAAAATATTCTGGAAGTACATTCAGGAAAAGTTAACAAGAAGAGTAGGGATCCCAGAGCTGGTGGGGGAGTTGAATGATGGGAGTAGAGCGGAGACTGATAAGGAGAAAGCAGAGGTGCTGGGGAAATACTTTGGGGGGGTACTAACAGTGGAGTCGGAGGATGCAGTGCCTACTATTCCCATCAAACAGGCACCGGCACTAGAACTAATAGAGTTTTCCCATGCTAGAATAAGAAGGGCTATAGAAAAAATGAACAGAAGTAAGTCACCGGGACCGGATGGGATACACCCAAGCTTCATAAAGGAAGGAGGGGAGATGTTAGTAGAGCCATTGAAAATGTTATTTGAGGTATCGTTTAATACAGGACAAATCCCGATGGACTGGAGAGAGGCGAACATAACAGCTATATTTAAGAAGGGAAAGAGAAATGACCCAGGGAATTATAGACCAGTCAGTTTGACAAGTGTTGTGTGTAAACTAATGGAAACGGTAATTAGAGAAGGAATAATGGATCATATGAAGTCAAACCAACTTTTCAGTGGGAGACAGTTCGGATTCTTGTCGGGGAGGTCGACGGTACTACAGCTAATTAAGGTGGTAGATGATTGGATGCAAATTCTAGAAGATGGTGATGTAATAGACATGGTATATTGCGATTTTATGAAGGCCTTCGATAAGGTCCCACATAAAAGGTTAATAGAGAAAGTTAGAAGCTATAATATAGGGGAGAAATGTGTGAAATGGATAGAAGCCTTCCTGAAAGATCGGAGACAGAGGGTACTGGTGAATGGAATAGGCTCGGGGTGGAGGGAAATTACAAGTGGGATACCTCAGGGATCTGTGTTGGGACCACTGCTGTTCGTTATATTTATCAACGACTTGCCTGAAGTTATAACTAATGGAAGTGAGGTATACCTGTATGCGGATGACACTAAACTGTATAGAAGAGTGAGGAGTAAGGAAGATATGGGTTTGCTTCAAGGAGATGTGGAGGGCATGAAGGGATGGTCTGAGCATTGGTTAATGCCTTTTCATCCAAAAAAATGCAAGTACATGCGGATTGGGACCAGCAAGATAGACAAGGTAGGATACAGTATGTATGAAGCGATGGAGGAAGTGAGTGCAGAAAAGGATATAGGAGTAGTGATAGACAATAAGTTAAATTTCTCAGAACATTTAGCGGAAAAGATAAACAAAGCCAATAGAATTGTAGGGCTGATAAGGAGGACATTTGTGTCACTTGACGAAGAAATCTTCAGGAATCTATATACAGCGCTGGTTAGGCCGCACCTGGAATATGCGAACCAGGTGTGGGCTCCATATATGGTAAAGGATATAGAAGCAGTGGAGAAAGTGCAGAGGAGAGCTAGCAAGCTGGTACTAACGTTGAAGAACGCGGGCTATGAGCAGAGGTTGAGGACACTGGGGCTTCCAACACCGGCATATAGGAGAAAGAGAGGGGATATGATAGAGACTTTTAAGATAGTGTCAGGAAAGTACGATGAGGATGTGTGTGAAGGTATCTTCTTGATGCGGGAGGGAACAAAAACGAGAGGACACTCTAAGAAAATTTACAAAGAAAGAAATAGGCTTGAGAAGGCAAAGAACTCATTTTGTGATAGAGTGGTAAATGAGTGGAACGCACTGCCCCAGTATGTAGTCGATTCCGAATCAATAAGGGAGTTTGAAAGTAATCTTGATAAAGCATGGGGAAGACAAGATTTGAAGTTTGATTATAAAAAAAAAAATACAGAATAGTAAAAATGTTGCGTCTGCTACCGCCGCCGCCAACACCGTGAACGACCGCAGCAGTGCAAGTACTGGTACTGAGCTGAATACACAGGCATAGTTTGCCTTTTTCCAGAGGATCTACTGTAAGAAACTGTAAGAATGCCTGGATGTGAGGTGGGCGGACATTGTGGTGTGCTCCGTTGCGTGTTTGCCTGCCGAGACCAGAACCTCTCCGGGAGGTCTGGGGTCGGGGGAGTGCTGGAGGTCCTTAGTGATCCTAGGTCTCTGGGTCTTCTCCTGGGCGACCTAGATGTGTGTGACCCCCCTCCCCCCCACCTTTAAAATTCAGCCAATCACAGGCATTTTAAACAAATAGTATCGACCAATGAGAGACCAGCTTCCACACCACCATGCAATTGACCACTTGTGAGTTTCAGGCTATAAGGAAGTTGGTGCCGTAAAGATCGATATTTAACAGAATGACCAGCTAAAATACATTCTAAACACACAAAATCAAATTTAACAAACTTTCTATCAGAAATCCTACATTATTATTACATTTCCGTTTAACCCTTCTGGCCCGGGCTCGCCCTCCTAAGGACGTTGTTGAGATCCGGGCGATTTGGCCGAAAAATGTCTATGCTTAGGCTACCGTATCTTTGTTATTTTAACTGCTAGAAAATTGCCACGCATCTCTAAACGTACTGTGGTTTCCAATCTGTAGACTGGCGTTGAGTAGAGCTCTCTAAGTAAACTGATTCAGTTGTGATGACGATTTCCGTGGAGAGAGTTTCGAGGCGATGTTAGCAATACAGTATGACACACTTTTTAACACTAAATCTGTCTTAGCAGACCACACAACAAAGCTCCGACGTCTGCTTGCTTTCGGAGGTGCGCGTGTCACCTCTGACCAGCTGTGTTTACATACGTCGGATGCGCGGCTTTCAAGCTTACGAATTACAAGGGGACACCCGGGCTCCTGCCAATCTGCCGCGGTGTCCTTTTAAAATGCTGCCCGGGCGAGAAGGGTTAATATCGATGTTTACGTCTCCAACTTTCTTATAGCCTGAAACTCGTGAGGTTAAATCTCATACCGGCTTAAGGCGTGTGTGCATCTGAATAATAATGTTAATATATATTAATATAGTGCAGTGTTATCAAAAGTGCTAGAATATGTATATACAGTAAAAGTCCTGTAATCCGAATAGCAGGGGACCAAGCCTCGTTCCGATTACCGGATTTTTCGGATTATTGGAATTTACCCCTATGAACCTGTGTATTAATGGCCTGACCAAAACCTGAACACAATATAAGCAATGCATATGCACAATATAACACTATACATCCCATATGACACATAATGATAAACTTATAAAGTGATTTCATGAACATATGATATGTGTGTTCCATTATGTGTTATTTGGGTGGTTTTTGGGTGGCCTAATTCCTCAAAAAGGGGACTTTGGGACTTTTTAAAATTCGGACTATTGGGTGAATTCGGATTTGGCCTCATTTAAAAAAATTCGGACTATTGGGAGATTCCAATTATCGGTCGTCGGATTATCGGACTTCTACTGTATATACAGGTTGTGAAAGATACATACATATATATACAGTAAACCCCCGCTAACTCAGACTCTTTTCACTCGGAAACCCGCACTTCTCGGAATGGCATCGACCTCTCGGAAATGTCCCTGTATATCTCGGAAAATTCCGAGTTGGACGGGATTTGTGTCCGGTTTACAATGTTCTCTCACTCGGTTTTAAGTGATTTTAGGATGAATTGAAGCCTGTGCCTTTTAATTATTGTGTTAATATTAATTACTATGTACTGTACTGTCCCTGAAAACATAATAAGGTTCGTATTTGTCATTAATATGATGAAAAAAAGTAAAGTCCCAGTAAAAAAAAAAAAAATAAAAAAAAAATATGTATCTCAATTTTCTCGGACGCGGACTTTCCTTTTATAATTCGGAATTTTCCCTCTCTTAAGTCAGACATAAGTTGGACCTCGGACATCTAGGAGAATCGGGCATCTCGGAAGTGGTCTCCCCCCAATTAGTCCGAGTTAGCGAGGGTTTACTATGTGTGTGTGTATATGTATTATTAATCTTCTGTATATTAATATTGTGCAGTGTTTTCCATATTAACAGTGCAATGATACACTAGACGGTATATATTTATATATATATATAGACTAGATCAATGTATCTATCTAGCAATTTATTTGTCTATCTATCTATCTATCTATCCATCTAGTAATCTAGAAATAATTATCTACAAATTTCTCTATCTTATTCATCTATCTATCTATCTATCTATTAATACTATCTATCTATCTATCTATCTATCCCACTCACTTTATCTATCAATCAATCAATCTATCCATCCATTCATTCATCCTACTCACTCTATCTATATATCTATCTATCAATCTATCTAGTAATATGTCAATCTATCTATCTATCTATCCATTCTACTCACTTTATCGGCAATTTACTGGTATCTGTCCATCGATCTATCTATCTATTTATGTATAGCCTACTGCTATCTATCTATCTATCTAACTATTTGTCTATCTATTTATTTATACTGCTATCTATCTATCTATCTTATCAACTAATCAATTGTGTATTAAATTGATCTATATATCTAACTATCTACCTCTACATCTATCTATATATCTATCTACCTCTACATCTATCTATCTATCTATCCATCCATCCATCTATCTATAAATACTGATATCTACAAAACTCTCTATCTATCTATCAATCCATTCATGTAACTATCTATATATACTGATATCTACAAATCTATCTATCTATCCATCTATCTATCTATAAATACTGTTATCTACAAATCTATCTATCTATCTATCTATCTCTCTATCCATCCATCTATCGATACTGTTATCTACAAATCTATCTATCTATCTATCTATCTATCTATCCATCCATCTATCTAGTTATCTACAAATCTATCTATCTATCTATCATAAAGTAGAAATTATGGTTTTATAACAAAATGTGCAAACTTCCTCTTAAGCAATTTGCAATTGGTTACCACAAAGCAATAAAGAAAATGCTGAAATTAAAATATTGGGAAAGTAATCATCATGCATGTGAATTGGCTGGACTAATGACATTTAATCATTTAATGAATTGGTTAAAAATTAGATTTGCTCACAAATGTCTCCTAAAACCTTGCAAGTTTTTACAGAAATGTTTATTAAACCTTGATGAATACTTATCGTTAGGAAAGGAAGTTAACCATATCCTATTACATGAATATGACGTATCAGATTTGAAAACTAATGATATAAATGCTATCAAGTCAAGAATTATGTTTGTACAAAACCATGAACCTAGAATGCGGTAATGTATGAGGTTACTGTTATCTCTATTGTATATATGTAAAAAGTTAATTGTGTTGCCTTTTATGAAATAAAGATTTGAGTCTGAGTCTATCTGTATATATGTAAAATGTTACCATGTAACCTTTTATGAAATAAAGAATTAACTAACTAACTAGCTATCCATCCATCTATCTAGTTATCTACAAATCTATCTATCTATCTATCCATCCATCCATCTATCTATAAATACTGTTATCTACAAATCTATCTATCTATCTATCTATCTATCTATCTATCTATCTATCTATCCATCCCTCCACCCGACTCACCTTATCCTTCTTCTCCGGCGTTCCTTCCGAGTTGGTGGTGGCCCCGTCCAGATTGGCGGGGTCACGCGGGGGGCCCGAGGGGGGTTCCAGCCCCGGGATGTGGGGCGGGGGGTGGCTCATGGTGTGACGCTTGGCCATTTCCGGCGTCTCTCCGTGACTGCCCAGCGCTGTCATGGCGGAAGGAGATAGATAGAGGGTTAGATAAATAGATAGATAGATAGATAGATATAAATAAATATATATATATATATATATATATATATATATATATATATATATATATATATATATATATATATATAGAGGGTTAGATAGATAGATATATAGAGGGTTAGATAGATAAGATAGATAGATAGATAGATATATAGAGGGTTAGATAGATAGATAGATAGATAGATAGATAGATAGATATATAGAGGGTTAGATAGATAGATAGATATATAGAGGGTTAGATAGATAGATAGATAGATAGATAGATATATAGAGGGTTAGATAGATAGATAGATAGATAGTTATATGGAGGGATAGATATATAAATTGTTATATTTATAGATTAACAGTACAGTATATATACAGTAGATTACTAGATGGATAGATTGATATTTAGTTATGTGGAGCAATAGATAGATAGATAGATAGATAGATAGATAGATAGATAGACATATATTAGATAGATATACAGATATAGACATTATATAGACATTTTAGAGAATTAAAGAAATATTTCTTATATTAAAATTAGATTATTTCACAGTACTGTAGGTTGATTCTGTGAAAAGTATATATATATACGGTATATTAGTAACTAAAGCTACTCAAACAGATACTATAGATACAATGACAGTATGCTATGCCATGTGCAAAACAGATAAAGAAAACGTAAACAAAGATCAGCTGACTGGAGAGAAAATGTAAACAAAGATCAAATGACTGGAGAGAAAACATCAACAAAGATCAGCTGACTGGGGAGAGAAAACGTAAACAAAGATCAAATGACTGGAGAGAAAATGTAAACAAAGATCAGCTGACTGGAAAGAAAACGTCAACAAAGATCAGCTGACTGGAGAGAAAACGTCAACAAAGATCAGCTGACTGGAGAGAAAACGTCAACAAAGATCAGCTGACTGGACAGTAGATAGGTTATTTGCTCCCTAGACCTTTATCAAGCTATAATAAAATCGACAAGACTCAAATCGACTTCGAGACAAATTTGTACATTTTTCGGTAGAAAAATATACAGTATTATACAGTAGGCTCGCTCTCGCACACTAGGATAAATTCGCAATCAAAATGGCACAATAGGTTTTAACCCTTGTCTAGCGGGCCCTCTGTGGCCGTTTTGGGCCTTTTCAGGCCATTCTGACTGCTATATCAACCATCAGTATGAAAGGAACTGTATTGCGCCAAAAACTAGGCGGAAATCGCTACACAATGACGCCAGATACAGCTACGTAGCACTCGTGGAGCACTGACAGTGTTACCTCGAAGATGGAAGTTTAGCTGATTTTGCTACATTGCTCACTTTTAGCGAACTATTGGTTACACTGTCATCCTCCCGCGCGGTGGGGGAACTGGAGTTAGTGTGGGCCGGGAGGCCACAGATGTCGGACGTATGGATCATTACTATCCCACCCATTTTCACTCGATTTTCACCCGTTTTTTGCCAGTTTCTTTAACTCGACTTATGTTGCGAGCCGCTAGTTAAGGGTTAATATTGACAAAGAAATGGGGCGAAAGATCTTAAAATCGCCAAACTAAAGGGGCGAACGTTTTTAGAATCTCAACACTAAAGGGGCTAAACATGAGGGAGAAGGGGGTCTTGCCCATTTTTCTCATTTTCACCTAGATTTTTTTAAATTATCTCTTTTATAAAATAAAAAAACGAAAAAATAGATATCTCTTTTATTGCAAAAAAAAAAATAAAAAAAATAGACTTAACCCTATCGCTGCGGGTGACGTTCTGGAACGTCCTGGCAATTTGCAGCAATTTCCAGGCTTTAACCCTTCCTACCCGGCCTGTCTTACCTAAGGACGGTCGCCCGTACCCGGGCGAAATGGCTGAAAAACGTCTAGGCCTAGGCTACCGTATTTATGTTTATTTTCACTGCTAGAACTTTCCCACTCATCTATAATCGTAGTGCGGTTTTCAATCTGTATTTTGGCGTTGAATAGAGCTCTGTAAGTCAACTGGTTCAGTTGTGATGACGATTTCAGTGGAGCAAATATTGCAGAGATGTTGCCAATATGGGGGCTTTTCAGACACTAATTTCGTCTGACGTCAGAACAATAACATTGAAGTCTTCTCCTTCTTGTTTTCGGAGGTGCGGTGACGCAACGCTTGGGTTTGTTGACATACGTTGTACGCACGGCATTCAGACCAAGCTTAATTAGGCTATTAAGCTGCCGTCTTAGGTAAGGACGGCCGGGTAGCGGCTCTTCTGCCGAGCTGTCCTTACCTAAGGTAGCCCGGGTAGGAAGGGTTAAAAGCCTGTAAAAACCGTAAAAATCAAGTGTCAGTGGGCGAGAGTGTGAGGGGCCCACCTCCGATCCTCAGAGCAGCCAGCGGCCCACTGAGGTAGACTGTGTCTCGCGCGGGTCTCTCACTGCCTCTCACAACACTGTAGCCAAGCGAGCGAGTGCTAACAAATAGCGGGTTTCCCGCGTTTCACTGGCACCGCTACGGGTGAACCAGACCACGTACGAGGCCCGTTCTGGTCTCATTTTGAAGCTATTTTCGCCTAATTTTCGGCAGAATACAGTTCATTTAATGCAGATGCTTGATTTATCATTCAGGAGTGCCTGAATATGCCC
Source organism: Paralithodes platypus (assembly GCA_032716605.1). Taxonomy (NCBI): domain Eukaryota; kingdom Metazoa; phylum Arthropoda; class Malacostraca; order Decapoda; family Lithodidae; genus Paralithodes; species Paralithodes platypus. The sequence continues at coordinate 37,628,606 of CM064582.1, read as the reverse complement.
TAAATAGCCCAAAACACCCCGCAGATAAAGGGTTAATAGATAGCTCATTTATGGCAAGACATCTAAAGCACCCCTATTGGGAAGGGGAGATGGGCCGGTTTTCTGGACCACTTTCTCCCTCGTGTTTAGCCTCATTAGTTTTGAGATTTTAAGACATTTGGCCCATTATTTTGAAGATTTTAAGACCTTTCGCCCCATTTCTTCGTCAATATTTAGACCTTTCGTGCTATTTAGGTGTCGATTTTTTCCCTGGCGAACGATAGTGAGCCTGTACTGTTGGAAGAACCGGCATTTGGCCGGAGGCCCGGAACATTTACAGTATCTACCGAAAAATGTACAAATTAATCTAGAAGGGGGATCTAATGTATATTTTTTTTAAATTTGATGGAGGCCTAGGGAGGAAACTAGAAAAATGACTAATACTGTACATGCAAAAATCGGCCAAAAAGTGAACCATCCCCCCTTAACATGGTAAGTAAGCCAGCCTCAGAACATGCCCGGGTTATTCCTCTGACTGTAAAGTTCGGAGTGGTCACATAAGGGAACTGCCAGTCTTGGGTCGGTTAATTTGTAATAAAAACGAAAAATCTAGATATTAATGATAGAGATAGAGATAGAGATAGAGAGAGATAGAGAGAGAGAGATAGAGAGAGAGAGAGAGAGAGAGAGAGCAAAATGAGAGCAGAATGATTGTCCTGTATTTATCAGAGAGAGAGCGAGAGCGAGAGAGCGAGAGAGAGAGAGAGAGAGAGAGAGAGAGAGCGAGTGAGAGAGAGTGAGAGCGAGAAAATGAGTGAAAGAAAATGAGAGCGAGAGAAAACGATTAGAGCGAGAACAAGAGTCAGCAAAAAAAAAAAAAAATCACTAAAAATCAGTCCCAATACTTCACAATTTATTAAAACAAAAATAAATAATTGATAAACTCGCAACTAAACACAATAAATAACCATACAAACTAAATAAATTAAATAACAAATGGCAATCGGCACGGCAAGCCCACAAAACCAACAAAGGCATCCCGTTTTCTGTGAGTTACCGTCGGTGAGCTCGTCTATGTAGGGTAGCGTCTGTGAGAGGGGGGTTGGGGGGGGAGGCGGGGCTTAGGGGGGTAGGAGAGAGAGAGAGAGAGTAGTTAGAATAATTGTGATAATAATGATAATAATGATAAGTAGTAATAATAATAATAATAATAATAATGATAATAATAATAATGATAATACTATGGGTAGCCCCAACGAACTTGACAATAATCTTTTAACTTGACCTCTCTGTAACTCAAAAGCACCTAGAGCAATCTGGCTGTAAATATCCACACCTATTTCCTGGTGGACTCTTCCTAAATGATAGAAACGTCAGCCTGATTGCTTTCATTCATTTCGAGTTATAAGAAGTTAAGGGGACGCAGACCGTTTTTCTGGACCCCTTTCTCCCTAATGTTGAGGCCCACTAGTTTGGAGATTATAAGACGTTCGGCCCATTAGTTTGGCGATTTTAACACCTTTCGCTCTATTTCGTTGTCAATTTTTAGACCTTTCGTGCCATTTAGGTGTCGATTATTTCATGGCGAGCAATAGCGAGCCTGCAATTTTAAGAGGAACCGGCCTTTGGCCAGTACATTTTTTTACCAAAAAATATACCAATTTATCTTGAAGGGGGGTCTAAGGGGTGTTTTTCTAAGCTTGATGGAGTTCTAGAGAGGAAACTAAACAAATATACTGTATGAACAAATTAACTAATAGACCAAACAAACAGTCTGCCTCCCTTAACCTCTCCGCTGCCCACCCCCTATAGTATACAGGCACCCCTGTGCGGAGGTATGACGATTTGGGCGCCCCTTGCAAATATCGATGAAAAGTACATCAACGTGTAGGGAATGTTCGCGTGCATCGAGCCATATATATTTGACCCCACAAAAAATGTCTTGGGGGGGGGGGGGGGGGGTAGTTGAAAAAAGTGGAGCGAATGGCATCGCGCGGCCAGATTGTCATCGCGCGGCAAGATTTCCCGGGTGAATATTCGCGCGCCCAGGGTGTAGGAGTAGAGGGAGGAGACGGAGGGTTAGGGCGTAATCTCGCATATGTATCCTATTTTGAGCACTTTTATGCTATGTAGAGTATGTGTACATATATGTACGTATGTGTACGTATGTAGGCCACCCATATACCAAGGAATATGCCGCATATAGACCAAATATGCGACATATAAGCGAATTATGAGAGAGTTTACAGGCGGGAACGGAGGTTATGGGAGAGGTGTGGTTGGTTGGTGGGTGGGTGGGAGGGAGGGAGGGAAGTTGTGTCTGTGAGTCGCGAGTCGCTGGCAAGCCAAGGTCAGCCAGCTGTATGTGCAATTATTGTTGTCCCTGTCGCCGTTGTCGCTTTGCCCTTCGTCCCTTTCTTCCCTTTGGCAGGGCCAGGGGCAGTGGCAGGGGCAGAAGAGCCGGCAGGGGCGGCTGGTGGTGGTGGTGGTGGCAGAGGTAAAAGTTTTTTTACCCATGTCCTTCCCTGTCGTCCACGCAGGTCCTGCAGCCCAAGGGCGGCCTCCTGCACCGGTGGCAGTGGTGGTGGTAGCAGTTGCCTGGGTGGTGGTGGCAGTGTCCCAGAAAGACAATGACTCTGTGCACTGCCCTTGCTTGCACGTGTTTTACGTGCTTTACGTGCAGGTTCCTCGTCCTCGGACCTACTCGTGCCGTAGTAATGGTAGCTAGGGTCTTTGGCAGCCACTCTCTGCCTTCCACGGCCGCTGACACCACCAGAAGGAGGGCTGGTTGTGTCATCAGGGCGAGAGCGTGAGGGTGGTGTAGGCTCCAATGCGTGTATTTACCTATTTGTATTTACCTATTTGTAGTTTACAGGAATTGAGCAGCGCTCGTGTTGTCCTGTCTTAGTTACTTTATAATCAATCCATTTTACTTAGACAAGTATCGTAATGGATATTCCCAGTTCCCAGTATTTTGGACTAACATATCATAGCTTATGTTGTCCTATTTCCATATTTACTTTTATCCAACCTAGATTTGAACACGTTAATGTTCTTCGCTCTCACCACCTCCTCCAAGTTGTTCCAAGTCTCTATACTCCTATATGGGAAGCTGAATTTCTTTGTGTCCTTACGACATCTGCCCTTCCTCAGCTTAAACTTGTGCCCTCTTGTCCTTCCATTATCCCTCACGAATAGATCTTCCCTATCTACTCGTTCCAAACTTTTTACTCCCTTGAACATCGTTATTAAGTCGCCTCGTTCCCTTCTCTCTTTCAAGGTAGGCAGTTGTAGTGTCTTAAGTCTTTCCTCATATGTCAACTCCTTCAATCTTGGGATCATCTTCGTTGCTATCCTTTGAACTTTCTCTAATTTGTTTATATGTTTTTTCAAATGTGGTGACCATATCACTGCTGCATATTCTAATCTTGGTCTTATCATAGTCATTATCAGTTTTCTTAACATTTCTTCATCCAAATACAGTAGTTAAATACCACTCTCATATTGGTTATTATTACATATGCTCCTCCAATGATCATGTTAATATGCTTCTCCGGGGATAGACCATCTTGTATTATCACTCCAAGGTCCTTCTTATGCCGCGTTTTGCCGATTATTTCAATTCCTAATTTGTACTCCCAGCTTGGCCTTATCTCACTTGTTCCCACTTCCAAAACATGACACTTTTCTGCATTGAAACTCATTTTCCAGGTTTGGCTCCATCTGTGCAACTCATCTAGGTCCTTTTGAAGATCCTGACAACTTTCTATACAGGTGACATTCTTCATGATCTTAGCGTCATCTGCAAACATATTCATATGACTATTCAAGTTTTCTGGCATGACGTTTACATAAAGTAGGAACATTATCGGACCCAACACTGATCCCTGTGGTACTCCGCTCGTCACACTCCTCCACTGTGAATATTCGTCTCGTATCGTGGTCCTCATTTCTCTTCCTATTAAAAAGTTTTCCAGCCATTTTAACATCCTACCATGTACACCTCCAACAACCTGCAATTTCCACAATAACCTTTTGTGAGGCACCCTGTCAAAGGCCTTTTTCAGGTCCAGGTAAACACAGTCAACCCATCCCTCTCTCTCCTGTGTAACATCTACCACTCTGCTATAAAAGCTTAATAAATTAGATACACAAGTTCTCCCTTCCCTGAATCCAAACTGTTTCTCGCTAAGCACCCCCTGTCCCTCAATGAAGTGTGTCCACTTTTTTCTTATAATTTTCTCACAAATTTTGCAAACAATGCTGGTGAGGGACACCGGTCTGTAGTTAAGCGGATTTTCTGTCTCCTCCTTTGTAAATTGGTACTATGTTAGCTCTCTTCCATTCCACTGGCAGGTCTCCCTCATTCAGTGAAGATTTGATGATTTCATAGATTGGTTCCACTAACTCTTCCGCACATTCTTTGAGGATCCATCCAGCCACCCCATCTGGTCCCATTGATTTCCTCACGTCCAAATCCTGCATCAATTTCAGCACTTCACTTTTTGTCACTTTCATTTTCAGGCATCTGTGGTGTTCTCATTTCTCTATCAGGTTCTATAAACTCCTCCTCTTTTACAAACACTGACTGAAGCTTTTCATTCATAACTTCACACAAGTCTTTATCTTTCTCATAGCTGTTCGTTCCAACTCTTAGTCTGACAATACATTCTTTTGTTTTTATTTTTCCATTTACAAATCTATAAAATAGTTTTGGCTCGTGTTTGCACTTCTCTACAATATTCCTTTCATATTTATATTGTTCCTTGTGTCGTATCTTTACGTATTCATTTCTTTTCTCCTTGTACTTATTCCAGTTATTTTCACTATGTCTCTTCCGTGCTATATTCCAGGCTCGGTTTCTTCTATCCTGTGCCTTACTACATCGTATATTGAACCATTCCTTTTCCTTCTTTACCCCTGGCTGGAACCTTGGGACATATTTATGTATCCCTTCTTCATATACTTTCAGGAAAAGTCTATTTTTGTCTTGAACCATTTCCAGGCTTTCTAGTTCCTTCCAATTTATACTTTGGAAATAATGTTTCAATGATTTAAAATCAGTTTTAGCATAGTTGTATCTATTTATTTTATGTCCTTCATTTCTCTCCTCATTTTTTCCCAAATCCATCTCCATTTCTAAAATCTTGTGATCACTTTTTCCCAAGGGACAACGATAATTTATCTTTCTAACGTCATGCGGATCACTGGTGAAGACTAGGTCTAGCCTGGATGGTTCATCCATCCCTCTGATTCGTGTGTTTTCTCTAACATGTTGTGTTAATATGTTTTCTGTTACTAGATTCAGTAATTTACTGCCCCAAGATTCATTATTATTTCCCGCATCTAACCCTTCCCAATTGACTTCCTTACAGTTGAAATCACCTGTTAATAATAATTTATTTCTCCTATTAAAAAGTATTTTTAGTGCATCTAGAGATTCCGTGATTAGTTGATCATATTCTTCCCGCTTCCATGCTCTAGTTTGTGGTGGTATATAAGCCACTGTTATATCAGTTGCTTTGTTGTCCTTGTCTTTTATTTTCACTGCTATAATTTCTGATCTATTATTGCCTAGGTTAATCTCCCTTACTTCTATATTTTTGTCAGTCATTAATAACACTCCACCCCCCACTTTTCCTTCTCTATCTTTTCTCCACACATTGTACCCTTCCCATCCCAACACTCCCAATTCAGTACCACCTCTCAACTTTGTTTCTGCTAAGCACATAATATGTGGTTTATATTTCTCAATATAGTCATTCAATTCTAATTTCTTAGACAGCAAGCCATCCACATTACTATACATCAACTTCATCTCCCCCCTTCTTACACCTTTCTTTTTTTCTCTTTCCCTAATATTCCCAGACTCTACTCCCCTCCCCACTTCCACTCCACCTTCTCTCCCCTGCTCCCCCGTGCTCTCCACCTGCCCTGTTTCTCTCACTTGTTCCTGGTTTACACCAGTCTCTCCCTCCTGTCCTTCGGTACTGGTACTCGCTTCCCCTGTCTGACCGTTCATCCCTAAGTTCTCTGTTTGCCCCTCCGTCTTCCTCTGTGGGCTTTTGATGAACCATTTCTTCTTCTTCGTTCCTACCAGTCTCCAATAAAAAAAATCCACTTCTTGTTCTGTTCTTTTGGCATTCAATTCCTTCACCTCATCCCTCAAACTTTTAATTTTGTTTCTTTCATCTAAGTCCAAGTCTTTTTCGATGTAAATATGCTTCAGACAATCCTTATCTTTCAACCTCCATTTATTCTTCATGATTTCCTCTACTATTCCTACTGTGCGAAACTGCACTTTCATTGGCCTAGACTCTTGTTTATATTTTCCAATTCTATGCATGTCTTCGATTTCATTCTCCCACTCTCTCACACCCTCGTCCACTACCTGTAGAATCTCCCTCACTCGGTCTCTCTCTATCCTACTTCTCTCCTCTCTCTTTACATTGTTTCTCCTTATCTCCTCTTATCACAATACATTTTTTTCTTCCAGCAGTCTCCCTAACTAGATTTTCCTTCTGTCTAATTACCTTAACTACATCCTTTTCAAAGTTACCTCCCTGCCTATGTATCTGTTGCTCCTTTACTATCTCCGAAAATTTCAAATTCCTTACCTCCTCGTTCTTTTCAAATTCATCCTTCTTTAATTCAACATCCTTCATATCTTTCTTCATCCTGTCCATTTCTTCCTGCATTTCGTTAATACAAACCCTTAACACGTAATTCTCATCCTTCAGAATACCAATTTGGTTTCCCATCCGTTTTTCTCTTCGTTCATAATCTAAGCTTTTTGTCTCCTGTTCCTCTAGCTTCCGCTCCAGTTTATTCAACCTCACCCCAAATGCAGATATTGCTACTCCCTCCTCTGAGAACCCTGAAATATCAAATCCCTCATGATCATGATCATAAGGGTCTCTGGTTACCCTACTTGGGGGCAGGCTGACCCGGTTCCTCCCACCGCTGGCCATACTGCCAGCTGGCCTTTGTTTACACCTGTTCGGCTCCACAAGTTTCGGTGGGAATATCCATTACTTTTTCTTTCTTACTCAAATCAAACTCAACTCTCACCTTTTTTAACTAGGGAGTATATTCACTAATTGCATTTAAATTATAATTAATAAACAAAAGGACAACACATATGAACGCTACAAAAATACCAAACCACCAAACAGGCGCTGGCTGAATCAGCTGTCTCAAGCACGGCCGCCCTCCACCACGGTCTGACTGTGTGTACGTGTGTGCGTGTGTACTGCTTGCCTGTGTGTGGGCCGAGCGTGTGGGGTGGTGGTATCGAGAGGTGCCAAGTCGTACTACACTCGCACCAATTTGTAGCCGCCTGGCTGTAAGACCGCGGTTTTGGTACGCGTTCAAAAACCAGGATTATATAAGGGTTTCCGCAGCGCAGCGGTAAAACTCTTATTAGTGTTTCAGCACTTGCCGGGTTAAGGGTTCAAGATTATTGTCAAGTTGGCTGGCGCTACCTATAGTAATACCAGACGCCGTGATCCTCGAAGGGGTGGCCACGAATGAAACGCCCCCATGCACATACAAATGCGGACATAGACTACGTACACATAATTCTATACAAACATACATACTGTACATGCAAGTTGACATAAACGCCCGCATATACGCACATGGGCTACATACACATAACAATTCTATACATACATACAAGTTGACACATAAATACACATAAAAATACCATACGGTATACACATCAAAAGCGCACATGGTAACAGGATGCGTACACGGAGAAAACACGTACATACCAACACAGATACAGCTAACGCACACACAAACAAAAGAGCGCACATAGAAACCAGTAATAAAAGACGAACAGGAGTATAACGTACACATAAAAAACATTTAATATACGTACACAGATAACTTAAAGGTGGGGGCGCATGGGTTGAGGTAAACATGGAAAAATAATTGCCAACCTGCATATAATTATTTTGTAAAATTCAATGTCACTGAAATAATTATTGACAATGGTACAAAGGATTTTGCGGATCGTCTATACCGGGCCTCGACGTCATAGTGACGTCACACCAGTATCCTTATCCTAGACTGGATGGTGGACTTACACTCTTGTGACGTCACAGGCCCAGTATAGACGCTCCACAAAATCCTTTATACAATTGTTAATAATGATTTCAGTGCCATTGCTTTTTGCAAGATAATTATGTACAGCTTGGCGATTATCATTCCATGTTTATCTCAACCCATGCGCCCCCACCTTTAACCCTTCTTTGGCGGCGCGCAACTTATGTCGTGTGAAATAAATTTGGACTAAGTGGCGGTTCACAACTTATGTCGTGTGCCATTTTCAGCACGTAATGTTGCAGAGAGAGAGAGCTGAGCGGTGTGAGGAGCGTAGTAAGACTATGACCGCCGCCCACCACCGCGGTGGGCCAACTGAAGTGAAAACCACCCTTCCATCCCCCCTCACACTCGCTACACAGGGAATTATGTAGGGAAAGTACCTAATTAAAATGTAAAACTTGCAAACTAAACAAACCAAAATTGGGACAAGGACAATATAAAGTCAAATTAAATTATCAAAATCGCTATGTGGAAACAACGCTTACTAAAATGAAAATTATTAAATAAAAGAACACAATCCACCACATAGGGTGTATTACATGGTTTTTGCACTCGTGTTGCGCAATCGTTGCAAGAAAACCAGTGGTCGTACAAGGATGGTTGGGATGTCATTGGAAAGCTCTGTTTATGCCCTTTCAGGGATAGATACTTGTTTTACGCTCTGGGTCTTATTTAGGCATGAAAATTATCACGTAAACAACCCTATTTAGGGTAAAAACACCCCGCTGGGCGGTACATATAAATTACCGCCTAGGCCGCTCGTAAGGTGTTAACCCGGGAACTGCGGGGAGACTCTTAAGAGTTCCCCCGGCGGACTGCGGGGAGACTCTTAGAGTGAGTGAAAAAAAAAAATCAACTTTTGACATCGACATTTTTTTTTTTTATTTATTTTTATTTTTTTGGCCCCTGGGCCATGGGCCATGCAAAATCTCAGTCCTCTACCTCCCCTCCTTCCCCACTTTCCTCCTCTCCTTCAGTTATCACCTATTTTCCCTGTTATTCCCTTATTCTGAAGTATATTTTCGTGCTAACATTAGCGAGTTGCAAGCAGGGTGTTGTCATCACTGATGGCAAGCGAGTGCAAGAGAGAGAGAGTATCGATCGACTGTGTCTCAGTGGCCTTGGGGGAAATTGGCGGGAAAGCAGCTTGCCTCACCCATACATTATACAACTCGCGGGCTATATCTCCGATTTTGACCATCCAAACGCTGTTTTCACTCGTTTTATTGTTGTTTCAGGTTAATACCTTTATAATCAACCCATAATAGGCGCATATGGATAAGTACTAATGCTATTAATGGTACAATGAATATTTTAGTGACGGAAACACCTCAAATACATGCGCACAGGGAGAGGTGTCTAATTACCCCCATGCGCACTTCAGAGGTTAAAGGGGGATAGTTCACTTTTTGGGCGATTTTTGCATGTATTGATTATTTTTCTAGTTTCCTCCCTCGACCTCCATCAAATATAAAAAAACATCCATTAGAACCCCCTTCTAGATTAATTTGTACATTTTTCGGTAGAAAAATGGCCGGTTCTTCCAACATTACAGGCTCACTATCGTTCGCCAGGGAAAAAATCAACACCTAAATAGCACGAAAGGTCTAAATATTGACGAAGAAATGAGGCGAAAGGTCTTAAAATCGACTAACTAATGGGGCAAACATCTTAACATCTGAAAACTAATGGGGCTAAACATGAGGGAGAATAGTGACCAGAAAACCAGCCTATCTCCAAAAAAAAAAAAAAAAAAAAAAAAAAAAAAAAAAAAAAAAAAATCTTAACCCTTCCTACCCAGTCTGCCTTAGGTAAGGACAGCTCGAAAGAAGGGCCGCTACCCGGTATGCCTTACCTAAGGCAGCAGCTTAATAGCCTAATTAAGCTTGGTCTGAACGCCGTGCGTACGACGTATGTCAACAAACCCAAGCGTTGCGTCACCGCACCTCCGAAAACAAGAAGGAGAAGACTCTTCAATGTTATTGTTCTGACGTCAGACGAAATTAGTGTCTGAAAAGCCCCCATATTGGCAACATCTCTGCAATATTTGCTCCACTGAAATCGTCATCACAACTGAACCAGTTGACTTACAGAGCTCTACTCAACGCCAAAATACAGATTGAAAACCGCACTACGATTATAGATGAGTGGGAAAGTTCTAGCAGTGAAAATAAACATAAATACGGTAGCCTAGGCCTAGACGTTTTTCAGCCATTTCGCCCGGGTAAGGGCGACCGTCATTGGGTAAGACAGCCCGGGTAGGAAGGGTTAAATTGTATATAATAATTTGATATTGGCCAGAATCAAAGGAAAAATTAGATGAACTCCCCCAGACATATATGACGCGATCGCGTCATATGGAACTTATAACCAAAAACTCATATGGCTCCATGCCTCTCCAATAAGTTTATGACGCGATTTTGCGTCATATGAGCTCAGTAAGTCCGATAAGTTAGCTTACGATAAAACCGTTGGTGGCAACTTCAGCCTCCTCCAATAATTCTAACGGCCGCAGTGTTGTTGTGAGTGTAGTGCGAGGCTGTGGCAATGATCCCGGGGCTCCCGCCTCCTCGGACTTATTGGAACATAATATGTCTGAAGGAGTTAAGGGGGGGATGGGCCGCTTTTCTGGACCACATTCTCCCTCATGTTTAGCCCGGCTCTAGGTATACTGGTTGACAAATAGGGGCCTGAGTTCTTCAACAAAATGCCAGAGAGCGTGAGAAACCGGTATCATACGAGCGCTTTTTCACTCTACATTTATCCTCAACACTGGTCTGGCAGCTTATGAGGTCATCATACAAAACATTTCGGTCACCTAAATTCATCTATCATCAGTCTAGTTTCCGATACCAGTGCAAAATGTTCCAGAGATGTTGCCAGAAAAATGTTGATCATGGAATGTTGACTATAAAAGCTCTCGTGTGATACCGGCGAAAGCCTTGGACAACCATCTCAAGTCAAGTGCCTGATCAGCCATGCTTCGCGGGGGTGAGAGCTGTCCCCTCATATATAGCCTGCTGCAGCAAACACTGGCAGCACACATACTTGGGGGGAGCAGCTCTCGCCGAGGCCACTGAAGGATGGCCAAAACAACGCAAGGTAAACAAAAGGTAAAGGTACAGTCGCGCTAATAAGTGATGTCTCGGCACCAAGTATGTTTTATTCAACAATTGGTATCAGCAATGTTTACACACAATTTCTTTCTTTTTTATTGAAATATACACCCATGTTCCTACACTTACCCACCCTATTCAACATCTAACAGACATTAATACAGCACAGAGCAAGCCAAACGTAATGACAGCTGGGACATGACTCATTACCGCGACCGTACCCACCTTATTCAACATCTGACAGACATTAATACAGCACAGAGCAAGCCAAACGTAATGACAGCTGGGACATGACTCATTACCGCGACCGTACCCACCTTATTCAACATCTGACAGACATTAATACAGCACAGAGCAAGCCAAACGTAATGACAGCTGGGACATGACTCATTACCGCGACCGTACCCACCTTATTCAACATCTGAGACATTAATACAGCACAGAGCAAGCCAAACGTAATGACAGCTGGGACATGACTCATTACCGCGACCGTACCCACCTTATTCAACATCTGACAGACATTAATACAGCACAGAGCGAGCCAAACGTAATGACAGCTGGGACATGACTCATTACCGCGACCGTAACCACCTTATTCAACATCTGACAGACATTAACACAGCACAGAGCAAGCCAAACGTAATGACAGCTGGGACATGACTTATTAGCGCGACCGTACCCACCCTATTCAACATCTGACAGACATTAATAAAGCACAGAGCAAGCCAAACGTAATGACAGCTGGGACATGACTCATTACCGCGACCGTAACCACCTTATTCAACATCTGACAGACATTAATACAGCACAGAGCGAGCCAAACGTAATGACAGCTGGGACATGACTTATTAGCGCGACCGTACCAACCCTATTCAACATCTGACAGACATTAATAAAGCAGAGAGCAAGCCAAACGTAATGACAGCTGGGACATGACTTATTAGCGCGACCGTACCCACCCTATTCATACATATATCAAATTTTAAGACCGAGTGCTCCACACATACGTGCAGTTTCAGTCTCTTGTCTTAATGGCGGCATTCCAGACAGCCCTGTTAAGGGCTGCTTCACTTGTCAAGTTCTTGGATTTGAGATCGGCACGTATAGTCCGATCCCAGGTCTTCCTCGGTCCACCACTTGGTGCAGCTCCCTCCACAATCACAGACCTGCATTTTTTCACCCAATTTTGTTCATCCATTCTCTCCACATGTCCATACCATCCCAGTCTACTTGTACGCATCACCTCGCTAATACTCTTTATACCTAAACGTCTCCCATGGTGCACCCAGTGTCGACAGATGCTACATTGAATCGTGTTAACGCCCACACCCTTTCCACACACTGCACATGGGTATGCACCGCTCTTTTCCACATTGCCTCGTCTCAATCTACAATGCATAACCTTGGTTTTGTTAATATTGACTCTTAAACCCTCGCTCGCCATGCCCTCTCTCCATTCTCTGAATTTGGCCTCAGCATCTTGCATACGGTCAGCTATTAGGACTAAATCGTCTGCATAAAACAGTTCCAACGGGAGTCCGCCTCTAAAATATCTAGACACTGCCTCCAGGACCATAATAAAGAGGAGGGGGCAGACATTAACCCAGCAAGTGCGGCAAGACTTATATAAGGCCTACCGGTGGGCTGCGGGAAGCCTTATATAATCCAAGGCCTAAAAAAAAAAACATTTAAATCAGCCCAGTATTAATGTTTGTTTATTATTTTTTTTTTATTGCCCCTTGCCCATGCCAAATATCACTCCTCCACATCCCCTCCTTCCACCCTCCCCCCCTTCAATTATCACCTTTTCTCCCTGTTATTCCCTTATTCTTAGGTATATTTTCGTGCTAACATTAGCGAGTAATAAGCAGGCCGTGGTCATCTGTGTTACCAAGCGTGGGAAAGAGCGAGAGAGAGACTACCACGCAAAAGTCTCTCTCCACGGCTGGCTGGCTGGCAGGCTGGCTCAGCCATAAGTTATGTAACTCCCGGCCTCTATCGCCGATTTTGACCATCCAAACGCTGTTTCCACTTGTTTTATCGCTGTAACAGGTTAATACCTTTAAAATCAACGTAAATTAGGCGCATATGGATAAGTATTAATGATATTTATGGTACGATGGTGATTTGAGTTTAGGAAACAGTCTAAATACTTCCGCACAGGGAGGGGTGGCCAATACCCCACCTACGCAGCGGAGAGGTTAATACAGCACAGAGCGAGCCAAACGTAATGACAGCTGGGACAAGACTTATTAGCGCGACCGTACCCACCCTATTCAACATCTGACAGACATTAATACAGTACAGAGCCAGCCAAACTTAATGACAGCTGGGACACGACTTATTACCGCGACCATACCCACCGTATTCAACATCTGACAGACATTAATACAGCACAGAGCGAGCCAAACGTAATGACAGCTGGGACATGACTTATTAGCGTGACCGTACCCACCCTATTCAACATCTGACAGACATTAATACAGCACAGAGCAAGCCAAACGTAATGACAGCTGGGACATGACTTATTAGGGCGACCGTACATCTCCCACAAAGAGAAGGGACTAGAGAATTCTATCAATCTATTTGCTAAGGCACATTCCCCATTTTTTTTTTTTTTTTTTTTTTTTTTTTACTGGGGGTGGCCGACTCAAGACAGAGCCCCCCCCCCCCAAAAAAAAAAAAATCGCACACATCTAGGCCACCCAGAAGACCCAGAAGTCAATGTACAGTCAGGACCCCCAATACACGATTCCACAATTCGCGAAAACCCTAATACACGAGTTACCCCTCGAAAATAACATTAATTAATTAAGCATTAATTATGCGAGGTGGTACCACAATACACGAATCGAGAGCTAAGAAGGGGCCAAATCCGCTATTCCCGCTTGATACCCGAGCACGTCTACGTTTCGCGAGGCCCAGGAGTAGCTCTGAAAAAAGAAGAAGACGGGCATACGCCTGCCTTCCCTCCCGCTTACCCTCCCTCCCTCCCTCCCACAGTCCCGCTCAAGCGCTCATAGCCGTGCGGAGTGACCAAACGTTTGTAGTGCCTGCCACTTTTTTCGCCATGCCACGCCAATATAAGAAGATAACACACAAAATGAAGGTGGAATTGTTGTTTCGCAAGAAAAGAGGAGAAGGAAACTGTGCAATAGGCTTGTCAGAGTAAACTGTTCGTACGATTTGGTTAGGGAGGGAGAAGTTGGAGAAAATCGTGAAGTCCTACGGTCCTAGTCCTAGCCTATCTACTACTAATTTTAAGGATAGTTTCATATTTTTATTCATTGTTCTTCTTATATATAAGATATAGACTGTACTGTAGAGCCAAAAATGTCGAAAATAGGGCCAAAAATTTCGAAAATAGGCCATAATTGAGAGATGTCACCCAATCTAATTATTCCCATTTAACCCTTATTTAGCGGCGAGCAACATAAGTCGAGTTAAATAAAGCTGGACTATGTGGCGGCGCTCGACATAGGTCGAGTGGCAATTTCAGCACGTAATGTGGCTGAGAGAGAGAGACAAGTGGTGGCAGGAGACTAGCGAGCGTATGACTGCTCCAGACCACCGCGGCGAACCTACTGACACAAATCTCAGCTCCCTCCTCCCTCTCTCACTCGCTACATACTCAATTATGTACTGAAAGTACCGAATTACCTGCTTTTTGCACTTGCGTTGCACGGTTATTGCAAGAAAACTATCCATCATACAAGGATCGTTATGGTGTCATTCGAAAGCTCTGTTTATGCCCTTTCAGGGATAGGTACTTGTTTTACGTTCTGGGTCTTATTTAGGCATGAAAATGATCACGTAAACAGCCCTATTTTGGCTAAAAACACCCCGCTGTGCGGTACACATAAATAAACCGCATAGGCCGCTCGTAAGGTGTTAAAGTTAGTTCCACAATACCCGAATTCACAATACGCGATGCCTCCTGTCACCCCTATTCTCGCGAATTGGGGGTCCTGACTGTATATTAAAAATAAAAATAAAAATAATACAGTACTGATAATAATACAGTAAACCCTCGCCATCTCGGACCTCTAGAAGTCGGAAACCCATACTAGTCGGACTGGCTACGGCCTCTCGGACATGCACTTCCGTATTTCGGACATTTCCGTCATCGTTCCGACAGTCTCTGACGTTGTCGGACTTTATATAAGTATTCGGAAAATGTCCGATATTATATTTTTCAATTCCATCGCATTAGAAATGATTCAAAGATTACAAAAAGTCCAAATAAGACATAGTTATGTTAATGTATAAGGGAGTTACGTAGATGCATTAGATAGATAGAAAGAGAGAGTTACAGAGGGGGAGTGAGCGATAAACACGAACTATTATGAGACGGACTTAATTGGTTCTGAAAAGACAAAGGAGACTTTTATATTGACTCTTTTTCATGTTATTATTTGTGTGCTAGAAGGATAATATTGTTTTCAATTCCATCGCATTAGAAATTATTTATAGATTACAAAAAGTCCAAATAAGACATAGTTATGTTAATGTATAAGGGAGTTAGTTAGATGCATTAGAGATAAATAGATAGAGAGAGAGTGGCTAGGGACGAGCGAGCGATAAAATACTAACATATACGAGACGGACTTATGTTTCTGAAAGACAAAGGAGACATTTTTATTTACTCTCTTTTTCATTTTATTATTTGTGTGTTAGAAGGGTAATATTGTTTTCAATTCCATCCTTACCTTTACCTTTTGATGTGTTCGCCGCTCTTCTAGCGGCACCAAGGAGCGCGATGCCCCTCGTTATGGGTGGTGATTTGGTGCAGTAGACTGTTTGAAGCGACAGCTCGCTCCCTTGCGAGGATGGGCTCGTCTGGCACTTTTTGCAGTTCGACATCTAGGGCTCTCTTGAAGTTGTCTAACGAGATGTCCCTCATGTCTCTTACTCGCCGTGGGAGTTTGTTGAAGAGACATGGGCCTCTGTGTGATAACCAGCCCTCTCGCAGAGAGCCCATAGCACCCTTGTTATTCATCCGGGGGATTTCGCATTCCCAGCCTCTCCTATCACTGAATTTCATGACTATCGGAGTATGTAGGTTTGGTACTAAACCCTCTGCGATTTTCCACGTGTATATTATTAGGTAACGTTCTCTTCTACGTTCCAGTGAGTACAGTATTAGAATTGATTCATATATTAAATAAAGACCAAATAAGACATAGTTATATATATGTACAGTATAAGGGAGATAGATGCATTAACCCGTGGAGCCCCGGCTAGTTTTGTAATGTTTGCGCACCAGAACCCGGCCGGTTTTCAATTTTTTTTTTTATTCCAGAAACAATAGCGAATGGCTTAGGAATGAAGGGAAAACCACGAAAAACCGCTCAAAAAGCTTAAAAAATGGTCCTACAGAGCCCCCGAAGACGGATTTTACAAGAGTAAAAAATTGAAGGCAATTATCCCAAAAAACCAGGTTATTGCGCGCTCGCACGTGGACTTTGAGAGTTTTCAACCATCGGCACGGTTGCGTGGGATACGTACACAGTTCCCATACAAATCTGAGCCCTCTTGAGTGGCTACACCTGAGGTTACGGTCGGCGCAATTAGGGTGACGCGCCAGGCGCGTCTCTGGGGCTGTGCGTTACATACATCGCCGACGCGTCAGACGCGTCGCTGGGGCTATATGGGTTAAATAGATAGATAAAAATCTCAATTTCTCTGGTGACGCAGACACCGGAATTCGGAGACACACAGAATTCGGAATTTTCCCTCTCTTAAGTCTGACATAAGTCGGACTTCGGACATCTCGGAAGTGGTCTCCCCCCAATTAGTCTGAGATAGCGAGGGTTTACTGTAATTGATATTTCTATAAACACTACGTACCTACAGTATTGTATAAACACTACGCACCTACAGTATTGTAAAAAAAAACATACACAATTATATACTTACATAAAAAACATACGCACATGAAACACATACACAGCCAGAGAACTAATAGAACTCTGAATAATGCGTACACAACCTAAACACAAAAACGCACATGAATTATAAACATACATAGACCAAACAAAAACACGCACATGACATAATAACCTACATAGTCTAACCAAAAATACATCCATGAACCAAAAACGTACATATACCCAGACAGAGAACTATTAAAAACTCTAAATGATGCGTACACAGCCCAAACAAAAATACGCACATGGAACAAAAACGTACATAGCCCAAAACAAAAACGTACATTTTCCTTCCAATAAAGCGTACACTGGGAAGAAAAATAATGGATTATTTTAAGACGTTTCGCCCCATTAGTTGGGCGATATGGTTATGTATTTTAGTTGAAAAGAAAATAGTAGTGAGAGAGAGAGAGAGAGAGAGAGAGAGAGAGAGAGAGAGAGAGAGAGAGAGAGAGAGAGAGAGAGTGAGAGTGAGAGTGAGTGTGTGTGAGAAAGAGTGTGTGAGAGAGAAAGTGAGTAGGAATGAAAGTGTATGTGTGTGTGTTTGAGAGAGAGAGAGAGAGAGAGAGTGAAAGGAATGAAAGTGTATGTGAGAGAGTGTGTGAGAGTGAGAAAGAGAGAGTGAGTAGGAATGAAAGTGTATGTGTTTGAGAGAGTGAGAGTGAGAGAGAGTGAGTGAGAAATAGAAAGAGAGAGATAGTGTGTGAGAGAGAAATATAAAAGTGTGCGTATGTGAGATAGATAGATAGATAAAGAAAGTGGGATAGATAGATAGGTAGACATAGCAGTATAAATAAATAAATAAATAGATAGATAGATAGCAGTATAAATAAATAAATAGATAGATAGATAGATAGATAGATAGCAGTATAAATAAATAAATAGATAGATAGATAGCAGTATAAATAAATAGATAGAGATAGATAGATAGATAGATAGATAGCAGTATAAATAAATAGCTAGATATAGATAGATAGGTAGACAGATAGCAGTATAAATAAATAGATAGATAGATAGATAGATAGCAGTATAAATAAATAGATAGATAGATAGATAGATAGATAGATAGATTTGTAGATAACAGTATTTATAGATAGATGGTCTCTATTGATGATATGCAGTTTGGTTTTATGCCAGGACGTGGTACAACCGATGCTATCTTCATAGTCAGGCAGATACAGGAAAGATACCTACTAAAAGGCAGGGATCTTTACTTTGTGTTTGTGGACCTGGAGAAGGCCTTTGATAGGGTACCTAGAGATGTTGTACAGTGGGCTATGAGGAAACTTGGTGTGGAAGAGTGGCTGGTGCGTGTGATAATGAAGATGTATGAGGATTCGCGAAGTTCGGTGAGGGTGAAAGGTGTACTGAGTGATGAATTCGCAGTCCGTGTTGGAGTCCATCAGGGTTCAGTGTTAAGCCCCCTCCTCTTTATTATGGTCTTGGAGGCGCTGTCTAGAGTTTTTAGAGGCGGACTCCCGTTGGAACTGTTTTATGCAGACGATTTAGTCCTAATAGCTGACAGTATGCAGGATGCTGAGGCCAAATTCAGAAAGTGGAGAGAGGGCATGGCGAGCAAGGGTTTAAGAGTCAATATTAACAAAACCAAGGTTATGCATTGTAGTTTGAGACGAGGCAATGTGGAAAAGAGCGGTGCATACCCATGTGCAGTGTGTGGAAAGGGAGTGGGCGTTAACTCAATTCAATGTAGCATCTGTCGATGTTGGGTACACCATGGGAGTAAGCGCTGTAGTAGAATAAAGGGGCCCCTGCCGAAGGATAAGTCAGAAATAGAGAAATTTGAGTGCGTAGTGTGCAAAGGCGAGCTTGTGTTAAGTGATGATCCTGTGGCTGTGAATTTTGGAAATGAGTCTTTGGAGCTGGTGAACAAGTTTTGTTACCTAGGAGATACCATCTCTGCCGGTGGTGGGGCCGAGGCTGCCACTGTTGCTAGAATTAGGTGTGGCTGGGGGAAGTTCAGAGAATTGATGCCAATCCTGACCATGAAAAGAATGCCTCTCCCCCTGAAGGGAAAGGTGTATGCCTCATGTGTTAGAAGTGCAATGACGTATGCCTCAGAAACATGGGCCGTTAAAGTAGAGGATGTCAACAGAATGGAGCGTAATGAGATGAGAATGGTGAGATGGATGTGTGGGGCCAGGCTACAGGATAGAATAACAAATGTTGAGCTGAGGAGACGTTTAGGTATAAAGAGTATTAGCGAGGTGATGCGTACAAGTAGACTGGGATGGTATGGACATGTGGAGAGAATGGATGAACAAAATTGGGTGACAAAATGCAGGTCTGTGATTGTGGAGGGAGCTGCACCAAGGGGTGGACCGAGGAAGACCTGGGATCGGACTATACGCGCCGATCTCAAATCCAAGAACTTGACAAGTGAAGCAGCCCTTAACAGGGTTGCCTGGAACGCCGCCATTAGGACAAGAGACTGAAACTGCACTTATGTGTGGAACACTCAGTCTTAAAATGTTATGTATGTATGTATGTATGGATGGATGGATAGATAGATAGATAGATTTGTAGATAACTAGATAGATGGATGGATAGCTAGTTAGTTAGTTAATTCTTTATTTCATAAAAGGTTACATGGTAACATTTTACATATATACAGATAGACTCAGACTCAAATCTTTATTTCATAAAAGGCAACACAATTAACTTTTTACATATATACAATAGAGATAACAGTAACCTCATACATTACCGCATTCTAGGTTCATGGTTTTGTACAAACATAATTCTTGACTTGATAGCATTTATATCATAGATAGATAGATAGCAGTATAAATAAATAGATAGATAGATAGATAGATAGATAGCAGTATAAATAAATAGATATAGATAGATAGATAGGTAGACAGATAGCAGTATAAATAAATAAATAGATAGATAGATAGGTAGATAGATAGCAGTATAAATAAATAGATAGATAAATAGATAGATAGATAGATAGCAGTAAATTACAGATAAAAGTGTGTAAGATAGCTAGAGAACAAAATATAAGTGTATATATGAGAGGGAGAGAGAAAGTGTGTGTGTGTGTTACTCAGTTACTTGTTCGTCAAGGGGAATCCACGCAATGCGAGCTAAGCTCATTATTATCGCGCCTCCTTAACTGGGAATGTACTGCGTGAAATGCATGTTAAGTGTTTTATGTACTGTTGGAATGGCTGTGGATGTGTGTGTAGTCTGTATTTTAGTCAATTGGCGACATCGGAAACGAAGGCTTAGGGTGGATCTGTATGGTACCATTCTCACTATAGACGGTACCATCTCGCCCGAAGGCTTAGGTAGCCATCAGCTTAGGTGAATCATATGATACCCATCTCGCCTTGTACCATTTTTGCCAACCCCAGATGGGACGTCACAACTTCGTCCACTTATTCCAGGTACCTATTTACAGCTAGGTGAACCGAGGCTAACACATGAAAGGAGACAAGCCCAATTTGTCTCCGCCCGGCCGGGGATTGAACCCCCGACCCCTCGTGTGTGAGACGAGAGCTCTACCTACTAGGCTACGGGCTGTGTGTGTGTGTGTGTGTGTGTGATAGATATAGGAAAGATAAATGTAACAATATCTAAGTTACTTTTAAATATATAACTATATAAAACTATATATATATATATATATATATATATATATATATATATATATATATATATATATATATATATAGGCAGTTTTGATTAGTCAGTCTTTTATTATATAAAAATAAATAAAGAAAATGGACTGCACTGTAAATAAAGCTATATCTAATAAATACACGTCTTCCTCACTATCCGATGCCCCAATTTACCCCTTGCGAGTTTCGGTCTATAAGGAAGTTGGAGCTGTAGACATCGATAATTAACATAACACCTAAATTGCGTTTGTCGTGCTTATATAAATACATAAAACCCAATTCAACATACTTTTTATGATTTTATCCATTAGAAACCTACATTATTTGTGTATTTTTGTTTAATATCGATGTTTACGGCTCCAACTTCCTAATAGCCTGAAACTCGCAAGTGGTCAATTTATGATGTTATTATTATAGGTGTTTAGGTGTTTGGGTTTGGGTGGTCCCAGAACGCAGCCCCATTTACCCCTTTAATTTTAGGATTGGCTATACGAATTATACCGGTATTTTAGATCGGGTAACGTAACCCAATCGTATATTGAGGGGGCAACCTGTATATTAATAAATCTATAAATAAATGTATCGAATAAAGCTACTGTAGTACTGTATAAGAGTTAGGTAAGAAAAACTATCAGAAAAATAATGCTATCTCTAATTAACCCATGAAATCCGGGGGCCTCATATGATTCCGATCGCTGTGTCCGGGGCCATTTGAGTAAAGGCTAACTTCATAATTCAGTAGCTACTGATTGAGACCACCTAGAGCAGTTGTAGAACTTTTTGTTGTCTGTAGAATGCCGCTGAGATGACATCGCTACGACGCGTGGTTGCCGTGTTATCAGAGCTGGGCACTTTAGCCAACACTTCCACAAATAGCCAATTCCGCCATGGCGGAAGTGTCATTTTGTTGGCGAATTAGCATTGGCGCCAAAATGGCTGCCTATTTGCGGGTTTGAAGCTCTGGAAAGTACCTCCATGTTGCAAACCTCGAGTCCGCAAAATAAAAATTCCAGCCGCCAGCCAGCCCTGGGCCGCTCCTGCAGCTCCAGCCAAAAAAAGTCATGTGACCAAGCCAACTACCTGTGTTCTGGAATCTAGGCCTATACATCGGCTCTTCACGTTTGTTCACTTACTTAGTAGCAAGCGTCGAGCTAACGCCTACAACACACAGCAGTCCAAGAGTTCCAACCTGCTAGCACTTCAACTTTGTTTATATTTTCGGCCTATTGAAGTGAACATGGAGTCTACCATCATGCCTACCGCAGCTGCCAACAGCATGGGGAGCAGTTCACCACCATCATCCGACAGTGATGCTGCAGAACATGGAGAAATCGAGGACCTAAGCCACCCCTGGCCCCACCTAGAAACCTTCTATGGGCCTGTAATTACCAAGAAGATGTCTCTGGAGAAGGGCTTTATAACTTTATAATCTAGCCTAATTTAAGATTATAAAGTTAGGCTATCGTTAATTTGATTGATAGCCTGTTAATTTTTAACCTAAACTAATGTTATTAGGCTAGGCCTACCCTAATCCCATCAAAATGCCTCAAAGCATGTAGGCCTAGGCTAAGTCTAACTTCTATATAGGCTAGGCTATATAGCCTAGGCCTAGGTCTATTATCACTAATCCCATCAAAATGCCTCAAAGCATGTAGGCTAAATATTGCATGTTCTAACTTCTAAATATAGCCTAGGCCTATAGGCTAATTACTAATATAAGTAATTTTATTAGGCTAGGCCTAGGCTACCCTAATCCTATCAAAATGCCTCAAAGCTGCTGTAGGCTAAATAATATTGCATTTTCTAACTTCTATATACTGTATATATATAGGCTAGCCTAGGTCTAGGCTATAATCAGTCAATCACTAATTCCATCAAAATGCCTCAAAGCATGTAGGCTAAATATTGCATGTTCTAACTTTAATATATAGCCTAGGCCTAGGTCTAGGCTATAATCAGTCACTAATTCCATCAAAATGCCTCAAAGCATGTAGGCCTAGGCTAAATATTGCATGTTCTAACTTCTATGTATAGGCCTAGGCCTATAATCACACTAATTTTATTAGTGTCAAGTAGAAAGTGTTAATTTTGAAAGTATCATATAGGCCTAGACTAAAGTTAGCCTACAATAAAATTTTATTAAATTTTGATCTGAAGCTAGGCCTTTATTCTGAGCATTAAAATTAATATTTTCTATTAATTATTTTCTATTAAATTACTTAATCTATCTAAAGTAGACCACTCTAGGCATATACAGTATAGCCTATTGCCATTCCCAAAGGGGGGGCCCACGAATAAATCGCCTCCTTGCACCTCTGTGATCCGGCGTACCTCCTCCTGAATGGTGCGGAATTGCGAATACTGATTATTACTGAGGCACTCTCCCCATAAACAAGTTGCCCCAACGTTTTACTGCCCATGTGGACAAACTAAGTGGCCTATGCTATATATATTAACCCTTTCACTGCGGGTGACGTTCTGGAATGTTTTGGCAATTTACAGCAATTTCCAAGCTTTAAAAGCCTGTATGTATATCCTTGAGGTCCATGGAAGTTGGGCAACATTATATTAAAGTAAATATATATATTTATTGACATTAGAGATTGAATTTATTGATTTACCCTTGATTCTGTAGTTTAAATTTAAAACTAATAAAAAACGGTTTGCGTTTGCATATTTGCATTTGAGGACTAGAAATTTCACAAGGTTTGCACATTTGTGTTTGCTGAAGTTATGTTCTGGGTTTGCTGATTTGTGTTTGCTGACTTGACTTTTTGTTTGTGGTGCCCAGCTCTGCGTGTTATGATGATTTTAGCGGCCTCTCTGATTCCTGCCAATTTTTATTTTTACCTCATATGAGGCCTCCCGGATTCCGTGGGTTAAGAAAGATGAAAAAATAAAGCTACCTCTGATTAAAAAAGATAGAGAAAAAGCTATCTCTACTAAAGATAATAATTAAAGCTATCTCTACTAAAGATAATAATTAAAGCTATCTCTACTAAAGATAATAATTAAAGCTATCTCTACTAAAGATAATAATTAAAGCTATCTCTACTAAAGATATATCCATTTTAAACAAACGAACCTTGGGTCTTACCATCCATAGATCGCGAGGACAACTTGCGCCGACTCAACGTCCTCTGAAACTCAGGATTATTGCGGTCCGAGAGGTTGGCAGCCATACGGGACTGGTACTGGGTCCGCCCCGAGTAGCGGAACTTGGAACCCAGCCGGGGGAGGAGGCCCTGCTTCTGGACGGGCTCCGGGGTCATCAATCTAGGGGCGGAAAAAGACACTGGTTCCAATCTCAAGTAGGTACAAATTTTCATACAAGATTTGTTTAGATTAAGACATTTTTATTATTATATTTTGCTTCTCGGGTGTCTGGGGGAAAAAAAAGACACTGGTTCCAATCTCATACAGGTCTAAATTTTCATGCAAGATTTTTTTTTAGATCAAGACATTTTACAGGATTATATTTTGCTTATGGGGTGTCTGGGGGGAAAAGCGACACTGGATCCAATCTCAAGCTGGTACAAATTTCCATACAAGATTTGTTTTAGATAGAGAGACATATATTTATAATTATACTTTGCTTCTGGGGTGTCTGGGGAGGAAAGAGATACTGGTTCCAATCCCAAGTAGGTCCAAATTTTCATACAAGATTCAAGATATTTATAAATATAAAGACATTAAACATTGATTTTCCGATGCATTCCCACGATAGGAAGTAGATAAAAAAAAGGTTATATATCCACGGTTTGAATCCCAAGTAATAATAATAATAATAATAATAATAATAATAAGCATGTTACTTATTTCTCACAAGCGCCAATTTTTCCGCAGAATTCACTGGCGCTCGAAAACCAAAAACAAACACAAATCGCTTAAATCAATGCAACACAAAACCTATACGTATCGCCCAGCCACTAGTAGTGGCAAATAGCCTACACCCTATAGCCCTCCATGATGACACCCCTCTCGAGATCATAGCTTCTTTCAAAGAGAAAAGTCTTAAGTTGTCTCTTGAAACACTCAACAGAACTTAGTTGTCTCATGGTCAGTGGCAGTCTGTTATATAACCTTGGGGCCATGTAAGAGAATGATCTCTCAAAGAAAGATGACTGCCGGAAAGCCTACGGCTCATCAAGACGCAAGGGGTCATCATCATGGCGTACGACTACACTATGGCGTGCCGGTGGACGCCTGAGCAGATCTGCAAGATACCCGGGCTCACCAAATTTGAGGACCTTGAAAGTTACCAGACACAACTTGAATTCTATTCTAGCTTTTATTGGTAACCAGTGCAGTTCGATGTGATAAGAAGTGGTAGGGGTTCCTGGTGGAATTCCAATAATGAGTCTTGCAGCTCTGTTCAGAACAGATTGTACTTTCTTTAATATGTAATTTGGAAGACCCACGAATAAGGCGTTGCAATAATCAACACGAGAGAATATCAATGAGTGGACCAGTGTCGGAAGGCAACGTCTAGGTATAAACTGCTTCACCGAGATTTCTGATGTGTAGGTAGCAACTTTTGACAATCTGATTTACGTGCTCCTTAAAATCCAGTCTTGGGTTAAGATACACTCCCAGATTTCGAACAGAGTTTACTGGTTGCAGCTGTGAGTCACCCGTATCGATGGAGAGGGCATTTACTGCGTCAGTAGCCCTTCTGTTTCCTCGGATGATGAGAATTTCAGTTTTGTTATCATTTAGTTTAAGTTTTCTTGTCCTCATCCACTTCTTGATATCAGTCATCAGCATTTCTACCTTCCTCTGTGTATCAGCTATACCTGTGATCCTCACGTAAATCTGGGTGTCATCAGCATAGAAATGATAGGTGGCACCGTGTGCACGAAGCAGAAGAGACAAGCCACTAGTGTATATCGTGAACAGGACAGGACCCAACACTGAACCCTGCGGAACGCCATAGAGCAGGGCTGCCGAGTCCGAGACTATCCGATTTATCATCACACTCTGGGATCTACCTGACAAGTATGACCTGAGAAGCAAGAGAGCAGAGTCACGCACACCACTGTCATAAAGATCACTCAATAGCAGCTCATGATCCACTGTGTCGAAGGCTGCAGAGAGATCAAGTAAAACCAACAATGAGATCTCGCCGTCGCAAGTGTTCTTGACTAAATCATTATGTATTCTGATCAATGCAGTCTCAGTCGAATGATGCTGCCGATAAGCAGACTGAAAAATAGGAATAGTTTCAATTTTGTTGAAGTAGCGGCAGCAGTTGATCAAGTATGGCACGCTCTAATATCTTTGATAAAAAAGACAAGTTGGAGACGGGACGGTAGTTTGACATGTTCTCTACATCAAGTCCAGGTTTCTTAAGGATAGACCGGAGCAAGGCATGTTTTTCAGACACTGGGAAGTTGCCTTCGGAGAAAGATTTGTTAACTATTTTGGAAATAAGCTCAACTGCATGATCATATACACCAGGTAGTTTGGAAATATTTATAGGATCCAATGGACAAAATGTTTTATTAAGGTTTCAAATATGGGATGAAACAACATCAGCCTCCACCGGATGGAATGATGAGAGGACACTATTAGGAGTATGTCGTGGTTGGGGTTGGGGTACAATTGAATATTCTTCATTAGAAGGGCCTTCATCCAGTTCATGTCTCATACGAGTTATCTTGCTAGTAAAAAATGTGACAAAGTCTGCAGCTAACTCCATATCAGATGCAGAAGGTCTTGAGTTCACGTGTCTTTTTCCAAGTAAGCTACTGACAACCGAAGCCAGCTTTCTTTGATCACCACCACATGACTCGACTTTCCCCTGATAATACACTTTCTTTTCGTCTTTAATTGTGTGGATTACGGTTCTTTTTGCCAACATGTATGGCAACCATGTGATGTCAGTTTTATTTTTGCACCATTTACGTTCGGCTCTTCTGCGCTCTCTTCTAAGAAATTTGACTCGAGGGCTGTACCATGGTGAGTCATCTCGCACTATGATTCTCTTTTCTACCTCCGGATAGTGATGATCAAACACAGACTTAAGTGCGCCATTGTGTACCTCCACCAGCTCGTTTGAAGAAAGATTGGAAGTACAGTATCAATACAGTAGGGTCCCGCATAAAATGAGTCTCGATTAAAACGAGCGACCTAAAATATTAATATTTAATTTTCGATCAGAACGAATGTGATCACATAAAACGAGTCCGCCGCCAAAGTGGGGCAAATCCGAGGAGTTTTCATATAGAGCGCCGAAATATTGTACAAAACGTACAAAATATCGTACGCTTTCATATACAACGCTGAAATATCGTACAAAATGTAAAAAATGTCGTACTGTACGCTCCTGACAAAAATTTACGCTTCCAGTGAACATTGACGATATTGGGCCACCAAAATGCTGTGTTCACATAAAACGAAATCGCATAAAACGCCCTTGTTTATCTTCCATATACACGTTTTATGTGAGACCCTACTGTACTTTCAGGTGCTTACTTGTTTTCATTTTTGTTACCACAGTGGCTTTAATTGTTGCTATGTGCCTTAGTTTTGCTTTTCCTTTAGTTAGGAGGCTCTTTTATTCATCGCTAAGCTGTTCCTTAGTCCAGCTTTGGGTCTTGGGACCCCGTCTTTGTCTTTTTTAGCAGACGCGCCGGGTTAAGGTGTCACACGTGGTTGTGGGACCTTCTGGCGTCCGTGCCTGCTGGGAAGTCCCGTTTGGGGGCTTTCTCCGAGCCTTTTGCTCTGTTATCGCAGCTCTTTCGTTTTTATTCGTTTTGAAGTTATTTTCTCATGATTAAGCCTTTAGGTTAGCTTTTTGAGGGGTATAATTAATTTTTCTCTATGTGTGAATTATTTTGTGTCCCCCTTTCTTGCGCTCCCTGTGTTGCACACTTCCCGGGAGTCCAAGGAGACGTCCTTACGTCAGGTTTGGTTTGAGAGTAAGGGTTGTTTTCACTCGTTGTTGTGCTTTTTTCACCGAGTGGACTCCTCGCTTGACCCGCCGGCCTCTGTTCTGCGACCTTTGGTTCGTCCCGGCGTGTGGTTTTGTTCCTCTTTTTCCCCCCCCGTCTTGTGATCTTTGTGGTAGTGTGCCACTATCCCTCCTTCCGGCGACCTGCCATGGCCGGCAGATAGAGATATGTTCTGTAAAGATAATGATATCGGCGTGCCGCCCGGTCCATTGTTGTGTTTACCCCATTTTTGCGGCTGCTGTGTGTGTAAACGTACCGGCGGCTGCTAGCAATTGTTTATAATAGCACGCAGATACCCGCCGCCAACTGGCCTAAACAACTATGACCCATGTCATAGGATGGCACTCCGTCTTCTGAGTGAGTCGACGCCTCTAGAGATTTTTTGGTTGTTTCTCCGGCGGTTTTCTTAGCAGGGCCGCCGAATTCTATTTAGTAAATATTTCGAAACTCTCCAAATGTCCCGGCGTTTGTGCTTACCTACATACCTCCCGACGGAAATTGCTACTTCCTAAAGGGACCTTTTACTCGGCCCGCCGAGGGAACTCGCCCTGAACGTTAGCCTAGCGCAATAAGGCTTCCCCTCTCCGACATATGACGCAAGTTTGAGCCTTTTACAGATGTTTTAACCATCAGGGGTATTTAGAAACCTTTAGTTTCGTTAATTCAACCTCTCCTGTTGTCTTTGAATTAGCTGTGGGCAGAAAACTAATTTTGGAGAGGTCATTTTAACCCGCTGAGTGTCAGCCAATTTTGACAGTGTGCTTCTGCCAGTGCCAGATTTTTTTTTTTTTTTTTGGCTAAATCTATCAAGTTGGGAGAGAAAGGAAGGATAATGGTAAAAAAAACACTCCCCTTGTCCATTTTCGCCAGAAATCAGGTCCCCGATGGTCCCGAAAGTAGCTGAAAGGACACTATAGACTACAGAGACTTTATGGCGGGTGCCCAACCCCGAAGGGGTTGAAATAGGGGAGCTATCCCCCAGCCAAAGGTGGCTTTCTAGGGCCTTTCCTAGCTGATGCTGAGAGGATTGGGTTCTAGTCATGTGGTGATGGGCTGGTCTATCAGAGTGAGAGCTGAGCAATCTCTGCCATACCCATAGCTTACTCTGACTTTTCCTTTAACTTATATATTTTCTAGATCTCAAGTGACGGCGTCTCTTCCGTGGATTGATCTCCCAATCTACCAAGATTGGAAGCCAAAGCGTCACATTTTTCCCTTGCCCCTCAACTTTCTCTTCATAATTGCTGAGGGGCACAGGGCCCTGGGTGGGGCTTTGGTTTCCCGGGCATTTCCGCACCCTCCTCAGCCCCCCGCCATGGAGTGGCTTCGGTCACCCAGGCTTTATTGTGGTCGGCGGGGAGGGTTCTGTGGGGGCACTCGGTTATGGCCTTGGAATTGCTCGGGGCCTTGGGGCTGTTCGGCCAGGCAGCTTGGGGAACAACAACAACAACAACAACAGAGACTTTTATGGTACCGGAATGTATGGGTGGGAGGGTGGTGGGAGGGTGGTTTTGGGGTTGGTGGGGGGAAGGTAGAAGGGTAATTGACTTGTGTTACACATATGAAGCCGATTGGTGAGGTAGTTTCGCCACCACGGATTTTCCTTTTTTTTCCTTTTTTTTCCTTTCTATGCTGGAAGTGGGTGGTGGGAGGTGGTTGGGGGTGTGGTGGAGGGAAGGCAGAAGGGTAAGAGACTTGTCACACAAATATGGAACCGATTGGTCCAATCGTTTCGCCGCCACAGATTTTCCTTTTTTTTCCTTCTGACGGGACCGACAGTCAGCGAGTGGGTGGGAGGAGGGATTTGGGATTTTTGTGGTGGGTAGCCAAAAGGGTAAGGTACATGTGGTAAAAATATGAAAGCCATAGGTGCAGTCGTTTCGCTGCTACGATTTTTTTTTCGGCGAGGACGTATATATATGTCCCTGGCACTGGGCGTGACAACACCCTAGGACGTACTGTATATATACGTCCCTGGCACTCAGCGGGTTAAGAGTAAGAGATCTCTATTTCTTATAACTAATCTGGCTACCTCTGCGTCATATGAATTTGAAGGGGTTAATCGCTCCGCGATTCCGTCTTAAGTGAGGAAGTCTATATAACCTCGACCTCAGGCTTAGTCGCCCTGCGGCGATACAGTTAGGAAGGTCAGATTATTTGCCATAGTCTTCACGTTTCTTGGGCCAGTGACACTTGTCACAGGTAAGCAGTTCTACACCATATACCCCCAATATTGTAGCAGGATCAAGTCCGGCCAAAGGTTAGAATAGTGGTGCCTATTTTCTAACTTTCCAGCGGACTTGCAAGGATATGTTTTAACACCTCTCAGGTTATCCTTATGAGCATTGATTCCTGGAAATTCTTTCCAGATCAGCTCGGCGAGGGACCATCTCATTCACGGTGTGGGGAAGGGAAAAGGGGGGGGTGTCAGTGGTTCAGTGTCACTTTTCACTTTTGCCTCCAAACATAACCCCTTTTTGGATTTGAACATTCTAATAATTGCACACTAAGATTGCTGCAAAATGCTTCTAAGTGTGCCTCTGGAATTCCCAGCAATGCCCGGTGGGCATAGATCTTTTTGCAGACTAGATGGGTTTTTTGTATATATCATTCGGGCCTTGCAGCCTTGATCGATAGATACCTAAATGACCACAGTGTGGAAATTGTGGGCAAGTGCTAACTTTCAACCCAAATTTCCCAGAGTCATTGCATCTATGCAACCATTACTCAACATTTAGCTGAGCAATTAGCCATTTGCATTAATCAAGACCCAGTGTGGTAAAACCTGAAACCCCCGCACCCCCCGGTATAAGAACCCTCCAGGCTTCGCCGGACATCGTTCTAAAATTGACACTCCCGAGTAATCGAGCCTAGGTCGCCAGAAAGGGCAAGTAATTTTTTCTTTCCTTATAACTCTAAGGTAAGAGGGGTCAATCAGTATCTCAATTAATGGTTCCTGTGATTAATTAAGCCAGGCTTACGGCTCATAATTGTCATGCAGTCAGGCCTGCGAGACAGCTCGGTTGTTTCAACTGAACTTCAGCCGGCGAGACGGCTCTCTTTTATCCTACAATAAAGTATGAAAGACGATGCAACGTTTCTTACCATTAATTTTGTTCACGAATCTGTCATAAGTTACGGATACGAGATCTTACGGATGACGAAGTTGGATGCATTCAGCTGTAAATTAAAAGACATAAGTCTTACAAGTAAAATGTGTTCATTTATACTTTCGGGGTATGGACCGTATTACACGCATATCTGTAGACATCAGCTTGCTTTGTCTCTACAGGTGAGATTCTTAATATAGGTACTTGAAACTGCACGTCTACAAGCCTAGATGGAACGGTTCAAGTTCACCCTAATACTATGTATAGACTACGCCTCGGTTTGGCTAATCCAGGAGAGTCCCGTCGCGGCGGACAGCCGAACCTGCAGACTCGGAACGGCACTCAGAATTCGTATACTTGGGTTTCATCATGTGTCACCGGTAAAGGGACATGTGACAAGCACAATTACAGTAATCACTCCCATATCCGACCTGTCATTATCCGAACCTCGCCAATAACCGAACAGGCAATGGGGTATATAAATAATTAAAGTAAAGTTGTTGTTCATGACTTAAAAAAAAGTGACCGAAATCGCCGATAAACAATAATTTACTTATCATTACTTATTACCGGTATATCTTATAAAAATAATAGTAGGTAGCCAACTTACCATAATACTAAATTATATAACCGATACGCATGCGTTTTTGTTTACTACCGGTTTACTAAAGTGCCACCATTATCGATTTTCTTCAAGCCGACTCGAGCGGGAGGGTTACCAATTGAAGTTATATCCGCTAGTATATATTGTTAGATGTAAGACATGATAAATACCACTAGAATATGAATTGGCAAACTCCATATAATATCATTTTGAAATTGTTCTGAAATTTCAAACAAAAGTTTAGATACAAACAGCTATACAAACAACGACGAGCAGGGAGGTTTTAGGAAGGGAAGAGGATGTGTAGATCAGATTTTTACCCTGAATTGTGTTGTGGAGAAGTATCTGGAGAAGAAACAAAAGGTGTATGTTGCCTTTATGGACTTGGAGAAGGCCTATGACAGAGTGGATAGAGAAGGTTTGTGGAAAGTACTTAGAATATACGGAATAGAGGGCAAGTTGCTGAAAGCAGTGAAGAGCATGTATGAGGGTGCAAAGGCGGCAGTACGTGTGGAGAGTGAGCAGAGCGAGTTCTTTGACCTGAATGTTGGTTTGAAACAGGGGTGTGTGATGTCCCCGTGGTTGTTTACTGTATATATGGATGGAGTTATGAAAGAAATACTGTCAAGAGCAGTGGATGTTGGTGTATCGCTGAAAAGGGAGGGAATTGCGTGGAAGCTACCTATACTGCTGTTTGCGGATGATACAGTTCTGATGAGTGATAATGAATGGGAGTTGCAGGGTCTGGTAAATGAGTTTGGAACAGTGTGCGAAAAACGGAATTTGAAGGTAAATACGGGGAAGAGCAAGGTTATGGTCTTCGAAAGGGGTGAAGTCACAGAGTGTGAGGTGAAGCTGAACGGTCAGGCTATGGAGATCGTCAACTCTTTTAAGTATCTGGGCAGTGTGTTGAGTAAAGATGGGACTATGGATGAAGAGGTGCGGGAGAGGGTACAACAGGGGAAGAGGGTTGTAGGAACGCTAAAAGCAGTAACAAGAAATAGGGTGGTCAGTATGGAAGTGAAGAAGTCCTTGCATGACAGTGTGGTAATCCCGACACTGACTTACGGAAGCGAAGCATGGACGTTGGTTGAGAGACTCAGACCAAGAGTGAGAGCAGTGGAAATGAATTACTTAAGGAGTGCGTGCGGAGTTACATGGAGGGATAGACAGACTAATGAGGAAGTAAGAAGGAGGTGTGGTGTGGAGGTAGATGTGCTGGAAAGTGTGAAAGGAACAACTTGAGATGGTTCGGCCATATGGAACGTATGGAAAGCGAGAGAATGACTAAGAGGGTGTACGAGAGCGAGGTGGAGGGACAGAGGGGGAGAGGTAGACCGAATATGAGGAGGAAGGATGGAGTGAGGAACTACATGAACGAAGGCGGTGCTGGTTGGGGGGAGGGGCGTCGACTGACTGGGGACAGAGGTGCATGGGGGCGGTTCGTTCGTGGCCACCCCTTCGGGGATCACGGCGTCAGGCAATAGATAGATAGATAGATAGCTATACTCTGTGTAACTCACCCTTGCCGCCAGCCTGTACAGCAGATATGATACCGCGCCCGTGATTGGCTGGCAATGACATCACTCCCTTAACCCTTGTCTAGCGGGGTGTTTTGGGCTTATTTTGGGCATATTCAGGCCCTCCTGAAATCAATCAAGTATCTGCATGAAAAGAAATGTATTCAGCAAAAAACTAAGCGCTAAAAGCTTCAAAATGAGACCAGAACGAGCTACGTAGCACTCGTGGTGCCACCAACATGGGAGTTTAGCGTATAGCGGCATATTTTTTCCCACTACGCTCACTACTGGTAGCACTGCCGGCCTCTCGAGAACAGAGGGAGCGTGAGTCAGTGGGTGGCGGTAAGCCCTGGGTGTCGGACGTGTGGCCTGCTGCGCTCCCGGCCATTTGCACTCGATTTTAACCCTTTAAAAGCCTTAATAATACTCCTAACTTGCTGCAAATTGGTGCACGACTTAAGTCGAGCGCCGCTCTTTAACCCTCTGTTCCCGGAAGGGCTCTTGAATGCCCATAAAAAAGCATACACGAGCTGCCCGGAAGGGCTCTTTAACGCCCAGTGGTTGAAAGCCTGTGAGCTTGGTGTGCGAGGCGTCGGTCCGACGCATGTAAACAACAGCCAGCTGGACCGACGCCCCGCATCTCCGGCCACAAGAAGAAGAGCGTCACTTGTTCGTGTGTGCCTGTATGTTGTTGTTAAGTATCGAAAAGTAGTGTAAAGTGGCTGTTGTTGCCAAAAAGTTATCTCCAATGAAATCATCATCACAACTGAACCAGTTGACTTAGAGAGCTCTACTTAACGCCATTCTACAGGTAAATAACACAGCTACGCTTGGAGATGCGCGGGAATGCAGAAGCGGTCAGAATAACAAAGATACGGTAGCCTAGCCTAGACGTTTTTCGGCCAAAACACCCGGGTTTCGGGGAATATTTATGTAATGCGTAGCCGGGGCTGGAGGGTTAAGGGTTAAAGAAGGTTCCAGAATGTCCACAGTTTGTATTATATGCACTTATCCTTGATGTTGTGGTTACAATTTAGCCAAGTTATTATACTAGAAAGTAGCATACAAACCCCTTTGTTATTTCGCATACAACACACCGAGCATAATATGCAGAAACCGCCGAAAATGAAGTGTATAAATATAAAACAATCCACCTCCTGGCAACACTGCACTGGCCTGGCGTGATCTTTAAACTCTTAGATATTAGCCTATGTGTGTCTGTATGTGCAGATATAACCATTATCTATGCATTTTTACCTTTCGTTACCTTCGTGCTATTGTTCATAAGGTCGCAGAGTATGCTACACAAAAGAATAATAGCCTATCACTTTTGTTGCAGCACTTGTCATAATCATGACAATTGCTTGGTCACCGCTGTACCGTACAGGGGTTTTGGACTAAAAGTAACCTTCATTCCCTGCACATTTTCATTTATAAACAAGAGCTAGAACGTATTCCAATGACATATCCTTGAAAGCGAGAAATAGACCTTTCCAATGACACCTGAATCATGTCTGTACGACCACTGGTTGCTGTGCAATGATATTGCACAGGTGGTGCTAAATCGGTAAAAAATAGCGAGTTTGAGCGGTTTCCGCTATTCCCAAGTCTGTAAGGGAGTTGGAGACGTTGTCACGTCTCCCACTGCCACTTAGTGATGGCTCAGGCATGATGGGGGGATGCGCGGGACGGTCTCTCACTGCTTATACTTGCTTGCCTGCCTCCCAGTCCTTGTTTAGCATACTCTGCGACCTTATGATATATTTGAACAATAGCACGAAGGTAAAAATGCATAGATAATGGTTATATCTGCACATACAGACACACATAGGATAATATCTGCGAGTTTAAAGATCACGCCAGGCCAGTGCAGTGTTGCCAGGAGGTGGATTGTTTTATATTTATACACTGCATTTTCGGCGGTTTCTGTATATTATGCTCGGTGTGTTGTATGCGAAATAACAAAGGGGTTTGTATGCTACTTTCTAGTATAATAACTTGGCTATATTGTAACCACAACGTCAAGGATAAGTGCATATAATACAAACGCTGGACATTCTGGAACCTTCTTTAATACCTAGGGAGTGATGTCATTGCCAGCCAATCACGGGCGCGGTATCATATCTGCTGTACAGGCCGGCGGCAAGGGTGAGTTACACAGAGTATAGTGTAAATCATTACTGCTAGATCGAAGTAAAGATCTCTAGATCTAACGGAAGTCGCTATACGTATTGGCAGTACTGTTAGATGTAAGACATGATAAATACCACTAGAAATATGAATTGACAAAATCCATAGAATATCACTTCGAAATTGTTCTGAAATATCAAAACAAAAGTTTAAATACAAACCGCTAGTTTAAATGCTAGATCGAAGTAAAGGTCTCTAGAGTTAGCGGAAGTCGCTATACGTATTGGCAATACTGCACACTGCCGACGGCGCCACGTTGTTGTTGATGGTATAGTATAATATATAGTATAATATATAATATTTTTCTTGTCCAATAATAGCTATTTCATTGTCTAACAGGACTTATTTGGCAATACTGCACACTGCCGACGGCGACACGTTGTTGATGGTATAGTAGGTCTATATAATATTTGGATATATTTATGACCCCTGGTATGAAGGTATGTTGCCAATATAATAATAGACAAATAAATAGTTAACGGACTATAATAACCTAATAATAATGACAAATAAATAATTAACTCTGTGTATCCGGATACTTCCTGTGACCGAACTGGCCATGGCCCATATAGTATAGTGTTTTCCCTACCCGACGTTCATCTAAATGCTATGAGTTAGGGGATCTAGCCTTTGTCTAACTCTTCAGATTTTAGTTGTCAATGGTGAGCACAGTATAACTAGTAGACCTTTTCTCACTTTCTCCAACTATTCGAGTCCCGTTCGGTTAGCATACATTACGAACTCAGTAAGGGACAAGTGGGTTTCAAGTCAGAGGTACAAGTTTGTTAATCAATGACCTCTCGATTTCATTCCCACTTGGATATTGGAATCGAGGAAGGATACACAAATATATTTCGGAAATTTATGACCGGGGAAATGGGGGGGGGGGGTTTTCACCCACGATAAAGCTCTACGGACATAGCCCGCCGGCGTTCACTATCTCCCGGTCAAAATGCCACGAACGGATGGGCGATCTTAGTCGCATCAGTCCCCGGGGTTTTTAAAGATCGACTCAGTAGCAGTGCAATCGATCATCTGGGATATTACCCAGTGTTTTTTCCTGAGCCATAAAATGTCTCCAAAATTCTCGATATAGCATATACCGTGCTTCACAGGCCACATATCACTAAAGCCGGGGAATAGAAATATTTTCGCTTTGAAGCTAGTGGTCAGGATCAGAAGACAGTATTGCGGCGGGACGGCATATACCCTAAATGACCGCCGGATAAGCGGTCAGGTTAGATTCCTCCGGTAAATTTTCCACCTTACCCGAATCTTGGTGAGGTGGGCCACGGCCCATGTGGGATCAGGAACTCCAGCAATTTGCGATAGATATTACATCCAATCCCTTGTCTCCAGTTCCCCCTCCCCCCGTTACCGAGTTTTGGTTGGCTAAAACAACAACCGGGTGGAGTCCCTCTAGCTATTTTTCATTTTATCATAGCCCCTCAGTTGGAAGCAGAGGATTTTCCCCTGCCCTTCATTGCTTCTGAACCCATTGCCCTCCACAGGGAATTTTCCTGGTAAGAGATAATGCCCATTTAAAAAATTTATTAGCTTCCTCTTCACTAGGGACATAGCCCAGGCTATTGCCAAGCCCGTGCCAAACCCCCCGCGGCGGAAGCCTTTTTTGAAGCAGTCAGGTCACGACAGCTACTCAGACTCGGTATTGCTCAGGGATTACCTGAGATTTTTTTTTTATGAGATTGTGTTCTCTCCGGTCTTGACCACGTAGCCCTTCAATGATCAGCCTCAGAGAGATGTTAGGATGACGCTTCATTTGAGTAAGGGACCCCGAATAGGTCTCCCTAAGGCGTCGGACCGACGCCTCGCACACGAAGGTCACAGGCTTTCAAGCAATGGTACAATGTTGTACCACCCGGGTTCCTCGGGGCAAAACTTAATGGTACACACGTGTACCATCCGAGTTTGAAGGGTTAAACACCCATGAGCTCAAAGCCTGTAAGCTTGGTGTGCGAGGCGTACGTCCGACGCATGTAAACAACAGCCGGCTGGACTGACGCCCCGCATCTCCGGCCACAAGAAGGAGTGCGTCGCTTGTTCGTGTGTGCCTGTATGTTATTGTTAAGTATCGAAAAGTAGTGTAAAGTGGCTGTTTTTGTCATAAAGTTATCTCCAATGAAATCATCATCACAACTGAACCAGTTGACTTAGAGAGCTCTACTTAATGCCATTCTACAGGTACGAAACACATCTACACTTGGGGATGCGCGGGAATGCAGAACCAAGCCAAATAACAAAGATGAGGTAGCCTAGGCGTAGACGTTTTTCGGCCAAAACCCCCGGGTTTCGGGGAATATATATATAATACATAGCCGGGGCTGGAGAGTTAAACAGCCAATATCTTAAAGAAATTATAGTTTAAAAAGAAACGTCCGCCGGCAGTCGACTACCCTTATACCTTCGGTTGCCGGGTTACTGACGATTCGGCAGATATGTTTACTCTGTGTTGAGGGTAGATAAGACTCTGTGTTTGTAACACAGAGACAGGGTTACCTACCGTTACATTGTAGGTTCCCTATGGAGTACCAACTTTAGTTTCCGTACTCCAGTTTATGTGCGACACAACACGAACAGTTAGTTGGTTCCCTCCTTATATTCAATTTTTTGGATTGACAAGCGTTAAACACGCAATACCGTGTCTTTTACTTCGCGATCTGGGTGGGATCCCGGCGTCAGAAGGGATGATTCGTCCTGGCAGGTGGGCTCACCCTACAAGTCTTACAGGGATTTTTTCCCTCTCTTTTATCATCCTCTACTCAATCGAGTTGTGTCCACGTAAAGGCGTGATCTATTTATTAGCCCAATTACCAGAGTCAGGGGCAGCTCAAGAGCAGATCCCTTCTCTAATGTAATTAACTTTTGGCCCGGAATGTGTTTTTTTTAATACATTCCCTTTTTTCTTGTGGTCGGCTCCTCCCTTTTTTTCACCAAATGTTATGTTAACCTAAGGCAGGCGTGGTCGTCCTTTTCTTTCAATTAACTTTTTAAATTTTACGGTGTTAGTTCACCATTCTTAATTGTCCTTCTCAAGTTCTCCTGGAACAAGTGGAGCAAGGAGACCTGGTTCAACAAGACAGTGCCGAGGTATTCAGCCAATGAGTGTCATACTTACAGGATTCCCAGTGGGACTCCAGACAAGTTAACTCTGGTAGCAGTTCCCAAGAGTTATAGGACTCCCTCTGATCTTTTAACCTATATTTTGTTTGTAGCCACCACAAGCCTTACGAACTTGTCAGTTCCCTCTTCTCTAACCCCTATCGTTAGGACAAAATCAATATAGGGAGGGGTGCGGGGGGACCGGAGTCACTTACAGTTCCTTTACGGTCCCATTAACCCTCCAGACCCGGTTGGGCTCTGAGGCCTCCATAAAAAAACACACTCTGCGCTACCCGGTAGGGCTCTGAGGCTCCGGCAGCTTGAAAGCCTGTAAGCTTGGTGTGAGAGGCGTCCGTCCGACGCATGTAAACAACAGCCGGCTGGACCGACGCCGCGCATCTCCGACCACAAGAAGGAGTGGGTCGCTTGTTCGTGTGTGCCTGTATGTTATTGTCAAGTACCGAAAAGTAGTGTAAAGTGGCTGTTTTTGCCACAAAGTTATCTCCAATGAAATCATCATCACAAATGAACCAGTTGACTTCGAGAGCTCTACTTAACGCCATTCTACAGGTACGAAACACATCTACACTTGAGGATGCACGGGAATGCAGAAGCAGTCAAAATAACAAACATACGGTAGCTTAGGCGTAGACGTTTTTCGGCCAAAACCCCCGGGTTTTTGGCAAATTATAGAATACAATAGCCGGGGCTGGACGGTTAATGTTTCAAATCTTAAATGTCCAGATTTTTTACGCCAGGAAGGGGGGACATGGCCACGGCCACTCAAGGCTACCGGCCAGTTGGTTTCAAGGTTCTTGCATAATCCTCTTAGGCTAGCAGCACTTTGCAGCACTTTACAGCCCCCCCCCCCCCCCCCGGCGTACGATACGTAATAGCCAGCTGTTTTTTCTGGTGCTATTATATTACTCAATGTAAATACATTTTTCCTCACTCTACGCCAATTTTCTAGAGTCCGTTGTGATCAGAGAGTGTGCCCCGATCACAGGATTAACTGCATATGTTTATCCCTTTTTAGAAATTTAGGATTAAAGTTGCTTCCAACTTCCTTTTCTCTACATCTGGGTTAGGGCACTCTCTCTGTGATGCACTTTTTACTACTTGTATTCCGGACGTTAGTCATTAGTTCTGTGATCAGTAACGCCCATTTTGGGATAAGAAAAAGGGGGGGGATATGGGGATCCCAGTACATGAGAAGAACCCCCCTCCGCAGGACTACAAGGTCATACAGGGCAAGCTAGGCGCTGCTTCCGCCGGGCCAAGCCCAAGTATATGTTTACGAACTATGAAGCTCGAAAAAATTGTTTAGTTATTAATTAAAAGTTATTTAATCATTTTTTGAAAGCTTAGTTAAAGCTTATTTATTTTACAAATACAGTAGTATAAATTTTACGCTATTTTAGCGAGAACAAAATGTCAAATTGTACATGTAAAATTATGGTTTCTATGCTAGTTTCACTAGATAGAATGGTGATGTGATTGGTCGAAGTGACTCAATGGGTGGTCCGGAGAAACAAGCTGGGATCAGCCCAGGTTTCTGGTCAATGTGATTAGGAGTTTTGAATTAGCTCTATGTATCGCAAATTACAACAAACACCTCATGTAAGAGGACTATGTTGTTGGAGCAGGCTTCTTTGAAGCAACGCACTGCTCACACTCTTTCATATTTTATTTTTCTATATTGTTTGCAAACAATAAAATACCTTATTCTGTTATACGGATTCTTGACTTTAACCTGCGGTTACAGAGGTTACGATATTTTGCGAATGTCCTCCCCCAGTCTTGGAATTCAGGCAACATCGTCAACTATTAAATTATAGGTTTGATTCCCGAAGGGAAGTAGAGAAAACCTTATATTTAGTAGGGGCCCCGGAATCATTGACGATGAAGGCCCTCCCAGCCATCCCCTTCCCATTCGCTTGATATTTTGAGTTTTTTTATCTTGGTATATCAGTGAAGGACGAATTGTGCACTTGGCGAGAGGCGGTAAGAAGCCACAACACGAAAAAATCCATCGAATGTGGGAAGCTTGTTGAAAACAGTATTTAAGTGTTAAATTTTTTCCCTTTTTATTCTCTTATTTTTTTACGAAAGTTTTTTCGTTGTGGGTACCCGATCTGTGACGACACCATAAGAGAAGTAGCGTTGCACTTATGAAGATGACTCTTTCTCTTCCCCGCGGCGGTTGATTCAAACGACTGATGCGGGTGTTGAATGGAGACTATTATACTAATAGGCAACATCATCAATGATTCTGGGGCCCCTACTAAATATTAGGTTTTCTTTACTTCCCTTCGGAAATCAAACCTACAGTATATTCTTGTTATTACTACCCCACCAATGTCTTCACTCCTTACTGCTTCCACTTCTTGTAAATTGTAATAGTAGTAGTAGTCTTCACTCCTTACTGCCTCCACTCCTTGTTGTAGTAGTAGTAGTTCCCCAGAAAACTCTCCCTGAATCTATCTTTCCCTCATCCTATGACTTAAATTAAACTCTGTGTCCAGACATTTTGGCTCAAACATTCCTTGATATTGGCCCTGTCACTCTTTTAACTCTGGGGGAGGCACTCCTCCTCACAGGCATCTTATCCACATTTCAAAAAAAAAAAAAAAAAAAAATCTAGCCGAACAGTCCCGAGTCCGCTCCAGATGCTCAGGCCCCCGAAGGGTTCAGGGTACCTTACCTCTTACAAAGCAAAGAAAAATGGGATGCACTAGATAGAGGAAATTATAGGGGCCTGAAAATGCTTGACCAAATCATGAAGGTCTGTGAGAGAGTTTTTGAGGATTTGATCAGGCAAAGCATCTCCATTGATGATATGCAGTTTGGTTTTATGCCAGGATGTGGTACAACCGATGCTATCTTCATACTCAGGCAGATACAGGAAAGATACTTACTAAAAGGCAGGGATCTTTACTTTGTGTTTGTAGACCTGGAGAAGGCCTTTGACAGGGTGCCTAGAGATGTTGTGCAGTGGGCTATGACGAAACTTGGTGTGGAAGAGTGGCTGGTGCGTGGGATAATGAAGATGTATGAGGATTCGCGAAGTGCGGTGAGGGTGAAGGGTGTACTGAGTGATAAGTTCGCAGTCCGTGTTGGAGTTCATCAGGGTTCAGTGTTAAGCCCCCTCCTCTTTATTATGGTCCTGGAGGCACTGTCTAGAGTTTTTAGAGGCGGACTCCCATTGGAACTGTTTTATGCAGACGATTTAGTCCTAATAGCTGACAATATGGAAGATGCTGAGGCCAAATTCAGAAGATGGAGAGAGGGCATGGCGAGCAAGGGTTAAGAGTCAATATTAACAAAACCAAGGTTATGCATTGTAAATTGAGACGAGGCAATGTGGAAAAGAGCGTTGCATACCAATGTGCACTGTGTGGAAAGGGTGTGGGCGCTAACGTGATTCAATGTAGCATCTGTCGACGCTGGGTGCACCATGGGAGTAAGGCGCTGTAGTAGAATTAACGGACCCCTGCCGAAGGATAAGTCGGAAATAGAGAAATTTAAGTGCGTAGTGTGCAAAGGCGAGCTTGTGTTAAGTGATGATCCTGTGGCTATGAACTTTGGAAATGAGTCATTGGAGCTGGTGGACAAGTTTTGTTACCTGGGAGATACCATCTCTGCTGGTGGTGGGGCCAAGGCTGCCACTGTCGCTAGAATTAGATGTGGCTGGGGGAAATTCAGAGAACTGCTGCCAATTCTGACCATGAAAAGAATGCCTCTCCCCCTGAAGGGAAAGGTGTATGCCTCATGTGTTAGAAGTGCAATGACGTATGCCGCAGAAACATGGGCCGTTAAAGTAGAGGATGTCAACAGAATGGAACGTAATGAGATGGATGTGTGGGGCCAGGCTGCAGGATAGAATAACAAATGTTGAGCTGAGGAGACGTTTAGGTATAAAGAGTATTAGCGAGGTGATGCGTACAAGTAGACTGGGATGGTATGGGCATGTGAAGAGAATGGATGAACAAAATTGGGTGAAAAAATGCAGGTCTGTGATTGTGGAGGGAGCTGCACCAAGGGGTGGACCGAGGAAGACCTGGGATCGCACTATACGTGCCGATCTCAAATCCAAAAACTTGACAAGTGAAGCAGCCCTTAACCTATAAACGGCGAGTGGGGGGGGTATTGAACCCGGTCCCCATGGGCGAGCATATAGGCTCCATTCAGGCCTATAATTTTCATTTTACGATAAATATCGTTATTACTTATTCATATGAGCCTATTTTACCTTCACTATGAAGATAGTAACCTGTAACAACAATAAAACAAGTGAAAATATAATTTTTCTGGTCAAAATCGCAAATATAGATGGACCAGCCCATTCATGAATTATGGAGAAAATTGAGGCAACCCCTCCCTCCACGAGGCCTCAAGCCACACTGAGCCTACTCATTCACACACTCGCTAGGCACGTAAGCACATCCTCCATACATTTTGCTAATGTTAGCACAAAAATATACCAACGAATTAGGGAATAACAGGGAAAATAGGTGATAATTGAAGGGGGAGGGGAAAAGGGGGAAGGAGGGGATGTGGAGGAGTGATATGAGGTATAGGAAAAAAAAACAAAAAAAAACAAAATTGTTTAGTGCTACTCGGGCCGTTTAAATGTTTTTTTAGGCCTCCCTCTTAACCCGGCAAGCGCGATAGGCCTCACGGAAGGCTTCCTATAGGGAACGCGATAGGCCTCACGGAAGCAAGACCATAAAAAAAACCTTCCAAAAAAAAAAAAAGGCCTATCAAAACAAAGGAATTTGTCTCTAGGTGAGATAATTCCCCTCCAGTACTCATCCATGTAAATCTCACCCACCCCCCTCCCCTCCTTCCCCACCTTATTCCCCCCTCCCTCCCCTCCTCAATTATCACCTATTTTTCCTCTTATTATCATCATTTATCGGTTATTTTTGTCTCCCGCGATAATGTAGCACAAGTGGGTTGCAGAAAAGATCGTTATGTAACACCCAGACACCGGCCCACACCGCCCCGCTCGTCTCAGTTACCTCACAGACAGCGAGAGAGGAGGGTTGCCTGTGGCTCTCTCGCCTGAGATTATGACCGGGTGGCCAATATCTTTGTTTTTCACCACCCAAATGCTTTTCCCACTTATTTTAGCACTCTTGAAGGTTCATATATACATCATATATGTAAAATAAAAGCATACCGAAAACAAATAATGCTCTATATTGTAAATATAACGAATTCTGTCAGAATCCAAGGCTAGAAATGCACAAATAACTACCCTAGCCCCTAGGTCTATTTCGCGCTTGTCAGGTTAAGAGCGCTGCTGCCGTCGCCCAGTAAAACCTCTTATGAGCTTTGCCGCCATTTACGGGTTAACAGGGTTGCCTGGAACGCCGCCATTAGGACAAGAGACTGAAACTGCACGTATGTGTGGAGCACTCAGTCTTAAAATGTTATGTATGTATGTTTTGTGCATTGGCAGCACTTGTTGTGGTTACCATGGCAACAGAGAGGGGTTGAAGACATTTGTGGGTATGCTGTTATTACTACCCCGCCAATGTCTTCACCCCTTACTGCCTCCACACCTTGTTGTTGTTGTAGTAATAGTACTGTAGTAGTCTTCATGCCTTACTGCCTCCACTCCTTGTTGTAGTAGTAGTAGTAGTAGTAGATGGCCCATAGCTACAGCAAGCTGTCTCTGGATGCTCTGCACACAAAAGGAATGAACAAT
Organism: Paralithodes platypus; assembly: GCA_032716605.1. NCBI lineage: Eukaryota > Metazoa > Arthropoda > Malacostraca > Decapoda > Lithodidae > Paralithodes > Paralithodes platypus. The sequence goes on along the minus strand of CM064582.1, from coordinate 37,584,609 downwards.
AGAAGGTCAGGGCATATGGGGAAAGGATCTTAAATATCCAATAAGGCAGCTTTACCCCACTAGTCTTCACTAGAGGTGGACCGGTTATTGATTTCTTGATATTTGCGGATGCGGATGTAGATGCGGATATTTATTTTCAGTATTTGCGGATGCGGATAGTTTTAGTTTTAACGCTGATTCGCTCACAAATCAGTTACCAACTTACCAGTAAGACATGCAATAATTTTCACTATATGTAAAGCTATAAATTGTTTGATACACAAAAAATACGATCTATTAAAGGAAAGGGAACGGCAATGGAACACCACACATTTGTTACGAAAAAGCTCCCAAGAATTAAATGTTTTAGTAGTCCTTTACTGGCAATACTTCGTATTGAACGTGTACAAGTGAGAGAGGAGGAAGGAGGGAAGGAGGGAGAGGAAAGTAACTGTACTAAACTAGTCCTACTATCTAGGCATATAATAGTTATATTTATTATTGATTGCTTAATTTTGATACACATAAATATCTTTCAATATTAGCCCTATTTACTTCTTAACCCTCTGAGGATCCATGAAAAGGACCATGATGCACTTCTTTTTTTTGTTCTCTGACTATTATTAGACGATTTTTTTCAGATTAGGAAGGGTATATGGAAGTCAGAGGGTTGATTGGGATAGTCTTTAGTTCTTTACCCTTTTAATACCCACATATCCTTCCTAAGCAGCATAAAATCGTCTAATGATAGCAAAAATAAACTGCTAAAACGTGTCAGAGCTTCAAGGGGTTAATAGTTAATTAGTTATTCTGTAAAAGTGTAAATATAATAAGTGTTTATGACTTATTAGTTACAAAAATATCCGCACTATATCCGCATTATTGGATGCAGATGCGGATATACAAAATGAAGCGGATATCCGCGGATACGGATATCCGGTCCACCTCTAGTCTTCACCACATCTGGAGTGATGGGACCCAGGGCCCAGTGCTTCTATTCAAGGCTTGCAGAGATCATCGCAGAGAAGTAACAGCCCAGGAAGCACATCGTAGCCTGGATGAGGTGCCGTCTATCTTGCCACCTATGTAGAGAACACCTACTGTATAAACAGCCTGCCAACCTCTACATAGTAAACAACCAGAACACACAACTTGGATCAGCTCTGAAATCAATGGAAGGAACCACACAAGGTGACCCCGTAGCAATGTCAATGTATGCATTAGTGTTGCTAACCTTAACAAGCCATGAGGTGACGCAAGTCAAGCAGGTGGCCTATGCAGACAATCTCACTGGAGCGGAAAAGTCAACGATCTCAAGCACTGGTGGGAGCAAGAATCAAGTGTAGGCCAAGAAATAGGGTATCGTCCAAATGCCAGCAAGTCAATACTAATAGTAAAACCAGAACTTATGAAAGTGCTGTAGAAGCTTTCAGCGGTAGTGAAGTGGTCTTAACAAAGGACGGACAGCGTCACCTTGGGGCGATGATCGGCACGGAAGAGTTCAAGAACCAATATATAGAGAAGGTCAGGGAGTGGGTAAAAGAAATTGAAAAACTGGTGCGGGGGACAGTGGGAGGAAAGGGAAGGGCAAGGTTTCCCAACAAAAATCTACCAAAAAACTACCGCCTGCCTCTACCACCACCGTGCTACCAACACCCGCCCCCAAGTGGGAGGAAAGTGACGGTCAGAAAAATAACACCACATATTGCCTCTACCACCACCACCCCCAGCCGACCCAGCTGCTGCCACCCCTGCCAATGTAAGTGGGAGGAAAGTGAGTGGCAAGACAAAAGGTAAGAAAAAACTGCCCGACTCTGCCACCTCTACCCCTTCCACCTCTGCCGCCCCTTCCACCAGTGCCGCCCCTGCCCAGAAGACACCCATGAGAGTCAGGAAAGCGAGACCCCTGACTCCATCCAAATATGACGGCCCTGCTCTTTCAGTCTGACGAGGTAAGTCAGACTTTTGACGATTGAAGGGAGTACGGGTGGGGCGTTGACAGCGAGTCAATACAAAGGAATACAAAGGAGAACAAACTGCAACTGACTAATTGGTCCTTACGGGGAAATTTGGATATCTAAAACTACTAATCTACTAACTACGAGGTAGAGAAAAGGATAGCAAAGAAGAAGGCTCCTCCCTACCCACCACTCCCTCCAGCTAGTGCTGGCATGGAAACAGATAGGAAAAATACCATGTAGTATGGAAAAACTGACACGGAAATTTGGATAGGACAGGGAGAAAATGAAGTTGATTTGTAATCTAAGCTAACTCTATTACTACAATTCTGAAAGGGAACAGATGTATGAATATCAATATACATTGCGGTATGCGTTGACACTTTGTTATTCTGAAAGAAACTGTGTTAATTGGTGGTGAGGAAGGGCTTTCGTCGGCAGAGAAGAATGACGAAGACCTTCTCTATAGAGACCACAACAGTGACCTTTCCGACAGTGTCGCTGACGGTGAAGATGACCCACCTATTCAGGATGCCAACGTCTACAAGTTTTCATGGTCTGACGGTGCCAATTTCCAACCAGATTTGCACTACTTTGATGCAATCAATCTGGGTCAACTGGAAATTGGCCCTGTGGGGATGATGCAAGGGAAATGGATTTATTCCTTGCATTTTTCGATATGCATGTAAACAAAGCCGATCGTTGCGTCACCGCACCTCCGAAAACAATGAGACGTCGGATCAATGTTATTGTTGTGACGTCAGACGAAATTAGTGTCTGAAAAGCTCCTATATTGTCAACATCGCGGAAAAATTCGCTCCACTGAAATCGTCATCACAACTGAACCAGCTGACTTACAGAGCTCTATTCAATGCCAGTCTACAGATTGGAAACCGCACTACGTTTATAGATGCGTGGGAAATTTCTAGCAGTTAAAATAACAAAGATACGGTAGCCTAGGCCTAGACGTTTTTCGGCCAGATCGCCCGGATACGACCTCCGTCCTTTGGAAAGGCAGCCCGGGTCACGAGGGTTAAGTATTGATACCATGCACCATCATACAGCAATTAACGTTATCGCTATTCATTTTCATTACTCGGAAAATGGGTTTAAACTGACAGAAAACACCAAAAAATCCTCTGTAGCTCCTTTCTTCTTTCCGCAATGATGAGCTTAAAATTAGATTTTGTTGGTTTCTTGTAATATTCAATTTGAAGTATTGCTATCATGCTTCATAATACACTTTATAGCTTTTTTCCTATCCTCATCTTATTGAAGAAAAACAGGGTTAGAAATTACAAAAAACACCAAAATGCCGACTTTAACCCTCCAGCCCCGGGGGCTATAGCTTGCGACTGTGCTCCGGTACCGGGTGTTTTGACGATCTTTGGCCTATGTTAACTACTCTGTAAGTCAATGAATATGTCATGTAATGTTGTAAATAAAAAAGAATAATGTTCCACAAACCTTCCTCTGTCGAATGGCGTTGAGTAGAGGTCTCTAGCCCCTCTGGTTGCATAATGGTGAGCGCGGGAAGACGAGTGCTTTTCGGCGGCAAATTCTTCCCGCGTTCGGACGCGTCGCCTCGGCCATGGCTACGACGCACCTAGCCGCTCGCCGCGCCAAAGTATTTATCTCCCTTAGACGATTTTAGTGTTTGATATTGAGAATGTGATGTTTATTTGATATTTTCTAGTTATTTTGAGGCCAATTATATAAAATATGTTTATTAGGGTATCACTGTCACTGATATTGCTAATTTTCACTCGATACCGTACATTTTATTAGTAATTGAGGTAGCTTATTGTTGTATTAGGCACTGATTATTCGTTATCACAGGTGTTTATTATACTTTGGCCATCAAATATTAGGTCTTGTGTCACTTTCACTTTGACAAATATGCTTTAGAGTGTCACTGTCACTGATAATGCTCATTTTCACTCGATACCGTACATTTTATTAGTAATTGAGGTAGGTTATTGTTGTATTAGGCACTGATTATTCGTTATCACAGGTGTTTTTATACTTTGGCCATCAAATATTAGGTCTTGTGTCACTTTCACTTTGACAAATATGCTTTAGAGAGTCACTGTCACTGATAATGCTCATTTTCACTCGATACCGTACATTTTATTAGTAATTGAGGTAGGTTATTGTTGTATTAGGCACTGATTATTCGTTATCACAGGTGTTTATTATAGTTTGGCCATCAAATATTAGGTCTTGTGTCACTTTCACTTTGACAAATATGCTTTAGAGAGTCACTGTCACTGTCACTGATAATGCTCATTTTCACTCGATACCGTACATTTTATTAGTAATTGAGGTAGGTTATTGTTGTATTAGGCACTGATTATTCGTTATCACAGGTGTTTATTATAGTTTGGCCATCAAATATTAGGTCTTGTGTCACTTTCACTTTGACAAATATGCTTTAGAGAGTGTCACTGTCACTGATAATGCTCATTTTCACTCGATACCGTACATTTTATTAGTAATTGAGGTAGGTTATTGTTGTATTAGGCACTGATTATTCGTTATCACAGGTGTTTATTATAGTTTGGCCATCAAATATTAGGTCTTGTGTCACTTTCACTTTGACAAATATGCTTTAGAGAGTGTCACTGTCACTGATAATGCTCATTTTCACTCGATACCGTACATTTTATTAGTAATTGAGGTAGGTTATTGTTGTATTAGGCACTGATTATTCGTTATCACAGGTGTTTATTATACTTTGGCCATCAAATATTAGGTCTTGTGTCACTTTCACTTAGTTATATGATTTGTAAACGATTTATATACAATTTATTGTGTCTTTTTTCACTGATTTCTATATTTCTATAGGTTCTAATCATATGAATGTCACTTGGTATATACATATGTGTCACTTTCACATATTATTATGGTGTAATTGTATTTGTATCAATGTTCTCATAATACATGACTTTTGTATTACAATACATTGGTTTTCTTCCACTTTTTGCCTATATATAATTATAGTGTACATATTGTCATTTTATTTGGCAATTTCAGTATGATTATTAGAACTCCAGCTTGGAGTGGTAATCAAAGAAGCAATCTACAGCACAGAGTGCCACCTTGCACTCCACACACTCCAGGGTTGACTTTTTACCTGACCTCGGCTTCACCCTGCTGTTGTAGCAGACATGGCACCGCTTCTGCTGTGTTCTTCCGGATTCATTCTGAGGCAGGGAACCAAGCCTGTGCCTAGTCAAGTATTGAGCAGACTGCAAGCGGTCAATAACGGCGGGCCCAGGATGTGCCACTGCCCTCTGTGGCATAGCATACTTCTCCAGGAGCTCCGTCAACACCTGCTTTTGGAACCTCCGCAGGCTATTGAACTTCATGGGTGTGTTCACATTCCGAAGCTTGTATATGTTGTAGGCATTCAGAACTGACATGTCCACCATATGCAGAAAGAACTTTTTGTACCATCTGCACGAGGTACGCAGGCAGTCAATGAAGCCTATCTGCATGTCGGACTTGTCCACCAGCCTCATGTTGATGTTGTAGTCCAGGACAGCATCGGGCTTGGTCACCCTGGCCTGGGTGCGGCGATCCACCTTGCCAGTCTCCACCATTTCCCCCTTGTGGATGGTGGTCAGGAGGTTGACCTTCCGCTGGTCGTGCCAGTGGATAGCCAGAATGGGCCCCGACTTCTTCTTGAACACATCACCTTTTTTGGTCTTTGGAGGGAAAGGTGGCATGCCCTTCCTTTTCCCTCGTACTGTGCCTACAGTCCCCGTCTTGCGCTCATGCAGGTACTGTGAGAGAGATTGGGGGACGTGTAATAATTGTCCGTGTAGAGGACGTGATTCTTATGAAAGTAGCGGTCCATCATGGCTTGCACCACTGCTCCGCCAAAGCCAATGAGGGGGTCCACAAGCAAGTCCCCTTCCTTCCCGCTGTAGACCAGGAAGTCCAGGACATAGCCAGTTTGGCAGTCGCACAGCACAAAGAATTTTATGCCAAAGCGATGTCTTTTTGAGGGGATGTACTGCCGGAAGCTGAGTTTTCCCCGGAACAGCACAAGAGACTCGTCAATGACGACCTTGCGGAAGGGCTTGAAGTAGGAGGTGAAGCGTTCTCGCATCATCTCATACAACGTCCTAATCTTCCACAGCTTGTCTGGGAGGTGGACGTCAAGGTTGGTGACAAGATGGAGCGCTGCGAGGATATCAAGGTACCGGTCGCGAGACATATATTTCCCGAAGGCAGGGGTGGATATCAGATCATTGGTGATCCAATAGTCAGGCAACCTATGCTTCTTGACATGAGGCATTAGCATGGTGAGTGCCAGGAACACCATGAACTCATTATGAGTCACTGGGGTCCACTGCCTCATGTGGCCCTTGGTCACCTTTCCCAAAAAGTGGACCTGGAATTGGTGCTGCTTATTTGTCTCTTTGACAACATAGCCTACCACCTCCTCATCAAAGAAGGCCTCAAACAGTTCGTGTGGTGGAGCATTGGGGCCTGCAGGAAAATTGGGGGTAACGCCTGAACCCTCCAGTACCTCATCAAAAGCTGGCACATCAGGGTTGTATGCATCCTCATCAACTACGTCTTGCCACTGAAAAACGTAGAATGGGTCTTGTCTACGCTGACGAGGAGCTCCAGCTGGTGGCCCAGCACGCCCACGGCCAACTCGGGAGGCGCGCCCTAGGGCGGCGAGGGCGGCGGCCAGGGCGGTGGGCAGCACGACGGGCAGCACGACGCCGGGCCAAGCGGATGGGTCGAGGGTCGTCGATGTCCATATAGTCATCGTCAGAGTGGTCATCTTGCCCTGACGGTGGACCTATGTAATCATGGCCAGAGTCTTCAGAGAGGTGCCCTTCATCATCAGTGGCCCCCACATAATCTGGCGGGGAACCAGTGATGCGTGGGCGGCGTGCGGGTGGGCGAGGTGGGGAAGGAGTGGCAGGTGAGGCTGTGTCCCCCCGAGGTCCCGGGCTCCTTGGCCTGCGACGAGTGACAGAAAGCAATGTTTCACTGTCACTAGGGCCAGGTATTGGTGATGCGAGCTCAAAGACTTCTTCAGGAAGACATGTTGAAGGCGGGAGAGGTGGGGAGGACCGTGGGGAAAGTTGCGGGGACGTATGGCTGGGGCCGGCCGGGGTGGACGCCGCGGGAGCCTCGAACAAAACTCTCTTACTTTTCTTAATTTTCTTGGTATATTTCCTACCTTTCCCCTTTTCGGCAGCAGTATGTCTCCTGTCGGGGGACCTAGGAGGCAAATAGGCCGAAAGTGTGGGGTCCTCAACCCTTGGCAATGGTGGGGGTGGTGGGGAAGAATGCGGGGCATCCGGGTCATCTTGGGTGGCGTGGGTAGATAAGGGAGACAATGGCGGACGAGAAGGGTCACCACGCTGACCCTCACTCACAGCCTCATCCTCACCAAGTAGTTTTGCTTGTTCCCTAGCTGCCGCGGCCGCCTTCTCAAGTATTTTCTGCTTATACAAATGTAGCTTGAAAGGCGATTTACCAGGGGAAGGGCTTGGCGTCGTGTCACTTAAGCGAAATTTGGTGAGTGACCTTGAACTCTCCCACTCGCTCACTCTCTCAAGTTCACTGTCTTTAGGTAAACCAGCTTCCTCAACAACTGGTACATCACCTTCATCACTCTCATCACTGTCATGTTCTCTCGCAAATCCCAGGAATTGCTCTTCTTTATCACTCTCATGGCCATAATCACTCGACTTATAATTACTGGAGTCGTCACTGACTTCATCATCAACATTATGCTTGGCATCAGCTCGCTCATAAAGTCTCAATGTCGTCTCAATACCTCCGGGAGATAACACATTTAGGCGATGGCGTCGGGGTAAGGCGCGACGAACAAGCAAGGGCGTCGTAGGAAGCACGGTATCGGACACAGCGGAATCACTATTTGGCGTACTGTCCATGATGGCGTCGGGGTAGATACTGTTGCTGTGGCGGAGTTTACGCCTGGTGGCGCCACCTACCGTCCCACGATACCGAAAATGTACGCGCGGCATTCGAAAGCACGCATGCAAGCAATGGGCGTTCAAGAGCCCTTCCGGGTTGCGCGGGCCGAGGTTGTTATGGGCGTTCAAGAGCCCATCCGGGTTGGAGGGGTTAACCCTTGTCTAGCGGGGTGTTTTGGGCTCATTTGGGCATATTCAGTCCCTCCTGCATGATAAATCAAGCATCTGCATGAAACAAAAATTATTTAGCAAAAAACTAGGCACTAAAAGCTTCAAAATGAGACCAGAACGAGCTACGTAGCACTCGTGGTTCTCTTGCAGTGGTGCCACGAACATGGGAGTTTAGCATATATCGGTATATTTTTCCCAGCTATGCTCACTACTGGCTACACTGCCGGCCTCTCGAGAACACAGGGAACACGAGTTAATGGGCAGCGGTAAGCCCTGGGAGTCGGCTGTCTGGCCCGCTGCTCTCCCGGCTATTTGCACTCTATTTTAACCCTTTAAAAGCCTTAATAATGCTCCTAACTTGCTGCAAATTGGTGCACGACTTAAGTCGAGCGCCGCTCTTTAAGGGTTAAGGGTCCATAACTACAAAACAATGCCCCAAAAAGCGTATGTGTATCTAACAGTTTTTACTTAGAATTACTTAATCTTTCATCTCTGGTAGTACTGTATTTGACACAACTCGCGGGACACCCTGTATATCCCTATATGCATTATATTTTTAAGGATCCTCATAACCGGAGCAATAATAAAAACAACATATCTTGCATGCCCTTTCACACATCGAAACGCCTTAACTATGCCTAATAAATAAATCAAAATATTACCTGGCCGAACCAAGATATTGGTAGGCAAAATGGAGAATGGAATCGGCTAGCTCTCCCTTCTGGGCAAGCGAAACTAAGAACAGTAACACTCGGCTAGCTTTCCCTTCTGGGCAAGCGCAACTAAGAACACTTCTCGATTCGGAATTACTTCCGTAGGGGCTATAGTCTATTCGCTGTGAGGTAAGTCTTAAACGACTATAGAGTAATCGAGCTAATATGTCTACCATTTGGGAAGGGTCAGTCAAGGAATAGATGTGGAAATTTACAGCCAATTTGATCTAGCCCTTTTTGAGTTACATAGGATAGAGGTCATGATTTCTCGCCTACTTACAGCGAATAGACTATAGCCATTCTCCCCTTAACCTATAAACGGCGAGCAGGGTGTATTGAACACCACTGTTCTGGGCGAGCATATTAGGCTCCATTCATGCCTATAATCGTCATTTTACGATAAATATCGTTATTACTTATTCATATGCGCCTATTTTACCTTCACTATGAAGATAGTAACCTGTAACAACAATAAAACAAGTGGAAATATAATTTTTCTGATCAAAATCGCGAATATACAGAAGCAGCCCATTCATGAATTATGGAGCAAATTGAGGCAACCCCTCCCTTCACGAGGCCTCAAGCCACACTGAGCTTACTCATTCACACTCTCGCTTGTGTAACACACTCGCTAGGCACATAAGCACATCCTCCACACAGTTTGCTAGTGTTAGCACAAAAATATACCAACGAATTAGGGAATAACAGGGAAAATAGGTGATAATTGAAGGGGGAGGGGAAAGAGGGGATGTGGAGGAGTGATATGAGGTATAGGGGAAAAAAATAAACAAAACAAAAATGGTTTAGTACTACTGGGGCCGTTTAAAATGTTTTTTAAGGCCTTCCCTCTTAAGAGCTTTGCCGCCGTTGCCCAATAAAACTTCTTAAGAGCTTTCTCGCCATTGCCGGGTTAAAAAGTACCTGCACTTGAGACGGTGAGAGTGGTAGTGATCCCGAAGAAAAGGAGATGGACAGGCTAGCAGTGGTAAACCCAGTTGAAGTGTGTGTAAAGGAGGACGTACAGTTGGTCAAAGTTCCAGCTGACCCACCCTCACTCTGGGGCTCGCAGAATTAGCTGGCAATACTGGTGTAGTTGCCAATCAGTGGATATAACTTTAATATTTAAGCAAATCTACGAACTTTGGGTGAATGTTCAGGATCATACATAGCGATGTATGCATTTCTATTTGAGATAGGCTTACTTTCCCTTGTTTAGTAAATGTTCTAACAATGATATAGCCAAAATCAGATCTACCAATCCCAATCTTTGTAAGACACACCTCCTTCCTACACCAGTATTGCCAGATAATTCTGCGAGCCCCAAAGTGAGGGTGGGTCAGCTGGGACTTTGACCAACTGTACCTGGTGTGAACAGGAAGCCAACGGACTCAATCGCTACGTGTGACCAGATCTCTCATGGGCTCCTTCTTCTCTATCTGAATCCAAAAGGAAGTGCCTCTCGTTGTGTGAAGTGTTTTTGATGATTAATTGGGAAGGGTGATATAAAATATGTTAGTGTTCAATATAACGTCATAGTAGAGATTATTTATTCTCTCCTCTGCTATCCCCCCTCGTGTTGAGAGAACAAAACATAATCTATTAGTGGGATTGATATATATACAGTATATATATAATTCTGGGGATATATTTTTTATATTCCATATCAGATCTTTATATATTATTATGTTTCCTCCACCAACCGACTTTTCTCCTAAACTCAATGAATGAAATCAACAAATACATGTGGCAGTCCAGCGATTCGAACCTAGAATGCTCACACCGAAATTCAGTGCATTTATCCATTGCATTGTTGCTGCTTGATTTCCTTTGTACTCCTTTGCACTTGTTGTGGTTACCATGGGAACAGAGAGGAGGTCAAGACATTGATAGGTATGTTATTATTACTACCCCACCAATGTCTTCACTCCTCACTGCCTCCACACCTTGTTGTAGTAGTAGTAGTAGTAGTAATAGTTGTTGTTCCCTAAGCTGCCTGGCCGAACAGCCCAGAGTCCCTGAGGAAGGCCATGGCCACGATCGGGCTTTCCCACAGAGCTCTCATTGAGTGTAGATTGTGTTGTTGGCATACCGTTTGATACCGTTTGATGTGTTCGCCACTCTTCTAGCGGCACCAAGGAGCGCGACGCCCCTCGTTATGGGTGGTGATTTGGTGCAGTAGACTGTTTGAAGCGACAGCTCGCTCCCTTGCGAGGATGGGCTCGTCTGGCACTTTTTGCAGTTCGACATCTAGGGCTCTCTTAAAGTTGTCTAACGAGATGTCCCTCATGTCTCTTACTCGCCGTGGGAGTTTGTTAAAGAGACGTGGGCCTCTGTGTGATAACCAGCCCTCTTGCAGAGAGCCCATAGCACCCCTGTTATTCATCCGGGGGATTTCGCATTCCCAGCCTCTCCTATCACTGAATTTCATGACTATCGGAGTATGTAGGTTTGGTACTAAACCCTCTGCGATTTTCCACGTGTATATTATTGAGGTTGTCCGATGATGATAGTGATGATAGTGATGATAGTGATGATGATGCCATAGAAGTGAAGAAGGAGTTGAAATTTCAACCTACTTCAACTCCTTCTTCACTTCCATAGCAAACACACTTGCACAGAACCTACCTCAACCTCTCAATAAATACACGACAACAACGGCCACCTTTCGTAATTTCTACAGAGATAAAGACATACACCCGAACACATTTAGATTGCAAAATGTTACACCAAAATACACTTTTGACGAGCTGTCTAACCTAAATGTACATAAGAGCACAGGACCAGACAAAATTCCTGCCAAATTTCTACGAGATGGAGCCATTGGTATAGCAGGCCCCCTAACCCACATCATCAACTTGTCAATTAACACCAACACAGTACCTGCTGAACTGAAGGAAGCTATTGTAACCCCTCTATTCAAGAAAGGAAATAAACTAGAAGTTGGCAACTACAGACCAGTTAGCATATTATGTAGTGTATCTAAAATCCTTGAAAGAGCGGTATACACCCAAATTGAACACTACCTCAAACAAAATGATCTATTCTATAAGTTTCAATCAGGTTTCAGATGCATGTACTCGACAGACTCCTGTCTCATCCACTTAACGGATCACATTCGTAAAGAAATGTCTAAAGGTAACTACACCGGTATGGTTCTTCTTGATCTACAAAAAGCGTTTGACACAGTAGACCATGATATCCTATGTAATAAACTACAAGCTATGGGCATAGGGTCTGTGAACTGGTTTAAATCTTATCTTAGTGGTAGAACCCAAAGAGTCAAAATTGATGATAATATATCTGATCCTATGCCAATTAACTGTTATGTGGTTGTGTGAAATGCAGTCTTCTATGATGTGTTTAATGGTATGGGGTGCTGTGTTACATCCCGGGCAGGTGTCGACGACGGAGTCATCCAGTCTCTTCTGATAGCTCAGGAGAGCTGGATGGTGTCCGCATCTCAGCCTGGCCAGGTGGACTCTGTCCTCGCGAGGAAGGGAGGATTCGGAAGGATGGATTTCGGGAGGTCGTGCTTGCAGCTGGGTGTTGTCTGTGAGCAAGTGGATGGATCGGCGAGAGATATGAGTATGGATGTGCTTCTGGAAGTTGGTTCGGGGTGGGCAGGGAGGGAGAGAGGACAGTAATTGTGTGTGATACCGTGTGCTGGGTGTTGTTTTGATATTTCATGGTGTCTGTGGGTGTGTTGCCATGTAGTGTAGTGGGTGGTCCTGGTTTGTGGAGGCTGCTGCCAGGAATTGAGTGCCTCTCATGTCCAGATGGTCTTTGACTTTGAGGATTTTGGTTTCTTGATGTAGGTGATCTATGGGTGTAGTAGCTGTGCAGCCTGTAATGATCTTTAGGGCTTACTCTGAAGAGTAAGCTATGGGTATGGCAGAGATCGCTCAGCTCTCACTCTGATAGACCAGACCAGCCCACGGTTTTAGGTAGTATAATTAAGTAGTATTATAGATGGATCTAGCTGCAGGAAGATATGCCAACCCTACCGAGCTGTACACACCAGATGATCAGTGTAGGGTTGCAGATACTTTTTTGACCGAGTGTACATCACTACATGAGAAAGTTAATCTGTTTCCCAGTAGTAGTAGTAGTAGTAGTAGTAGTAGTAGTAGTTCCCCAGACTGTCTGGCTGAACAGTCCCGAGTCCGCTAGACCAAAGCCGCTCCAGATGCTCGGGCCCCCGAAGGGTCCAGGGTGCCTTACCTCTTACCCCTATCAAGATCCTATCTATTTATCTATCCATCTATCTATCTATCTATATGCTCACAACACACAACACACACCCACCACATAGGGTGTACATCACTACATGAGCAAGGTAATCTGTTTCCTAGTAGTAGTAGTAGTAGTTCCCCAGACTGTCTGGTTGAACAGTCCCGAGTTCGCTAGACCAAAGCCGCTCGGGCCTCCAAAGGGTCCTAGGTGCCTTACCTCTTACCCCTATTAACCCTCTCCGACATATGAAGCGATTTTGAGCCTATTGGGGATACTTTAAAGCCTTTGTTAACATCAGGGGTATTTAGAAACCTATTTAGAGCCTATTTCTTTGTTGTGTCCAAATTTTGTGTGAGCAAGTGACCTGAGGGCGTTAAGTCTGGGTGTCGGTTTCTTTTTAATGTTTGTGTTTAAGATCGAGTTTTCAGGAACGTAAACCAATCGTACATCGAATGGGAACCTGCAGTTATAATGTAAAACTTGCAAAATACTCAAACCAAAACCACATAGCGATTTTGATTAGTTCTTTTGCATTTATCTTGTGTCGTCCCTGTTTTGGTTCGTTTGTTTTGCAAGTTTTACATTATAATAACACAATATAAAGGCAAAACAACATATCAAAATCTCTATGTGGCAATAACGCTTTAATCAAAAATATTTTTGAACTAACGACACAAAACCACCACATAGGGTGTACAGTCGGTCAAAAAGGTATCCGCACCCCTACGCTAATCATCTAGTGTGTACAGCTCGGTAGTATAGGTCGTAGGTAGTAGGTTTTAGGTAGTTGTTGTTGTTGTTGTTGTTCCCCAAGCTGCCTGGCCGAACAGCCCCAAGGCCCCGAGCACCCCCATAGAACCCTCCCTGCCTACCACAATAAAGCCTGGGTGACCGAAGCCACTCCATGGCGGGGAGCTGAGGAGGGTGCAGAAACGCCCGGGAAACCAAAGCCCCACCCAGGGCCCTGTGCCCCTCAGCAATTATGAAGAGAAAGTTGAGGGTCAAAGGAAAAATGTGACACATTGGCTTCCAATCTTGGTAGATTGGGAGGTCAATCCACTGAAGAGACGCCGTCACTTGAGATCTAGAAAATATATAAGTAAAAGGAACAGTCCTGACTGTTCACACCGAAATTCAGTGCATTTATCCATTGCATTGTTGCTGCTTGATTTCCTTTGTACTCCTTTGCACTTGTTGTGGTTACCATGGCAACAGAGAGGAGCTCAAGACATTGATAGGTATGTTATTATTACTACCCCACCAATGTCTTCACTCCTCACTGCCTCCACACCTTGTTGTTGTAGTAGTAGTAGTAGTAGTAGTAGTAGTAGTAGTAGTTGTTCCCTAAGCTGCCTGGCCGAACAGCCCCGAGTCCCTGAGGAAGGCCATGGCCACGATCGGGCTTTCCCACAGAGCTCTCATTGAGTGTAGATTGTGCTGTTGGCGTATGTGGTTGTGTGAAATGCAGTCTTCTATGATGTGTTTAATGGTATGGGGTGCTGTGTTACATCCCGGGCAGGTGTCGACGACGGAGTCATCCAGTCTCTTCTGATAGCTCAGGAGAGCTGGATGGTCTCAGCCTGGCCAGGTGGACTCTGTCCTCGCGAGGAAGGGAGGATTCGGAAGGATGGATTTCGGGAGGTCGTGCTTGCAGCTGGGTGTTGTCTGTGAGCGAGTGGATGGATCGGCGAGAGATATGAGTATGGATGTGCCTCTGGAAGTTGGTTCGGGGTGGGCAGGGAGGGAGAGAGGACAGTAATTGTGTGTGATACCGTGTGCTGGGTATTGTTTTGATATTTCATGGTGTCTGTGGGTGTGTTGCCATGTAGTGTAGTGGGTGGTCCTGGTTTGTGGAGGCTGCTGCCAGGAATTGAGTGCCTCTCATGTCCAGATGGTCTTTGACTTTGATGATTTTGGTTTCTTGATGTAGGTGATCTATGGGTGTAGTAGCTGTGCAGCCTGTAATGATCTTTAGGGCTTACTCTGAAGAGTAAGCTATGGGTATGGCAGAGATCACTCAGCTCTCACTCTGATAGACCAGACCAGCCCACGGTTTTAGGTAGTATAAGTAAGTAGTATTATAGATGGATCTAGCTGCAGGAACATATGCCAACCCTACCGAGCTGTACACACCAGATGATCAGTGTAGGGTTGCAGATACTTCTTTGACCGAGTGTACATCACTACATGAGCAAGTTAATCTGTTTCCCAGTAGTAGTAGTAGTAGTAGTAGTAGTAGTAGTAGTAGTAGTAGTAGTAGTAGTAGTAGTAGTAGTTCCCCAGACTGTCTGGCTGAACAGTCCCGAGTCCGCTAGACCAAAGCCGCTCCAGATGCACGGGCCCCCGAAGGGTCCAGGGTGCGCTACCTCTTACCCCTATCAAGATCCTATCTATTTATCTATCCATCTATCTATCTATCTATATGCTCACAACACACAACACACAACCACCACATAGGGTGTACATCACTACATGAGCAAGGTAATCTGTTTCCTAGTAGTAGTAGTAGTAGTTCCCCAGACTGTCTGGTTGAACAGTCCCGAGTTCGCTAGACCAAAGCCGCTCGGGCCTCCGAAGGGTCCAAGGTGCCTTACCTCTTACCCCTATTAACCCTCTTCGACATATGAAGCGATTTTGAGCCTATTGGGGATACTTTAAAGCCTTTGTTAACAATAGGGGTATTTAGAAACCTATTTAGAGCCTATTTCTTTGTTGGGTCCAAATTTTGTGTGAGCAAGTGACCTGAGGGCGTTAAGTCTGGGTGTCAGTTTCTTTTTAATGTTTGTGCAAGGCCAGAACCGAGCACCCCCACAGAACCCTCCCTGCCGACCGCAATAAAGCCTGGGTGACTGAAGCCACTCCATGGCGGGGAGCTGAGGAGGGTGCAGTAACGCCCGGGAAACCAAAGCCCCACCCAGGGCCCTGTGCCCCTCAGCAATTATGAAGAGAAAGTTGAGGGGCAAAGGAAAAATGTGACACATTGGCTTCCAATCTTGGCAGATTGGGAGGTCAATCCACGGAAGAGACGCCGTCACTTGAGATCTAGAAAATATATAAGTAAAAGGAACAGTCCTGACTGTTCACACCAAAATTTAGTGCATTTATCCATTGCATTGTTGCTGCTTAATTTCCTTTGTACTCCTTTGCACTTGTTGTGGTTACCATGGCAACAGAGAGGAGTTCAAGACATTTGTGGGTATGTTATTAATACTACCCCACCAATATCTTCACTCCTCACTGGCTCCACACCTTGTTGTAGTAGTAGTAGTAGTAGTAATAGTTGTTGTTCCCTAAGCTGCCTGGCCGAACAGCCCCGAGTCCCTGAGGAAGGCCATGGCCATGATCGGGCTTTCCCACAGAGCTCTCATTGAGTGTAGATTGTGTTGTTGGCGTATGTGGTTGTGTGAAATGCAGTCTTCTATGATGTGTTTAATGGTATGGGGTGCTGTGTTACATCCCGGGCAGGTGTCGACGACGGAGTCATCCAGTCTCTTCTGATAGCTCAGGAGAGCTGGATGGTGTCCGCATCTCAGCCTGGCCAGGTGGACTCTGTCCTCGCGAGGAAGGGAGGATTCGGAAGGATGGATTTCGGGAGGTCGTGCTTGCAGCTGGGTGTTGTCTGTGAGCGAGTGGATGGATAGGGAGATATAAGTATGGATGTGCTTCTGGAAGTTGGTTCGGGGTGGGCACTGCCAGGGAGGGAGAGAGGACAGTAATTGTGTGTGATACCGTGTGCTGGGTGTTGTTTTGATATTTCATGGTGTCTGTGGGTGTGTTGCCATGTAGTGTAGTGGGTGGTTCTGGTTTGTGGAGGCTGCTGCCAGGAATTGAGTGCCTCTCATGTCCAGATGGTCTTTGACTTTGAGGATTTTGGTTTCTTGATGTAGGTGATCTATGGGTGTAGTAGCTGTGCAGCCTGTAATGATCTTTAGGGCTTACTCTGAAGAGTAAGCTATGGGTATGGCAGAGATCACTCAGCTCTCACTCTGATAGACCAGACCAGCCCACGGTTTTAGGTAGTATAAGTAAGTAGTATTATAGATGGATCTAGCTGCAGGAAGACATGCCAACCCTACCGAGCTGTACACACCAGATGATCAGTGTAGGGTTGCAGATACTTTTTTGACCGAGTCTATATCACTACATGAGCAAGTTAATCTGTTTCCCAGTAGTAGTAGTAGTAGTAGTAGTAGTAGTAGTAGTAGTAGTAGTAGTAGTAGTAGTTCCCCAGACTGTCTGGCTGAACAGTCCCGAGTCCGCTAGACCAAAGCCGCTCCAGATGCTCGGGCCCCCGAAGGGTACAGGGTGCCTTACCTCTTACCCCTATCAAGATCCTATCAATTTATCTATCCATCTATCTATCTATCTATATGCTCACAACACACAACACACAACCACCACATAGGGTGTACATCACTACATGAGCAAGGTAATCTGTTTCCTAGTAGTAGTAGTAGTAGTTCCCCAGACTGTCTGGTTGAACAGTCCCGAGTTCGCTAGACCAAAGCCGCTCGGGCCTCCGAAGGGTCCAAGGTGCCTTACCTCTTACCCCTATTAACCCGTGGAGCCCCGCCTAGTTTTGTATTTTTTGTTCACCAGAACCCGGCCGTTTTTTTAAAAATTTTTTTATTCCAGAAACAATAGCGAATGGGTTAGGAATGAAGGAAAAACCACGAAAAACCGCTCAAAAAGCTTAAAGAATGGTCCTACAGAGCCCCCGAAAATGTATTTTACAAGAGTAAAAAATTGAAGGTAATTACCCCAAAAAACCAGGTTATTGCGCGCTCACGCGCACGCACGTGGACTTTGAGAGTTTTCAACCATCGGCGCGGTTGCGTGGGATACGTACACAGTTCCCATACAAATCTGAGCCCTCTCGAGTGGCTACACCTGAGGTTACGGTCGGAGCAATTAGGGTGACTCGTCAGACGCGTCGCTGGGGCTGTGCGTTACATACATAGGCGACGCGCCAGACGCATCGCTGGGGCTGCACGGGTTAACCCTCTCCGACATATGAAGAGATTTTGAGCCTATTGGGGATACTTTAAAGCCTTTGTTAACATCAGGGGTATTTAGAAACCTATTTAGAGCCTATTTCTTTGTTGTGTCCAAATTTTGTGTGAGCAAGTGACCTGAGGGCGTTAAGTCTGGGTGTCAGTTTCTTTTTAATGTTTGTGTTTAAGATCGAGTTTTCAGGAACGTAAACCAATCGTACATCGAATGGGAACCTGCAGTTATAATGTAAAACTTGCAAAATACTCAAACCAAAACCACATAGCGATTTTGATTAGTTCTTTTGCATTTATCTTGTGTCGTCCCTGTTTTGGTTCGTTTGTTTTGCAAGTTTTACATAATAATAACACAATATAAAGGCAAAACAACATATCAAAATCTCTATGTGGCAATAACGCTTTAATCAAAAATATTTTTGAACTAACGACACAAAACCACCACATAGGGTGTACAGTCGGTCAAAAAGGTATCCGCACCCCTACGCTAATCATCTAGTGTGTACAGCTCGGTAGTATAGGTCGTAGGTAGTAGGTAGTAGGTAGTTGTTGTTGTTCCCCAAGCTGCCTGGCCGAACAGCCCCAAGGCCCCGAGCAAGGCCAAGGCCATAACCGAGCACCCCCACAGAACCCTCCCTGCCGACCACAATAAAGCCTGGGTGACCGAAGCCACTCCATGGCGGGGAGCTGAGGAGGGTGCAGAAACGCCCGGGAAACCAAAGCCCCACCCAGGGCCCTGTGCCCCTCAGCAATTATGAAGAGAAAGTTGAGGGGCAAAGGAAAAATGTAACACATTGGCTTCCAATCTTGGTAGATTGGGATGGGGAGGTCAATCCACGGACGAGACGCCGTCACTTGAGATCTAGAAAATATATAAGTAAAAGGAACAGTCCTGACTGTTCACACCGAAATTCAGTGCATTTATCCATTGCATTGTTGCTGCTTGATTTCCTTTGTATTCCTTTGCACTTGTTGTGGTTACCATGGCAACAGAGAGGAGGCCAAGACATTGATAGGTATGTTATTATTACTACCCCACCAATGTCTTCACTCCTCACTGCCTCCACACCTTGTTGTAGTAGTAGTAGTAGTAGTAATAGTTGTTGTTCCCTAAGCTGCCTGGCCGAACAGCCCCGAGTCCCTGAGGAAGGCCATGGCCACGATCGGGCTTTCCCACAGAGCTCTCATTGAGTGTAGATTGTGTTGTTGGCGTATGTGGTTGTGTGAAATGCAGTCTTTTATGATGTGTTTAATGGTATGGGGTGCTGTGTTACATCCCGGGCAGGTGTCGACGACGGAGTCATCCAGTCTCTTCTGATAGCTCAGGAGAGCAGGATGGTGTCCGCATCTCAGCCTGGCCAGGTGGACTCTGTCCTCGCTAGGAAGGGAGGATTCGGAAGGATGGATTTCGGGAGGTCGTGCTTGCAGCTGGGTGTTGTCTGTGAGCGAGTGGATGGATAGGGAGATATAAGTATGGATGTGCTTCTGGAAGTTGGTTCGGGGTGGGCACTGCCAGGGAGGGAGAGAGGACAGTAATTGTGTGTGATACCGTGTGCTGGGTGTTGTTTTGATATTTCATGGTGTCTGTGGGTGTGTTGCCATGTAGTGTAGTGGGTGGTCCTGGTTCGTGGAGGCTGCTGCCAGGAATTGAGTGCCTCTCATGTCCAGATGGTCTTTGACTTTGAGGATTTTGGTTTCTTGATGTGTGTTTTTTTTTTTTTTTTTTTTTTTTTCTATGTGATTGAGGGAGGCAAAAGGCATAACTGCCTATAGCGAGTGCCTCCCCATAGTTGAGAGAGTGACAGGGCCAAAATCAAGGGACGTTCGAGCCAAAATGCCTGGACACACGGAGTTTGAAGCAATTTAAGTCATAGGAAGAGGGAAAGACTGATTCTGGGAGAGAGTTCCAGAGCTCAGCTGTTGAGTAGAAGAAAGTTTGAGAGTAACGTTTCACTCTTGGGTTGGAGAGTTGCACAGAGTAGGGGTGGGATTGAGTTGCAAGACGGGTACCACGTGCCCTACGTAAAGGAGGTGGTATACACTGGGATAGCTCTGAGGAACACTGATTATTATAGTAGCGATAGAATAGCGAGAGAGATGCAACATTGCGGCGGAGAGAGAGATTGCAGAGAGTTGGTGAGTGGACGGGAGTTAATGATACGAAAGGCCTTCCTTTCAACCTTGTCTAGGAGAGCGGTGAGGAACCTCCCCACACATGTGAACAATACTCAATAGAAGGGCGCACTATGCCCCTGTACAGAGCAAGAAGCTGTGCAGAAAGAACCCCCTAAGGCGGTTGAGCACACCCAGCTTCTGGGAGGCTGCCTTAGCAAGACTGGTAATATGGTCCTTCCAAATGAGAGCAGAAGAAAAAGAGACACCAAGAATATTGAGAGAAGATGAAGGGTTGATTTTTGTATTGCTGAAGAATAAGGGATAGTCCGCTGGGAGATCCTGACGGGTAGATAGATGGAGAAATTGGGTTTTGGAAGCATTAAAGTTAACAAGGTTTTCTCTGCCCCAATTGGAAATAGTATTTAGATCAGAATTTAAGAGTTCTATGGCTTCATTACGTTTGTAATGATGTAGGTGATCTATGGGTGTAGTAGCTGTGCAGCCTGTAATGATCTTTAGGGCTTACTCTGAAGAGTAAGCTATGGGTATGGCAGAGATCGCTCAGCTCTCACTCTGATAGACCAGACCAGCCCACGGTTTTAGGTAGTATAAGTAAGTAGTATTATAGATGGATCTAGCTGCAGGAAGACATGCCAACCCTACCGAGCTGTACACACCAGATGATCAGTGTAGGCTTGCAGATACTTTTTTGACCGAGTGTACATCACTACATGAGCAAGTTAATCTGTTTCCCAGTAGTAGTAGTACTGTAGTAGTAGTAGTAGTAGTAGTAGTAGTAGTAGTCATCGCAGAGAAGAAGAAACAGCCCAGGAGCCACGTTGTAGCCTGGATGAGGTGCCGTCTATCTTTCTCGTTGCTCAGATCAGCACTACTATGCCTGCGGGGAACAAGACTGTCTGCACCACAACCAGCGACGGTGGCAGAAGTGGACTACGAGGCAGCAGTGGCAGAGGGTCACATAGGAAGGAGACTGGATTGAAGTTGCATGGTGTTGAATAGTAATATCTGATGCTTGTAAAATAAAATGTATGAACAATATTAAATAAAAACCAATGTAGTAGTAGTAATCCACGATGATGAGTCTCAGTGCTGACCCCAGAATAGTAAGTAGCTGAATGACTACCAAGTCGGACGCTTTGATGACTGTTCTGACCTGGTTTAGGGTCCAAAGAGGGGATGCATAGGCTGAGTGGTTAATTAAAAAAAAGGAAAAAAAAAAAAAAAAAAAAAAAAAAAAAGTAGTAGTAGTAGTAGTTCCCCAGACTGTCTGGCTGAACAGTCCCGAGTTCGCTAGACCAAAGCCGCTCCAGATGCTCGGGCCCCCGAAGAGTCCAGGGTGCCTTACCTCTTAAGCCGGTATCACACGAGCACTTTTTCCCTCAACATTTATCCTCAACACTGGTCTGGCAGCTTATGAGGTCAACATTTGAAATATTTCGGTCACCTAAATTCATCTACCATCAGTCTGGTTTCCAATACCAGTGTGATATAGTCCAGAAATGTTGCCAGATATTTTTGGATCATGGAATGTTGACTATAAAGGCTCTGGTGTGATACCCGCTTTACCCACATCAAGATCCTGGTGGAATTAAAATAAAAAATGTCACTCACCTGAAGAAAGTATGGTTTTCCACGCAGACCTTCCACAACCTCTTGGCAGCCTTGTGATTGGCCAGTTTGAAGCCCACGGTAGATTCGTACGTCTCGAACTCCCCCGGCCGGATCTTGATGTAGAAATTGCTGCGCTTGTAAGAGATCTTGAGGATTTTGGGCCAGGCGAACCGATTGATGCGAAGTCTGCAAGGAAAGAAGATATTAACTAATTTCATCCTTAACCCTTGTCTAGCGGGGTGTTTTGGGCTCATTTGGGCATATTCAGGCCGTCCTGCATGATAAATCAAGCATCTGCATGATTTTTTTTTTATTTAGCAAAAGACCAGGCACTAAAAGCTTCAAAATGAGACCAGAACGAGCTACATAGCACTCGTGGTTCTCTTGCAGTGGTGCCACGAACATGGAAGTTTAGCATATATCGGTATATTTTTCCCAGCTATGCTCACTACTGGCTACACTGCCGGCCTCTCGAGAACACAGGGAACATGAGTTAATGGGCGGCGGTAAGCCCTGGGAGTCGGCTGTCTGGCCCGCTGCGCTCCCGGCCATTTGCACCTCGATTTTAACCCTTTAACCCTCCTGGCCCGGGCAGGCCCTCCAAAGGACACCACAAAATAAGGGCAGGTGCCCGGGTGTCCTTTCAGGAGATAGTAAGCTTGAAAGCCTATTCAGCTTGGTCTGAACGCCGTGCGTCCGACGCATGCAAACAAAGCCGATCGTTGCGTCACCGCACCTCCGAAAACAATAAGGAGAGGTCAGATCAATGTTATTGTTGTGACGTCAGACGAAATTAGTGTGTGAAAAGCTCCCATATTGTCAACATCGCGGAAAAATTATCTCCACTGAAATCGTCATCACAACTGAACCAGTTGACTTAGAAAGCTCTACTCAACGCCAGTCTACAGATTGGAAACCACACTATGTTTATAGATGCGTGGGAAATTTCTAGCAGTTAAATTAACAAAAATACGGTAGCCTAGGCCTAGACGTTTTTCGGACAGATCGCCCGGGTAGCCAACACTGTCCTTTGGAGGACCTGCCCGGGCCAGGAGGGTTAAAAGCCTTAATAATGCTCCTAACTTGCTGCAAATTGGTGCACGACTTAAGTCGAGCGCCGCCAATAAGGGGTTAAAGGGGTAGTGCTTGTTTTTGGGTCTATGTATTTATTATAGCTTAATAAAAATCCCCTAGACCCCCCCCCCCCCTTCAAGATAAATTTATACATTTTTCGGTAGAAAAATGTCCCGGCCATAGGCCGATTTCTCCTACAATTACAGGCTCGCTGTCGCTCGCCAGGAAAATATCGACATATCCATATCGAAATATGGCACAAAAGGTCTTTATATTGACTAAGTACCTGGAATAGGGAAAAATATGTTATTATAATGTAAAACTTGCAAAATAAACAAAAGACAATCAACTAATCAAAATGGCTATACACAGTGAACCCTCAAATTACGCGCCGAGCGTACGAGCGGGAGTCGATTCCTATCTGTTGGAGAGTTTCGGGCGGCCATATTGACGTGACGCCGAGCCCTCCGACGTCGTCACTGTTGACTGTGGAGAGAGACACATCTCCCGTACCAAAGTATTATGCGACGCCAAGCCCTCCAACGTCGTCACTGTTGACTGTGGAGAGAGAGACACATCTCCCGTACCAAACTATTATGTATCTATAAAGCACAACAGGATATTATGAATCTATTAAAAGACTGTTCTTGGTTTTACATTGCATGTATCATTTATTGAGCCAACAAAATCGGAAATGGAAAATCTGTTTCTGTCCGGTAGTTGGAGGCGAGATTGTTTACACTTCTTTGGAAAGTCGCTTCAAAGCCCACTGCTCTCCCCTGGCTAAATGATGTGAAGCCAATTCCTTAATATGTATATGAGCTATTGAACTATCTCACTTGACACTATGTAGGCTAAATGAAACTATAGGCTATACAGGGTGTATTACTTTTCCACTCAAAACTTTACCAGTAAGCCTAGGCGGCTAGGCCTATTATTTCGGTCGCTCCGTTTCGGCGGTGGCTAGGCCTATTATTTCGGTCGATCCGTTTCGGGCGCAGTGCTATCGATCGATGGCGCAGATCCGGCATTGCTCAACCACTACCAATGTGAGTTAATTTACATTTGTGTCTTATTTTTATACATTAAATGTATTTTGTGTGGTAGATTAGGTTATAAAACATATTTGTACAGTAATATGTTATATATTTGTGGATTTTAGGTGATGAAAGGTAGAAATAGTACAACTTTCGGTCGGAGCCAGACCAATACCTATTTTCCCCATTTATATTTAACTCTCATGTACGCGCAAACGAACGTACGCGCCGACAGCACAGTACGCATCCCACGCGTAGTTTGTCGGTTTGAGAAGTAGAAATTGCTGCGCTTATAAGAGATCTTGAGGATTTTGGGCCAGGCGAACCGATTAATGCGAAGTCTGCCAACAAAAATAATATATTAACTACTTTTGTCTGCTATTTATTTGCAAATTTATTTCTCTTTTTGTTACCCCCCCAAAAAAAATAAAAAATAAAATAGAAAACAACAAATTGGAAAAGTAGGGATTGGGGCTGAGCATATAGATAGACAGATAGATTGGGGCTGAGCATATAGATAGATAGATAGATAGATTGGGGCTGAGCATATAGATAGACAGATAGATTGGGGCTGAGCATATAGATAGATAGATAGATTGGGGCTGAGCATATAGATAGACAGATAGATTGGGGCTGAGCATATAGATAGATAGATAGATTGGGGATGAGCATATAGATAGATAGATAGATTGGGGCTGAGCATATAGATAGATTGGGGCTGAGCATATAGATAGACAGATAGATTGGGGCTGAGCATATAGATAGACAGATAGATTGGGGCTGAGCATATATAGATAGATATAGATTGGGGCTGAGCATATAGATAGATAGATAGATTGGGGCTGAGCATATAGATAGATAGATAGATTGGGGCTGAGCATATATAGATAGATAGATAGATTGGGGCTGAGCATATAGATAGATAGATAGATTGGGGCTGAGCATATAGATAGATAGATAGATTGGGGCTGAGCATATAGATAGACAGATAGATTGGGGCTGAGCATATAGATAGATAGATAGATTGGGGCTGAGCATATAGATAGATAGATAGATTGGGGCTGAGCATATAGATAGATAGATAGATTGGGGCTGAGCATATAGATAGACAGATAGATTGGGGCTGAGCATATAGATAGATAGATAGATTGGGGCTGAGCATATAGATAGATAGATAGATTGGGCTGAGCATATAGATAGATAGATAGATTGGGGCTGAGCATATAGATAGATAGATAGATTGGGGCTGAGCATATAGATAGATAGATAGATTGGGGTCTGAACATATAGATAGATAGATAGATTGGGGCTGAGCATATAGATAGATAGATAGATTGGGGCTGAGCATATAGATAGATAGATAGATTGGGGCCTGAGCATATAGATAGATAGATAGATTGGGGCTGAGCATATAGATAGATAGATAGATTGGGCTGAGCATATAGATAGATAGATAGATTGGGGCTGAGCATATAGATAGACAGATAGATTGGGCTGAGCATATAGATAGATTGGGACTGAGCATATAGATAGATAGATTGGGCTGAGCATATATAGATAGATATAGATTGGGGCTGAGCATACATAGATAGATAGATAGTTTTGGCCTGAGTATATAGATAGATAGATAGATATGGCCTGAGCATATAGATAGATAGATAGATTGGGGCTGAGCATATAGATAGATAGATAGATTGGGGCTGAGCATATAGATAGATTGGGACTGAGCATATAGATAGATTGGGGCTGAGCATATATAGATAGATATAGATTGGGGCTGAGCATATATAGATAGATAGATAGATTGGGGCTGAGCATATAGATAGATAGATAGATTGGGGCTGAGCATATAGATAGATAGATAGATTGGGGCTGAGCATATAGATAGATAGATAGATTGGGGCTGAGCATATAGATAGATAGATAGATTGGGGCTGAGCATATAGATAGATTGGGACTGAGCATATAGATAGATTGGGGCTGAGCATATATAGATAGATATAGATTGGGGCTGAGCATATATAGATAGATAGATAGATTGGGGCTGAGCATATAGATAGATAGATAGATTGGGGCTGAGCATATAGATAGATAGATAGATTGGGGCTGAGCATATAGATAGATAGATAGATTGGGGCTGAGCATATAGATAGATAGATAGATTGGGGCTGAGCATATAGATAGACAGATAGATTGGGGCTGAGCATATAGATAGATAGATAGATAGATTGGGGAGATAGATAGACAGATATTGGGCCTGAGCATATAGATAGATAGATAGATATTGGGCCTGAGCATATAGATAGATAGATAGATAGTTAGATAGACATATTGGGCCTGAGCATATAGATAGATAGATAGTTGGGCCTCAGCATATAGATAGATAGATAGATTGGGGCTGAGCATATAGATAGATAGATAGATTGGGGCTGAGCATATAGATAGATAGATAGATTGGGGCTGAGCATATAGATAGATAGATAGATTGGGGCTGAGCATATATAGATAGATAGATAGATTGGGGCTGAGCATATAGATAGATAGATAGATTGGGGCCTGAGCATATAGATAGATAGATAGATTGGGGCTGAGCATATAGATAGACAGATAGATTGGGGCTGAGCATATATAGATAGATATAGATTGGGGCTGAGCATATATAGATAGATAGATTGGGGCTGAGCATATAGATAGATAGATAGATTGGGGCTGAGCATATATAGATAGATAGATAGATAGATTGGGGCTGAGCATATAGATAGATAGATAGATTGGGGCTGAGCATATAGATAGATAGATAGATTGGGGCTGAGCATATAGATAGACAGATAGATTGGGGCTGAGCATATAGATAGACAGATAGATTGGGGCTGAGCATATAGATAGATAGATAGATTGGGGCTGAGCATATAGATAGATAGATAGATTGGGGCTGAGCATATAGATAGACAGATAGATTGGGCTGAGCATATAGATAGATAGATAGATTGGGGCTGAGCATATAGATAGATAGATAGATTGGGGCTGAGCATATAGATAGATAGATAGATTGGGGCTGAGCATATAGATAGATAGATAGATTGGGGCTGAGCATATAGATAGATAGATAGATTGGGGCTGAGCATATAGATAGACAGATAGATAGATTGGGGCTGAGCATATAGATAGATAGATAGATTGGGGCTGAGCATATAGATAGATAGATAGATTGGGGCTGAGCATATAGATAGATAGATAGATTGGGGCTGAGCATATAGATAGATAGATAGATTGGGGCTGAGCATATAGATAGATAGATAGATTGGGGCTGAGCATATAGATAGACAGATAGATTGGGGCTGAGCATATAGATAGATTGGGACTGAGCATATAGATAGATTGGGGCTGAGCATATATAGATAGATATAGATTGGGGCTGAGCATATATAGATAGATAGATAGATTGGGGCTGAGCATATAGATAGATAGATAGATTGGGGCTGAGCATATAGATAGATAGATAGATTGGGGCTGAGCATATAGATAGATAGATAGATTGGGGCTGAGCATATAGATAGATTGGGACTGAGCATATAGATAGATTGGGGCTGAGCATATATAGATAGATATAGATTGGGGCTGAGCATATATAGATAGATATAGATTGGGGCTGAGCATATATAGATAGATAGATAGATTGGGGCTGAGCATATAGATAGATAGATAGATTGGGGCTGAGCATATAGATAGATAGATAGATTGGGGCTGAGCATATAGATAGATAGATAGATTGGGGCTGAGCATATAGATAGATAGATAGATATTGGGCTGAGCATATAGATAGATAGATAGATTGGGGCTGAGCATATAGATAGATAGATAGATTGGGGCTGAGCATATAGATAGATAGATAGATTGGGCTGAGCATATAGATAGATAGATAGATTGGGGCTGAGCATATAGATAGACAGATAGATTGGGGCTGAGCATATAGATAGATTGGATGAGCATATAGATAGATTGGGGCTGAGCATATAGATAGATATAGATTGGGGCTGAGCATATATAGATAGATAGATAGATTGGGGCTGAGCATATAGATAGATAGATAGATTGGGGCTGAGCATATAGATAGATAGATAGATTGGGGCTGAGCATATAGATAGATAGATAGATTGGGGCTGAGCATATAGATAGATAGATAGATTGGGGCTGAGCATATAGATAGATAGATAGATTGGGGCTGAGCATATAGATAGATAGATAGATTGGGGCTGAGCATATAGATAGATAGATAGATTGGGGCTGAGCATATAGATAGACAGATAGATTGGGGCTGAGCATATATAGATTGGGCTGAGCATATAGATAGATAGATAGATTGGGGCTGAGCATATAGATAGATAGATAGATTGGGGCTGAGCATATAGATAGACAGATAGATTGGGGCTGAGCATATAGATAGATAGATAGATTGGGGCTGAGCATATAGATAGATAGATAGATTGGGGCTGAGCATATAGATAGAGCATATAGATAGATTGGGGCTGAGCATATATAGATAGATATAGATTGGGGCTGAGCATATATAGATAGATAGATAGATTGGGGCTGAGCATATAGATAGATAGATAGATTGGGGCTGAGCATATAGATAGATAGATAGATTGGGGCTGAGCATATAGATAGATAGATAGATTGGGGCTGAGCATATAGATAGATAGATAGATTGGGGCTGAGCATATAGATAGATAGATAGATTGGGGCTGAGCATATAGATAGATAGATAGATTGGGGCTGAGCATATAGATAGATAGATTGGGGCTGAGCATATAGATAGATAGATAGATTGGGGCTGAGCATATAGATAGATAGATAGATTGGGGCTGAGCATATAGATAGATAGATAGATTGGGGCTGAGCATATAGATAGATGGGGACTGAGCATATAGAGATTGGGGCTGAGCATATATAGATAGATATAGATTGGGGCTGAGCATATAGATAGATAGATTGGGGCTGAGCATATAGATAGATAGATAGATTGGGGCTGAGCATATAGATAGATAGATAGATTGGGCTGAGCATATAGATAGATAGATAGATTGGGGCTGAGCATATAGATAGATAGATAGATTGGGGCTGAGCATATAGATAGATAGATAGATTGGGGCTGAGCATATAGATAGATAGATAGATTGGGGCTGAGCATATAGATAGATAGATAGATTGGGGCTGAGCATTTTTTTTTTTTTTTAAAGAGACAATGAACGGAGGAAGGAAAAACACGGATAAAACAAAAAGGTCCATGTGCCTAAAGACATCCTCCATTCATAAAATTTTTGTAACAACTGGATTTAAACATTTGTAGATTGTAAGTTTGTGGAAAGCAATTCGAGGGAAGTGAATTCCAAAGAGTAGTAGCTCTGGGGATAAATGAATTCTGATAAGCAGAAGTTCTGCATTGTGGAGGAGAAAGTGTAAATTCATGGGCGCTCTCAGCTGCCCTAGTTCTACGGGGAAAGATGTGGAGAGGCGGCACAATTGAAGCAAGTTCCTCGGAACAATTGCTGTGAAAATATATGTAGAATAATGCAAGGGATGCAACGTTTCTTCGTATGGATAATGTAGGAAGGTCCTGTGTGATTGCAGGGTTATTGATTAATCTAATAGCTTTATTTTGAATTTTGTCCAACTGCCTCAATGCAACCACTCCACTTCCACCCCACAGAGGTGAACAGTAATCCATCTGAGAATGCACATGACTTTAAATATAGATAGATAGATAGATATAGTTATTTTAGTTTCCTCCCTAGATCTCCATCAAGCTTTAGCCCTTGGGATCCGGGAGGCCTCATATGAGGCAAAATGGTCAAATAAAAATCACTGCTATAATCATCAGAACTCGGCAACCACGCGTTGTAGCGACGTCATCTCTACGGCATTCTACAGACAACAAAAAGTTCTACAATTTGCAAAAACATTGACTGCTCTAGGTAGTCTCAATCAGTAGCTACTGAATTATGAAGTTGATTTTACCAAAATTCATATGAGGCCCCCTGGATCCCATGGGTTTAAAAAAAAAAAAAAAAAAAAAAAAAAACGAAGATAATTTTGTAATTTTTTGGGTTCCTCCTGCAATTAAAATGTAAAACTTGCAAACAAAGTCAAACCAAAACTGGGACAAAGACAATATAAAGTCAAAACAACATATCAAAATCGCTATGTGGAAACGACGCTTACTAAAATAAAATTTATGAAATGAAAGAACACAATCCACCATTACAGGCTGGCTATCGCTCGCCAGCAAAATATCGACACCTAAATGGCATGAAAGGTTTTTATATTGACTAAGTAATAGGGCAAAAGATCTCATAATTGAGAATCTTGAAGTAGAAATTGCTGCGCTTGTAAGAGATCTTGAGGATTTTGAGCCAGGCGAACCGATTGATGCGAAGTTTGCCAAAAATACAATATTTATTATAATGTAAAACTTGCAAAATAAACAAACCAAAACAGGAACGATATAATCTAATAAAATCTGATAAAAAAAATACAAAAAATACAAAAAAAATAAAATAAATAAAAAACACCTTCCAATGAAATTAATAAAAACCTGTGATCCTCCCGGGATTCCAACCTGGGTTATCCATTTATAGAATACTGGATATCAATCTAATCATGTACTGGAGCCAACTGTTTATGTGAAAGGAAAGAACAATTGCCCACTTGCGAGTTTCGTTCTACAAGGAAGTTGGAGCTGTAGACAACGATATTTAACAGAATTTACAGCTAAAATACGGTCGTAGTACATAATTATATGAATACATGAAACCCAATTCAACATACCATATATCTACCAGAAACTTACATTATTATTGCATTTCTGTTGAATATCGATGTTCACGACTCCAACTTCCTTATAGCCTGAAACTCGCAAATGGTCAATTTACGGGGTACAGATCTCAAAGGACCGACCTCGCAACTATAGTCAATTCGCTGTAAGTAGGCCAGAAATCATGACCTCTGTCCTCTGTAACTCAAAAACTACTAGAGTAATCAAGCTAATATGTCTACCATTTAGGAAGTCAGTCAAGGAATAGATGTGGAAAGTTATAGCCAATTTGCTCTAGCCCTTTTTGAGTTACAGAGGCTAGAGTAATCGAGCTAATATTTCTACCATTTAGGAAGTCAGTCAAGGAATAGATGTGGAAAGTTATAGCCAATTTGCTCTAGCCCTTTTTGAGTTACAGAGGCTAGAGTAATCGAGCTAATATTTCTACCATTTAGGAAGAGTCGGTCAAGGAATAGATGTGGAAATGTATAGCCAATTTGCTCTAGCCCTTTTTGAGTTACAGAGGATAGAGTAATCGAGCTAATATTTCTACCATTTGGGAAGAGTCGGTCAAGGAATAGATGTGGAAATTTAAAGCCAATTTGCTCTAGCCCATTTTGAGTTACAGTGGATAGAGGCCATGATTTCTGGCCTACTTACAGCGAATAGACTATAACTAATAATAATCTATCTATCTATCTATCGCCAAACCTTCACCTATAGATATTATTTTTAACATCATCAGGGATATTTCGTAGCGAGGCCGTTCTATATAATCTGTGCCCCATGAATCTTCTTTCCTCTCACTTAAACATTAGGCTACCATAGTGCGGTGGGAATATGAACATGATTAGATTAATATCCAGTATTCGAGAATGGATAATAAGTCGTAGGCGTGTGCATAAACCTGTAACCGTCTTGGTGGTGTAATGGTTAACGTGTCTAAAAATCTGTGTGTGATAATTATAATGTAAAACTTGCAAAACAAACAAACCAAAACTGGGACGATACAAGATAAATGCAAAAGAACTGATCAAAATTGCTATGTGGAAACAACGCTTAATAAAATAAAATAATAAAATAACCCGGGTTGGAATCCTGGTGGATCACATATGCTTTCATTAATTTCATTGGAGGTGTTTGGTGTTGTGGTGAAATTAATAAAAAATAGATCATCACCAATTCTCCTCCCCTTGTACTATATATGGGAGCAGGGGGCTATAGTCTATTCGCTGTACGTAGGCGAAAAATCATAACTTCTATCCTCCGTAACTCAAAAAGGGTTAGAGCAAATTGGCTGTAAATTTCCACATGTATTCCCTGACTGACTCTTCCCAAATGGTAGAAATATTAGCTCTATTAATCTAGCCGTTTTTGAGTTACAGAGGATAGAGTTCATGATGTCTCGCCTACTTACAGCGAATAGACTATAGTATAATTCTCCTACACGAGACAAGGCGGTCCTGGACCCTAAGAATAGGAATTAAAATTTTAAACTTGCAAACTAAACAAACCAAAACTGGGACAAAGACAATATACGATAAATGTTGTTTCTCTTCGGGCTCTGTCTCATGTCGGCCACTCACAGCAATGGAGAATGTGTTGTTGTTGTTCCCTAAGCTGTCTGGCCGAACAGCCCCGAGTCCCTAAGGAAGGCCATGGCCATGATCGGGCTTTCCCACAGAGCTCTCAAGGAGTGTAGATTATGGTGTTGGCGTAAGTGATTGTGTGAAATGCAGTCTTCTATGATGTGTTTAATAGTATGGGGTGCTGTGTTACAACCTGGGCAGGTGTTGTCGACAGAGTCATCCAGTCTCTTCTGAGCTATCAGAAGAGAGCACTAATTTTAGCTCCCGGTTGGCGCTACAGTGTTACTGAACGACATTGTGTGCGCATACGGTCGCTCACAGGCGCTACAGCCTTTTGAGGAGTGACACACAGACAATACATCTTTAGAATTCGTCTTAAGCGCTAGCAGACGAATTACTCTCGACCATATGCACATCAAATCACTTAAAAATATTGAATATTCATATTAGTATGTGTTATTATTTACTTTAAAACATTTAGATTACTTTTTTGATCAAAATATTGATACAGATATACTGTGCAGCTTTATGTTTCGATAAGAGGCGTAGAGGATCCGCATGTATTGAAGTGGCGGATGAAAATAATATATGACAAATTTTATGAACGAATTTGCTTTCTTTCATATATACTTTATTGTAGAATGTAATAAACAAATATGGTTACTAAGAAATATAAACAATTATTTTAGGGCAATGACTGTAATTTAATAGCCTAGCATGCTTTAGGTCTACAGTAATTACTTATGGATATTACATGATAAATATCCTAGCAGTTGTTTAGATGTCAAGAACGGTCATTGTCGTTGTTTTGAGCGTCAAGCGAAGACGCTGGTATAAACGTAACCATGCCAACCACCCAGTTTGTTTATGTAGTGCGGAAGAGGCATCGAAAACATAAAGCCACTCCAACAGGTTCCTCTCTCTCCAACACCCCTTCTCCCCTCTCTACACTCTTCAGAAAAATAGGAAAAGTAGAATGTAGGTACGAGGTGCCGTTGTAAAGGTTTATCCCTCAATACTTCATCTGATCTGATCTGATAGTTCAATAGGCCCCAATTTGCGCTACGAAAACTGTAGCGTCTGAAGTCTTCCTCTTGAACGCGCCCCAGGTGTCGACGACGAAGTCATCCAGTCTCTTCTGATAGCTCAGAAGAGCTGGATGGTGCCCACATCTCAGCCTGGCCAGGTGGACTCTGTCCTCGCGAGGAAGGGAGGATTCAGAAGGATGGATTTCTGGAGGTTGTGCCTGCAGCTGTGTGTTGTCTATGAGTGAGTGGATGGAACGGCAAGAGATATGAGTATGGATGTGCTTCTGGAAGCTGGTTTGGGGTGGGGCATGTGTCTGAGTATATACAATACATACTGTACTCACTTGTCTCTATAAACCAGGAGTCCTGAAGCACAGACGCCCAACATAATATCCACCCCCTCGGAGTCCTTAGCAGCATGTAGGTCCAGGCCGTACATGGCCAGCTTCTTGGCGTTCTCAAGGTAGTGGAGCTCAGCTTCAGCGGGAGTTTGCCCTCTGGTGATAAATAACATAGATAATATGAGTTAGATACATAGCTATTAAAATGTAAATCTTGCAAACTAAACAAACCAAAACTGGGACCAAGACAATATAAAGACAAAACAACTAATCAAAATTGCTATGTGCAAACAACGCTTAAGTAAAATAATAATTTATAAATAAAAGAACACAATCCACCACATAGGATGTACATTACTACATGACCAAGTTAATCTGTTTCCCAAGCAAACTAATCGCACACATAACAACGCACTGTAGTCACGTTCAAGGAATTAGTCAATAACATGGATAATATGAGTAAACTTATTGTCGAAGATGTCACACTACGGCCTTGCATCATTAGTTCCACTAATTTCTTCTTATCTTCATAACAGAAAAATATGTGTAATGGTAGATGGCCTTTATTCTCAATTTCACTCAATAAATGCTGGTGTTCCCCAGGGATCAGTTTTGGCCCCAATTCTGTTCCTCATTCATATCAATGATCTCATATCTACCACTCATAATCCAATACATTCCTATGCAGATGACTCAACACTCCACAGTTCCTTCACATTTACCAATTCTTTCACCCAACCCGATCTTATAAATTCAAAAATAAACACTGCAATTTCTCTGAACCAGGACCTTTCTAGAATTGATGGATGGGGACAAAAGAATCTAGTTTCCTTTAATGCACAGAAAACCAAGTACATTCAATTTTCTAACCGACAGAATCTCACTGCCTCGCATATATTTTTTAATGATGTAAATATTCCCACTTCCCCTAGTATTGACATTCTCGGTGTAACATTAACTACTAACTTGAGCTGGACACATTATGTTAGAAGCATTGCTAAGAATGCCTCTAAAAACTGGGACTCCTGTACAGAGTTCGAGAATTCTTCACTGACGAGCAGTTGGCCGTGATATATAAAAGTCATGTGCGTTCTCAGATGGATTACTGATCACCTCTGTGGGGTGGAAGTGGAGTGGTTACATTGAGGCAGTTGGACAAAATTCAAAATAAAGCTATTAGATTAATCAATAACCCTGCAATCACACAGGACCTTCCTACATTATCCATACGAAGAAACGTTGCATCTCTTGCATTATTCTACAGATATTTTCACAGCAATTGTTCCGAGGAACTTGCTTCAATTGTGCCGCCTCTCCACATCTTTCCCCGTAGAACTAGGGCAGCTGAGAGCGCCCATGAATTTACACTTTCTCCTCCACAATGCAGGACTTCTGCTTATCAGAATTCATTTATCCCCAGAGCTACTACTCTTTGGAATTCACTTCCCTCGAATTGCTTTCCACAAACTTACAATCTACAAATGTTTAAATCCAGTTGTTACAAACATTTTATGAATGGAGGATGCCTTTAGGCACATGGACCTTTTTGTTTTATCTGTGTTTTTCCTTCCTCCGTTCATTGTCTCTTTAAAAAAAAAAAAAAAAAAAAAAAAAAAAACGGTATCACACAAGCGCTTTTTCCCTCAACACTGGTCTGGCAGCTTATGAGGTCAACATTTAATATATTTCGGTTACCTAAATTCATCAACCATCAGTCTAGTTTCCAACACCAGTGCAAAATAGTCCATTAATGTTGCCAGAAAAAAGTTGATCATGGAATGTTGACTATAATAGCTCTCGTGTGATGCCGGATTTAGATACATAGCTAAAAAGATATACGGTATATAGTAAAATTTGCCAGAACGTCCCGGACCTCCCAAACTTGACTACTTCCTTTAACG
Source organism: Paralithodes platypus (assembly GCA_032716605.1). Lineage (NCBI taxonomy): Eukaryota > Metazoa > Arthropoda > Malacostraca > Decapoda > Lithodidae > Paralithodes > Paralithodes platypus. The sequence continues at coordinate 37,549,043 of CM064582.1, read as the reverse complement.
TGACGATAGTGCGTTGTTATATGTGCGATTAGTTTGCTTGGGAAACAGATTAACTTGCTCATGTAGTAATGTACACCCTATGTGGTGGATTGTGTTCTTTTATTTAATAATTTTCATTTTAGTAAGCGTTGTTTCCACATAGCGATTTTGATCATTTAATTTGACTTTATATTGTCCTTGTCCCAATTTTGGTTTCTTTAGTTTGCAAGTTTTACATTTTAATACATAAAAATATATATATCTATCTATCTATTGCCAGACGCCTTACTCCCCTTAATACACAAAACACATACACAAAATGCCCCCAAGCGAACCTATCCCTTGTAAGAGGGACAACCCATGCCAGTTTACTGAAGGACTTACAGGATTGACCATTCAATTAAAATGTAAAACTTGCAAACTAAAGAAACCAAAATTGGGACAAGGACAATATAAAGTCAAATTAAATTATCAAAATCGCTATGTGGAAACAACGCTTACTAAAATGAAAATTATTAAATAAAAGAACACAATCCACCACATAGGGTGTACATTACTACATGAGCAAGTTAATCTGTTTCCCAAGCAAACTAATCGCACAATTTAGGGTCCGTCTGACTTCGAGGCCTTTAAGTATTTTTTAGCACTATTTTTCTACGGTGGTGTGCGGCTAATCCATCCACTAACCTGCTTCACCCTAAGATAGCAGTACTGATTTGTATAAGGTTTACTCCCCTAGACAGGTTGCCGACCAAGGCTGACGAGTCCCATCCACCCGGATTTTTATAAGGTTATCTCCCCTAGATGGGTTGCCGACCAAGGCTAACGAGTCCCATCCACCCGCCATATATATATACTGTATAGATAAAAAGATACCGTGAAATGCCCTAGCTTCGGACGGGGGCTATACTTTGGACACTTCTGGATAAAAGTATATAAGCTACAGTTATGGAAAAATGTCTCTGCATTATGGAAGAACACCGCAGACATACTTGTTTGTCCACAACATCATGTATTTATCCCATAACTGTGGTTCATTGTATATGTTTACTAGTGTCCGAAGTTACCTCCACGTTCGAAGTTACGTCATTTTACCGGTACTGTATATAGGTAAGGTTGGCCACATAAGTTCCGTTCCTCTCTGCGATATTATACATGGAAGTATCTGTCCCCTACTAACTTCCTAATCCTGCCACGGACATTAGTTCCCTTACCCACTCTAAACCAATGTTTGGACACTTGACCCTCAGTGTTTTGGAGGACAAGCAGCCTAGATGGGTCACTAGACCTGTTGTTGCTTGATTTCCTTTGTACTCCTTTATAATGCGCATGATTGAACTACGAGTGTACAGGTCTCCCTTGATTTACGATTGGGTTACTGTCCTGAAAACCCAATCTTACATAGAAAAATCATATAGCAAACCCTAAAATGAATGGGGTAAATGGGGATGCGTCCTCGAACCAGCGAAAACACGAACACCTAAAAAACTATAATAATATCGTAAATTGAGGCATCGGATAGTGAGGGAGACAGGTACAGGTACTTTAATTTACGTTTAATCGTTTTCTTTTATTTATAAATTATTATTTGACTTAAGTGTTGTTTCCACATAGCCATTTTGATTTTTTTTTTTTTTTTTCTTTTTTTTTTTTTTTTTTTATTAGCTATTTTGTCGTTTTACTGTGTTCGTATGAGTTTTGGTTTGTTTATTGCAAGTTTTTCATTATACTGTAATATAAATGTTATACAATAGATCTTGTCTACTCCATACCTTGTATAAATTATGTTCAAACATTTGTAAGGATTCTGACTCGAATCACATACTGGGGCAGTACATTCCAGTCATTTACCACTCTATTACAAAACAAACTGCTTCTTGGCAAGGGCTGGTCCTATCCAGAGTGTGGTTTGGCATCCTCTACCCAACCTTAGCTGTTTTTGTCTGTAAAACAAACTGCTTCTTGGCAAGGGCTGGTCCTATCCAGAGTGAGGTTTGGCATCCTCTACCCACCCTTAGCTGTCTCTTTTACTGTACTACCGGTACTTTTCCTTCTAGGTGCTGGTGAGATCGCCCAATTGGGTGGCACTGCAGGGGGGAGGGGGGCTGCGGACAGTGGGGGTATTGGCCCGGGGGTGCAAGCCCGTTGGCTGATGATACCCTCCCCCGTTGCCATCTCAGAGATAGATCACCTTGACCCCTTTAGAGGACCCGAGCATCTGGAGCGGCTTCGGTCGACCGGACTCGGAACTGTTCGGTCAGACAATATGGGGAAGAAGCGCTGTGGGAAAGCCCGACCGTGGCCATGGCCTTCCTTAGGGACTTGGGGCTGTTCGGCCAGGCAGCTTAGGGAACAACAACAACTAACAGGAACTTACTTGTGTGTCTTATGCAAATCCACCACCTTCTCCTCTAGCTCGGGGCTCTGGGTTGGGGCGAAGGTAAACTCTGAGATGTAGCCCACCCCCGACGCTCCGTGTTCTTTAGGTTCATAGTCCCCCAGTTCGGCCTGGACCGTGTAGGACCCCAGGAGGGCGTACGTCACAAAGGAACACGGCAGTCGACCGCTGAGAATGTCTTGGCGGACCTAGGAGAAAACAAATTTGCATGATAATCTTACAGTAAAAATAAATTATAAAAAATAATAATCGTAGGCTTGTGCAATGCATAAGTGTGTTGATTTTCGGTGTGAGCGTCCTGGGTTCGAATCCCTGGACTGCCATATGTGTTTGGTAATTTCATTAATCGAGTTTAGGAGTAAAGTTGGTTGGTGGAGAGAACATAATAAATAATAATAAAAAAGAACAATGAAAAAGAAATTATGATTCCTTTGCATAATGGGTCTAATCTTGAACTGGGATAATGATTTTTGAGTTAATTAATTAAATAGTAAAACTTGCAAAATAAACAAAGCAAAACTTGGACAAGACAATATAAAGGCAAAACAACTGATCAAAATCACTATTAAAAAGTAAAACTTGCAAACTAAACAAACCAAAACTGGGACAAAGACAATATAAAGGCAAATTAACTTATCAAAATCATAGGCCTATAATAACATTTTGAAATAAAAGAACACAATTCACCACATAGGGTGTACACCATTACATGATAGAAAATAAAATTCCTATTATCACCAACCCACCAATTAACTTACAAATAAACCTAATTATTGAAATTCCTATTATCACCAACCCACCAATTAACTTACAAATAAACCTAATTATTGAAATCAATGAAACTAATGCATACATGTGGCACTCCTAGGTTTCCAACCTAGGATACTCACACCGTACTAACCATTATGCTATCAACACAGTAAACTAATGGCCTAGACAACATAAGCAACATACACCTCAGACATCTGGGCCCACAAGGCATACAAGCACTCACTAACATATCAAACTACAGCTATTCACACAACACAATACCAGACATTTGGAAGCATGGTATCATCATCACATTCCCCAAACCCAACAAAGACCCCACGCTACCCTCCTCGCACCGCCCCATCACACTCCTTTGCTCCCTCTCCAAAGTCATGGAACGCCTAGTATTACAACTAATTACACCCGACCTACCCCTAGCTCCAACACAACATGGCTTTAGGCCACTGCACTCCACAAACACTCTTCTCACAGACCTTACACAAAGAGCTTTTGACGGCATCAACTCAGCTAGACCACCACACAGATCACTATTAGCCACACTCGACATTAGTAAAGCCTTCGATGCCATCCCCCGCCACAACCTAACAAACAAAATCTACAACACAAACATGCACAACAACACAAAAGGTGGCTGGCCAACTTCCTAGCAGGCAGATGTGCACACGTATCTTTTACCGGTCAGTCATCTAAAATCAGAAACTTTCCAAACGGAGTCCCACAAGGATCCGTCCTATCGCCCGCACTCTTCAATCTGTACATGCACGATATAACTACACCCAATACGCCCCAAATAAACTTAGCCTCCTATGCAGATGACATAACTCACATGCACACACCATGACCCAAAAAGAGCAACAGATCTCCTTCAACCCTATCTCAACACACTACATGGTTGGTGCACTACAAACAGACTTAATCTAGCCCCAGCCAAATCCACCGCAACCCTGCTCACAAGCTGGACAGAACACGAATACATCCCTCAACTCACCATAAACAACAAACACCCCTAACACATACACACACACCCAAAATCCTAGGAGTAACATATGATACTCATATGACATTCAAACAGCACACCACAAACATTAAAAAGAAACTGACACCCAGACTTAACGCCCTCAGGTCACTTGCTCACACAAAATTTGGACACAACAAAGAAACTACCACCACAGTATATAAACAATACATAAGATCAGTGATGGAATACGCAATCCCAGCCTGGGCTTCTAACCTAGCTGAAACACATCATAAGACCTTACAGACTATTCAAAACAAAACCCTGAAGATCATTACAGGCTGCACAGCTACTGCACCCACAGATCACCTACATCAAAAAACCAAAATCCTCAAAGTCAAAGACCATCTGGATATGAGAGGCACTCAATTCCTGGCAGCAGCCTCCACAAACCAAGACCACCCACTAAACTACATGGCAACACACCCACAGACACCAAGAAATATCAAAACAACACCCAGCACACGGTATCACACACAATTATTGTCCTCTCTCCCTCCCTGCCCACCCCGAACCAACTTCCAGAAGCACATCCATACTCATATCTCTCGCCGATCCATCCACTCATTCACAGACAACACGCAGCTGCATGCACGACCTCCCGAAATCCATCCTTCCGAATCCTCCCTTCCTCGCTAGGACAGAGTCCACCTGGCCAGGCTGAGATGCGGACACCATCCAGCTCTCCTGAGCTATCAGAAGAGACTGGATGACTCCGTTGTCGACGCCTGCCCGGGATGTAACACAGCACCCCATACCATTAAACACCTCATATAAGACTGCATTTCGCACAACCACTTACGCCAACAACACAATCTATACTCAATGAGAGTGGCTCTGTGGGAAAGCCCGATCGTGGCCATGGCCTTCCTCAGGGACTCGGGGCTGTTCGGCCAGGCAGCTTAGGGAACAACAACAACTAATGAATACATGTGGTACTCCAAGGATTCCAACCTAGGATACTCACACCCAAATTCACCACACTAAACATTATGCTATCAAGACAGTTATGAGACAGTACTGTACAGTACTATATATGAGTAGGAATTAAAATTTAAAACTTGCAAAATAAACAAACCAAAACTGGGACGACACAAGATAAACGCAAAAGAACTAATCAAAATCGCCATGTGGAAATAACGCTTAATAAAATAAAATATAATTATGAAATAAAAAAACACAATCCACCACATAGGGTCTACATCACAACATGAGCAAGTTAATATGTTTTAGTCATATTATCACTTTCATAGACATAATTTGAACAATAGACTAAAACCACTGGACTCGCCTCTCGCTTGACACCATGCCCTTGCCTCACCTTATGATCTTACGAAAAGTTCACCGCTCTCGTAGTGTCACCGAAGAGCGTGACACCCCTTGTTCTGGTTTGACATCTGGTGCAGCAGATTGTTTAACTCTCCAGCCCCGGCTATTGTATTATTTAATTTCCCCGAAACCCGGGGGTTTTGGCCGAAAAACTTCTATGCCTAGGCTACCGTATCTTTGTTATTTTGACTGCTTCCGCATTCCCGCGCATCCCCAAGCGTACATGTGTTTCGTACCTGTAGAATGGCTTTAAGTAGAGCTCTCTAAGTCAACTGGTTCAGTTGTGATGACGATTTCATTGGAGATGACTTTGTGGCAAAAACAGCCACTTTACACTACTTTTCGCTACTTAACAATAACATACAGGCATACACGAACAAGCGACGATCTCCTTCTTGTGGCCGGAGATGCGCGGCGTCGGTCCAGCCGGCTGTTGTTTACATGCGTCGGACGGACGCCTCGCACACCAAGCTTACAGGCTTTCAAGCTCATGGGTTTCTCAGAGCCCTACCGGGTAGCGCAGTGGGTGTTTGTTATGGGTGCCTCAGAGCCCTACCGGGTCTGGAGGGTTAAAGGGGCGGAGCGCTACCCGGCGAAGATGGGCTCATCTGGCACGTTTTGTCGTTAGATATCGAGGGCTCTCTTAAAGTTGTCTAACGAGACGCCCCCCCAGGTCTTTTACTATAGTCCGTTCATTCTAGGTTGGGCAGAAATCGCAACCTCTAACCTCTCATAACTTAAAAAGAACTAGAGTAATCGAGCTAATATTTCTACCACATAGGAAGACTGGGCTATGGACATTTTTTATAATTTGACAGCTCATTTGCTCTAGGCCTTTTTGAGTTACGAGAGGTTAGGGGTACCTAGAATGAACGGACTACAGATCTCCCTCGATTTACGATTGGGTTACGTTCCTGAAAACCTGATCTTAAATAGAAAAATCGCATAGTGCACCCTAAAATTATTGGGGTAACTGGGGATGCGTTCTGGGACCAGCCAAAACTCAAACCCAAACACTTACAGTACCTATAATAATATGGTAAATCGGGGCATCGGATAGTGAGGGAGACCTGTATAACCGTGGGAGTTTGTTGAAGCGATGTGGTTGTATGTGTGATAACCAACTCTCTCGCAACGAGCCCGTAGCACCCCAATTATTCATCCTGGGGATATCGCATTCCCAGCCTCTGATCGATTTTGATAAGTTATTTTGCCTTTTTATATATATAACGCCTTACGAGCGGGCCAGTCAGTAACTTTTACTACCCGCCAAGCGGGTACAGTACCAAATGAATACAGACCACACTTACAACACATCACAAACACCCCACACACCCCACACATCATCCTGGGTGGTGACTTCAACGCCAAGACGTCGGCCTGGTTTGTCGACAACCCCGACACAGACAGAGGGCTGGTACTACAAAACCAAACCGATAACCTCATCATCCTTAACGACATCCATCAACATACCCATATTCCTCACCAAGCCCTCTATAACCCATCATCTCCAGACATCACCTTTTGCTCCCCAGAACTCGCCCCCACAACATCCTGGAGGGTGGTCAGAACCTTAGGCTCTGACCACCTCCCGATCATTATCACCACCAAACAACCGACTCACCCCAGCTAGCCACAAAACACACATCACCAATTATAAAAGAGCTAACTGGGAAGCATTCACAAATGAGACAGAAAACAACACTTCACAACTCTAAACAGTACACCCATCACTAACATCAACAATGCTGTACACATACTCAATAAAACTATCCAAAACGCTGACAAGAAACACAATCCAAGAGGTAACCGAAAAAGACACAACCCCAACTTCACACCAGAAATTCAAACCTCATCAGACAACGCGACATACTGAACCACCTCCCACCCAGCACCCCACACCAAGACATCACACAACAAATTCAAGCACTCACACCCAAACTAACAACACAAAATTACAAGAACAACAAAACTAAATTGAATAACTTCCTACAAACACTTGATCACAAAACAACCCCAAAAAAACTATACAAAACACTAAACAGCATCACACTTTCCAACAGCAACACAACACAATCACATGCTGCAATCACAACAACAGACTCTACTCCTTCATGTAAACACAAGCAAACACTCTCATCCCAATCACTTTTCACATGTCAGGCCACCTAAAACCTCACAAAGACGACGACCGACGTGTCATCCGACGTAAGAGACAATTCCCCACAGACCCTGACTATACACCCTTCCCAATCACCAGACCAAAGCATATCATCAACAATCTCAAGCACTCCAACCCGCCTGTGGCCTAGACAACATAAGCAACATACACCTCAGACACCTGGGACCACAAGGCATAACAAGCACTCACTAACATCTCAACTACAGCTATTCACACAACACAATACCAGACATTTGGAAGCATGGTATCATCATCACTTTCCCCCAAACCCAACAAAGACCCCAACGCTACCCTCCTCGCACCGCCCCATCACACTCCTTTGCTCCCCCTCCAAAGTCATGGAACGCCTAGTATTACAACTAATTACACCTGACCTACCCCTAGCTCCAACACAACATGGCTTTAGGCCACTGCACTCCACAAACACTCTTCTCACAGACCTTACACAAAGAGCTTTCGACGGCATCAATTCAGCTAGACCACCACACAGATCACTATTAGCCACACTCGACATTAGTAAAGCCTTCGATGCCATCCCTCCCCCGCCCCACAACCTAACCAAACAAAATCTACAACACAAACATGCTCAACAACACAAAACGGTGGCTGGCCAACTTCCTAGCAGGCAGATGTGCACACACGTATCTTTTGCCGGTCAGTCATCTAAAATCAGAAACTTTCCAAACGGAGTCCCACAAGGATCCGTCCTATCGCCCGCACTCTTCATCTGTACATGCACGATATAACTACACCCAATACGCCCCAAATAAACTTAGCCTCCTATGCAGATGACATAACACTCACATGCACACACCATGACCCAAAAAGAGCAAACAGAACTCCTTCAACCCTATCTCAACACCCTACATGGCTGGTGCACTACAAACAGACTTAATCTAGCCCCAGCCAAATCCACCGCAACCCTGCTCACAAGTTGGACAGGAGAACACGAATACATCCCTCAACTCACCATAAACAACACACCCCTAACACATACACACACACCCAAAATCCTAGGAGTAACATATGATACTCATATGACATTCAAACAGCACACCACAAACATTAAAAAGAAACTGACACCCAGACTTAACGCCCTCAGGTCACTTGCTCACACAAAATTTGGACACAACAAAGAAACTACCACCACAGTATATAAACAATACATAAGATCAGTGATGGAATACGCAAGCCCAGCCTGGGCTTCTAACCTAGCTGAAACACATCATAAGACCTTACAGACTATTCAAAACAAAGCCCTGAAGATCATTACAGGCTGCACAGCTACTGCACCCACAGATCACCTACATCAAGAAACCAAAATCCTCAAGTCAAAGACCATCTGGACATGAGAGGCACTCAATTCCTGGCAGCAGCCTCCACGAACCAAGACCACCCACTAAACTACATGGCAACACACCCACAGACACCAAGAAATATCAAAACAACACCCAGCACACGGTATCACACACAATTATTGTCCTCTCTCCCTCCCTGCCCACCCCGAACCAACATCCAGAAGCACATCCATACTCATATCTCTCACCGATCCATCCACTCACTCACAGACAACACACAGCTGCATGCACGACCTCCCGAAATCCATCCTTCCGAATCCTCCCTTCCTCGCGAGGACAGAGTCCACCTGGCCAGGCTGAGATGCGGACACCATCCAGCTCTCCTGAGCTATCAGAAGAGACTGGATGACTCCGTTGTCGACGCCTGCCCGGGATGTAACACAGCACCCCATACCATTAAACACATCATAGAAGACTGCATTTCACACAACCACTTACGCCAACAACACAATCTACACTCAATGAGAGCTCTGTGGGAAAGCCCGGGTCCTCAGGGACTCGGGGCTGTTCGGCCAGGCAGCTTAGGGAACAACAACAACAACAACCCGCCAAGCGGGTGGTTTTACCGTAAACGACCTTGTTTCCGTGCTCCTTTTCATGCATAAACAAGAGCCAGAGCGTAATACAATTATGTATTCCTGAAAGGGCGATAATGGAGCTTTCCAATGACACCAGAACCATCCTTCTATGACCACGCGTTCTCTTGCAACGATCATGCAAGACAAGTGCAAAATCCCTAAAATACGATAATTTCCTTACATAATTCCCTGTGTAGCGAGGCAGTGAGTGTGGGTGTGTGTGGAGTAGACGTCAATAGTCGCGCGGGACCCGTGCCGAGCGGTCATGAGCCGACCTACGCTCCTCCCATCGCTCGTCTCTCTCTCCATTATTGCTCAAAAATTGCACACGGACTTAACCCTTCCTACCCGGTCTGCCTTAGGTAAGGACAGCACGAAAGAAGGGCCGCTACCCGGTATGCCTTATCTAAGGCATGAGCTTAATAGCCTAATTAAGCTTGGTCCGAACACCGTGCGTACGACGTATGTCAACAAACCCAAGCGTTCGTCACCGCACCTCCGAAAACAAGAAGGAGAAGACTCCTCAAGCGGCTCGCTTGGTGTAGTGACTAGCGTCTCGGACTTCCACCCAGAAGGCCCGGGTTCGCGCCTACGCTCGGCGCATTAAAGATTTTTCACAAGCACTGAGTCGTTACCATCCCTCATGAGCAAAGGGATGGGGTAGTAGTACAGGACCCCAATGGAAATACGCCTAATCGGCCTTATTGAGCTATCCTTAGCTAGCTTAGCATGCGCTAGCTTTAAGAACTATTATTATTATTATTATTATAGTTCTGACGTCATGACGAAATTAGTGTCTAAAAAGCCCCCATATTGGCAACATCTCTGCAATATTGGCTCCACTGAAATCGTCATCACAACTGAACCAGTTGACTTACAGAGCTCTACTCAATGCCAAAATACAGATTGAAAACCGCACTACGATTATAGATGAGTGGGAAAGTTCTAGCAGTGAAAATAAACATAAATACGGTAGCCTAGGCCTAGACGTTTTTCAGCCATATCGCCCGGGTAGGGGCGACCGTCATTTGGTAAGACAGCCCGGGGAGGAAGGGTTAAGGGGACCGACCGGTTAATTACCCAACTTCCAGGTCTTACTATATATTTAAATGAAATTTGGCACAGGTGTATATGACCATAAAACTAGATAAAAAAAAAAAATATTTTATTTTATTTTTGCTTTTTTCTTGCAATTTAGGTAAAAAAAGGTTGAAAATCATAGTACTGCAGAAAATGATAAACTCCTACAGAAATCCCCATAGCACATGTTTTATGTGATCAAACAACTCACAAAAGATGTATCTGTAGTTGCTATAAAACACATTTTATATATTTTGTGTATTTGTTCCACTTAGGTGATGACGGATTCAGGCGAATATATTTATACAAAATTACAACTTTGATGACATATTGTGAACAAATGTAAATTATTAGAGTAAATTTGGTTTATAGGCCTTGTAGTGTTTTTAATTATCTTTCCAATGGTATATACACCATTCCTATAGGTCCAATAATAACTGTAGAATAACATCCGATAGTGCGGCAATATAGGTTCTGAGAAAAACAGGTGAAAGTCTAAGGTCATTAGGTGAACATTTTTACTTTTGTTTTTTAGATTTACAATATTTTATGCAGGAACATGGCAAAGTAGAAGATAAAGCGTATGGTAGGTTGTAGAGTAGCTTACGCTCTTTCCATTTATATAGGTATGCTCCTCGTACGACCAGTAGTTACTGAGCATGTTAATATCAAAGTTCTCTATATAACGTTTTTAGAATTACAGGAAAAGTTTGGAAAACATAAAAAAATACTATTTCCAATGGGTTTTCACTAATAACATTTCACTGGCTTATGAAGGGATGTTGACTCTTGTTGAGTAAACACCTATTGGTATTTTCAGGATTTCAAGTTTTTTAAGCCTAAATTAACCGGTCGGTCCCCTTAAGTCGGGCCCCGCCACATAGTCCTTGGTTCTCTAGCCCGACTTAAGTCCACCCCCGCCAGACAAGGGTTAAAAAAAAAAAAAAAAAAGGGGGATTGGGCCTGAGCATCTAGATGGATAGATTGTCTTTGTCCCAGTTTTGGTTTGTTTAGTTTGCAAGTTTTACATTTTAATCACTGAACTTCATGACTATCGGGACTAATTTTCATATAGAGGCATTTCATCTATTCTCAAAGATACAGGATTTGAGACAGCTAGTTAAATTTGTACATTTCTTGGTAGAAAACCAGCTCAAGTTGGCCTTCGGCTGGTTCCTCTTAGTCAACAAAACATGTTAAAAATCCCATACCTGCAACAAAACATGTTAAAAATCCCATACCTGCAGACACAGTTGATAGCGGGTAATATCTTCGGCCAGCTGCGTTGGGTCGGGGGGATAGAACTTCACCCCAAACTTGAAGTCCCACGGTCCTTTCACCTGCTTGCCGATCCGCTTGTCCGGGCTGATCCACGTCTGGCCGCCGGACGGATCGGTGAAGGACAGACCGAAGTAATCCTTCTCCAGCAGGTTGATGCGGTCCGCCACGCTGTTCACCACGTCTTGACCTTTGGATTTTTTCTGTGGATTGAGAGAAAACATACTACAGGTATAACATTTTTTTAAAGGTGAAATTTTCTGTTAAATTCAAGCAACCGTTCACACGCTCTTGGTCACAACCGGTACGCGTCTAATTTGATAGCTTCTTTTTTTTCTGAGGAAATGGTTACGGAAGAAGGAATCTGGAAGGCGAATATATACTGGAGTCCTGCGTTGCACTCAACATGGTTGTGTGTAACACGAAGTTCAAGAAAAGACAGAGCCATCTGATCACATATAACTCTGGGGTCTACAGTAGCCAGATAGATTACTTCTTGTTTAACAGGAAAGACTGGAAACTGGTTCAGGATGTAAAGGTCATCCCGAGTGAAGAATGTATCCCCCAGCATAAGCTACTTGTGTGCGACATGAGCTTATACAGAGATCCTAAGCGCAAGAAGGTATACATGCCCAAAACATAGACACTAGACATATCGAAGACCTTCGATAGAGTCTGGCACAAGTCTTTAATTTCCAAACTGCTCTCCTTCGGTTTCTGTCCCTCCATCTGTGCCTTTGTCTCTAATTTCCTTTGCTGCGGTTGTGAACGGCCATCGCTCATTTCCTCATCCTATCAACTCCAGTGTTCCTCAGGGTTCTGTCCTATCTCCCATTCTCTTTCTAATTTTCATAAATGATCTTCTCAACTGTACATCCAGCCCCATCCAATCATATGCAGACGACTCTACCTTACACCACTCAATTAGTTTTCCAGAACGCCCCAGCCAGCAGTCCCTCAAAAGTAAACGTAATGAAGCCATAAAATACTGTACTTATCTTCTGATCTAGCTACTATTTCCAATTGGGGTAGAGAAAACCTTGTTGCATTTAATGCTTCCAAGACTCAATTTATCCACCTTACTACCTATCAGGAACCTCCAGAGGACTATCCCTTATTCTTCAACAATACAAAAATCAACTCTTCATCTTCTCTCAATGTTCTCGGTGTCCCTTTTTCTTCTGCTCTCACTTGGAAAGACCATATTACCAGTCTCGCTAAGGCAGCCTCCCAGAAGCTGGGTGTGCTCAACCGCCTCAAGGGGTTCTTTACCCCTGTGCAGCTTCTTGCTCTGTACAGGGGCACAGTGCGTCCTTGTATTGAGTATTGTTCACATGTGTGTGGGAGGATCCTCTCACACCGCACTCCTAGATAAAGTAGAAAGGAAAGCCTTTCGTATCATTAACTCCCGTCCACTCACCAACTCTCTGCAATCTCTCTCTCTTCGCCGCAATATTGCATCTCTCTCGCTATTCTATCGCTACTACAATAATCAGTGTTCCTCGGAGCTTTCCCAGCGTATACCACCTCCTTTACGTAGGGCACGTGGTACCCGTCTTGCAACACAATCCCACCCCTACTCTGTGCAACTCTCCAACCCAAGAGTGAAACGCTATTCTCAGACTTTCTTCTATTCAACTGCTGAGCTCTGGAACTCTCTGCCAGAATCAGTCTTTCCCTCTTCCTATGACTTTAATTGCTTCAAACTCTGTGTGTATAGGCATTTTAGCTCGAACGTCCCTTGATTTCGGCCCTGTCACTCTTTGAAATCTGGGGGAGGCACTCGCTGCAGGCAGATATGCCTTTTGTATCTCTCATTCACATAGAATAAAAAAAAAAAAAAAAAAAAAAGGAAAGTGTGGCTGCTGAAGAATAAGGAAGTTAGGGATAGGTTTCATAGTGAACTGGAGGACATGAATAGAAATAAGGAAGCTAGGCCTAGCGATGTAAATAGTCAATGGAATTTTCTTAACCCTTCCTGCCCGGTTGTCATTTTAAAATGACACCGCAGCAGATGGGCAGGAGCCCGGGTGTCATTTTAAAATCCCTAAGCTTGAAAGCCTATTAACCCGGGAACTGCTGGGAGACTCTTAAGAGTTCCCCCGGCGGACTGCGGGAAGACTCTTAAGAGTAAGGGGAAAAAAAAATCCATTTAACCCGTGGAGCCCCGGCTAGTTTTGTAATGTTTGCGCACCAGAACCCGGCCGGTTTTCAAAAAGTGGTTTTATTCCAGAAACAATAGCGAATGGGTTAGGAATGAAGGAAAAACCACGAAAAACCGCTCAAAAAGCTTAAAAAATGGTCCTACAGAGCCCCCGAAAACGGATTTTACAAGAGTAAAAAATTGAAGGCAATTATCCCAAAAAAACAGGTTATAGCGCGCTCGCGCGCACGCACGTGGACTTTGAGAGTTTTCAACCATCGGCACGGTTGCGTGGGATACGTACACAGTTCCCATACAAATCTGAGCCCTCTTGAGTGGCTACACCTGAGGTTACGGTCGGCACAATTAGGGTGACGCGTCAGGCGCGTCTCTGGGGCTGTGCGTTACATACATCGCCGACGCGTCAGACACGTCGCTGGGGCTGTACGGGTTAAAACACTCCAAAAAAAAAACCCCAAAAAAAAACACATTATTTTTATTTTTTTATTTTTTTATTTTTTGTTTTGCCCCTGGGCCATGCCAAATAGCACTCCTCCACCTCCCCTACTTTCCTCCCCTCCTTCAGTTATCACCTATTTTCCCTGTTATTCCTTAATTCTGTGGTCTATTTTCGTGCTAACATTAGCGAGTTGCCAGCAGGGCATTGTCATCACTGTTACCAAGCGA
>CM064582.1:37302468-37534145 GCA_032716605.1 Paralithodes platypus | reverse complement strand
CATCGCAGAGAAGTAACAGCCCAGAAGACACATCATAGCCTGGATGAGGTGCCGTCTATCTTGCCACCTATGTAGAGAACACCTATAAACAGCCTGCCAACCTCTACATAGTAAACAACCAGAACACACGACTTGGATCAGCTCTGAAATCAATGAAAGGAACCACACAAGGTGATGGGCTGGTCTATCAGTGAGAATTGAGCAATCTCTGCCATACCCATAGCTTACTCTGACTGTTCCTTTTACTTTTATATTTTCTAGATCTCAAGTGATGGCGTCTCTTCAGTGGATTGACCTCCCAATCTACCAAGATTGGAAGCCAAAGCGTCACATTTTTCCCCGTGGCCCCGCGACTTTCTCTTCATAATTGCTGAGGGGCACAGGGCCCTGGGTGGGGCTTTGATTTCCCTGGGCGGTTTCCCGCACCCTCCTCAGCTCCCCGCCATGGAGTGGCTTCGGTCACCCAGGCTTTATTGTGGTCGGCAGGGAGGGTTCTCTGGGGGCGCTCGGTTATGGCCTTGGCCTTGCTCGGGGCCTTGGAGCTTTTCGGCCAGGCAGCTTGGGGAACAACAACAACATCCACACAAGGTGACCCCGTAGCAATGGCAATGTATGCATTAGTGTTGCTAACCTTAACAAGCCATGAGGTGACGCAAGTCAAGCAGGTGGCCTATGCAGACGATCTCACTGGAACGGAAAAAGTCAACGATCTCAAGCACTGGTGGGAGCAAGTATCAAGTGTAGGCCAAGAAATAGGGTATCGTCCAAATGCCAGCAAGTCAATACTAATAGTAAAACCAGAACTTATGAAAGTGCTGTAGAAACTTTCAGCGGTAGTGAAGTGGTCTTAACAAAGGACGGACAGCGTCACCTTGGGGTCGTGATCGGCACAGAAATGTTCAAGAACCAATATATAGAGAAGGTCCGGAAGTGGGTTAAAAGAAATTTAAAAAAACTGTTGCGTGGGACATTGGGAGGCAAGGGAAGGGCAAGTTTTCCCCCAAAAAAATCTCCCAAAAAACTACCGCCTGCCTCTACCACCACCGGGTGCTACCAACACCTGCCGCCCCAGTGGGATGACGACCCCGCCCCTGCTGCCACCCCTGCCAATGTAAGTATGATGAAAGTGGAGGGGCGCGAAGAACTAAAGTTAAGAAAAAACTCTTCGCCGACACTGCCACCTCTACCCCTCTTCCCACCTCTGCCTCCCCTTCCACCAGTGCCCGGCCCGCTGATGCCAGAAGACACCCATGAGAGCCAGGCAAGCGAGACCCCTGACTCCATCCAAATATGACGGCCCTGCTCTTCTCAGTCTGACGAGGTAAGGTCCAGACTTTTTGACGATTGAAGGGAGTACGGGTTGGGCGTTGACCAGCGAGTCAATACACAGGAATACAAAGGAGAACAAACTGCAACAGACCTCTTTGTCCTTACGGGGAAAATTGTGTAGATCTAAACCTACCTATCTACTAACATACGAAGTAGAGAACAGAAGGATAGCAAAGAAAAGGCTCCTCCCACCCACCACCCCCCAGGTTCCAGCTAGTTCTGTCATGGAAACAGATAGGAAAAATACCATGTACTGATCTATGAAAAAACTGACACGACGAATTTGTATAGGACAGGGAGAAAATGAAGTGGATTTGTAATCTAATGCTAAACTCTATTACTACACAGAGCTCTGTTGTAAAGCCCGACGTGTGCCATGTCCTTTCTCAGGGACTCGGGCTGTTCGGCCAGGCAGCTTAGGGAACAACAACCACAACAGACTACAATTCTGAAAGGGAACAGATGTGCTGAATATCCAATATACTTGCGGTATGCGTTGGACACTTTGTTGCCGTTTATTCTGACAACGTGTTAAGTTGTGGTGTGGAACGTCTTTCGTCCGGCAGAGAAGACTTACGAAGACCTTCTCTAATAGAAGAAACCGGGTGGACGACAGGTAACCTTTCGCCGTGTCGCTGACGGTGAAGACGGACCCACCTACAGCATGCCAACGTCTACAGATTTTTCATGGTCTGACGGTGCCAATTTTCCAACCAGATTGCACCACTTTGATGCACATCAATCTGGGGTCCACTGGAAATGGCACCCTGTGGGGATGAATGCAAGGGAAATGGTGTTCTTCCTTCTTTTTCGATAATGCAGATCATGACCTACATGGTTGGGCCCAAACTACAACGCATACTATATGTGGGTGAGAGACATTTGACTGATTCTCTGCCCAGGGGCCAAAATTCGAGCCTGGGTAGACACTACAGTGAACGAATTCATGAGTGTCTTTGCGCTAATAATGCTGATGCCTCTAGTGAAAAAGCATGTGCTGCAACACTATTGGAAACACGACCCCCTCATCGCCAACCCAACTTTCAATAAATATATGAGCCGTGATAGATTTGCGTTGCTGCTAAGATTCATGCACTATAACTTTACTCTGGCTACTGTTAGACTATTTTATTCAGTTTAAAAAGGGCCTCCAGCAAGCAACAGGTATCAAACTATCTCACTTAACCATTTTTACTACCACTTAAACTTCACAAAAGCCTCTAAAATATAGAATACTAATGAAGATCAGGTGGGGGAACAGGGGGGAAAACAAAAAAACGCCAGAACACCAGGAGGAAAATGGAGGAGTTACCCACAAGAAAGACGATAAACAAGTTACCCCTAAAGAAGCACAAATACCAACAAACTCCCCCTACCTGTGCCCCCTCAAGGGTCAGGCCTTAAGGGGGGATGGTTCACTTTTGGCATGTATTCATTATTTTCCTAGTTTCCTCCCTAGACCTCCATCAGATTTAAAAAAACATCCATTAGATCCCCCTTATAGATTAATTTGTACATTTTTTGATAGAAAAACATTACAGGCTCATTATCGTTCGCCTGGGGAAAAATCGACACCTAAATAGCACGAAAGGTCTAAGGGTCAAGCAAGGGTTTAAGAGTCAATATTAACAAAACCAAGGTAATGCATTGTAGATTGAGACGAGGCAATGTGGAAAAGAGCGGTGCATACCCATGTGCAGTGTGTGGAAAGGGTGGTGGGCCTCTAACAGTCGATTCAATGTAGCATCTGCCCTAGGTTGGGTTACACCATGGTAGTAAACGCTGTAAGTAGAATAAAGGGACCCCTGCCGAAGGATAAGTCGAGAAATAGACAAAAGTTTGAGTGCGTAGTGTGCAAAGGGCGAGCTTAGTGTTAAGTGGAGTGATACTGGTTGGGCTGTGAACTTTGGAAATTAGAGTCATTGGAGCTGGTGGACAAGTTTTTTGTTATCCTAGGAGATGCCACATCTCTGCCGGTGGTGGGGCCGAGGCTGCAACTGTCGCTATGAATTCTCCCTACCAACGACAATTCCTTGTGACCTCTGTGTGACGCTTCTGAAACTAGCGCCAGAATTACGATGTAGACCATCACTATACCCACACCCCTAGGATATGCACAGTTGACTCTCAATTTTTGTGTGATTCTGGCACGTTTTTATTATACAAGTACACGACTACACTAAGTGCTTATACAGTGATATCATAAACTGAAAAGTCCATATGCAGCTGATAAATGACTACAAACATAATTATAAGCTGATTAATTATCATAACAAATTTGGCGCGCAAAATACCCGCTGACTTTGTATTGTAAGACTATACGTTATTTATGGAATATGGGGCTGAAAGATTTTAAAATAGATAACAACAAAAGTATGCATAGAACCAAAGTATGTGTCAGCATAACAGAAATTTTGATAAACTGGCATATATATAGGAACTTGTTGTAGGAGAGGGAGGGTGGATAGCTCCGCGATGTCGCCCATTTCCCACAATGCAACCGCGGGGGGTTACAAACCTTCGCCTTCAGCGCCTCTAATCGCCACTGGTGGGTCAAGAGAAGGAAAAAAAGTAAAGGCATTTATTGTTAGGGAGAATTATAGTGTGGGCTGGGGGAAGTTCAGAGAACTGCTGCCAAATTCTGACAAGGAAAAGAAATGCCATCTCCCCCTGAAGGGAAAGGTTATGCCTCATGGGTTGTAGAAGTGCAATGACGTATGGCCTCAGACACATGGGCCGTTAAAGTAGATGGATGTCAACAGAATGGAACGTAATGAGATGGATGTGTGGGGTCCAGGCTGCGGTATAGAATAACAATGGTGGAGCTTGAGGAGACCGTTTAGGTATAAAGAGTATTAGCGAGGTGGATGCGTACAAGTAGACTGGTAATGGTATGGGCATGTGGAGAGAAATGGGATGAACAAAATTGGGTGAAAAAATGCAGACTCTGTGATTGTGCTGAGGAGGCCTGCACCAAGGGGTGGACCGAGGAAGACCTGGGATCGCACTAATAACGTGCCGATCCTCAAATCCAAGAACTTGACAAAGTGAAGCAGCCCTTAACAGGGTTGTCCTGGAACGCCTGTCCATTAGGACAAAGAGATAAAAACCCCCCTGACAAACTGCACGTTATGGTGTGGGTGCACTCAGTCTTAAAATGTTATGTGTGGTATGTGTTTTGTGCATTGGCATAGCAGCTTGTTGTGGTTACCATGGGCCACACCGAGGAGGGGTTGAAGACATTTGTGGGTATGCTGTTTCTTACTACCCCGCCAATGGTCTTCACCCCTTGACTGCCTATGCCACAACACCTTTGTTGTTGTTGTAGTAATAGTACTGTAGTAGTCTTCATGCCTTACTGCCTCCACTCCTTGTTGTAGTAGTAGTAGTAGTAGTAGATGGCCCATAGCTACAGCAAGCTGTCTCTGGATGCTGCACACAAGAGGAATGAACAAGAGAATATGGGGAAAGGATCTTAAATATCCAATAAGGCAGCTTTACCCCCACTAGTCTTCACCACATCTGGAGTGATGGGACCCCGGGCCCAGTGCTTCTATTCAAGGCTGTGATTGTGGAGGGAGCTGCACCAAGGGGTGGACCGAGGAAGACCTGGGATCGCACTATACGTGCCAATCTCAAATCCAAAAACTTGACAAGTGAAGCAGCCCTTAATCTATAAACGGCGAGGGGGGGGGGGGGGGGGGGTGGGGGGGGGGGGTATTGAACCCGGTCCCCATGGGCGAGCATATAGGCTCCATTCAGGCCTATAATCGTCATTTTACGATAAATATCGTTATTACTTATTCATATGAGCCTATTTTACCTTCACTATGAAGATACTAACCTGTAACAACAATAAAACAAGTGAAAATATAATTTTTCTGGTCAAAATCACAAATATAGATGGACTAGCCCATTCATGAATTATGGAGCAAATTGAGGCAACCCCTCCCTCCACGAGGCCTCAAGCCACACTGAGCCTACTCATACACACTCTCGGTTATGTAACACACCCGCTAGGCACGTAAGCACATCCTCCACACAGTTTGCTAATGTTAGCACAAAAATATACCAACGAATTAGGGAATAACAGGGAAAATAGGTGATAATTGAAGGGGGAGGGGAAAGGGAGGAAGGAGGGGATGTGGAGGAGTGATATGAGGTAGAGGGAAAACAAACAAAAAAACCATTTAGTGCTACTGGGGCCGTTTAAATGGGTTTTTTTTAGGCCTCCCTCTTAAGAGCTTTCTCGCCATTGCCGGGTTAACAGGGTTGCCTGGAACGCCGCCATCAGGACAAGAGACTTAAACTGCACGTATGAAAAAATATCAAATGATAATGTCGGACAGGTTGGGAGACTAGTATCGTGACCAGGATTCAAACCCACTCACTCCAGGTATATTAGGGAGAGTCGGACACCGTAACCACTCGGCCATCCGGATGGTCAAGTGGTTACAGTGTCAAACTCTCCCAAATATACCTGGGGTGAGTGGGTTCAAATCCTAGTCAGGATACCTCTCCCACACTGAAAAATTTCAGAAACACAAATGTTTCTTAACTCACCTCACATCTAATTATCGCCACCTGAATAGGGTGAAGTGTCTTATTATCAACACCTGAATGGGGTGAACCATCTATGAATCCTTTTATAACTCACCTCACAGGCCACCTCTAAATCACTGCCGTCCAAGAGTTTAACTCGGGCTAGGACCATCTTCCCTCGCGTCGTTTGTTTGGAGGGGGACTTTTGGGGCGAGAATTTAGAGCCCGACTTCTCGTCTTCCACGGCGTCCCCCCGATCGTTGCCGACCCCGTTCTCCCCCCCGGGCGAGGTCTTCCCTCCCTCCGGCATTCTGGTGTGTGGGGTTGATGCCTGCGGGAGATAAGGTAAACAAACATCAGCTGACTGGAGAGAAAAGGTAAACAAAGATCAGCTGACTGTAGAGAATAGGTAAACAAACTTTAGCCGACTGGAGGGAATAGGTAAATGAACATCAGCTGACTGGAGAGAATAGGTAAACAAACATCAGCTGACTGGAGAGAATAGGTAAACAAACATCAGCTGACTGGAGAGCAGAAAGAGGAAAGGTAAACAAAGATCAGCTGACTGAAGAGAGAGATATCTTATCTTAACTATATAGAGAGGAGATAGAGAGAGAGAAGAGAGAGATAGAGATAGAGAGAGATAGATAGAGAGAAAGAGAGAGAGAAAGAGAGAGAGAGATAGAGAGAAAGAGAGAGAGAGAGAGAGAGAGAGAGAGAGAGAGATAGAGAGACCTACTTTACTCTGAAGTGCAATATAACTCCACCTCCTCCACTCGACTAACCTAACAAACATTACACATATATACGGAATGGACAACTCTTCCTTTGGCGGCCATTTTGGTATCTATCTATTGTAGAGTTCGCTACGAGCAAGCGGCACCGATGATCGTGCCGCCCTTCGGTAATTTTTATAAGGTTTATTCCCCTAGACAGGTCGCCGACCAAGGCTGACGAGTCCCTCCCACCCACCCGGATTTTTATAAGGTTGTCTCCCCTAGATGGGTTGTCGACCAAGGCTGACGACTCCCACCTACCCGTGAAAATAATGAATAAATGTAAAAAATCGACCACAAAGTGAACCATCCCCCCTTAACCCTTTGAGTCCCAGTGACGTGTGTTATATAGTAATCTAGCTATATTTAGACGATAGTATGCAGTTTAGGAAGGACCTGTGGTAGTTAAAAGGGTTGGTCGAGATACTTTGGAGCCATAATATCGCTAGAGGTCCTTCCTAAGCTGAACAAAATTGCCTAATAGTTGCTAAAATATGACAAAAAGGATGTCCCTGGTACTAAAAGGGATAAGGAAGTTGGAGGTGTAGACATCGATATTTAGCAGAATTACGGGGGGTCACTGTTTTTTTCTTCATCTTTCTCTCCTTTTCTCTCTTTCCCTGGCTTGTATCCATTCGGCCCCATACAGCCAACTGTTTTAAGACGTTTATCCCCATTCAGGTGTCAATTTCTTCCTGGCAAGCGATAGCGAGCCAGCATTGTATGGAGAAATCCGGCTTTGCCGGAGAAATTTTTCTATCGAAAAATGTACAAATTTAGCTTGCTATCAAAACAAAAATATATGTATGCTGGCTCGCTACCGCTCGCCAGAAAATATTGACACCTGGATGGGGGTAAACGTCTTAAAACAGTAGGCTGAATGGGGCCGAATGGATACAAGCCAAAAAGAGAAAGAGAGCGAAGGAGAAAAAAAAGCGAGGTGGGCTCCCTTAACAACTAAAATACGGTCCAATGCCAATAAAATAAAAAATACAGTACAGAGAGAGAGAGAAAGCGAAAAAAAAAGCGAGGTGGGCTCCCTCAAATAGAAAAATCATATAGCCAACCCTAAAATGACTGGGGTAAATGGGGATACGTTCTGGGACCAACCAAGACCCAAACACCTAAGAACCTATAATAAAAATACCCTTAACCCTCCAGCCCCGGCTATGTATTATATATATATTCCCCGAAACCCGGGTGTTTTGGCCGAAAAACGTCTAGGCTAGGCTACCGTATATTCGTTAATCAGACTGCTTCCCGCATATCCCCAAGCGTAGCTGTGTTATTTACCTGTAGAATGGCGTTAAGTAGAGCTCCCTAAGTCAACTGGTTCAGTTGTGATGATGATTTCATTGGAGATAACTTTATGGCAACAACAGCCACTTTACACTACTTTTCGATACTTAACAACAACATACAGGCACACACGAACAAGCGACGCTCTCCTTCTTGTGGCCGGAGATGCGGGGCGTCGGTCCAGCCGGCTGTTGTTTACATGCGTCGGACCGACGCCTCGCACACCAAGCTCACAGGCTTTCAACCACTGGGCGTTCAAGAGCTCTTCCGGGTAGCTCGGGTATTCTTTTTTATGGGCGTTCAAGAGCCCTTCCGGGCCTGATGGGTTAATTGACCACTTGCAAGTTTCAGGCTATTAGGAAGTTGGAGCCATAAACATCAATATTAAACAATAATACACAAATAATAATCTATCTATCTATCTATCTATTGCCTGACGCCGTGATCCCCGAAGGGGTGGCCATGAACGAACCGCCCCCATGCACCTCTGTCCCCAGTCAGTCGACACCCTTCCCCCCAACCAGCACTGCCTTCGTTCATGTACTTCCTCACTCCATCCTTCCACCTCTCATTCGGTCACCTCTCCCTCTCTGTCCCTCCACCTCGCTCTCGTACACCCTCTTAGTCATTCTCTCGCTTTCCATACGTTCCATATGGCCGAACCATCTCAAGTTGTTCCTTTTCACACTTTCCAGAACATCTACCTCCACACCACACCTCCTTCTTACATCCTCATTAGTCTGTCTATCCCTCCATGTAACTCCGCACGCACTCCTTAAGTAATTCATTTCCACTGCTCTCACTCTTGGTCTGAGTCTCTCAACCAACGTCCATGCTTCGCTTCCGTAAGTCAGTGTCGGATTACCACACTGTCATGCAAGGACTTCTTCACTTCCATACTGACCACCCTATTTCTTGTTACTGCTTTTAGCGTTCCTACAACCCTCTTCCCCTGTTGTACCCTCTCCCGCACTTCTTCATCCATAGTCCCATCTTTACTCAACACACTGCCCAGATACTTAAAAGAGTTGACGATCTCCATAGCCTGACCGTTCAGCTTCACCTCACACTCTGTGATTTCACCCCATTTGAAGACCATAACGTTGCTTTTCCCCGCATTTACCTTCAAATTCCGTTTTTCGCACACTGTTCCAAACTCATTTACCAGACCCTGCAACTCCCATTCATTATCACTCATCAGAACTGTATCATCCGCAAACAGCAGTATAGGTAGCTTCCACTCAATTCCCTCCCTTTTCAGCGATACACCAACATCCACTGCTCTTGATAGTATTTCTTTCACGACTCCATCCATATATACAGTAAACAACCACGGGGACATCACACACCCCTGTTTCAACCCAACACTCAGGTCAAAGAACTCGCTCTGCTCACTCTCCACACGTACTGCCGCCTTTGCACCCTCATACATGCTCTTCACTGCTTTCAGCAACTTGCCCTCTACTCCGTATATTCTAAGTACTTTCCACAAACCATCTCTATCCACTCTGTCATAGGCCTTCTCCAAGTCCATAAAGGCAACATACACCTTTTGTTTCTTCTCCAGATATTTCTCCACAACACAATTCAGGGTAAAAATCTGATCTACACATCCTCTCCCTTCCTAAAACCTCCCTGCTCATCGCCTATCCATTTCTCCGTTCTCACTCTCACTCTCTCAATCACTACCCTACTGTATACCTTCCCTACTACGCTTAGAAGACATATTCCTCGGTGGTTACCACACACTCCTCTTTCCCCTTTGCCCTTATATAGGGGGACTATTATGCCAGCCTTCCAGTCATCGGGTGCACTCCCCTTCTCCCATGCTAGTTTGCACATTTTCCATACCCATTCTATCACTATCTCACCACCATACCTCAACATTTCCCCACACACTCCATCTGTTCCTGGTGCTTTCCCCAACTTCACTCTTGTCATGGCTTCCCACACTTCTAACCTCCTGATCCCCACCTCCTCCACTACTTCTCTTCTTCTCCCTCCCATACCATATCCAGCTATATTTGCTGGCTCTTCATTCCTTACATTTAGCAACTCATTGAAGTACTCCCTCCATCTTTCGACTCTCTCTTGCTTCTCGGCTAGCATTCTCCCATTCTTATCTTTCACACCCTTACTGTTACCCTTGCTACCTTCCCTAACTTTCTTGACTTCTTTCCAGAACATTTTCTTACTCTCCCTCCAATTTAAACTCAGATTCCTTCCAATTTCCTCATCTACTCTTCTCTTACTTTCCTTCACTACTCTCTTCAGCACCCTCTTACACTCCACATACAGTACCTCGCTCGTTTCTGTCTCTCGAAATCTTCATTCCCTCTACTACCCAACCACTCTCTATATGCTTTCTTCTTTTCTTCCACAGCTATTCTTACCTCTTCTGTCCACCATGCTGTACCTTTCACTCCCCTCCCTCTTCTCCTAACTCCACACACCTCCTCACATGCTGCACAGATCTCATCCTTAAACACCTTGCTCATCTCCTCCACTTCCTCCATAACTTCCAGGTCGAACCCACCTAGTCGTCTTTCCACTGCTCTCCTGTACTCCTCCCTGATTTCCTCCTCCTGCAACCTCTCCACCCTCCTCACCATTCCACCCTCCTCTCGCCTCCCTCCAGCTCTCCTCACCCACTTCTTTTGTATCCTAACCTTAGCTACCACTACATAATGATCAGACAGACCCCCTCCAATACCCCTATACACCCTAGCATCCATCACAGATTTTTTCATTCGTTCATCCACACATACATAATCAATCAATGACTTTCGTTCCACCACTGTCTTATCCTTCATCGTCAACATCCGTTTCCACGTGTACCTGTGGATCATTCTGTGTCGGAAGAAGGTGTTGGCTATCCACAGCCTCCTCCCCACACATACGTCCACAAGTGCACTACCATTCCCATTCA
The DNA here is from genome assembly GCA_032716605.1 of Paralithodes platypus. Taxonomy (NCBI): domain Eukaryota; kingdom Metazoa; phylum Arthropoda; class Malacostraca; order Decapoda; family Lithodidae; genus Paralithodes; species Paralithodes platypus. The sequence goes on along the minus strand of CM064582.1, from coordinate 37,523,270 downwards.
CCTCTGATGGTACCCCCCACCCTCCCACCACTCCCTCAACTTTCCTATCACCCACCTTACCATTCATATCCCCAATCAGAAATATTCTTTCGTTCTTGTCAAACTTCTCCAGGCACGCCTCCACATTCATCCAGAACTCCTCTTTCTTTCTTTCAAGTATATCCTCTGTCGGGGCATACACGCATACAATCACCCACGTTTGTATTCCTACTTTTATTCTCACCCACAGACCCATACTCTCTTACACATTCCTTCCATTTGCTACTTACAAACAAACATGCACCTTCTCTCGCTGTTCCTTCACTCACTCCAGCACACACTCCCACTCTCTCACATCTGAACCTTTCCATTTGGTCTCTGTCATTCCACATACATCCAGCCTGGCATTCACTAACACTTCCTGAACCTCTCTCTCTTTTGTGCCATCATTCATGCCACTAGCCATTCTCAGAATGTCCGAAGGAATGTCCTTAGTCGGTCGTGTAGTAAAATAATAATAATATAAAATTCAATAATATCCTAAAATAAATAAAAATACTATTAGACCATTTTGTTCAGCTTAGCAAGGACGTCTACTCAATAAAAGGCTACAGACTGTCTTAATTCATCTTGTTAGCTAGCATATATCCTTCCTAACCAACTTTTAAGACCATTTTGTTCAGCTTAGCAAGGATGTCTACTCAATTATTATGTTCCTTCCAACAACCAACCATACTCCTAAAATTGATTAATGAAATTTACAAATAAAAGGCTACAGACTGTCTCAATTCATCTTGTTACCTAGCATATATCCTTCCTAACCAACTTTTAAGACCATTTTGTTCAGCTTAGCAAGGACGTCTACTCAATAAAAGGCTACAGACTGTCTCAATTCACGGTGATGTACAGTCGGGCAAATAAGTGATGTCTCGGCACCAAGTATGTTTTGATCAATAATTGGTATCAGTATTATCTAAACCTTGATTTTTTTCGTTTCGAGTGTGATATACAAACATGATCCTATACTTACCCACCCTATTCAACATCTGACAGACATTATTACAGCACAGAGCGAGCCAAACATAATACCAGCTGAGACATGACTTATTAGGCCGACTGTACTTTCCATTATGTTCTGCCAACTATTAGGCCATTTTGTTCAGCTTAGAGAGGACGTATACTCAATTAAAAGGCTACAGACTGTCTCAATTCGTCTTTTTAGCATATATCCTTCCTATCTATCTATCTATTGCCTGATGCCGTGATCCCCGAAAGGGTGGCCACGTACGAACCGCCCCCATGCACCTCTTTCCCCAGTCAGTAGACGCCCCTCCTCCCAACCAGCACCACCTTCATCCATATACTTCCTCACTCCATCCTTCCACCTCTCCTTCGGTCTACCTCTCCCTCTCTGTCCTTACACCTCGCTCTCGTACACCCTCTTAGTCATTCTCTCGCTTTCCATATCCTTCCTAAGCTTCATAAAATCGTCTAAATGTAGCTTAAATCAAATAACAAACACGTCGGCGGTACAGCAGGAGTTAATCCGAATTGCTGTGGACCAAGACTTGATCGGATTACCGGATTTTTCGAACCCCCCCCCTCTATTTTAATCTGAATGTTATTAACCCTTTCTGTACCAGCAACGTCTGTTGTACTGTATTGTAGCTATAATTAGATGATTTTATGCAGCTCAAGAGGGATCTGTGGCGGTTAAAAGGGTTGATAGAGGAAGTTCGAAGGCTTGTAATTTGCTAGAGATCCTTCCTAAACTGAATAAAATCGCCTACAAGTTGCCAGCATATAATGAAAAAGACGTCGCCGGTACCGAAGGGGTTAATTAAGTGAATAATAGCCTACAATGACAATGGTAGAGAGAGATAGATAGATAGATAGAGAGAGAGAGAGAGAGAGAGAGAGAGAGAGAAGAGAGAGAGAGAGAGAGAGAGAGAGAGAGAGAGAGAGAGAGAGAGAGAGAGAGAGAGAGAGAGAGAGAGAGAGAGAGAGAGAGAGAGAGAGAGAGAGAGAGAGAGAGAGAGAGAGAGAGAGAGACTTTTAAAGTGATTTCATGAACATATGTGTGCTACTAACCCATCTGTCCGCTACTAACTTCCTAATCCTGCCACGGACATTAGTTCCAGGGCAGTAATTCCCTTTCCAATGTTCCCTTACCCACTCTAAACCACTGTTTGGACACTTGATCCTCAGTGTTTTGGATGACAAGCAACCTAGAAGGGTCACTAGATCTGTTGTTGCTTGATTTCCTTTGTGTGTGTGTACCATTATGTTTCATTTGTTTTGGGTACCCTTATGCCTCGGAACTTAGGGGACTTTGGGACTTTTTGAAATTCGGACTATCGGGTGAATTATTATGTTACCTCCACCAACCGACTTTACTCCTAAACTAAATTAATGAAATCAACAAATACATGTGGCAATCCAGGGATTCCAACCTAGGATGCTCACACCCAAATTCAGTGCATTTATCCATTGACAGTTAAAAAATGGTGGACAAGCCTACGATATATTATGCAGTTTTGGTGGGGTCAGTACTCAAGGTATTAGTGAGTTGGGCCTATAATTGGGCCTTGTAATTGGGGTTGGGTGTGACAGGGATCTGCCTTGTGTGGGCCGATCGGCTTTTTGCAGACTCCCATTTTCTTATGTTCTTATGTGTGTACCATTATGTGTCGTTTGGGTGGGTTTTGGGTGCCCTAATGCCTCAAAAAGGGGGTTTTGAGACTTTCTGAAATTCGGACTATCGGGTGAATTCGGATTTGGCCTCATTTTCACAAATTCGAACTATCGGAAGATTCCAATCATCGGTCATCGGACTTTTACTGTAGGCCTATCCTAAATCAAGGCATCGGACAGTGAGGGAGACCTGTAGTATTACTTACTTTACTGTCTAATAATAGCAAGGTGAGGAGGATTCCTAGCCCCCTGCCCCCAGAAGGAAAAGTAGGACAGTAAAAGAGACAGACAGAAATGGCTAAGGTTGGGTAGAGGATGCCAAACATCATTCTGGATAGGACCAACCCTCACCCAAAGTACTAATAATACTATAAATATTAATAATAGTTCTACTAATAATACAGTATGGTAATTCTACGGTACGGTCGCGCTAATAAGTCATGTCTCAGCTGTCATTACGTTTGGCTTTATATGTGCTGTATTTATGTCTGTCAGATGTTGAATACGATGGGTAAGGGAAGGAACATGTTTGTATATTTCACTGGATATGAAGAAATGAAGCTTAGATATTGCCAATACCAATTATTGATCAAAACATACTTGGTGCCGAGACATCACTTATTAGCTCCACTGTACATATAACAAAAATAATAATGATTCAAAATCTGAAGAAAGTTACCAATTCAAAATAGATAGATAGATAGATACAACAAAAATATAAAATATAGACTTACAAAGGCTCGTCCGATATTTGAGAGCTTTTCTTTGAGGGTAGACATAGTGGGGAGGGCAAGAGAGAGAAAAGGTAAACAAAGATCAGCTGACTGGAGAGAAAAGGTAAACAAAGATCAGCTGACTGGAGAAAAAGGTAAACAAAGATCAGCTGACTAGAGAGAGAAAGAGAGCGAAAGAAAGAGAGAGCGAAAGAAAGAGAGCAAAAGAAAGAGAGAGCAAGAGAAAGAGAGAGTGAGATAAAGAGAGAGCGAGGAGGGGGGGGGGGGGGGGGACAGTTGGGGGGAGGGAAGGGACAGTTGGGGGGAGGGAAGGGACAGTTGGGGAGAGGGAAGGGAGGAATAAAAAAAATGGAGAGAAGAAAAAAATATATTAGATATATCATAAAAATTATTTAATTAAATAAAAACACACACATGCAAATCTACCGTTAATTGAGTTGCTGGTCCGTCTAAACATGAAAACTCTGCTGAATACATGTGGTACTCCAAGGATTCCAACCTAGGATACTCACACCCAAATTCACCGCACTAACCATTACGCTATCTAATAATTTCACCCAAACACCAAACACTTCCAATGAAATTAATGAAAGCATAAATGTGATCCACCGGGATTCGAACCTGGGTTATCACACGCAGATTCCTAAACACTCTAAAGTCTAACCATTACACCACCAAGACGGTTAAAGGTTTATGCACAATCCTATGACTTATTTTCTATTCTCAAATTATCGAAGCCAGTTAAGGGGAGGCTGGCCGTTTGTTTGGTCTATTAATTCATTTACAGTTGGTCCTCGGGTAACACTGGTAATTTGTCCTGCCATGACACTGTGTTACGCAAAACCGTGTTACGTAAAGCATAGGTTATATAGGAATTAAGCCATTTCGTTCTAGCAACTTGCCCAAAGTCCCCTTTTTGAGTATTCTCCGCCCTAAAACCTACATCAAATCACTCAAAATACCGACCAAGCAACACTCAACCATACGCAACAGGCCGTAGCTCGATTGGTAGAGCGTTCGCCTGCTAACCGTGAAGTGGACGGTTCGAGCCTCGGGCCAGCCAGTGAGTTATTGGCAGACGTCAGTGCTGTTGGTGAACGGTGCGGTCTAGCAATCTGTGGCAGCTATTCACTAAGTCCCTGATTCATCAGGGCACCCACCCTAGCCTTGCTATTCAGCAGGGAGTGTATGGTGGTAAAAACTGCATCATCATCACTTCACATGCCATATGCATACAATATGATAGCAAAAGGGCAACAAAAAGGTAGGTAAGGGTGGTCTAGAGGGGTGGGCTGGCACATAAAATACATTTGGACCGCTCGATTTTGTCCGCCTAAGCATGGGTGGGAAGGGAAACTAAGTCAGTGGCGTTCCCCGAGCCAAGGCAAACCGTGTTAGAGCAAGGAAAATACTGTGTTGCAGGTGACTCATCACATTTGAGGTACCCGTGTTAGAGCAAAACCGCTTTGTGAAAAAAACGTGTTACCCGAGGGTCCACTGTATTCATATATTTGTTTTAGTTTCCTCCCTAGATCTCCATCAAGCTTATAAAACACCCCCTAGACCCCCCTTCAAGATAAATTTGTACATTTTTCGGTAGAAAAATGTCCCAGCCGAAGGCCGCTTCCTCTTAAAATTGCAGGCTCGCTTTCGCTCGCCAGGAAATAATCGACACCTAAATGGCACGAAAGGTCTTAAAATCGTCAAACTAATGGAACGAACATCTCAAAATCTCAAAACTTATGGGGCTAAACATGAGGGAGAAGGGGGTCCAGAAACGCTACCTATCTCACCTTAAGCTCCGTTCAAACATGCACAAATTAATGTCCCGTCTGTCCCCGATCCCTTAATTCGCCGTGCCAGGCGGAGTCCTTTTTGTGCATGCATAAAATGGTCCGTATGGGTTGGGGCAACTGCCAGAAAACGTGTTATGTCGGGACACCCACGGGAACAGTCGTCGTCTAGACGCCGACCAACGGGATGCGAACGGCTGCAAAAAAAACGTTGGAACAGCCATCGTGGCCACATGGGGCCTCCAGATTGATGCCGTCCTGCCTATTTTCTTGGTCGGGGACGGACGGGACGTTAATTCGTGCATGACGTGTGAACCGAGCTTTAAGTGAATCAAACAGTATTAGTCATTTTAACACCACCACTCTCAACTGTCTTAAATATGGAAGGGGTTTGATCACCCCTTCACATTATTTAAGACTTTAACCCGGCAAGCGCGATAGGCCTCACGGAAGGCTTCCTATAGGGAACGCGATAGGCCTCACGGAAGCAGGACCATAAAAAAAGTCTTCCAAAAAAAAAAAGGGCCTATCAAAACAAAGGATTTTGTCTCTAGGTGAGATAATTCCCCTCTAGTACTCATCCATGTGTTTCTCACCCCTCCCCCTCCCCTCCTTCCCCACCTTATTCCCCCCTCCCCCCCTCCTCAATTATCACCTATTTATCCACTTATTATCATCATTTATCGGTTATTTTTCTCTCCCGCGATAATGTAGCACAAGTGGGTTGCATAAAAGATCGTTATGCAACACCCAGACACCGGCACACACCGCCCCGCTCGTCTCAGTTGACTCCCAGACAGCGAGAGGGGAGGGCTGCCTGTGTCTCTCTCTCGCCTGAGATTATGACCGGGTGGCCAATATCTTCGTTTTTCACCACCCAAATGCTTTTCCCACTTATTTTAGCACTCTTGAAGGTTCATATATACATCATATATGTAAAATAAAAGCATACCGACAACAAATAATGGTTTATATTGTAAATATAACGAATTCTGTCAGAATCCAAGGCTAGAAATGCACAAATAACTACCCTAGCACCTAGGTCTATATCGCGCTTGTCAGGTTAAGGGAGCCCACCTCGCTTTTTTTTCTCTTTCTCTCCCTCTCTCTTTGGCTTGTATCCATTCGGCTCCATTCAGCTTACCAATTTAAGATTTTTACCCCCATCCAGGTGTCAATATTTGCCTGGCGAGCATATTTATATTCTTATTTTGACAGTAACCTAAATTTGTACTATTTTTTATAGAAAAATGTCTCCGACAAAGCCGAATTTCTCCATAAAATGCTGGCTCGCTCTCGCTCACCAGGAAGAAATCGACACCTGGATGGGGATAAACGTCTTAAAAAAGTTGGCCGAATGGATACAAGCCAGAGAAAGAGAGAAAAGGAGAGAAAGATCAAACAAATGCAGGTGACCCCCCCCTTATGACTACACTCACGTTAAAACAGCCCATAGTCCATAGGTACAAAGGAGTACAAAGGAAATCAAGCAACAACAGATCTAGTGACCCTTCTAGGTTGCTTGTCCTCCAAAACACTGAGGATCAAGTGTCCAAACAGTGGTTTAGAGTGGGTAAGGGAACATTGGAAAGGGAATTACTCCCCTGGAACTAATGTCCGTGGCAGGTGTGTGTTTCAATAAGCTGGCAGAAACATTATATCATTTAATTACATATTACAGGTACCATATTATATATACTGTAGGCCTATACAAAAATATATAAATAAGTAAATCATTCCATTTTGTTATCGTGTTTCGATAAACTAGAAGAAAGACAGTATTTAATTAATGCATAGTGTGCGGAATTTTGATGTGAGTATCCTGGGTTGGAGTCCTTGGAGTGCCACATGTATTTGTTGATTTCATTAATTGAGTTTAGATGTGAAGTTGGTTGGTGGGAAAAACAATAATATATTATATATAAAAATAGAAAATAAATAATACAAACAAAATTGGGGCACCAGTACTGAACTCCCAGTTAATGCTAAACATGAGGGAGAAGGATGGTCCAGAACAAACCTCCTCTTTAACTAAGAGTCTGGTGAAAGTTGTAGTTTATAATAATAAAGAACAAGTACAATACCAGTACAGTACTTAACCCTTGGAATCCGGGAGGCCTCATATGAGGCAAAATGCGCGGATAAAAAGTCGCCGCTATAATCATCAGAACTCGGCAACCACGCAAAGTAGCGATGTCATCTCAACGGCAGTCTACAGACAAGAAAACGTTCTACAATTTGCAAAAAAATTGACTGCTCTAGGTGGTCTCAATCAGTAGTTACAGAATTATGAATTTTGAAAATACCAAACTTCATATGAGGCCCCCCGGATCCCAAGGGTTAAAGTACTTAATGTACGGTCGTGCTAATAAGTCATGTCCCAGCTGGCATTACATTTGGCTTGCTCTGTGCTGTATTAATGTCTGTCAGATGTTGAATAGGGTGGGTAAGTGTAGCGCTAAAAAGTCATTTCCCAGCTGGCATTACGTTTGGCTCGCTCTGTGCTGTATTATTGTCTGTCAGATGTTGAATAAAGTGGGTACGGTAGCGGTAATAAGTCATGTACCAGCTGTCATTACGTTTGGCTTCCTCTGTGCTGTATTAATGTCTGTCAGATGTTGAATAGGGTGGGTAAGTGTAGGAACATGTTTGTAGGCTATATTTCACTGGATATGAAGAAATGAAGCTTAGATATTGCTGAAACCAATTATTGATCAAAACATACTTGGTGCCGAGACATCACTTATTAGCGCGATTGTACAAATTTATTTTGAGGGGAGGCTTAGGGGTGCTTTCTATATTTGAGGGAAGTCTAGCGAAGAAATTAAAAAAACAAATCTATCTATTTGCTCAGGCCCATTCCCCATTAATAAATTAATAGACCAAAAAAAAAAAAACAGTCCCCTTCACTACATGAGGGAGAAGGGGGCAGAGCAAGCAAGTTGTTAATTAATGTAGTAGAGTACCAAATTACCAGTACGGTAGTTAAAGTGACCTACATAACTCCACCCTCCATAATTAATACCACTATCTTTGTATGTATGTATGTATGATGTATGTACAGTATATACACAGGCACAAACCCCATAGCTGGGGGAGGCCGACTCAAGACAGAGCCCGAACAGAAACAACATACAACTGACACATTCAAAAAGGAATCTACTGTAGACATTCTTTTCGAGGAGGTTGAGGTAACATACCGGTAAGGATAATTTTTTCAGAAAAGGCTCGCCACCTTATTATAAATAATTTATTAGGGACAATGTAGGTCTATGGAATCCTTATACAGTACTGTACCAGTACTCATGTATAATCCACTGTGGGAGAATAATTTTGATCACATTTATAAAACCCGATATTACTGGAAAAAACGCAGTCCCATCACTCACCGAGCTCCCTCGGACATCCTCACTGTTTACATACGTCTTAATTATGGAGTATAATCGATATTTACCCCCTGCTGGCAACATAATGATTATTTCAATAAGTCATGGGGGGTTGAGGGGGGCAAAGCCCCTTCAACCCATCTTGTATTCCACGCTGGAATTATAACTAAGGAGGTCAGAAGTGGTGATGGGCTGGTCTATCAGAGTGAGAGCTGAGCAATCTCTGCCATACCCATAGCTTACTCTGACTGTTCCTTTAACTTATATATTTTCTAGATCTCAAGTGACGGCGTCTCTTCCGTGGATTGACCTCCCAATCTACCAAGATTGGAAGCCAAAGCGTCACATTTTTCCCTTGCCCCTCAACTTTCTCTTCATAATTGCTGAGGGGCACAGGGCCCTGGGTGGGGCTTTGGTTTCCCGGGCGTTTCCGCACCCTCTTCAGCTCGCCGCCATGGAGTGGCTTCGGTCACCCAGGCTTTATTGTGGTCGGCGGGGAGGGTTCTGTGGGGGCACTCGGTTATGGCCTTGGAATTGCTCGGGGCCTTGGGGCTGTTCGGCCAGGCAGCTTGGGGAACAACAACAACAAGGAGGTCAGAAGTGTGGGAAGCTATGAAAAGAGTGAAGTTGGGGAAAGCACCAGTAACAGATGGAGTGTGTGGGTAAATGTTGAGGTATGGTGGTGAGATAGTGATCGAATGGGTATGGAAAGTGTGCAAACTAGCATGGGAGAAGCGGAGTGTACCCGATGACTGGATGACTGGAAGACTGGCATAATAGTCCCCCTATATAAAGGCAAAGGGGAAAGAGGAGTGTGTGGTAACCACCGAGGAATATGTCTTTTAAGCGTAGTAGGGAAGGTGTACAGTAGGGTAGTGATTGAGAGAGTGAGAACAGAGAAATGGATAGGCGACGAGCAGGGAGGTTTTAGGAAGGGAAGAGGTTGTGTAGATCAGATTTTTACCCTGAATTGTGTTGTGGAGAAATATCTGGAGAAGCAACAAAAGGTGTACTGTATGTTGCCTTTATGGACTTGGAGAAGGCCTATGACAGAGTGGATAGAGAAGGTACTGTTATGTGGAAAGTACTTAGAATATACGGAGTAGATGGCAAGTTGCTGAAAGCAGTGAAGATCATGTATGAGGGTGCAAAGGCGGCAGTACGTGTGGAGAATGAGCAGAGCGAGTTCTTTGACCTGAGTGTTGGGTTGAAACAGGGGTGTGTGATGTCCCCGTGGTTGTTTACTGTATATATGGATGGAGTCATGAAAGAAATACTAGGAAGAGCTGTGGATGTTGGTGTATCGCTGAAAAGGGAGGGAAATGAGTGGAAGCTGCCTATACTGCTGTTTGCGGATGATACAGTTCTGATGAGCGATAATGAATGGGAGTTGCAGGGTCTGGTAAATGAGTTTGGAACAGTGTGCGAAAAACGGAATTTGAAGGTAAAAGCGGGGAAGAGCAAGGTTATGGTCTTCGAAAGGGGTGAAGTCACAGAGTGTGAGGTGAAGCTGAACGGTCAGGCTATGGAGATCGTCAGCTCTTTTAAGTATCTGGGCAGTGTGTTGAGTAAAGATGGGACTATGGATGAAGAAGTGCGGGAGAGGGTGCAACAGGGGAAGAGGGTTGTATGAACGTTGAAAGCAGTAACATGAAATAGAGTGGTCAGTATGGAAGTGAAGAAGTCCTTGCATGACAGTGTGGTAATCCCGACACTAACTTACGGAAGCGAAGCATGGATGTTCGGGAAGACACAGACCAAGAGTGAGAGCGGTGGAAATGAGTTACATGGAGGGATAGACAGACGAATGAGGAAGTAAGAAGGAGGTGTGGTGTATTTACCTAATTGCCTAATTGTATTTACCTAATTGTAGTTTACAGGAGTTGAGCTAAGCTCGTGTTGTCCCGTCTCTCAGTCTACTTTTTATCCAATTTTTTCTTGAAAATATGGATGTTCCCTGCCCCTACCATCTCCTCCTCCAGCCCATTCCATTTGTCAATACATCTATAGGGGAAGCTAAACTTCCTGATATCGTTCTTGCAGGTAGGTCTTTTTACTTTGTAGCTGTGGCCTCTAGTTATTCCTGTATCCATAATTAACATATCCTCCCTATCCAGCCTCTCCAGCCCCCGGGTGCATTTGTACATCATTATCATGTCTCCCCTCTCTCTCCTCTCTTTTAAACTTGGTAGATTTAATTTGTCTAGCCTCCCTTGGAGGTAGATGTGCTGGAAAGTGTGAAAAGGAACAACTTGAGGTGGTTCGGCCATATGGAACGTATGGGAAGCGAGAGAATGACTAAGAGGGTGTACGAGAGCGAGGTGGAAGGACAGAGAGGGAGAGGTAGACCGAAGGAGAGGTGGAAGGATGGAGTGAGGAAGTATATGAATGAAGGCGGTGCTGGTTGGGAGGAGGGGGGTCGACTGACTGGGGACAGAGGTGCATGGGGGCGGTTCGTTTGTGGCCATATTCAATTACAGTAAACTTCCGTTAATCCGAAGGGCAGCGGACCGGCTCTCGTTCGGATTAGTGGATTTTTCGGATTATCGGACTTTACCCCTATGAACCTGTGTATGACGAAAACATTGAGACATTAGGCCACCCAAATGACACAATGGTGCACACACACATATCATATGTTCATGAAATCACTTCAAAAGTTTACCATTGTCATTGTAGCCTATTAACTACTTCAAAACATTCAGATTAATGGTCAAAGGAATCTGCTGATATAAACGTCTTCTTCTTCTTCCGTCTACTAGCGAGTTTGTCTTGCTCTTGAAGATCAGATGTGGTTCGGGAAGTAATGCCTTAACAACGGCACTTCCCTGAGAGGTTCTTGTAATTTTCCTTTTGTGATTTTCCTTTTGTGACGTGCTCTGTTATATTATATTGTATTGAAAGCACCCTTGTCTTGTTGTCTTGAAAGCACCCTTGGGATGCTCCGATCACTGAACTATAAATAGTAGCGTATCGGAACATCCAAAGGTGCGTTTTCAAGCTCAAGACTAATACGTCCAAAGGTGCGTTTTCAAGCTCAAGACTGAATGCGCTTGCAGAAAATGCGGTGCAAGCCAGTAGCGCATCGGAGCGTCCCAAGGATGCGTTCAAGAGCAAAACAAACTCTCTAGCAGACGATGTGGAAGAAGAAGAAGACGAAGGTGTTTACGATTATATCAGTAGCTTCCTTTGACCATTAATCTGAATGTTTTGAAGTAGATAATAGGCTACAATGACAATGGTAAACTTTTAAAGTGAATTCATGAACATATGATATGTGTGTGCTCCATTATGTGTCATTTGAGTGGCCTAATGCCTCAAAAAGGGGACTTTGGGACTTCTTGAAAGGTGCGTTTTCAAGCTCAAGACTGAATGCGCTTGCAGAAAATGCGGTGCAAGCCAGTAGCGCATCGGAGCGTCCCAAGGATGCGTTCAAGAGCAAAACAAACTCTCTAGCAGACGATGTGGAAGAAGAAGAAGACGAAGGTGTTTACGATTATATCAGTAGCTTCCTTTGACCATTAATCTGAATGTTTTGAAGTAGATAATAGGCTACAATGACAATGGTAAACTTTTAAAGTGAATTCATGAACATATGATATGTGTGTGCTCCATTATGTGTCATTTGAGTGGCCTAATGCCTCAAAAAGGGGACTTTGGGACTTCTTGAAATTCGGACCATCGGGTGAATTCGGATTTGGCCTCAAATTGAAAAATTCGGACTATTGGGAGATTCGAATCATCGGTCGTCGGATTAACGGACTTTTACTGTACTGACTTTTTTTTTTTTTTTTTTTTTTTCTATATTCCAACTTACTTCCTCTCGGGCATAGGCTGAGAGCCTTAACATTCACCGCTTTACAATGAACAGTGAAGCCCGTGAGGTCTTGTTCCAGTCTAGGGAGTGAGACATGTGAAGCACGTAGAGTACAACGAGCACCTGCCATCTTGCCTTCACATGAGGCACGGTGCTCACTCATGGCCCGAAACGACCCCATCTCTGAAGCCATCTCGTTCCCGTGCTTCACTGTCTCACCCCCTACACTCGGACTCTCACACTTACACACACACAACGCCACCTGTTGAGCAGATAACTCACCAGGCATTGCACCCCTATAGCATATTTTGAATATGGGAATATTCATACAGTGCTATTTAATCAGGGAACAATGAGGGTATTTTATTGACGTTTCGGTGGGCTTGTGGTAATGCACTGATACTAGGTACAGCACAAATTCCATCCCAATAATATCTTCCCATTGATACATCGGGATTTGAACCCGGGACCTTTGGATTACCAGGCCAGTGGCAAGACCACTCCACCACACCTCCCCTATGGTAGGCCTAGGCCTAATGGTATGAAACCAATGTAACGAGAACGAGGTAAAGTCGACGGAATGCTTTGTTTACATTCGGGACTGATTATTTTAGGTGCTATACAGTTATTTCGGTGAAATCATTTTTTTTTCAAGTTGTCGACAACTAAATTCCTCTATGCGGACTATAATGAGAAAAATATGGCGAGGCTCTTCTTCCTCTTCTTCCTCTTCTTCTTCTTTTGATGCTTGTGGTCCCTATTTAGTATTACCCTGATAAATTGTTTTTAATAGTGCTGCACAGGACGTTAGACATCTTCAATGAATCCAATGATATCTTGTTTTCATCTGAATATCCGACAGTTTTCAGGCGGCTGTCATATTAACCAGGAACTGTTTTAACTCCCAACCCGAGGGAGGGGGGGTATCAGGGTAGCGCCTGGCGGGCACATTTACCAAAAATGAGCATCATTCCATGCTCTTTTTCATGCATAAGAAAGAGCCAGAGCGTAATACAATTATATATCCGTGAAAGTGCAAAAAATTAGCTTTCCAATGACATCTGAATCATCCCTGTACGACAACGGGTTCTCGTGCAACTGGGAGTGAAAATACCCTAAAATGAGGTAATTTCCCCGGATTTAACCCTATTTTGAGACCTACATAGGTTGAGGATCGATACAGTTGTTGTTGTTGTTGTTGTTCCCTAAGCTGCCTGGCCGAACAGCCCCGAGTCCCTGAGAAAGGCCATGGCCACGATCGGGCTTTCCCACAGAGCTCTCATTGAGTGTAGATTGTGTTGTTGGCGTAAGTGGTTGTGTGAAATGCAGTCTTCTATGATGTGTTTAATGGTATGGGGTGCCGTGTTACATCCCGGGCAGGCGTCGACAACGGAGTCATCCAGTCTCTTCTGATAGCTCAGGAGAGCTGGATGGTGTCCGCATCTCAGCCTGGCCAGGTGGACTCCGTCCTCGCGAGGAAGGGAGGATTCGGAAGGATGGATTTCGGGAGGTCGTGCATGCAGCTGTGTGTTGTCTGTGAGTGAGTGGATGGATCGGTGAGAGATATGAGTATGGATGTGCTTCTGGATGTTGGTTCGGGGTGGGCAGGGAGGGAGAGAGGACAATAATTGTGTGTGATACCGTGTGCTGGGTGTTGTTTTGATATTTCTTGGTGTCTGTGGGTGTGTTGCCATGTAGTTTAGTGGGTGGTCTTGGTTCGTGGAGGCTGCTGCCAGGAATTGAGTGCCTCTCATGTCCAGACGGTCTTTGACCTTGAGGATTTTGGCTTCTTGATGCAGGTGATCTGTGGGTGCAGTAGCTGTGCAGCCTGTAATGATCTTCAGGGTTTTGTTTTGAATAGTCTGTAAGGTCTTATGATGTGTTTCAGCTAGGTCAGAAGCCCAGGCTGGGCTTGCGTATTCCATCACTGATCTTATGTATTGTTTATATACTGTGGTGGTAGTTTCTTTGTTGTGTCCAAACCTTGTGTGAGCAAGTGACCTGAGGGCGTTAAGTCTGGGCGTCAGTTTCTTTTTAATGTTTGTGGTGTGCTGTTTGAATGTCATATGAGTATCATATGTTACTCCTAGGATCCCGGGTGTGTGTGTATGTGTTAGGGGTGTGTTGTTTATGGTGAGTTGAGGGATGTATTCGTGTTCTCCTGTCCAACTTGTGAGCAGGGTTGCGGTGGATTTGGCTGGGGCTAGATTAAGTCTGTTTGTAGTGCACCAGCCATGTAGTGTGTTGAGATAGGGTTGAAGGAGATCTGTTGCTCTTTTTGGGTCATGGTGTGTGCATGTGAGTGTTATGTCATCTGCATAGGAGGCTAAGTTTATTTGGGGCGTATTGGGTGTAGTTATATCGTGCATGTACAGATTGAAGAGTGCGGGCGATAGGACGGATCCTTGTGGGACTCCGTTTGGAAAGTTTCTGATTTTAGATGACTGACCGGCAAAAGATACGTGTGCACATCTGCCTGCTAGGAAGTTGGCCAGCCACCGTTTTGTGTTGTTGTGCATGTTTGTGTTGTAGATTTTGTTTGTTAGGTTGTGGCGGGGGATGGCATCGAAGGCTTTACTAATGTCGAGTGTGGCTAATAGTGATCTGTGTGGTGGTCTAGCTGAATTGATGCCGTCGAAAGCTCTTTGTGTAAGGTCTGTGAGAAGAGTGTTTGTGGAGTGCAGTGGCCTAAAGCCATGTTGTGTTGGAGCTAGGGGTAGGTCAGGTGTAATTAGTTGTAATACTAGGCGTTCCATGACTTTGGAGGGGGAGCAAAGGAGTGTGATGGGGCGGTGCGAGGAGGGTAGCGTGGGGTCTTTGTTGGGTTTGGGGAAAGTGATGATGATACCATGCTTCCAAATGTCTGGTATTGTGTTGTGTGAATAGCTGTAGTTTGATATGTTAGTGAGTGCTTGTATGCCTTGTGGTCCCAGGTGTCTGAGGTGTATGTTGCTTATGTTGTCTAGGCCACAGGCGGGTGAGTGCTTGAGATTGTTGATGATATGCTTTGTCTGGTGATTGGTGAAGGGTGTATAGTCAGGGTCTGTGGGGAATTGTCTCTTACGTCGGATGACACGTCGGTCGTCTTTGTGAGGTTTTAGGTGGCTGACATGTGAAAAGTGATTGATGAGAGTGTTTGCTTGTTGTTTACATGAAGGAGTAGAGTCTGTTGTTGTGATTGCAGCATGTGATTGTGTTGTGTTGCTGTTGGAAAGTGTGATGCTGTTTAGTGTTTTGTATAGTTTTTTGGGGTTTGTTTTGTGATCAAGTGTTTGTAGGAAGTTATTCCAATTTAGTTTTTGTTGTTCTTGTATTTTGTTGTTAGTTTGGGTGTTGAGTGCTTGAATTTGTTGTGTGATGTCTTGTGTGTGGGGTGCTGGGGAGTGTTTCAGTATGTCGCGTTGTCTGATGAGGTTTTGAATTTCTGGTGTGAAGTTGGGGTTGTGTCTTTTTCTGTTACCTCTTGGAATGTGTTTCTTGTCAGCGTTTTGGATAGTTTTATTGAGTATGTGTACAGCATTGTTGATGTTAGTGATGGGTGTACTGTTTAGAGTTGTGAAGTGTTGTTCTGTCTCATTTGTGAATGCTTCCCAGTTAGCTCTTTTATAATTGGTGTATGTGTGTTTGTGGCTAGCTGGGGTGAGTCTGGTTTTGGTGGTGATAATGATCGGGAGGTGGTCAGAGCCTAAGGTTCTGACCACCCTCCAGGATGTTGTGGGGGCGAGTTCTGGGGAGCAAAAGGTGATGTCTGGAGATGATGGGTTATAGAGGGCTTGGTGAGGAATATGGGTATGTTGATGGATGTCGTTAAGGATGATGAGGTTATCGGTTTGGTTTTGTAGTACCAGCCCTCTGTCTGTGTCGGGGTTGTCGACAAACCAGGCCGACGTCTTGGCGTTGAAGTCACCACCCAGGATGATGTGTGGGGTGTGTGGGGTGTTTGTGATGTGTTGTAAGTGTGGTCTGTATTCATTTGGTACTGTAGGGGATGTTTGGGGAGGGATGTATGTGTTTATGATGGTTATGTTGGAGTTGTTGCCAGTGCGTATTTTAATTGACTGTATTTCTGTTGTGTTATCATTTGGGGGGAGGAGTGATTTGGTTTGTACACTGGTTACTATGTATGATATTTCTTTGTGTACCAGGGTGATGAGTCCACCGCCCCCGCCGACAGCCCGGTCTTGTCTGATGGTGGTGAAATTATGAAATGTGGGTGTTTTTTGTGTTGTGCATATATGTGTTGTGCATATATTGTGCATATATGTCGATACAGTAGGCCTTAGTGCCCTTCCCGCCGCTGTCCCGAGCGGACGGAGCCCGCCTGATGTCCTTGCAATGCTCGCTCTCTCTTTCATCGCTCATAATAGCCTCAAAAAGGCAAGTGTCATATGACGGGCACCGCAGGGGTGGCCAATATTCTATCTCCCGTCATATAACGGTCACCGTCGGTTGAGGGTTAAGGGGGTAAAGCGGAAGCCGTGATTATAAAATATTTACAATTTATGGATTACATAGCCTACAAAATGCAGAAATTGACAAAGGCCTGGGCTTAGCCTAACCCTATCCTATTTGGTCTAAGGACAAGGGGGGGGGGGGGTCTGTCTATTTTTTTCTGGTACAGGTAATTGTTTACAAGAACGGCTTCTCCTACAACATGCGTGACTGCCACCTAGCGAGGTGGACGTAAACAAACTCACGTGACTCACCTTCCACCTTCGACATATCTTATTTATCTATTACTCTAACCTAACCTAACCTAACCTAGTAACAAGAACAACAACCTGGGGACTGCCTCCGCCACCCTCCCGCTGCTCTTAAAAATGACGTAGAAGACGTCAAATTACACTGTGGGAGCATGAATGGCTCAATGCCGCCTAGCGAGGATACTCGAGGACATAACAAACAGTCACGTGACTCGCCAGCCTTCTCTGGATCTCCGACGACAATATTGTCATTACCCTAACAGCCTAACCTAACTTAGACCCCCGCTTCTCTTTTATTTCATAAATTTTATTGGGATGGATGTAGTTACCGGGTGTACCACTACCGACATACAACATAAATCATCTATAAATACTTACAATAAAATAAATACTTATAAATCTATAATACTAGCTTAGGTTAGGTTAGGTTGTTTGGTTAGGGTAATGTATTTTTGTATCCAAAGGCAGTCAAAATAGACGGGAACATGATGGTGAGCGTCCGCGCAGTGTAAACAAGACGGGCGGTACACCCGGTAACTACATTCTTGCCATTTTATTTTAGCAAGCGTTGTTTCCACATAGCAATTTTGATGTTATTTTGCCTTTATATTGTCTTTGTCCAAGTTTTGGTTTGTTTACTGTGCAAGTTTTACATTTCAATTGATGTAGAAGTTGTCATATTACTAGAAAGCACTGTGGGAGAGTGAAAAAACAGCTCAGAGATCGCGCATCGTAACCATAGAGAAAAAGAGAATTTTTAAGGGTAAGCTACTAAGCTCGTCTGATTCTCTGATATATCATCTGTCCACTAATAATTGATGTCATAAATTCAGCATTTCCGTTCTGAAATTCAGTATTCTATGGATTCCTACATTCATATCTATTAATGTGGGACAGATTGTAAGGGAGTAGAGCGGAAGCCGTTATAGTAAAGAATTAATTTTGTTCTGTTATTTGTCGCCTGTTGGCAATAAGCCGCAATATATGTGGCATAGTCAGTATAGTGTCGACTAATGATCAAAGGGTCAGTGGATGGAGCCCACACTGTCAAAATGTTATTGATAGATGTCAAGCCCAGGCAACTTGACCTAGCAATCGGTAACAAACGCCTAATCTTCATGGCCACCCCTTTTTGGGAATTCCAGCGTCTGGCAAAAAAAATAAAAATAAAATAAAATTAAATTAAATAAGTCATAGGGGAGTAGGGGGGGGGGGAACCCCCTTTAACCTATTAGTGTATCCCACGGCAGTCAAAATAGACGGGAACATGATGCCATGCGTCCACGTAGTGTCTTTATTTGGAAAGGATGTACTGTACTGTACTGTAGTATTCGGTCATACCTCCCGCCTTGTTTACACTACGCGGATGCTGGTGATCATGTTCCCGTCTATTATGACTGCCGTGGGATACAATAATAGGTTGAGGGGCCCCCCCATAACTTATTATCATCATATATATTGCCAGCAGAGGGCAAATAACAGTAACAATAGCTGTCAAAATAGACAGGAACTTAACCGCGAGCGATCGACCTATGTAAACATGACGACCGTACGCCCGGATACTACATCCTTTCCCATTATTTCTTAGTTTCCTCGCTAGACCTCCATCAAGCTTAGAAAAATACTGGCAATAGTTATCCTAGTGTTTACTATACCCCTTTGAAAGGACATTAGCCTAACCTAATAACCTTACCTAACCTATCCTAGTATTATGGGTAGGGGCTGTCGCCCCCACACCCCCGCGGTTTGACATCAACTTATTTGTTTACACGACGTAGGCTACGCCCGGTAACACAACTCATTCCAAAACACCCCCTAGACCCCCTATCAAGATAAATTTGTAATTTTATTAGTAGAATAATGTCCCGGCCGAAGGACAGTTCCTCTTAAAATTTCAGGCTCGCTATCGCTTGTCAGGATAAAATCAACACCTACATGGCACGAAAGGTCTAAAAAATTGACCGCGAAATGGGGCGAAAGGTTTTAAAATTGCCAAAACCAATGAGCCGAATGTCATAATATCTTAAAACTAATGGGGCTTAACACGAGGGAGAAAGGGGACCAGAAAAACTACCATTTCCCCTTAACCCTCCTGGCCCGGGCAGGCTCTCAAAATGACAGTGTGGGTTACCCGGGCGATCTGGCCGAAAAACGTCTAGGCCTAGGCTACCGTATTTTTGTTTAGTTTAACTGCTAGAAATTTCCCACGCATCTATAAATGTAGTGCGGTTTCCAATCTGTAGACTGGCGTTGAGTAGAGCTCTCTATGTCAACTGGTTCAGTTGTGATGACGATTTCAGTGGAGAGCACTTGCAGGCGATGTTAGCAATATGACAATCTTTTCACTACTGAAACAACGACATACAGACATACAATAACAAACGAGTCTTCTCTTTCTTGTTTTCGGAGGTGCGGTGACGTAGCGATCGGCTTTGTTTACATGCGTCGGACGCAGGGCGTTCAGACCAAGCTGAATAGGCTTTCAAGCTTACAGATTTTAAAATGACACCCAGGCTCCTGCCCTTAGTTCGTGGTGTCATTTTAAAATGACAACCGGGCCAGGAGGGTTAAGGAGAGATGGTTCACTTTTTGGATAATATTCAAGACCTCTTTCGCCGCCCTATTAGAAATAATGGCAAGAACGTAGTTACCGGGTACCTTACCTTTGGATACCTTTGGATGTGTTCGCCATTTTAAAATGACAACCGGGCCAGGAGGGTTAAGGAGAGATGGTTCACTTTTTGGATAATATTCAAGACCTCTTTCGCCGCCCTATTAGAAATAATGGCAAGAACGTAGTTACCGGGTACCTTACCTTTGGATACCTTTGGATGTGTTCGCCGCTCCTCTAGCGGCACCAAGGAGCGCGACGCCCCTCGTTATGGGTGGTGATTTGGTGCAGTAGACTGTTTGAAGCGACAGCTCGCTCCCTTGCGAGGATGGGCTCGTCTGGCACTTTTTGCAGTTCGACATCTAGGGCTCTCTTGAAGTTGTCTAACGAGATGTCCCTCATGTCTCTTACTCGCCGTGGGAGTTTGTTGAAGAGACGTGGGCCTCTGTGTGATAACCAGCCCTCTCGCAGAGAGCCCATAGCACCCCTGTTATTCATCCGGGGGATTTCGCATTCCCAGCCTCTCCTATCACTGAATTTCATGACTATCGGAGTATGTAGGTTTGGTACTAAACCCTCTGCGATTTTCCACGTGTATATTATTAGGTAACGTTCTCTTCTACGTTCCAGTGAGTACAGATTCAGTGCTCTTAAACGCTCCCAATAGTGTAGATGTTTTATCGAACTTATATGCGAAGTGAAATTTCTTTGTACACTCTCTACGTCATTTATTTCACCTGCTTTGTATGGGGATGTTAATACGCTACAGTATTCAAGCCGCGGTAGCACTAGAGATTTGAAGAGCGTTATTATAGGCAATTCACCGTGTGTTTTAAAAGTACGCAGAATCCAACCCGTTAAGACGTTTCGCAGCCGCCACTTTGACCTGGTTATGTACTTTGAAACCCATATTTTCAGACATTAATACCCCAAGGTCTTTCACACTGTCTTTCCGTTGTATTATGTGGTTAGATTCTGTTAAGTAATTTGTAATTTCTTTAACACCATTATTATCTCCGTACCGTATTAATTGGAATTTTTCCTCATTGAATTGCATGTTGTTTTCCCTGGTCCACTGGAACACTACATTCATGTCTTCCTGCAGTCGGCCCGTGTCCTCTTGTGTGTTTACTATCTTGCTTAATTTTGTGTCATCAGCAAAAGACGACACCGTACTGTGTCTGGTGTTGGTATCTATGTCGCAAATTAGTATGAGGAACAGAAGGGGCGCTAGCACTGTTCCTTGGGGCGCTGAGCTTTTGACATCCGAAGGCTCAGAAGTGACTTGGTTTACTGCTACCGATTGTTTTCGGTTTACGAGGAAATTGTATATCCACCGTCCGATTTTCCCAGTTATACCTTTTGCTTTCAGTTTGTGGGCTATTATACCATGGTCACATTTATCAAATGCCTTAGCAAAATCGGTGTAAATGACATCCACGTTTTTCTTTTCTTCTAGCGCTTTAAGAATTTTGTCATAGTGTTCCAAAAGTTGTGAGAGACATGATCTTCCCGCTCTGAACCCATGTTGACCGGTGTTGTGTAGTTCATTTGTCTCCATGAATGTTGAAATTTTGCTTCGCAGGACTCGCTCGAAAACTTTAATGATGTGAGAGGTTAGAGCTACCGGGCGGTAGTTTTTGGTAGTGCTTTACTCCCTCCTTTATGCAGTGGGGCAATTATTGCGTTTTTCAAGCTATCTGGTATGTCACCAGTGTCTAGACTCCTTCTCCACATTATAGCCAGGGGTTTTGAGAGGTTTTCCTTACATTTTTTCATTAGGATCGAATTCCAAGAGTCCGGGCCTGGTGCCGAGTGGGATGGCATGTTGGAAATGGCCTCTTCTAAGTCTTTTGGACCGAAATCAATATCCAGCATCCGAGGGGTTTCCGTGGGGGAGGTTTCCATGAAAAATATATTTTGGTCTCTGATGACTTTTGTTTCATCAGGCTCACTGAATGCCATTTCATACTGCCTGCTTAAGAGTTCGCTCATTTCCTTTTTGTTCCCTGTGAAAGAGCCGTCCCCTTTGCTCAGTGGGCCGATGTTTGATGTTGTTTTAGCCTTTTGTTTGGCGTATGAAAAGAAGTATTTGGAATTTTCCTTTATACCTGCAATAGCTTTCCTCTCCTCTTCCATATGTTGTAGTTCATATGATATTCTTAGCCTTTGTTCAATTTCCACAATTTCTCTATCTATTTCGACCTTTTGCCTATCCTGTAGATTTTGATGTGTGCGTCTTTGTGTGAGTAATTTTCTTCTTCTGTACAGCCTCCTCCTTTCCCGATCTTGTTTGCTTCTTCGTTTTGTTTGTTTTGCAGGTATATGGTGGCTACAGATTTGGGTCATGGTTTCTGTTATTAAGACTAGACATTCTGTTGGTGTCAGGTTATCCATTAAATCTTCCCAGTCTATTTCCTCCATTTCTTGATTTACCTCTTCCCACCTCTGGGTGTACCGCCCGTCTTGTTTACACTGCGCGGACGCTCACCATCATGTTCCCGTGTATTTTGACTGCCTTTGGATACAAAAATACATTACCCTAACCAAACAACCTAACCTAACCTAAGCTAGTATTATAGATTTATAAGTATTTATTTTATTATAAGTATTTATAGATGATTTATGTTGTATGTCGGTAGTGGTACACCCGGTAACTACATCCATCCCGAAATAATTTATTAGGGAAAATAGGGACCAATAGACTCGCCATATTTTTCTCATTATAGTCCGCATGGAGGAATTTCGTTATCGACACTTGAAAAAACCCGATTACACCGAAAAATAACACTAAAATAATAAGTCCCGACCGTAAACAAAGCATTGCGTCCAATGAATCCTTTGACTTGACTCCTCTTCTTCTTGTTTTGAAAGATGCGGTGAGTGCGATTCACCCAATAAATGGCGTGAGTGTTAATCACAAAAACGAAATACCGGCAACCTGTTTTTGCCCCCTAACAGATTACAGTACATATATGAGGATGACAATAAATCAATGGGGGGTCCCATCGTGTATCCAATGTACCCCACAATTTCCCTTACCTACTGTAAAAGCGCGATTCACCCAATAAATGGCGCCATTTGATGCCGTATCTTCAGATTAATGAATAATGGGTAAGTTAATGCAAATCCTCCACTCAAACCATGAAAAACAACAATAAAACACTATATTCCTTGAACAAAAAAATATTAAGAAAACTTGGTAAATAAGGTGGCTCTAGCTGTCTTGAATGTTACCTAAAATGGCAGCCGGCTGATTTGGACCATGACTGATTCGGACCATGGCTGATTCGGCCCATGGCTGATTCGGCCCATAATGAATTCAGCCCAGGCTTAGTCGGACCACAATAATTGTCGGACCTGGCTAATTCGGCCCATACGGTTTGGATTTTTGTCAGTGATAACCAATGAATATATGCTTAGCTAATTTTAAGAGGAATAGACAAATGTCAGCACATGATTTGAGTAGATGGCTGGAAGAAATGTTGTGTTTGTTACATTTGAGTGTTTGTTATGTTTTAGTTGATGGCTGGTAGAAATGTTGTGTTTGTTACATTTGAGTGTCTGTTATGTCTTAGTAGATGGCTGGTAGAAATGTTGTTTTTTTACCATTTGAGTGTCTGTTATGTCTTAGTAGATGGCTGGTAGGTTGTGTTGTACATTTGAGTGTCTGTTATGTCTTAGTAGATGGCTGGTAGAAATGTTGTGTTTGTTACATTTGAGTGTCTGTTATGTCTTAGTAGATGGCTGGTAGAAATGTTGTGTTTGTTACATTTGAGTGTCTGTTATGTCTTAGTAGATGGCTGGTAGAAATGTTGTGTTTGTTACATTTGAGTGTCTGTTATGTCTTAGTAGATGGCTGGTAGAAATGTTGTGTGTTACATTTGAGTGTCTGTTATGTCTTAGTAGATGGCTGGTAGAAATGTTGTGTTTGTTACATTTGAGTGTCTGTTATGTCTTAGTAGATGGCTGGTAGAAATGTTGTGTTTGTTACATTTGAGTGTCTGTTATGTCTTAGTAGATGGCTGGTAGAAATGTTGTGTTTGTTACATTTGAGGTCTGTTATGTCTTAGTAGATGGCTGGTAGAAATGTTGTGTTTGTTACATTTGAGTGTCTGTTATGTCTTAGTAGATGGCTGGTAGAAATGTTGTGTTTGTTACATTTGAGTGTCTGTTATGTCTTAGTAGATGGCTGGTAGAAATGTTGTGTTGTTACATTTGAGTGTCTGTTATGTCTTAGTAGATGGCTGGTAGAAATGTTGTGTTTGTTACATTTGAGTGTCTGTTATGTCTTAGTAGATGGCTGGTAGAAATGTTGTGTTTGTTACATTTTGAGTGTCTGTTATGTCTTAGTAGATGGCTGGTAGAAATGTTGTGTTTGTTACATTTGAGTGTCTGTTATGTCTTAGTAGATGGCTGGTAGAAATGTTGTGTTTGTTACATTTGAGTGTCTGTTATGTCTTAGTAGATGGCTGGTAGAAATGTTGTGTTTGTTACATTTGAGTGTCTGTTATGTCTTAGTAGATGGCTGGTAGAAATGTTGTGTTTGTTACATTTGAGTGTCTGTTATGTCTTAGTAGATGGCTGGTAGAAATGATGGGTTTGTTACATTTGAGTGTCTGTTATGTCTTAGTAGATGGCTGGTAGAAATGTTGTGTTTGTTACATTTGAGTGTCTGTTATGTCTTAGTAGATGGCTGGTAGAAATGTTGTGTTTGTTACATTTGAGTGTCTGTTATGTCTTAGTAGATGGCTGGTAGAAATGTTGTGTTTGTTACATTTGAGTGTCTGTTTGTCTTAGTAGATGGCTGGTAGAAATGTTGTGTTTGTTACATTTGAGTGTCTGTTATGTCTTAGTAGATGGCTGGTAGAAATGTTGTGTTTGTTACATTTGAGTGTCTGTTATGTTTTAGTAGATGGCTGGTAGAAATGTTGTGTTTGTTACATTTGAGTGTCTGTTATGTCTTAGTAGATGGCTGGTAGAAATGTTGTGTTTGTTACATTTGAGTGTCTGTTATGTCTTAGTAGATGGCTGGTAGAAATGTTGTGTTTGTTACATTTGAGTGTCTGTTATGTCTTAGTAGATGGCTGGTAGAAATGTTGTGTTTGTTACATTTGAGTGTCTGTTATGTCTTAGTAGATGGCTGGTAGAAATGT
Organism: Paralithodes platypus; assembly: GCA_032716605.1. Taxonomy (NCBI): domain Eukaryota; kingdom Metazoa; phylum Arthropoda; class Malacostraca; order Decapoda; family Lithodidae; genus Paralithodes; species Paralithodes platypus. Next base: position 37,498,397 of record CM064582.1, on the reverse strand, counting down.
TGTGTTTGTTACATTTGAGTGTCTGTTATGTCTTAGTAGATGGTTGGTAGAAATGTTGTGTTTGTTACATTTGAGTGTCTGTTATGTCTTAGTAGATGGTTGGTAGAAATGTTGTGTTTGTTACATTTGAGTGTCTGTTATGTCTTAGTAGATGGCTGGTAGAAATGTTGTGTTTGTTACATTTGTCCCGGAATAGATGTTTATTATTAGTTGTCCTGATAGTCTTTCTAAGACGCCTGGTTAAGGAGGGTGGCCTGTTTTGGTTCTCTCCTTTTCTATCTTTCTCTGGCTTGTATCCATTTGGCCCCATTCAGCCTACTGTTTTAAGATGTTTATCCCCATCCAGGTGTCAATATCTTACTGGTGAGCGGTAGCGAGCCAGCATATTTTTTATTTTTGTTAGACAGCAGGCTAAATTTGTACATTTTTCGATAGAAAAATTTCTCCGGCGAAGCCGGATTTCTTCATATAATGCTGGCTCGCTTTCGCTCGCCAGGAAGAAATCGACACCTAGATGGGGATAAACGTCTTCAAATAGTTGGCTGAATGGGGCCGAATGGATACAAGCCAGAGAAAGAGAGAAAAGGACAGAAATAACAGGCAGCAGGTCACCCCCCTTAACTTTCCTTCTCTTATTAGCTGTACTTGCTTGGGAACACTATTTACCTCTGCTGGTTATACAACTCTACTAGGAAGTAGAAAGTGAGATTCCCTTATCCTTGGAGGTTGTGCCACCCCTCAACAGACCCTTACTAGATTTACTTATCTAATCACCCAAGAATACGAAGCTCGTCCATAACTGGCATTAGAGCTTTCCATAGGCTATAACAGAAATAAGAAACTACCACTAATTATTTCTCAATATTTGAAGGCTATTATAGAATGAGGATGTTGCAAAGATCATATTAAAATGTGTTTCAACCTCCGGAGATACATTTTATGTGCACTATATAAAGTACTGTAAAAACTAAAAATTCTCCCTATTGACGGCAGTGAAACTCTTTTTAACCCGTACAGCCCCAGCGACGCGCCTGACGCGTCGGCGATGTATGTAACGCACAGCCCCAGAGACGCGCCTGGCGCGTCACCCTAATTGCGCCGACCGTAACCTCAGGTGTAGCCACTCAAGAGGGCTCAGATTTGTATGGGAACTGTGTACGTATCCCACGCAACCGTGCCCGGCGTGCCGATGGTTGAAAACTCTCAAAGTCCACGTGCGTGCGCGTGAGCGCGCAATAACCTGTTTTTTTGGGGTAATTGCCTTAAATTTTTTACTCTTGTAAAATACATTTTCGGGGGCTCTGTAGGACCATTCTTTAAGCTTTTTGAGCGGTTTTTCGTGGTTTTTCCTTCATTCCTAACCCATTCGCTATTGTTTCTGGAATAAAACAATTTTTTGAAAACCGGCCGGGTTCTGGTGAACAAACATTACAAAACTAGCCGGGGCTGGACGGGTTAAGCCCCTTACTGTTAAAATAGATGCTGATTTCAATAAATCATGGGGGGGGGGGGGGGGCAACCCATCCTGTATCCAAAGCCAAAAAATATTGTATATTTACTCTGAAAATTACTTACATCTGAGTGTTTTAAGATTGTTGGATAATGGGAGAAATAAAAATTTCCGGGGATTGTAACTAATATCAATTACAGTATATTGATGAAAACTACCTAAAACCACAAAGAAAAACCATGGGAATATTAGTGGTAGTTTCGGTTATATTTTCCAAGAATGGTCGAGAGGTATCCTTAGGCCTACCAGGATTCGAGCCCACTCACCCGAGGTATATTTGGGAGAGTCGGGCACCGTAACCACCATTAAACCACGGCCATGAGCGGTGCCCGACTCTCCCAAATATACCTGGGGTGAGTGGGTTCGAATCCTGGTCAGGATACCTCTCAACCAACCTGTCGTACATTATCATCAGTTAACAGAATATTCTTCAATAATATCTACAATCGTCATTGTCCAGAAATCTCAACTGTAGACCACTTTAGATTGAATCAGAAAAATAATAGATTGTCAATTGAACCATTAACCATTTGAAGCTTATACATGTTTAGCTATATTTTCTGACTCTTAGACATTATAAACAGCTTAAGAAGGACCTGTGGAAGTTAAATGGGTAAAGACTATCACAATTAACACTTAATTTGCGTAAATGAATAGGCCTAATTAAAATTTCCCGCCAAACCTGTAATGGTGTTTAATCAGATTGAAACCATGATAAATGTTTACCTATGGTCCCGTTAAAATACTGTATCCTCAAGTGACCTACTAAAAACTGTTCAGGGGACTGGTTAGAACTTGGAGGATGTTTAATTGAGGTGCGGAAATCAGTATTTACTGAGAGAGAAATAACAGTCTTAAAATGCGCTATGGCCTATGGGTCACCCAGGGTCCCTGCCCTCTCTTTCCGAGGTAAACAATGACTAGTCCAGACACAAATGTTATGTTATGTTATATTACTGTATATTAGGGTTAGGTTAGGTTAATCTAATCTAATATAATATTTGTACATTTTGGGCAGTGGGCAGGGCCGCGCATTTGCAGGGGGTAAGGTATGTGGCGGCGTACAGACCCTCCCGTAAAACATAGCGCATTTTAAGACTTTTATTTATCAGTAAATACGGATTTCCGCACTTCAATTAAACATCCTACAAGTTCTAACCAGTCCCCTGACCAGTTCTTAATAGGTTACTTGAGGATATTTTAACGGACCCATAGGTAAACATTTACCGAAACCATTACGCCATCAGACAAAATATTAGTGGTCTGAGTCAGCCAATGGCATGGTCCGATTCCGACAATGGCATGGTCCAAATCAGCCATGGTTAAACATTTTAGTACTTAAGAATTGCTCCTTGGTGCTCGCTCCTGTATTAGCAAAATTTTTCCGTCTGTGTACTCATACCTCATGCTTCCCAGTACCCTGGAAAGAAGCAAACATCCATCCAGTTCCTAAAAAAGGTGCCTCTTCAGATCCATCAAACTACAGACCAATAGCTATAACTTCCACTCTTGGCAAAGTTTTTGAAATTATATTAAATAATCACATAATTAAGCATCTTGAGAATAATAAATTAATCAGTGATAGGCAATATGGTTTTAGACGATGTCGATCAACTGCAGACATTCTTTGCCTTCTTACGCATCAAATCAACCAAGCTACAGACCAACATGGTGAAACACATACAATAGCACTGGATATATCAAAGGCATTTGATAGAGTCTGGCATCAATCCTTATTGTCGAAGATGTCACACTACGGCCTTGCATCATTAGTTCCACTAATTTCTTCTTATCTTCATAACAGAAAAATACGTGTAATGGTAGATGGCCTTTATTCTCAATTTCACTCAATAAATGCTGGTGTTCCCCAGGGATCAGTTTTGGCCCCAACTCTGTTCCTCATTCATATCAATGATCTCATATCTACCACTCATAATCCAATACATTCCTACGCAGATGACTCAACACTCCACAGTTCCTTCACATTTACCAATTCTTTCACCCAACCCGATCTTATAAATTCAAAAATAAACACTGCAATTTCTCTGAACCAGGACCTTTCTAGAATTAATGAATGGGGACAAGAGAATCTAGTTTCCTTTAATGCACAGAAAACCAAGTACATTCAATTTTCTAACCGACAGAATCTCACTGACTCCCATATATTTTTTAATGATGTAAATATTCCCACTTCCCCTAGTATTGACATTCTCGGTGTAACATTAACTACTAACTTGAGCTGGACACATTATGTTAGAAGCATTGCTAAGAATGCCTCTAAAAAACTGGGACTCCTGTACAGAGTTCGAGAATTCTTCACTGACGAGCAGTTGGCCGTAATATATAAAAGTCATGTGCGCTCTCAGATGGATTACTGTTCACCTCTGTGGGGTGGAAGTGGAGTGGTTGCATTGAGGCAGTTGGACAAAATTCAAAATAAAGCTATTAGATTAATCAATAACCCTGCAATCACACAGGACCTTCCTACATTAGCCATACGAAGAAACGTTGCATCCCTTGCATTATTCTACAGATATTTTCACAGCAATTGTTCCGAGGAACTTGCTTCAATTGTGCCGCCTCTCCACATCTTTCCCCGTAGAACTAGGGCAGCTGAGAGCGCCCATGAATTTACACTTTCTCCTCCACAATGCAGAACTTCTGCTTATCAGAATTCATTTATCCCCAGAGCTACTACTCTTTGGAATTCACTTCCCTCGAATTGCTTTCCACAAACTTACAATCAACAAATGTTTAAATCCAGTTGTTACAAACATTTTATGAATGGAGGATGCCTTTAGGCACATGGACCTTTTTGTTTTATCTGTGTATTTCCTTCCTCCGTTCATTGTCTCTTAAAAAAAAAAAAAAAAAAAAAAAAATGGTCGGAATGAGCCGACATTCACCTAAATTATGTATAATAAGGCTGCGAGCCTATTCAGGAAGGATGTAGGGTATAATCCTGTGTAGCGGGAGGACCTGTACATATAGCTCAAAAATTTGCTAATGTTACAATATATTTTTACATTTTACATTCATAAATAGTCCACTAATATACTAGGTTAGGTTAGGTTAGGTTTTGGTTAGGTTAGGTTAAAGATATTTTTCAATGATTCTTAGTAGGCCTAAATAGGCATCTGAAAAACAGTTACTCCCGCTACACAGGATCTTACCCAGTGTGCCGAAATAGGTGATGTTATATCTTACTACCGATATGCAAAAAATAATTAATGACTATTTTCAGATTCGGAGGACCAGAGCCTAGCTCGCCACGACCCACCAGGCCAAAGTTAAAACGTACTAATAGTCTATACAGGGCAAAACACAACGTTCTTTCCATTTCCTTTAAGGCCTATGGACTCTTAATAAAGTTAAAACGTACTAATAGTCTATACAGGGCAAAACACAACGTTCTTTCCATTTCCATTAAGGCCTATGGACTCTTAATAAAGTTAAAACGTACTAATAGTCTATACAGGGCAAAACACAACGTTCTTTCCATTTCCATTAAGGCCTATGGACTCTTAATAAAGTTAAAACGTACTAATAGTCTATACAGGGCAAAACACAACGTTCTTTCCATTTCCATTAAGGCCTATGGACTCTCAATAAAGTTAAAACGTACTAATAGTCTATACAGGGCAAAACACAACGTTCTTTCCATTTCCATTAAGGCCTATGGACTCTCAATAAAGTTAAAACGTACTAATAGTCTATACAGGGCAAAACACAACGTTCTTTCCATTTCCATTAAGGCCTATGGACTCTTAATACATATTATTACTAACCTCCCTGTAAATAATAATGGTTACAAACTAGAAAGGCCTGAAATAAGCAGAGTCCCTTGCAGGCATCTTCACGAAACTAAGTCGGCAAACTGTTTTGTTATGGTTCAGATCGGCGTATTCGTACCATAAAATATCTCGACATAAGTTATGTATACTAAGTCAATCTTAACAGTGACTACCGCAGGTAAATGTAAGTCATTTTTAACTCCTTGCGACATATATGACGCGATCGCGTCATATGAATAAGTCTACCAAAAACTCATAGGACTTATCTCTATACCTCTCCAATAAGTTTATGACGCGATTTTGCGTCATATGAGCTCAGTAAGTCCGATAAGTTACCATACGATAAAACCGTTGGTGGCAACCTCAGCCTCCTGCGATAATTCTAATGGCCGCAGTGTTGTTGTGAGTGTAGTGCGAGGCAGTGGCAATGATCCTGGGGCTCCCGCCTCCTCGGACTTACTGGAACATAATATGTCTGAGGGAGTTAATGTTGCTTTGCAATTAGCAAGATTATCAATACAAGGTCGTTGCTAGATTATCCTATTCATAGAGAGCTATGATTACCGATTGCCGAAGTATCTAGTCATGTGATCAGATTCCCTCCAAATTATCATAAGTAATCGAACAATAAAGACAATCGCACCAGATCCAATACATAGACAATTGAAACGAAGAACGCACAAAATCCAACACTTTACTATTACTGTACTGTACTTATATTTTCTAAAACATTAAGTTTAATTCTATCGTGCTTTTGAGGTTTCTTGAAATGTGATATGTCTGAAAAACACATAAAACAGTGAAATAGACTCCCCAGAATTGGTGACAGGTACCACAAGGGACTGTAGATATAGATACGTATATAGGATTACAGTATTATGTCCATCTTAGTGGTTTTTCAGAGCCTTAAATATGTGGCCACCAAGATATGAAGGTGTAGTAGTGAAAGACAATTCTTCAGTAGTACTTAATGGTAAGAACAGTTCCTTAGTCGCCATTTTTATCTTAGTGCGAGCGGTTCAGAAAGTGTATACTGTGAATTTTAACGTGAAAATAACGTTATATTATAAGAAATTAGAGGTGTGAAAAGCTGAAACACGTTACCAAGGCAGTCAAGTTACTGATAATTACCTTATTTTCATATAGGCCTAGCCTATGCTTGTGAAATGTGAGATATGTGGGGTACACAGCCCCAGGTGGCCAGCCTGTAATATTTAGCCTAGGCCCTAAATATGAATTTACAATAGGCTAGTTACTTAGGCTATATTAGCCTAGGCCTAGGCTAGTAGTACTGTAGTAGGCCTAAAGTAGTTAGTGATACTGAGTAGACTAGGCCTGGTGGTAGGCCATCTAAATTTCTAAGGACTCCTAAACTAGGTTAGCCTAGCCTGCTGCCTACATTATCTGAATTGCTGACAATGCTAATTTTCAACTGTGCTGGGCAGTGGGCTCAGCTCAGGGCTGACCCGCTGGGAGCCTGGGCCTCCAAGCCGGGCCAATGCAGGCTGCCGCCCCTCGCCACGGCCATGCGTAAGTTATAACTTGTTGCATTTTAAGAATTTAGGAGCTTACCACCTGTAACCAACAATAGTGGTAGGCCTATGCACAACACTGCCCTTTTTACCAACACCATAGTATCATATAGGCCTACCCGTAGTACCCGGAGTCCTGGACGGGGGCCCGGGCAGCCAGGCAGCCGCAGCCTTTATTGTTTGTAGGGAGGATAATACCAATACTAATACTTATTAGGCCTACCATACAAATGTATTCTACAAATTTATTACACTTGAAAATGCATTAGACCTAGCCTATAGGCCTAGGCTATTATCCATTTCATAAGGAGGCTGCAATAACTGCATCCACTGTTGGGCTGGTCGCTAGGGAGTAGGGATGCGCGCTGCTGCTGTCTCTCAAATATCGATATAGGGCCTAACACTATGAACAGAAAAAAAACCCATTCACATTTCAATAAAATTCTTCCATTTCTATTTACAAGTAGGTTATTTATGTATAATCGGTAAATCTACATTTATACTACCCATCTCCCACTACCTCCCCCCTTCAAAACACGCCTTTTAGCGTGTTTTTGGATGGTTCGGCAGACGCGGAAACTGGAAAAAAACGTACAGTATTTTGATACAAATTTATCACCAACCAGATACAAGTTTTTTAGGTAATTTGTAGTTGTTTTTTTATTTCTTATTTGATATACAGTGTTTAATACCGAGGACCGTCGCATTTTAGTATTTTTAACATTAGCCTAACTTAACCTAACCGAAAACTAACCTGTCTCTGCGACGATCTAAACCCAGCTCACGTTCCCTGTTTATGGGTTCGCGAAGGTTTGTAATACTTCAATGTATCTATTTCAAGTCAAATATACATTTCCGCGCATCATCAAACCATACCAAGTCTACTACTAATAATATTAACCCATTAGCACCAACAGAATAGCGACAAAATAGGGGCAAAGGTGCCAAAACAGAAAATATCCAGTTCTGGATAATTTTTCTAAGCTTACAAGGATCAACTTTGCGCGGCGTCCGCGGGGGGCACAACCCCCCGTTACATAAGAGGGGGTCCGGGGGCCGCCGGAGAAATTTTGAGATGTGAAGGTAAATATATGCACAATACATGCTTAAAATTTATTAAAAGGAATGAATAATATTGTAAGTAAAAGGGATGTTATGTATGTTTACTAGTGTTTAATCAGGATACTAGGGGAGCTGGCTGCCTGTACTTCAGTCTCAAAGGGATTCACTTCAGGTCCACTGATATAGGCATTGAAAACAGCAGTCCCTGTTTTAGTTTTGTAACTATTGTCCAATAAAGATTTCATGTATATTTGTTGTTGCATTCCAAGAACTATTACATACTTAATTTATATCTATCTATCTATCTATCTATTGCCTGACGCCGTGATCCCCGAAGGGGTGGCCACGAACGAACCGCCCCCATGCACCTCTGTCCCCAGTCAGTCGACGCCCCTCCCCCCAACCAGCACCGCCTTCGTTCATGTACTTCCTCACTCCATCCTTCCACCTCATATTCGGTCTACCTCTCCCCCTCTGTCCCTCCACCTCGCTCTCGTACACCCTCTTAGTCATTCTCTCGCTTTCCATACGTTCCATATGGCCGAACCATCTCAAGTTGTTCCTTTTCACACTTTCCAGCACATCTACCTCCACACCACACCTCCTTCTTACTTCCTCATTAGTCTGTCTATCCCTCCATGTAACTCCGCACGCACTCCTTAAGTAATTCATTTCCACTGCTCTCACTCTTGGTCTGAGTCTCTCAACCAACGTCCATGCTTCGCTTCCGTAAGTCAGTGTCGGGATTACCACACTGTCATGCAAGGACTTCTTCACTTCCATACTGACCACCCTATTTCTTGTTACTGCTTTTAGCGTTCCTACAACCCTCTTCCCCTGTTGTACCCTCTCCCGCACCTCTTCATCCATAGTCCCATCTTTACTCAACACACTGCCCAGATACTTAAAAGAGTTGACGATCTCCATAGCCTGACCGTTCAGCTTCACCTCACACTCTGTGACTTCACCCCTTTCGAAGACCATAACCTTGCTCTTCCCCGTATTTACCTTCAAATTCTGTTTTTCGCACACTGTTCCAAACTCATTTACCAGACCCTGCAACTCCCATTCATTATCACTCATCAGAACTGTATCATCCGCAAACAGCAGTATAGGTAGCTTCCACTCAATTCCCTCCCTTTTCAGCGATACACCAACATCCACTGCTCTTGATAGTATTTCTTTCATAACTCCATCCATATATACAGTAAACAACCACGGGGACATCACACACCCCTGTTTCAAACCAACATTCATATTTATATCCTTTCATAATTATGATACATGAGTTACTATAGAGTACTGGTTAAAATACATACCGGTACCAAGTTTCAAGAATAAACTTTGATTAGAACATTTGTTTGTCTATTATTTTCCCTGGGCCAAGTAAAAAATACCTGGGTAGGCTATTCCCATCTCGGGTTAAGTACAATCAGTAGGAACGTAGAAACTTACTTTAATTTTCACAACTTTAAAAGACTCAAGATTCTGCTAGGCTAATTCCGAAAATATTCAATCAAGTCTCCGTTACCCCCATGAAGTCAGGTTATAGTAATGACAAGACATACCAATAATATATGTTAGTTAGCGGGTGTGTGGACTGTGGGGATAGTGGCAGCCCCCACTTTGAACACTAAGACTAAGTAAAGTTAGGTTAGGGTAAGGTAATGCAAATTAAAACTTCGATAGGAGAAATGACAGAAAATTATTTAGAAATGTGCAGTACATTAAATAGTCAGTTTCTATCCGTTTTCACTAATAAAAATTTGGCACAGATTCCAGAAGTCCGTAAGGTATATAGCGATAGTATAGAAAATAGGTTAAGTACGGTTACTATAAGTAGAAATGATGTGCTTAAGGAAATTGACAGACTGAAACCTCAGAAATCGCCTGGTCCCAATGAGGTATATGCTAGAGTATTAAAAGAATGCAGAGATGAGTTAAGTTACCCATTAACATTTCTTTTTAACAATTCATTAGAAACAGGTATAGTTCCAGAAGCTTGGAAGCTTGCAAAGGTAGTTCCGATTTTCAAAAAAGGTGATAAATCAATAGCATCCAATTACCGTCCCATTAGTCTCACTTCAATCATAGGAAAGCTACTAGAGTCAATTATTGCTAGGAAAATGAGAAACCACTTAGAAACATTTAACTTAATCAATTCTTCTCAGCATGGATTCACTCAGGGACGTTCTTGCCTTACTAATTTGCTTAGTTTTTTCTCAGAGGTATATGAAGCAGTGGATAATGACAAGTCATATGATATTATATATTTAGATTTCAGTAAAGCTTTCGACAGAGTCCCTCATGAGAGATTGATGAGAAAGGTTGAGGCACATGGAATAGGTGGGGCGTTGTTAGGATGGATTAGGTCATGGCTAATTGGTAGGAAGCAGAGAGTCAGCATAAATGGTACTAAGTCAGAATGGGGATCAGTCAAGAGTGGTGTCCCCCAGGGATCTGTATTAGGTCCTCTGTTGTTTATTATATACATAAATGACCTTGATTTAGTTATAACTAGTAGGATAAGTAAATTTGCAGACGATACCAAAATGGGGAGAAAAATTGATTCAGTTAGAGATATAGTGTCTGCAAAGGGATCTAGATACCTTACACGAATGGTCAGTAAAATGGCAGATGAAGTTTAACATTGACAAATGCAAGGTATTAAAGATAGGGAAGATGCATACAAATTTTAAATATAAACTAGCTAATATGGAATTAGAAAACTCAGACTGTAAGAAAGATCTAGGTGTGTTTGTTAGCAATGATTTGAAGCCTAGAAAACAATGTACTGTATAAGCGTTCGTAACAAGGCAAACAGGATTCTCGGGTTCATATCTAGACTAGGAGTGTGAGTAACAGAACTGCTGATGTTATCTTAAAACTTTACTTGTCATTAGTGAGACCCCATATGGATTATGCTGTTCAATTTTGGTGTCCTTATTACAGAATGGACATAGATTCATTGGAGAGAGTACAACGTAGAATGACAAAAATGATCCATAATATTAGAAAGGTTGAAGAAATTAGGCTTACATTCGTTAGAGATGCAGAGTTAGAGGTGACATGATAGAGGTATTCAAGTGGGTTAGTGGAATTAATAAAGGAGACATGAAAAATGTACTAAAGCTCAGTGATAGCGAAATAACTCGTACAAATGGTTTCAAATTAGATAAATTTTGTTTCAGAAAAGATATAGGCAAATATTGGTTTGGTAACAGAGTTGTAGATGGGTGGAATAGGCTACCAAGTGATATAGTGGGATCAAGAACGATAGGGAGCTTTAAGATAAAATTAGATAGGCATATGGACGAGATGGGTTGGGTGTGAGGGGGATCTACCAGGTGTGGGCCAATCGGCGCTCAGCAGACCCCCGTAATCTTGTGTTAATCTCTGACCGTTTTGGTGGGGTCATTACTCAAGGAGTAAGAACATAAGAACATAAGAAAATGGGAGTCTGCAGAAAGCCGATTGGCCTAAGCAAGGCAGATCCCTGTCCCACACAACCCCAAATCAATTACAAAGCCCAATTATAGGCTTAACACTCTAATACCCTGAGGATCATCTTACCAAAACGGTTAGAGATTAACCCAGGATTATGGGGGTCTGCAGAGCGCTGATTGGCCCAACCCGGCTGATCCCCCTTCACACCCAACCCTTCTCGTCCATATGCTTATCCAATTTTATCTTAAAGCTCCCTACAGTTTTAGATCCCAAGGCCGATCGGCTTTTTGCAGACTCCCATTTTCTTATGTTCTTATGTTCTTAAATTATCTACTCATAACATGATAAACAATTGAACAATAAACTACTGTACTATATTCCTTGAAGAAATAAAAACAAACAATTGTACATAAGGCTGCGGAAAGATTCTTTAGTGATACCCAAGTCATGGCCGGGATTCCGGGAAATCTATAAATGCACTGTAGGCGGTAGGCCTAGCTGCTGCCTGTACACTTATTAAATTGTACCGGTAATCTGGCTAAAAAGTTACCGGTATACAAAATGAGAACATAGAGGCAGGGTGCAGATCCCACTTTGGACACTAAGTTTGGACTTTGGTTAGGGTAACTTATTGCAAATCTTCCACTCATAATATAAACTACAATAAAATAAGATACCAGTAATACCTACTGTAGCCTATTCTGCCTATAGCCTATACCTTGAAAACAAAAACAAACGGTAAGACTGCGAAAGTATTCTTCAGTGACAGGTCTACCCAAATCATGACCGAAAACTCTATAAATGCACTGTAGGGTGGCAGGCTTAACCTAGGCTAGGCCTATACAGTACAGTACTGTACTGGTACAGTGTACACTCTTTATTAAATTGTGCCGGTACTTTGGCAGAAAATGTTATAAGAACATAGGCTAGCAGCAGACCTCACTTTGGACACTAAGTTAGGTTAGGTTAGGACTGTCTGTTACGTACCGTTCGTAAGATCCTGTGTAGCGGCCCGCGGGAACTGTTTTTCAGATGCCTATTTACTAAGAAACATTGAACAATATCTTTAGCCTAGCCTATCCTAACCAAAACCTAACCTAACCTTAAATAACTAGTATAGGGTAAGGTGGGGTGAATCCGCCGCGGACGCAAGATACTTGTCTAAAACAATTCGTCATAAATCCAAATACGTATGGAATTGATTCTAGGTATGTTTATAGTACGTGTAGATGATGATAGAACACAAACATGCGTAGTTGTCATTTATTTAACGAAGAAAAATATTTTTTCCACAATATTTCAAACTGAAAAATATGTAAGCGGTCTTGAAAACTTTTCGTGGCGGCGACTTTACATCTCCCAATAACTTTTTTTTCGTTACAAGATGGTTGTCTGTGATTTCTAGGCTAAGTGGAAACGAAAAAAAAAAAAAAATCAGGCATAGCCTAGGACCTAAATATAGGCCTATATAATTATATAATTTTCTAAATTCTATAATTATATAAATATATAATTATACCAAAATACTTGGATTATATCAATCTAATAATAAAACATCTTAATTGTTACTTAATTGGGGGTAAAATCGCCGTGGCAGGATTAAATCATCGATAATATATAACCGCGGCAGATTCACCCCAGCGGGCGGGGTGAATCCGCCGCACGAGTAACGGTTTGCACCACCTTACACAAACCTTAATGTTTTGTTTTTTTCATATAAAAATGATATGAGCGTGTGCAGGAAAGCGAGAATGTAAAAGTTATGTAAAAAAACCAAATCTGAATTCTGATTCAGTTGGATGCTGTTGTTAAAAAAACACGTTTCGCGGCGGATTCACCCCACCTTACCCTATCAATATTTTTTCAGATGTTAGGTACGGGATCACGAAGAAAATGGGCGAATTTTGGCACACTGGCCCCCCGGACCCCCCCTCGTCTGCCTGCCGTGGTTAATTACTATTTTCAGCTACCTACACAACATTTTCCTGTTTTGCCACACTGTAACAAACCAGGGTGTCAATCCACAAAATATGAATTGTGTTATCATTATGGTTTATTATTTTGTTATCATTATAGCGCGACGGAGCGGCGAAGGCGCGAGCTCTAGGGGGGTCTGGGCCCCGGGGGCATGCCCCCCCCCCCCCCCGTGATTTTTTTGAGAATATAGGTGTCTAAAACAGTATTTTCTGCAATTCTAATAGCATTCCAGATGGAAAATATGGAGACCAAAATTATGTCAATTTACCTTTTTTGTTTCTTAAAAAAAAAGGGGGTTGGGGGAGTTTCTGTTATCATTATACAAAAAGTTCATTTGCGTTAGCCTATCACTAAAAAAAACAGCGTTGTTTGACACCCTGTTAAACAAACATCCCAATGACTCATTTAGCTTAGCTTAACCCTATTTGATCCGTGGTTGGTTTCTCTTTTCAAAAATTAAATTCAAATCTCTCTCAAGTAGGCTAACTTGTAAGCCAAGTCTCTCTCTCTCTCACTCACATAAACTCTCTCACAAACAATACAAACATCCCAATGACTCACAACACCCCTTTTCACATGACACACAAAAAATGCCGAAAATTTTGAATCGGCCCCCTAATGAAAACCGAATTGCCTCCCGCTTCACCAGTTTATAAGGCCTTACGGGGCTAGTTTGGGGCTAAGATAATGGCACACAGACCCCGTGGCATATAAAGAAGCGAAATAAACCCCATAAAATAATAAATAATGAGAAATATATGAGGAAATGCCAATAATAACAAGATCTCGAGAACGGATCGGCCCAACCCATTTGCTTTCTCGACCTCATTTTCACACTTTCTCTCACTTTTATCTTTAATTCGCTCACTCTCTCACCTTCAGGAGACTCGTAGCTCTTTAATCCTCTCACTGACAGCTCGTAAATCCCTCCACGCGCCCGAAAATCGCCATAAATCGTTAGAAATCGCAAGAGGAGATGATGTTTAGCAAGGCGGCCATCTGTGTATTACTCCGCGACGATTTGGAGGGTTCGGAATTTTACGATTCGGCCTTAATGCTATCTGGACCGTGGGGGGCCTTTATAGAAATCCCTTAACCATGTATGGACCGTGGGTGGCCTTAATAGATCTTCCTGGACCGTGGGGGGCCTTTACAGACCTCCCCTTAACCCTGTATGGACCGTGGGTGGCCTTAATAGAGCTTCCTGGACCGTGGAGGGCCTTTACAGACCTCCCCTTAACCCTGTATGGACCGTGGGAGGCCTTAATAGAGCTTCCTGGACCGTGGGGGCCCCGAATAGAGCTTACTTTTACCCTATCTGGACCGTGGGCGGCCTTAAATAATCTCCCTTAATCCTATCTGGACCATGGGGGCTGGGGGCCTTAAAAGACCTCCCTGGACTGTGGGGGGCCTTAATAGACATCCCTGGACAGTGGGAGGCCTTTATAAACCTCCACTTAACCCTATATGGATCGTGGGTGGCCTTAATAGAGTTTCCTGGACTGTGGGGGGGCCTTAATAGACCTCCCCTTAACCCTATATGGACCGTGGAAGGCCTTATTAGAGTTCTCTGGATCGTGGGGGGCCCTAAAAGAGCTTACTTTTACCCTATCTGGACTGTGGGGGGCCTTAATTATAGACCTCCCTTAATCCTATCTGGACCATGGGGGCTGGGGGCCTTAATAGATCTCGATCCCAAGACCTCCTTTAACCTTATTTGGTCCGTGGAAGGCCTTTTAATAGACCTCCCCTAAATTTCCATTCACATATGCATAGCCTACGTGAGTTGCAGTTGGGGTGTGTGTACATGCTTAGATTGATATGCAGATTCGAAATTGCATAATAAATCGTAGGCAGTGTCCACCAACCTTTAACTGTCTTCGTGGTGCGATGTATAGGGTGTTGATTTTCGGTGTGAGCATCCTGGGTTCGAGTCCACGGACTGCCACATGTGTTTGTAAATTTCATTAATCGATTTTAGGAGTATTGTTGGTTGTTGGAAGGAACATAATAATTGATATTGGTTCAGGAGTAATTTATCGAGAGGACTTCCCTAGTGGTTAAGGCCCCATTAATTGCTCTTTCCATTCACATATGCATAGCCTACGTGAGTTGCAGTTGGGATGTGTGTACATGCTTAGATTGATATGCAGGATTCGAAGTTGCATAATAAATCGTAGGCAGTGTCCACTGGCCTTAGTAGATCTCCCTTTACCATATATGGACCATGGGGGGCCTTAATGGACTTCCCTTTACCCAATCAGGATTGTGGGAGGCCTTAAGAGAACCCCTGGACCGTGGGGGGCTTTAATAAAGCTTCCTTTTACCCTTTATATGGACTGTGGGAGGTCTTAATTAATAGATCGATCTTCTTTTACCTTATATGGACCGTGGGAGGTCTCCCTAGATCGTGGGGGGCCTTAATAGACCTCCCTTTACCCTATATTTGGACTGTGAACGGGCTTCCATTTACCCTATATGGACCGTGGGGCCTTAATTAAGTTAATTATAGGTTTGAGTCCCGAAGGGACGAATGAAAACCTAATATTTAGTAGTGGCCCCGGAATCATTGACGATGCGCCTTACGTAGGTAATGGCCAATCTTTGAACTCTAAGCTTGCTGTTCAAACTTCCCGCCCAAGGAGAACTCAAAATACGATTGCCTTACATCGTGAGCGAAACGCTCTTACCACTCACGGACTCGTCCTTATGATGTGGGTCCACTACTAGGAAAAACTAGTAACATAAATAAAGAATAACAAATAAAAATTAAACTTGACCTGGCTTGCACTTTCCATGCTTCTGCTCTTGGGTGCCGCTCGCCACCCTGCTCACTGCGAGCGTCCTTCCTTAATCTGACATATCGAGACTCTCAAAAATGTAGCAGATGAATGGGAAGGGGATGGGCGGGAGGGCAAAAATCGTCAATGATTCCGGAGCCACTACTAACCATTAGGTTTTCTGGACCGTGGCCTTTCTGGTGGCCTTAATAGATCCCCCTTAACCCTATCTGGACTGTGGATGGCCTTAATAGAATCCCCTTAACCCTATCTGGCCGTGGGTGGCCTTAATAGATCTCCCTTAACCCTATCTGGACCGTGGGTGGCCTTAATAGAGCCCCCTTAACCCTATCTGGACTATGGGTGGCCTTAATAGATCCCCCTTAACCCTATCTGGACCGTGGGTGGCCTTAATAGAGCCCCCTTAACCCTATCTGGACTGTGGATGGCCTTAATAGAACCCCTTTAACCCTATCTGGACCGTGGGTGGCCTTAATAGATCTCCCTTAACCCTATCTGGACCGTGGGTGGCCTTAATAGATCCCCTTAACCCTATCTGGACCGTGGGTGGCCTTAATAGTTCCCCTTAACCCTATCTGGACTGTGGATGGCCTTAATAGATCCCGCTTAACCCTATCTGGACCGTGGGAGGCCTTAATAGATCCCCCTTAACCCTATCTGGACTGTGAGTAGCCTTAATAGAGTTCTCTTTAACCCTATCTGGACTGTGGGTGGCCTTAATAGATCTCCTTAACCCTATCTGGACCGTGGGTGGCCTTAATAGAACCCCCTTAACCCTATCTAGACCGTGGGTGGCCTTAAATAGATCCCCTTTAATCCTATCTGGACCGTGGGTGGCCTTAATAGATCCTCCTTAACCCTATCTGGACTGTGGATGGCCTTAATAGAGCCCCCTTAACCCTATCTGGACCGTGGGAGGCCTTAATAGATCCCCTTTAACCCTATCTGGACCGTGGGTGGCCTAAATAGAGCCCCTTTAACCCTATCTGGACTGTAGGTGGCCTTAATAGAGCCCCTTTAACCCTATCTGGACCGTTGGTGGCCTTAATAGAACCCCCTAAACCCTATCTAGACCGTGGGAGGCCTTAATAAACTACCCTTAACCCTATCTGGACCGTTGGTGGCCTTAATAGAACCCCTTAAATTTCAAGATACATTATCATATTGATTTCATCGCTATTGTATGCATAATATGATAACTTAATAAATTTGTAATAACATAGATTCGAGTTTTGCCTTCAAAATAATACGTCAACAAATGACGGGATCCGAGTTATTTTAAAAACCGAATGCTCACAGTCATTCAGAAAGTCCTCAATTTCAAACAATCAATCTCATTTCTTATTTTTAAGTTTAATTTGGCATATAAAGGATTAATATTGACAAATTTAACGTTTTCCTTTCCAACAGCATGCGTTAGTTATATAGATATTAGTCATGTTTCAAAATACGGGCTTGTGTTTAGGGACTAGTTCGTCAACACCCATACAGTGTTGCTAACGTCGAGAAAGTTGTTCATTTAGTCATTGTTCACATATATACCTAATTTTTACTTTTATAAGCTGAGTAAAATACACTTTTATATAGATATTTAATTCAATTAGTGCTTTACTTCATAAATAGCTAAATTCTAACATAGTATATCAGTTTTATCAATAATCTTATCAAGTTGGTAACACTGTTTAATGATAGCAAGATACGCCGAGGAATTTAATAAAATGATTAAGCAACATTAAAAAGAGCATATTTAAGTAGATATAGCGCCTGCTGCAGCAACTATTAAATGTATATAGAAGCAACGAGAGGTAGCCTATGCATGACAATACGCCTATGTGGAAATAACGTCCGTTGCAGTCTGAGGCAATGGCTAAAAATAGACACAAAAATAATATATATAGCCTACATTATATTGTAGCCTACTTTAACCCTATGGGAAACAGGAAGTGTAAATAAAATCTACATTCATACTAGGCGGGAATGTATGACATCATTTTTATATGCAACGGTGCACACGAAAGCCAAGGTATCACACGAGTAACTTCTCCGTCAATTTGTACGGGCAATTGTTGTCTGGCAGCTTGAAAATTTAAGAGTTCCGTAAGAATTAAACTAGCTAAAATACTATAGTTGATGTAGTTTCCGATGACATTGCGAAAAAGCCTTAAAATAATACGAGAAAAAGTTGCTCGTCGAAAATTGCCGATAAATGCGTTCGTGTGTAGGCTACAGTATTACCGGCTTAGCTCGGTTTCACACACGCGCTTTTTCCGGCAATTTTCGATGACCAATTTTTTTTCTCGTACAATTTTGAGGCTTTTTTTATATTATTATCGGAAACTAGATCGAAATAAATTATGTTAGATAGTTTAATTGTTACGGAACTTATATTTGTAAGCTGCCAGACAACAATTGCCCGTAAACAATGATGGATAAGTTGTTCGTTAGGTGAATTAATCAGTTTAAAACTTTGATATAGACGATTCTAGACTGAAATTGCTAATAAATATTGCCGAGAGATGTGGTAGAGTGCATAATTACTAAGCAAAAGTAAAGGAATATTAATATAGGCCTATAGCCTACACTAAATAACGTCCATGGAAAATTGCCGAAATCATATCCTCGTATAACACGGCTTTGTTGAGTTGAGGTGCCATTTGCCATTTTCCGTGTCATGTTTTGCGCATTTTGGTGGATTTTATTAAATAATTTTGATAATTTGGTGAGTTTTTTTGTTTTATTTAGATCATCCGATATTTAAATGGAGCTGAAATAATAGATTAATTTAGATATATAGGTGTTGTTACTAAAACAAACTGGCAGCATTTCCAGAGAGAAAGAGAATGAGAGAGAAAAATCGAGTCAGCCATCTTGCTTTCACCAGTATCTCAAATAATAATGACAATTACGAATTACGTTTTACAACTCTAATGCTGTCATAAACATTATTAATATATTCCCTCCATCCGAATAAAACTTAAACTAATATCATAAATGCATAATATTTAGCATAAAAGACGAAAACAGCATAATTAATTCATACAAGTGTTCCAATATGGCGGACATTGGCCCAAATCATCCCAACTACCCTTGAGTACCTAAATAAACAAAATACCACATAACTAAGCGCCATTTTGATTCCAGTGTCTCTATAGCACAATCGATTTACTCGGCCTCTGATCAGATAGTAGCTTTAAATTGATAAATGGAAATATAGAAAGAGGCGTAAATTGAGTCATACGGACTAATTAAACTCATTAATGGAAATTGTGGATAGCAAATTTGACATAAGGAAATTCTTCTTCTTCTTTGAAACAAAATGGCGTCGTAATGTCACGCAGACGGGGTTAAACTATTTTAGGAGGTAACCATAATCTAGTACTCGAGGGCAGCTGGCATGAATGGAGACAATTTAAACTGATTTTCAGCTTATTTAGGCTAATATTCTGCTTCCTTGCTCTGTCCTGTACCCTTCCGAGGTTGTTTACACTACACAGTAGTCACAATCATTAAACCCTCTGTACCAGTGCCATCTATTTAACTTTAATCTGGTTATTAGACAATTTTAATTAGTTTCAAAAGGGCCTCCAGCAATTTATAGGATTTGAACTATCTCACTAAAACTTTTTAATTACCACAGCTCCTTCTTAAACTACACATACTCGTCTAAATATATCTATCTATTGCTTTAAGTCGCTGTGACCCCCGAAGGGGTGGCCATGAACAAAACGCCCCCATGCACCTCTGTCCCCAGTCAGTTGACGCCTCTCCTCCCATCCAGCACCGCTTTCATGCATATACTTCTAAACTCCATCCTTCCACCTCTCTTTCGGATTACCTCTCCCTCTCTGTCCTTAATAATAATAATAATAATAATAATAATAATAATAATAATAATAATAATAATATTTATTCAGTTAGCATTTTACAATGTTGGTACCACATATGTTACAAATATGACATGTACCAGCTTTGCATAATTCCAACTAAGGATAGCCCAATAAGGCCGTTAGGCGTATTTCTCTCGCTTCCCATACGTTCCACATGGCCGAACCATCTCAAGGTGTTCTTTTTCACACTTTCCAGCACATCTACATCCACACCACACCGCTCTCGTATTATATATAATGCCTTGACGTACTTATAATCGTCTTTTGATTATGTATAGCACACAATTAGAATTATTGTTTCAGCTCTACTGGAGATACTTAAGGGAGCCCACTTCGCTTTTTTTCTCTTTCTCTCTGTTATGCCAGGTTTTTACTGGGGTTTAATTGGTTTGATCAAGTGGGTTCTTCCTAACTGGAGAAGTCACTATTGTGTTACCACAGACACAGAAAGACAATAGAGGATAATTATCACAAGACGTGCATTCATATTCCGTTTATTGGCACAAGAATATCGCATACGTAAGGCTAGAACAACAATGGTCAAGAACAACAATAATAAATAGATGCACGAACGAGGCTCCACTACGTCTGACTCGTAAGACTGGATTATTTTATGCAATATCTAAGTGAGTAAGGTGGACCGCTTTCTAATTAAAAGATTACACTTGTCCTGTATTTATTTTAGAGATAAGAATAGCACTCCTTTCAATCGAGGATTTACACTTGTGTTCAGAAAGGCTACGTAGTAATTATATATGTGAACTTTTGGTTTTTACCTGCGTAGTTATTCTGGATTGGAAGCTGAACGTAATTATTTTCTCTGTGTTAATTCACTATGGTGCTTACGCATAAGTTAACTTGAATTTAGTTGTTATTTGTTTTACCAGAATTATTATCAGTACTTCCCTGATTTATTTGGGTTTCACTATACTCTATTTTATTCCAGCTGATCATAAATTGAATCTCTTATTAGCTGATTTCTCGATACTTAATGGAAATATATGAAACTACTATGGCTGTGTGTCGTATTAATGCCAAGTTTTCATAATTAACATCATATTTCGCTACAAAATCCACCTTATAGTTTAGTTACAAAGGTAGAAACATGACAATTTACTCTCAGCTGGAAACAAATAGACTATAGTGCTTCCCTTCTCTCGCTTTTTGCATAAGCTCGTAGTATCCGATGTTTCTAGAATACTTCTTTATATATACCCGGTAGGTATATTTTAACTACTTTCAACTTTTGATCTTTGTATACTTTTTCTCTGACAAGACACTAAGTATATATTCTTGCCACAGTTAGATCCTCTATAACTTGTAGGTATAACAACTTCACTTTAGATGGGTAGAATAAGTAATCCAATCTTGGGTAGATACGTTGGCCGTGGGGGGTTGTCCTATCGTGACTGGGTTAGCACAGTTTTACTCGAGTTCTTGAATTGGGACCTTAAATACTATCTACCTAGCCATTGCAAAGGTAAAAATAGAATCGAGTTAACGCAGGAGTGAACTCCTGACTACTCTGGTCTTTGAAAGAACTTTGATGCAGAACTGAGGGTTGATGAGTTTCTTGCGGTTTGGTCTATCCCGGATAAAGTTACTAGCCCTTCGGTAGCGTACTTATATCCACAATAGCGCCGGGGTTGGGGTAGGGAAGGATATTAGTTAGCTTCCTTCAAAGAGTAATGAACCAGCCTTGTTGACACCCACTTCAAATAATTATAATTGGTGAGTGACTACAGTATCGCAATTGGTTCTACGTCCTTCAACCATAAGAACAATTCTTCAACTGAGCCCTCAATCTTCAAGCTGTCCTCACGCCCATTGACCACAAGGAACAGCTCTCCGATTGAGATACTTAAATGAAAATCGGAGGGAGTATATATCTCCCTTTTTACCTTGCCAGGTCGGTGGAGTGATTAGGTGACAGAAAGGCACCTGGCAGCCGGTATCTTGTGGTGATTAATTCCCTGTGGCTTTGAGTGGGGGTGGGCTGTCTGGACCTACTTCTCGGCTTCCTTTGTCATGGCGGCGATGCGGCTGGGCGGTAGAGTGGCGTGGGGATGTACGGTGTTTATGGTGCCTTTTCTTGGTTGATTTCTCTTCTTCGCTTTTCTTCTTCTGCTGGACTTTGGGATTGGTTATGGTGATGAATAAGTTTTTCCCTGGTGTTGAAGGATGACGTGTCATCTCGATGGCAGTAACTCGTGTTGGGTTGGGGGTTGTTCCCTTGTAGCTCTGGGGTGGGGTTATTTATTATCTTCATAAATGCGAAGAGGAAGAAGAAGAAGGTGGGCATCTTGTTGCTCGGGGATTTTGGTAATTTATATTTGTCCTTCTGGTTTGTTCTGGAGCTGCTTAGGTGGTTTGTAGGGTGGAGGTAGATGAAGTGGACAGTGGTTGCAAGTTTGTAGGTTTGGGATGTTGCAGGAGAAGTGTAATCAGTGAGAAACTGATCACATGTTGTTCTCTGTCTTGCGGGGGTATAATAATAATAATAATAATAATAATAATACTTTATTTCAGACTCACACAGTACAGAGGGGACCATACTGGGGTCCATATATACCTTACAGTAACATAAATATATATAAATATATATAAGCTACTGTACATAGGCTACATAAAATAAAAAGAAATTAAATAATACCCAGCTTGCTATCATGTAGTTCACAGCACTGCCTCAACCAAAAACAGTGGTCATCAAACTACTGTGTTACCAAAACCACTGTCCTAATTGTGTACAGTACCATGCCTCACATCATTTAGCTTCCGGTACAGTATGTTGCTACAGTACAGTATAGGAATATCGGTACTGTACTGCACTATGAGGATCAGTACCGGTATGCTAATTCTGTAGAGTAGCAGACCTGAAATCATTACTTAAGGTTAAATATAGAGCAACTTCCTCCAGTGTGCCTGGATCCTGGAGGTGTACACTATGCTTGGAGTTTGTAGCATTTTAATGATACTGTTCTCAGAAGTGTTAAGGCGCTGAATGAATTTATATGTTAGCTTTCTAATGAGTGATTGGTAACAGTGTAAGTTCATATAGGCACATAGCGTACTTGTACTCTCATATTTTGAGAGCCCCAGAAACATTTTCATGATATTGTGATATGAGATACTTAGTCTATTCACTGTCATTTTCTTATAGTTCCACCATAGTTGTGCTGTATACATTGGTGAGCAGTAGGAGTTGAACAATGTTATTTTTGTATCCCATGTGCACATATGAAATTTTCTTAATATTGAATTTCCCTGCATGTAAAGTTGCCTTCGCTGACGACCCATATCCTCATCATCTGAGCGATCACATGAAATATAGTGTCCTAGATACTTTACTTTACTTACTTCTTCTATAATTTTTTCATACAAATGGAATTTAGGTAGCTTTGATTTCAATAGAAGGTTAGATTTAAATATTATGATATTGCTCTTTATAGGATTAAATTTGACTGAATGTTCGATTCCAAATTTTTCACATACTCTTAATAATTTATCCAGTCCTGCTCCAGAGGGCGCGATTAAGGCTAGGTCATCAGCATACATGAGATGATTTACAATGGTGCTGCCAATACAGCACCCAGTGCGAGTCTTGTTCAGCTCCAGACTAAGATCATCCATGTAGACGTTGAAAAGATACGGAGACAATATCCCCCCCTGCCTAACACCATTGGTTACGGCGAAAGAGCCTGACAGGATGTTGCCCCATCTTACACACATTTTTTGATTAGCATACCAGAAAATAAGTATCCTAACAATATAGCTAGGCACTCCCCTGTTAACTAATTTTTCAAATAAGGTTTTGTGACACACCCTATCAAAAGCATTACTTGCATCAAGAAAACAAGAGAAAATTGAGCTATTTAGTTTGTTGTATGTATCAATCACTTCTTTCAGCACATATATGCATTGGTCTGTGCCGTGATTTTTCTTAAAGCCAAACTGATTGCTGCTGGTGACAATATATGCAGACATTCTTTCTAGCATTATCATTTCAACTACCTTACTCACCACACTAGCAAGTGCTACTGGGCGGTAGTTGTCTTTTGCTGTAATTTTACCTGATTTATCTTTAATGACAGGAACAAGTATTACGGATATCATAGACTCCGGCAGGACACCATGCGTAAATAGACTGGTGATGCAAGAACTAAGTTTATCTATTAACAACTTATCTGCATATTTAAGATGTTCTGCATATATACCATCCAGCCCACAAGCTTTATTTAGGTTAAGTTTTCTTATGGCATTCTCAAGATCACTTTCAGTCACTTTAATGTCTTCATAATTACTATCTTTCACATATTGAATTGCACCATTAGTAGACCTTTGGTTTACACTGTTAAGTAGTTCCTTAAAATGAGTTTTCCATAAGTCAGCAATGTTCTCTTCACCCGTAACCCCCTCAACACTGACAGGTAATGGTGTGTTACAATTTTGCATGGATCTGATGTCCTTCCAAAAACAGTTAGTATCCTTTTCTGCCAGACTCTTTGCAAGGGCTTCCTTCCTTAATTGGTTTTCATTTTGCTTAATAAATCTAATGGCATATTTGGTCCTAGCCTTTGCTCTTTTGTGAAGTTCAAATATAGGCCCCTGTCTAGGCTGACCTACTTCAAGCCAATGAGACCTAGCATCTCTGGAGGCCTGATACAGGTCAGCCACATAGTCTTGCCAATATAATTGGTATATAATTGCTTTCCCTTGAGTCGTTTTCTTTGATGCGGGAGGTTGGCCTTGAGTGTGTGGCATCAGTGTTGGTGGTGATGGTGATGGAGATCAGATGGTGGAGGTAGAGGTGGAGATCTCGGTATGTTGGCTGTGGCGGTGCTCCACTCGGTGTCTTTCTGGTGGTGGTAGGCTATACAGGCGTGGTGAGAAGCTTTTCCATTATTTCACTCTCCCTCTCTCTTTGGTTTGTATCCATTCGGCCCCATTCAGCCTATTGTTTTAAGACGTTTATCCCCATCCAGGTGTCAATATTTTCCTGGCGAGCGGTAGTGAGCCAGCATATATACATTTTTGTTTTGACAGCAAGCTAAATTTGTACATTTTTCTATCGAAAAATGTGTCCGGCGATGCCGGATTTCTCCATACAAAGCTGGCTTGCTATCGCTCGCCAGGAAGAAATCGACACCTTGATGGGGATAAACGTCTTAAAACAGTTGGCTGAATGGGGCCGAATGGATACAAGCCAGGGAAAGAGAGAAAAGGAGTGAAAGATAAAAACAGAGCCGGTGACCCCCCCTTAAAATATAGATCAGAAACGTGTATATGGTGTACCCGTGTTGGGGCAAAACTGGGTATAATCCTGTGTAGCGGGAGGACCTGTACTTATATCTCAATAATTTGGTAATGTTACAATATATGTTTACATTTTACCTTCATAAATAGTCCACTAATATACTAGATTAGGTTATGTCAGGTTAAAGATATTGTTCTATTGTTCTTAGTAAATAAGCACCTGAAAAACAGTTCTCCCTGCTACACAGAATCTTACCTATATTAAAACAGTTCTCCCTGCTACACAGAATCTTACCTATATTAAAACAGTTCTCCCTGCTACACAGAATCTTACCTATATTAAAACAGTTCTCCCTGCTACACAGAATCTTACCTATATTAAAACAGTTCTCCCTGCTACACAGAATCTTACCTATATAAGATTTGAAATGCTGGGTGAGAAGGGAATTTAACCCTCCCAAAAATCTCTGGGCCTGGCACGATTTCGAACCCTGGTCAGTAGGCTTACTAAACTCCCACGCTAACCAATGTACTACCACGGACGTACAATAGGATAGTAACCTTAGTTCTCCTTGAAAGAACCAGATGATAGTCTCGTGGTGATTCACGTGATGGGTTTTAAAATGCCCCAGAACGAGAAGCCCACCACAGAAGCCATGAACGAACACCACACAGAAACACCAAAGGAAAGGTCCACAGAACGAAAGGACCAGCTGACCGAGCCCGCCATTCCAGACAGGCCCAAGCCCGCAGGGCTAGACAGCTCCAGGACACACCCATTTACCTTTTCTAAAACTGACCATTTTCCACACCTCACGTACACTAACCCCCTCGTGTCCTACACTCCTAACTACAAAGATGATGAACAGGAATATACATTCATATTAAAAACACCCATGCCTGTCCCGACGTTGAGCCAATGCCAACACATCAGACAGCCATAATTATATCTATGTATGTTCTTGCATCCGAGAAGTAGATGTTATATATCTTAGAAGTTAAAACACCCACGCTTGTCCCTAGACCTCGTATATCATATTCCATGACGAGTATAGATATATGTAACCCGTGCTCAGTCGCCCCTTGCATTGCTCCTCTAGTAACTAAGTATTAATATTAACATTCCCTAACATCTTGTCTTGCCAGACTAAGCTTCTGAAGACCCATCGCCCCATAAATCTATGTATGCAATCCTTAGGTTAAGTATTTTTATCCGCCATTGTGTTCACCTTTTTCCATTTACTTTCCACAATTGTCATACGTCTTCCCCTTGCCTCCTTCGTATCCACAGCCCACACTACGCCAATTTATTTCGTGTCTTACACCTCTTACCCCAACCAGAGATTGTATAAGATAACCTGGTTACCAGTATCTGTCATAAGTACCCCGAAACAATAACTAAATACCCCTACGAACTGCCGCTGTGGGTGGTATTTTATATTTAATAGAAAACGCAGTTCCCAGGGCCAACTAATAGTATCCATAACCCTCTGACAGATCACATAACTCTATCTTTTCCAGACTCATATACCACCCCATAGTTGCATTCCCCGGTAGCATTTGGCTAACGTATTCTACTGCCTTTTCAAACTTCCATATAAATTGTAGCCTAATGCCACCCCCACGCCCAGGGACCTTAGGGGCAAAATTTCCCTGTAGCCCTTGAACTCTCTCCCCCCCCCTCTCATTAAGACACCCGCGCTTCTCGACTCTTGTCCGACCTAGCCTCTCTCTCATACCTCTTGAAGATCCTTGAATTGTCCGTTACTAACGCTCTCCAACCTTTTATATATATACTCCTATCCAGCCTACCTTCACTTAGTAGGCCAGAACAACATTAGAACTTTACTAGCCCCTTGCATGCCATCTATTCTCTTACAACACATTCACAACCCTGCACCCAATGGTCGTCGGTGCGAGGCTAGCCGCCCCGCCAGTAACTAACTTCTATTGTCATACTTCCAGATAAATGTGGCAGAGTTAGCAACCCAGTCTCCACCATATCCAGCAAACCCTACAATTAACAACCAGCCGAGTAAAACCAGCTAGCTAAGGCACCTTCGGTTTTGGTATTAAAGACACTCACATCTGTCTCATACACAGAGGGTTATTACAAACACTGGTGATATGGCAAGCCCCTAGCCACAGCCGCCGGACGACTAGATCAGAGAGGGCGCCCAGCTCCCCCTTTTTGCCCACCCGAGGAGGGAGACCCCCACCCCCGCGGAGGTATACCTGGCCCCTGTTTTGACTCTCGAGTCATTGCCAGGTAGCACAGGAATTCTTCCTATCAATGAACTAACCATGAATGACTAACACCTTTACTAACCTCTATTACCTCACAATAAACCATTTACCTTTCTTGCATGCTCTGATCACTAAATTAGCACCTCAGCTATACCATAGAATGAAGATTGAACAATCTAGAGAGACGCTCCTATCACAGCTGTCCCCATCCTCCTCGCAAAGTAGATCCAGTCTCTCTCCCCTAAATACGTCCAGTATAGCCAAAATAGTACCTCTTACTAAGGCTCAGTTATATGAAAATATAAAGGCTTCCTATCGCCCTGTGCCACAACAGTAAATACCATCTTACCTAGTCCCCATATCTATTGAGAGCTCAATTAAGTCCATAAGACTCGAGATCCCTACTGTCTGCAGAGTCCAGAACCGAGCCTATAAATCTAACTCCCGCCCCCAGTCAAATCAGTTGAAAGCTAGACACCAACCAGGGGTCACTACCCTGCAGTTAATTTCTAGCTCTGCCCTTGTGTTGTTCCGGAGTGAGATCCCAGAACCGGCAGACTCCGTGGCAGATTTGGATAGAAGGACCTGCCCACGTATTGAAGAACTTCACACATATGGCCCCCCTGGACGGCCGCGGAACCAGTCGTTAGCCCCCAACATCATGGACGCAAGATAACCAGGACCAGACCCATCAGATACTACCCAAGATTCCCTTTAGCAGTACTACATATTACTGTGCTGTTTTAGATTCACTAATTAATATTTCTACGAAGTGGCTAAGACCTTGCCCAGTGTAATTCATACTTAACCATTCCATTTGGGACGTACTAAGCGATCAGTGCTCTTTAATTAACAGGCGACCTTGACTCTCGTAATTACCTTATTCAGATATTAAAACTAGTGATATCTAACGTTCGCCCACTGATTTGCGTTCTATGTATTTCTGAAACAAGGATATAAAACTTAGATCAGTACCCCCTGAGGTAACTAGAATTCCCGTGCTCTAAAAATACGTGTGTCTAATCTAGTCTGTGAACTACTTGTGCACCAGAGCTACCAGTAATAAATCTAACAGTGAATATGAATCTATAAGTAACATTGATGGTCTTCGGTATATAAACCTGTGAAATCAAAGCCAGTGATCAGAAGATTAATACCTGAACGTTGGAAGTGGGAGACTAGGCTCCATCCAGATCCACTTATGCTAGTGTTGTTCAATTCTATTATATTGTCTTACACAAGTATTTTGCAGTGGTATAACAATAAACGTGATCATGTAACTTGCTACCATGTGTTTCTTTGTGTTCTCTATTCCTCATATCTTGTATTGTGCATGCAGCCTTATATACCCAGTCAATTTAGAACTCACATTACCCAAGTTAAACCTGTAGAAAAACAGGGCATAACAGGTTTATTATACTTCGCCACCAACAACTATTTTACGCTATCCCAGACGTCAACTCGGGCAGTTTTATGGTGGAGGATTTTTGTGGGTACAGGGTATATATATACAGAGTGGTCGTGAAACATTTCCCCATAGGGAATTCCTGTGTATTTGCAAGAGAGAGCTAAGGAATCTATTTGTATTTATTTCACTCCAACACCAAACACCTCCCAAAGAAATTAATGAAAGAAAGCATGTGATCCACCGGGATTCCAACCTGGGTTACCACATACAGATGCAGATCAAATATATAGGAATACCCTATGAGCAATACACAGGAATTCCCTATGGGGAGATGTTTCGCAACCACCCTGTATATATTATAGGTGTGAGTCCCGAAGGGAAGAAGGAAAACCTAATATTTATTAGTGGCCCCTTCATCATTGACGATGCGCCTTAACATTGTTTATGGCCAATCTTTGAACTCTAGCTTGTCTTTCAAACTTCCCACCCGGGAGAGATCAAAATACAATTGCCACACATCGTGAGCGAAACGCTCTTAAATACCACTCACGGACTCGTCCTATATGATGTGGGTACCACTACTAGAAAACCACTCACGGACTCGTCCTATATGATGTGGGTACCACTACTAGAAAACCACTCACGGACTCGTCCTATATGATGTGGGTACCACTACTAGAAAACCACTCACGGACTCGTCCTATATGATGTGGGTACCACTACTAGAAAACCACTCACGGACTCGTCCTATATGATGTGGGTACCACTACTAGAAAACCACTCACGGACTCGTCCTATATGATGTGGGTACCACTACTAGAAAACCACTCACGGACTCGTCCTATATGATGTGGGTACCACTACTAGAAAACCACTCACGGACTCGTCCTATATGATGTGGGTACCACTACTAGAAAACCACTCACGGACTCGTCCTATATGATGTGGGTACCACTACTAGAAAACCACTCACGGACTCGTCCTATATGATGTGGGTACCACTACTAGAAAACCACTCACGGACTCGTCCTATATGATGTGGGTACCACTACTAGAAAACCACTCACGGACTCGTCCTATATGATGTGGGTACCACTACTAGAAAACCACTCACGGACTCGTCCTATATGATGTGGGTACCACTACTAGAAAACTCACGGACTCGTCCTATATGATGTGGGTACCACTACTAGAAAACCACTCACGGACTCGTCCTATATGATGTGGGTACCACTACTAGAAAACCACTCACGGACTCGTCCTATATGATGTGGGTACCACTACTAGAAAACCACTCACGGACTCGTCCTATATGATGTGGGAACCACTACTAGAAAACCACTCACGGACTCGTCCTATATGATGTGGGTACCACTACTAGAAAACCACTCACGGACTCATCCTATATGATGTGGGTACCACTACTAGAAAAAAACTAGTAACAAAAAATAAAATAAAAAGATTAAACTTGATCCTAGCATTGCGCTTCTCATGCGTCTGCTGTTTGGGTACGCTTCGCTTCTCTCCTCGAAGCGCTTGTTCCTCCTTATTTCTCCCGGGCCCGCTTGCTACGGACGTGTGTCCCTGGCACTCCTGCCCTCCCTTGTTCGTCACCTCCCCTCATTTATGGCGAGTCTTTGCTCATTTGTACATGTTATGTGCTGAGGTCAGGTAGTTTATCGACTTGTGTAGGCTGTGAGTGTTAAATGCGGGCCCTTGAGACTGTTTTTCAGGGTCTAAAGTATGCATGTTAGGCGGAGTCCTCGTTGTGATAAGGCGAGGCTCCCACATGTGTGTTTTATTTTCCTAGCTCATTTTAGTTCACTGTTTAGTCATGAGGCTTCTTATAGGGTGAACTGGAGCCTGTTGTTCGGTCCATTTTGGGTGTTCAACAAGTATGCCACGTGGGCTAGTGCTCGTGGATTGTCTCACTTAGCTGAGGGATCCTGCACGGAGCCATGCTGCTCTTCAACCTACTCTTCCTGTTTCTACGTGATTATGTGGTCATCGCTGGATCGCAGGTTTGTGCTACAATGATTATATCATCGCCATCTGCCCCAATCTAGTTGGCCTCATGTAGGTTATTTTTTTATGTGGCGAGGGTGTATTATTATTGATGTATTGATTATTATTCATGTATAACTAAAATGCCCCAGAACGAGAAGCCCACCACAGAAGCCATGAACGAACACCACACAGAAACACCAAAGGAAAGGTCCACAGAACGAAAGGACCAGCCGACCGAGCCAGCCATTTCAGCCAGGCCCAAGCCCGCAGGGCTAAACAGCTCCAGGACACACCCATTTACCTTTTCTAAAACTGACCATTTTCCACACCTTACGTACACTAACCCCCTCGTGTCCTACACTCCTAACTACAAAGATGATGAACAGGAATATACATTCATATTAAAAACACCCATGCCTGTCCCGACGTTGAGCCAATGCCAACACATCAGACAGCCATAATTATATCTATGTATGTTCTTGCATCCGAGAAGTAGATGTTATATATCTTAGAAGTTAAAGCACCCACGCTGTCCCTAGATCTCTTATATCATTTTCCATGACGAGTATAGATATATGTAACCCGTGCTCAGTCGCCCCTTGCATTGCTCCTCTAGTAACTAAGTATTAATATTAACATTCCCTACATCTTGTCTTGCCAGACTAAGCTTCTGAAGACCCATCGCCCCATAAATCTATGTATGCAACCCTTAGGTTAAGTATTTTTATCCGCCATTGTGTTCACCTTTTTCCATTTACTTTCCACAATTGTCATACGTCTTCCCCTTGCCTCCTTCGTATCCACAGTCCACACTACGCCAATTTACTTCGTGTCTTACACCTCTTACCCCAACCAGAGATTATATAAGATAACCTGGTTATCAGTATCTGTCATAAGTACCCCGAAACAATAACTAAGTACCCCTACGAACTGCCACTGTGGTTGGTATTTTATATTTAATAGAAAACGCAGTTCCCAGGGCCAACTAATAGTATCCATAACCCTCTGACTGATCACATAACTCTATCTTTTCCAGACTCATATACCACCCCATAGTTGCATTCCTCGGTAGCATTTGGCTAACGTATTCTACTGCCTTTTCAAACTTCCATATAAATTGTAGCCTAATGCCACCCCCACACGCAGGGACCTTAGGGGCAAAATTTCCCTGTAGCCCTTGAACTCTCCCCCCCCCTCTCATTAGGACACCCGCGCTTCTCGACTCTTGTCCGACCTAGCCTCTCTCTCATACCTCTTGAAGATCCTTGAATTGTCCGTTACTAACGCTCTCCAACCTTTTATATATATACTCCTATCCAGCCTACCTTCACTTAGTAGGCCAGAACAACATTAGAACTTTACTAGCCCCTTGCATGCCATCTATTCTCTTACAACACATTCACAACCCTGCACCCAATGGTCGTCGGTGCGAGGCTAGCCGCCCCGCCAGTAACTAACTTCTATTGTCATACTTCCAGATAAATGTGGCAGAGTTAGCAACCCAGTCTCCACCATATCCAGCAAACCCTACAATTAACAACCAGCCGAGTAAAACCAGCTAGCTAAGGCACCTTCGGTTTTGGTATTAAAGACACTCACATCTGTCTCATACACAGAGGGTTATTACAAACACTGGTGATATGGCAAGCCCCTAGCCACAGCCGCCGGACGACTATATCAGAGAGGGCGCCCAGCTCCCCCTTTTTGCCCACCCGAGGAGGGAGACCCCCACCCCCGCGGAGGTATACCTGGCCCCTGTTTTGACTTTCGAGTCATTGCCAGGTAGCACAGGAATTCTTCCTATCGATGAACTAACCATAAATGACTAACACCTTTACTAACCTCTATTAACTCACAATAAACCATTTACCTTTCTTGCATGCTCTGATCACTAAATTAGCACCTCAGCTATACCATAGAATGAAGATTGAACAATCTAGAGAGACGCTCCTATCACAGCTGTCCCCATCCTCCTCGCAAAGTAGATCCAGTCTCTCTCCCCTAAATACGTCCAGTATAGCCAAAATAGTACCTCTTACTAAGGCTCAGTTATATGAAAATATAAAGGCTTCCTATCGCCCTGTGCCACAACTGTAAATATCATCTTACCTAGTCCCCATATCTATTGAGAGCTCAATTAAGTCCATAAGACTCGAGATCCCTACTGTCTACAGGGTCCAGAACCGAGCCTATAAATCTAACTCCCGCCCCCAGTCAAATCAGTTGAAAGCTAGACACCAACCAGGGGTCTCTACCCTGCAGTTAATTTCTAGCTCTGCCCTTGTGTTGTTCCGGAGTGAGATCCCAGAACCGGCAGACTCCGTGGCAGATTTGGATAGAAGGACCTGCCCACGTATTGAAGAACTTCACACATATGGCCCCCCTGGACGGCCGCGGAACCAGTCGTTAGCCCCCAACATCATGGACGCAAGATAACCAGGACCAGACCCATCAGATACTACCCAAGATTCCCTTGAGCAGTACTACATATTACTGTGCTGTTTTAGATTCACTAATTAATATTTCTACGAAGTGGCTAAGACCTGGCCCAGTG
Organism: Paralithodes platypus; assembly: GCA_032716605.1. Lineage (NCBI taxonomy): Eukaryota > Metazoa > Arthropoda > Malacostraca > Decapoda > Lithodidae > Paralithodes > Paralithodes platypus. The sequence goes on along the minus strand of CM064582.1, from coordinate 37,464,918 downwards.
TAATTCATACTTAACCATTCCATTTGGGACGTACTAAGCGATCAGTGCTCTTTAATTAACAGGCGACCTTGACTCTCGTAATTACCTTATTCAGATATTAAAACTAGTGATATCTAACGTTCGCCCACTGATTTGCGTTCTATGTATTTCTGAAACAAGGATATAAAACTTAGATCAGTACCCCCCTGAGGTAACTAGAATTCCCGTGCTCTAAAAATACGTGTGTCTAATCTAGTCTGTGAACTACTTGTGCACCAGAGCTACCAGTAATAAATCTAACAGTGAATATGAATCTATAAGTAACATTGATGGTCTTCGGTATATAAACCTGTGAAATCAAAGCCAGTGATCAGAAGATTAATACCTGAACGTTGGAAGTGGGAGACTAGGCTCCATCCAGATCCACTTATGCTAGTGTTGTTCAATTCTATTATATTGTCTTACACAAGTATTCTGCAGTGGTATAACAATAAACGTGATCATGTAACTTGCTACCATGTGTTTCTTTGTGTTCTCTATTCCTCATATCTTGTATTGTGCATGCAGCCTTATATACCCAGTCAATTTAGAACTCACATTACCCAAGTTAAACCTGTAGAAAAACAGGGCATAACAATAACCATGCCATGTATGTACACGTTGTTCATTCCAAATTGGAGGGTTGGCCCTTCCGGCGGGAATTTTTATAGAGTAAGACTTAATAACAACGTGCCTCTAGTTGTTTCGCGTGGTTTTTCCGCCGGGAAACATCTAGAGTTATGTTAAAATTCAAAACATCCGCGTTTGGTACGGGATTGTAATGGATTTTGTCTGTTTTGATTCACGGCGTCTAGTGTGATTCCGGCTGAGCATGTTACTCTATATCGGCATGTTACTCTATATCGGCATGTTACTCTATATCGGCATGTTACTCTATATCGGCATGTTACTCTATATCGGCATGTTACTCTATATCGACATGTTACTCTATATCGGCATGTTACTCTATATCGGCATGTTACTCTATATCGGCATGTTACTCTATATCGGCATGTTACTCTATATCGGCATGTTACTCTATATCGGCATGTTGTTACTCTATATCGGCATGTTACTCTATATCGGCATGTTACTCTATATCGGCATGTTACTCTATATCGGCATGTTACTCTATATCGGCATGTTACTCTATATCGGCATGTTACTCTATATCGGCATGTTACTCTATATCGGCATGTTACTCAATATCGGCATGTTACTCTATATCGGCATGCTACTCTATATCGGCATGTTACTAAAATTGTGTTCCGAGAGTGTCCGGCTATGCCGCCTCCTTTATCACAACTTAATCTCCGCCGCAAATAACTTAACAGATAAAAACGTTCGTTGCTTGGTACAATCGGACGTTTATCCTGGGGGTGCATCGTGGGTAGCCACGTCCGCCGGGATAATAACGGCTGAGCCGAGAAACGAACTCACCCATTCCTATCTTGTAGCTTTCAGTTAAACTGTTGTGCTTTCTTTTTGAGGCGACTGGTTCGCCGGGATTAAGAATTAATATCCGTAGTAGCGCTGGCCGCCGGGTTTAGTTCTTGCATCACAAGACGGGTTGAGGTCAGTGTTGGTCACTTTGGTAAGAAGTTATATAATTTAAGTAGAACATGGGGCTACTACCTACCCACTTACATTTTTGGGGAATGTACTTAACGTAAGGGGAACTAAGATTGTATAGTGCTATTCAATTCTTCTTTCTCTTTTAACGTGGAGATTTTTATTGAAATATTAGCTTTGCCAGCCTAGCGTGTCTTTATGAGCATTGATTCTTGAAATGTTCTCACACCAGGTTCACATGTGGGACACCTAGGAGGATCTGCAATCTCCCTGGCGGGAGGAGGTTAATCATGGATAAGAGTGCTTTCTCTTTTTGTAAGGCTTTAGGGTGTAACAATTTAACAGTTATTGGACACACCCTCTGTTTGAAGTGTGTTCCTTGCTTAGACCGTTCACGTGGCCGTTGGCTTTCCCAGTCGTGCCCTCATTGTTCAGCCTTCCGCAATGCCTATTTGAACCATGCTGATAGTCAGTGTAAGACTATTTTACTTCACATTAGATCTGATTATGTAATGTACTGTAAGACGGTCGCCCATAAATCTTTGCTGCTGGATGACCAGATTTTAGATGACTTGTTAAAAGGGGTGTTACGAGGGCAGCCGGGGTAACCAGATGCTTACATAGCCTAGCCCACAGCACCGTACTACCCTGCAACAGACACGCTCTTAATATCTGACTCAAACACCAAGACACGCAGGTTCTCTAGGAAAAATGGTTATCTTCCTCTTTGCTTATTAAAGCAGTAACAAGGAGACACAAAAATATCTATTGTCCCCGAGTCCATTCCATAGTGCGTGTAGTATGCAAGAGAACTTCTAAGGTTATTCTATACTGCACCAACATTATCCCACCATACCACTACTAGACTCCCAAAACACTCTGTATCATGCCCAATCGCTTAGGAATTAAGAACAATACAAAGCAAAAACCCATGGAAAGTCCAGTACAATAAACCTCTGTGCCAAGCCTATTATCCCTAGCCTATGTCCTAATAATACACCGAGTGGCTCTCTTCAGCACAGCACGGCGGTGGTGTTGTAAGGGATAAACAACTTTAATGACTTATCGCTTACAACATCATCTGGGGTTAGCTCAATACAATCGAGTGCAATGGGGACAACCTCACCTATTAACAGGCTCCACCCCTAGTCCCTGACTGCACCGAATGTATTGCTGCTACAAACTAAACAAGGCCCAAGGGTTGATATCCTGAGAAGTTGGAAGCTGGCTGCCACCCAATAAAGGGTTGGATAAGACCCGAGTCAAAGGATGCTGTGTGGTGGAAAAAGCTTAGCCTACCATATCACACACCCAGCAACCTCAGTTCTCAAAGGCCTGACAAAAACAGAGATAAACAGTCCAGCCACCCAATCCCCCCCAGTGATATCAACCATGAACAATATGCACATATAATAATGGTGAAACAATGAAGCAGAAAAATTAAACAGAAATAAGAAACCAGTGTAGAAGCTTATACACTAAGATTGCCAAAGAAGCATGAATGCAGTGATCAATATTAAACTAAATAGGTTAAAACAAAACAATATGCTCAATATGACTCCAGCCCCTGCTATGCTCCGATCAACTAGGAAACAAAATAGACAAATGCGGTATTTAAGGGAAACGAAAGAAGCAAGCCTAGCCAAGACCAAACAGTGATGTTGACAGAGCGAGAGGTGAAACTGGAGTGAGGCAGCTAGTGTGGCCGCGAGTCGAGCTAGGGGCCCCGCGTGGCAAGGAAGGGCTCCAGGCGTCGCAAGAACACTTAATTATCTCAGGTAGCCTGCACTCTCATTAACTTCACAAAAGTAACAAATAAACATAAGTCATCATTGTGTAAACTTATGATAAACGAAATAATCCCCCAAGGGCTGAACAAAAGAAGTAATTATACTCGTGGCAACAATAACAATGTTCCCGTAGGCGCAACCCTGACGAGGCAAAGGCGGACCACGAGGCAAGGCCCCTAGCCTCTCCACAGGCCACATGAGGTATCATAACACACATACAACTGAACTGGGGTATAAGTTCGGCAGGATGTGACAGGGGCTTTAGTTACTACACCCCCTGGGGGTTCCTCTCGTGACACTTCCTCCCGCCAACCTAAGCGACCGAGGACCGTTGATCCGCCGGATACACCAGCTTCGTCTAGCCGGCGTGACAGGTCCTGCTCTCCTAGACCAAGACCCAAGTCGCCTTCTGATGACCAAGCTACTAAGAGGTCCCGCACTGAATTTGACGCCGCGCTTTCTGCCGGCGATGACAAGTCCAGAAAGAGCAGGTCTAGGAAGTCCTCCTCGACGTCGAAGAAGGCAGCTAAGCCGCCACCCAAGCCGGTCAAGTCTTCGTCACACAGGGAGGCCCCAAGAGACACATCTAGTCATGTCTCCGGCCAATCTCACCGGTTCACTATTCCCCACAACCCGCAGCCGGAACCTAAGGTCATGCCAGTATTGGGAATAGAAAGAATTAGCAGTGTGTGTTCTAGTCAGCAGGAGTCTGATAGCTCTTCTGACCAGCAGCCCTCAGGTCATGACCCCTTCTTGTATGACATTCCGGATCTGAACCTTAGAGACATTTCTGAGTCCTACGTTCTCGACGACTCACAAACAGGAACACAGGACACCGCCGCCCGGGTCGGCGAGTCTCGGTTGGGTACTGTGCCGGCCCTCCCGACCCGGTCACCGGGTCCTAATCTACACCAACAAGGAGTATACGCCGAGGAGCTGGCGTCTGGCCAACGCCCAGCTTCTTGACAATCTGGAACGCAGGAGTCAGAGATGTCCCGGTCTGCGTCTCAGTCTGATCAAGAAAGTGGTATTTTTGTAGCTAAGGACCAATTACAGGAGTTATTTGACTTTATGAGACAGGTTAAAGGAGAGCGACAGGTAGTAGTTCCAGTACCAGTAGCCCCGGTGGTGCGACCTCTCGGGCAAGTACCAGTGCAACCTCAAGTTAGTGTAACTTTACCTCCCCTTACTGTCACTCCTCAGGCGTCCACTTCGGGTGCGGCGTGCCACAGCTTTGTTGCCGTCCAATTTGAAACTGTTTTCAGAATTGCTACCTCCCCCACTTGATAAGTCTATCCCTGGTAAGAAGGGCCCTATGCCACTTTTATATGGACCAGACACATCTTGGTCAGTTGTGAAGCCTTTACACCCCGAGGTCGCACAACCCACGGTTACAGGCGAGTCCCCTGTGCCGGAACATTGGGTTATAGAGGCAAGTGAGGCGAAAAAGTTGAGGGCCAAGAACCAGTCTGGAGAGGTACTTGATATTGTCGTCAGGGCCATTCCTACATTTTATAATTCTGACTATTTTGTCCATATGCAATCCCCTGCCTTGCCTCCCGCCTCCGCCGGAAAACTGTTTTCCGACTGGTCTAAATCAGATGGGTTTAACGATTTAAAGCTGTTACAGGGTTTGACCCCAGAATTAAATGCCGTACCCTTCAGGGACTCTCATGGGTCTTCTTTAGTTCAGCTTCAGGGAGGGGAGTCTGGGCCGTGGGTTGCATGGGGGCAAGAGGCCCAGCTGTTTGCCAGCACCATTATTAACAAGAGCAGTCATCAGCTTCCATCAGAAGACAATCACTGGTGTTCTATGCCGGTAGGCAAGGCGGACGGGATACCACAATACATTTTTGAATTTTTGGGTGCCCCAAAACTATCTTTATACCAGTTACCTGAACCTTTTTGTCCCCCAACACAGGTACAGATCAATAAAGATTTTAGAATGAGGAAGAAAGCCTGGAGACTGGCTTCCCATTCCCTACTCAGCTGCCAACTAGGGGCCTCTCTGGCCAGGACGACTGAGTCGGCAACGGACGCCGGGACCCAGAAGGCTCTTTCACTGACCAGGCACCTTCTTCTCCAGAACTCCATTCAGTCTCTTGGCGACGTCCGGACCGCTCTCTTTGAGGCGGTACGAGTCCGTCAAGACCTGAGGGTGTACTTGGTGAGGAAGCTCCCGGCGGAGATTCGTAGGAGACTGATTTTGTCCAATGTATTTACCAAAACAATAGCCTCTGACGATGCCTGGCGCACAGTCAATTTCTTATTAGACTCACAAACTGCTACCACTTCCAAGTCAGCAGTCAGCTAAATCCAACTTTAAAGCTAAGAGTTCCTTTCGTGGTCAAGCACAGTCATTCCAGTCATCAAAGACTTACACAACCCCTGCGAATAGTGGGACGCCTCGAGGGCGAGGTCAATCCAGGGGTAGAGGGCGTTGGTTCAGGGGTCATTCTAGGGGAAAAGCCAGTAGCGATGGTAGCAAGGCCTCTCATCCCCCCACACCAAAATCAGAGTCACATCCCTCCTCTTCAAAAAACTGATAACTTACCACAAGGCTCTCTCACTCCCAGTGCCATGGCAAGGCGAGGCGGAAACGAGAGTAGTACTGCCGGACAACACCAGTTATGCAACTGGCAACTTCCGAGATTGTCATCGGGCATGGCCCCGGCGGACATGGGCAAGGACAGTGGTCCGCAAAGGCCTCTCCTGGCGGTGGTCCCGGAAACCCCGCTTATGTATCCCCACAGAATTCAATCTTGTTTCATTGGAGGTGGGATCAATCGTCAAAGAGATGGCCCAAAAGCAGATCATTATCCCCAGTCCTGCGTCACAGCCCGTGTTCAGATGAGGCCGGTGATCGACCTCTCATATCTCAACACACACATTCACAATCAGTCATTCAGGATGCTGACTGTGAATCAGATCAGATTAACACTCCCGCCGCAGGGCTGGATGTGCTCCGTCGATCTGACAGATGCCTACTGGCATGTCCCAATCAACAAACGTTTTCAAAAGTTTCTAGCTTTGCGCAACGGGGATCAAACGTTTGTCTTTCAGAGAATGCCCTTTGGATTAAATCTAGCACCCCGAGTTTTCACAAAATTAGTCCGACAGGCTTTGCTATCATTGCTCGAACTGGGGATCACTGTGTTATGGTACCTAGACGATTGGCTAGTGGTAGCACAATCCAGAATAATATGCCTTCAACATGTTCAACAGGTATTAGATCATGTAGCTGCCTTGGGGTTCAAGGTGAACTTAGCAAAGTCCTCCTTAATCCCCATCAGGAAAATCCAGTGGGTGGGCCTTATCTGCGATACCGAGTTACTCACTCTGAGTCAGAGCGAAGACAACCGTCAGAGATTTCGGACGAAACTCTTTCGGTTTCTTCATGCTCAGACAACGAGGAGGATCTGGGAATCTCTGGTAGGCTCACTCAATTGGATACAGCTGGCGGTCCCGTTAGGTCGTCTGAAGGTCAAAAAAATTATTTTGGAAGGAAACAGGTGCTTTCCGCTGTTGCCAGCAGAAAAACTGCGGAAAATTCCAACTTTAATCCACAACCTCCTGGCGGCCTGGGCGAAGCCAGAAGTAATACACTCCTTCTTGACTTGGACAGCTCCGCCTCCAACGGTCTGGATAGATACAGACGCGTCAGGTACCCTGGGATGGGGTTACCAGTCAAACCTAGGTCATCAGGATCAGGGTCTACAGTCAATTTCAAATCATCTTCATATCAATGCCAAGGAGTTGCTAGTCCCCCTATTCTTTTTACAGGAGCACGGCATGAGCCAGGCGGGAAAGTCTCTTGCCTTCAGAATGGACAACTTGATTGCAGTGACATGCATTCAAAAGCAAGGGTCAGCGAGATCTCGAGTGTTACAAGGGTTGTCGGAAAAGATCTTTCGACTAGCTGCAAGGCTAGAGATTTATCTTCATGCAACATATCTGCCCGGCGTGGCGAAAGAAATGGGGATGGGGGAGTATCCCAGCTAAGGACTCTAACCTGCCTCTTATGTGATACAAGATATGACAAGAATGAAAGGTCATGTGATAACCCATTCCTTAGACTAAAATAAGTCTAGTCAGGAAAATTGTTCATGTTTACTTTATAGATGCAATAGAGTTTACAGTATACTCATTAATCTTAAGGATTAGGATTAAAGGAGAGAGTACAAATATTTTGTAATATAGTACCTGGGGCCATAAATATATAGGCCATCATATTATCAGTATTGATAAGATTCATTTATTTATGTATTCTAAGATATAGTATGTATATATGTATATTTTATGTGTTTCACCAACTGTTCTGTCAAACGTAAAGGTACCAACACCGCAGGCTACCTTTAAGGAACATCGCCTGTAAATCCTTTATTATGTTTTATTAAATTGATCTTTCTAGTACGTGTTTCTTTGGCCCTTCGTAATTTATTAGTGGTTTTTGATGTTCATGATGAATGTCTCCCTCCAGTCTTGAGATATCAGGTGCATCGTCAATGATGAAGGGGCCACTGATAAATTATAGGTTTGAGTCCCGAAGGGAAGAAGGAAAACCTAATATTTAGTAGTGGCCCCGGAATCATTGACGATTCTGGCCCTCCCTTCCATCTGCTATGTTTTGAGAGTCTTGATATATCAGTTAAGGAGGAGCAAGCGCTTCGAGGAGAGAAGCGAAGCGTACCCAAACAGCAGACGCAGAGAAGCGCAACGCTAAGATCAAGTTTAATCTTTTTAGTTTATTATTTTTTACTAGTTTTTTCTAGTAGTGATACCCACATCATGTAGGACGAGTCCGTGAGTGGTTTTTAAGAGCGTTTCGCTCACGATGTGTGGCAATCGTATTTTGATCTCTCCCGGGTGGGAAGTTTGAAAGACAAACTAGAGTTCAAAGATTGGCCATAAACAATGTTAAGGCGCATCGTCAATGATTCCGGGGCCACTACTAAATATTAGGTTTTCCTTCTTCCCTTCGGGACTCAAGCCTATAATTTATTAATGGCCCCTTCATCATTGACGATATGCATTATACAATAATGGCTCTCTTTGAACCCCAGAGTCAGCTGTTCAAATCACCCGCCCCGGAGCGTAGAGACCAATTTATCGTAAGCGTACGCTCTTACAGTAAACCCCCGGGCGCGGGTGCCCAACACCGAAATTGGTTGAAATAGGGGAGCAATCCCCCCGCCAAAGGCGGCTTTCTAGGGCCTTTCCTAGCTGATGCCGAGAGGATTGGGTTCTAGTCATGTGGTGATGGGCTGGTCTATCAGAGTGAGAACTGAGCGATATCTGCCATACCCATAGCTTACTCTGACTGTTCCTTTTACTTATATATTTTCTAGGTCTCAAGTGACAGCGTCTCTTCCGTGGATTGACCTCCCAATCTGCCAACCTATAAGTGGGCAGATTGGAAGCCAAAGCGTCACATTTTTCCTTTGCTCCTCAACTTTCTCTTCATAATTGCTGAGGGGCACAGGGCCCTGGGTGAGGCTTTGATTTCCCGGGCGTTTCCGAACCCTCCTCAGCTCCCCGCCATGGAGTGGCTTCGGTCACCCAGGCTTTATTTTGGTAGGCAGGGAGGGTTCTGTGGGGGCGTTCGGTTATGGCCTTGCTCGGGGCCTTGGGGCTGTTCGGCCAGGCAGCCTGGGGAACAACAACAACAACAACAACAACAGTAAACCCCCGCCTTTCGGACTCCGCCGTTTCGGAATTCCAAGACTTTCGGACGAGCATTTCAATTCGGACTCATGGTTCAGCCTTTCGGATTTGTCCGAAAGGCTGAGAAAATACCTCCGTCCTTTTCGGACTACATTTAACTTCGGACTCACTGTTCAGCCTTTCGGATTTGTCCGAAAGGCTGAGAAAAATTAAATCGCATTCGGACCAAAGAGCCGAGTTTCGGACTTGTCTGGTTAGGTGAATGTGTATTCGGACTTGTAAACTTCGGACATTATTTCAGCCATTCGGACAAGTCCGAATGGCTGAAGTGTGAAGTTCGGACTCGGCCCTTTCGGACTCTTGACACTTTCAGACAGGGGTCTCCCCCGATTAGTCCGAAAGGGCGGAGGTTTACTGTAATTACTTACGGAGTCGTCCTTATGATGCGGATGCCACTACGAAAAAACTAAATACAAAATAATAAAAAGAAAAAAGAATAGAACTCTTATCAGTTTTACACTTACCATAGTGCAGATGTTTGCTAGCGTGGCTTTAGACTCTAGATGCTGCTACGTCATCTTCCTTAACCCTTTGGCGCACGATGACTCGTTCAGAGTCATTAGGTATTTTTTTCCTAGGCGCACGATGACTCGTTAAGAGTCATTAAACTTAAAAATATTCGCCAAAAATTAAGTTTTCGTCTGACGCGCGTCATATTTGGCATAGATATTAAGTATTAAGTCTAGTTCAATGGGTACAATTGGCAAGCGGCTCGCTTGGTGTAGTGACTAGCGTCTCGGACTTCCACCCAGAAGGCCCGGGTTCGCACCCACGCTCGGCGCATTAAAGATTTTTCACAAGCACTGAGTCGTTACCATCCCTCATGAGCAAAGGGATGGGGTAGTAGTACAGGACCCCAATGGAAATACGCCTAATCGGCCTTATTGAGCTATCCTTAGCTAGCTTAGCATGCGCTAGCTTTAAGAACTATTATTATTATTATTATTATAACTCCCTCAGTTTAACGGTTTACTCACGGCTGGCTGGGAAGGGAGCAGAGTACAGCTCAGTCTGTGTTTCGATACTTTCAAGTTTATTCGTGTATCTCAGTAACTATTTAGTTTATAGTAATTCTGAAGTTACCAGTGGAATCCTCATTAAATTCCGCTTCCATATATGTATGCAAATCAAAAATGTTGTGGGCAAAATTTTGAGCTAGCGCGAGTTGGAGATAAGGTATTTCATTTTTGTTTTACAATTCTTATTTCAGAGTGCCCCAATGTGGTTGTTTTGTATTTATTCTATGTTTTTATTTGCTTATCTTCAAGTTCAATCAATAACGAAGCCGATGGTACACTCACGCGTACTAAAAGTTGCTCAGGGGTGGGGTCTTCGTTCCCCTCCTCCACCATGGGCAGGTGGAAGGGGGGAGTAGAGTCCAAGTCTACCCCACCTTCCACCCCCAAACTATCCCCATAATTATTCATAGTTAGTGATTAGCAACGTATGTTCTCATGTCTTATAAATTATAGCTAAGCCACCATTGAACACTCTTACAATTGCCAACATTTAAAATGTATTAGGAATTTAATACAATATGTAATTGTATTCTCAAAGCGAGTCTCTATACATTAAACGTGAGTTACACCAACTTCGGCTGTAGGGTCTTCTACTTCTCTCTCTCTCTCTCTCTCTCTCTCTCTCTCAACACGTAGACTACGAGTTCAGGTCATTGAAGTTTATTTGTAAATATTTATTGGGTTTGGCAATGTGGATTATAGCTAAATGTTTGGCTTTAATATGAATACAACACGCAACCATGGCTGGAAGTTAAAATTGAAATGGTTTCACATATAAAGATTGTTCTACCTGTAACAAACTTCCCTCAGAAGTTGTAAAATATTTCCTCAGTAGAACACTTCAAGAAGATAGTAGATAGTATTCTCCACACTGTAATAAGTGTAATGCACTTAGCAATGTTTTTCCTTCCACTTTGAGTATCTCTCCGGAATGGACCGGAAGGTCTTGAGATACTATTTTTGTAACTCCTTGTAACACTCACTCTCACTGTCTCTCACTTTCTACGACCAAGATTTAAGAGGTCTGAATGGGTGAATTTGTGTTTGTGGTGAATGCTGCCTGCATTCGATACACATATAGGAGAGATGATGGAAAATTGTCTATTAAACCTTATTTTTGTGTTGGGGGTTTGTATAGATGAGAGGCTGGGATCACAGACAGACACAGAGGAGGAGAAAGTGAGAAGGCAAACACTGCTACCCAGGGGCTCGATATGCAAGACTTACTATAAGTTAACACCGACTTCGAATGTAATTTGCATCGAGTTCTACATTTAATTGCTTACAAAAGTGAGTGTATAGGCCACGTAGAATGAAACATACACCGTTTATAGTATGTATGGTATTGCATAAACGGGACGATCTGAATGAAATGATAAACAAAACAATCAGTAACAGTCGCAACATTATTCCTGCCAATATTTCCCTTGTGTCCTTTCCTTATTAATTTTGTTAAAATGGTCCGACTGCCGGAAGTTATTTGAGAACCTAGGATTATATCGTAGAGGGCACGTTGATATGCATGGCAATGATGGTGAATATACTGAATAATACTGGATGAGATTGGGTTTAATTACGGTGTCATCATATTCAAATCACATTAAACCTTGGTCGTAGAAAGAGAGAGAGAGAGAGAGAGTACAAAGGAGTACAAAGAAAATCAAGAAACAACAGTCTAGTGACCCTTCTAGGCTACTTGTCCTCCAAAACACTGAGGATCAAGTGTCCAAACAGTGGTTTAGAGTGGGTAAGGGAACATTGGAAAGGGAACTACTGCCCTGGAACTAATGTCCGTGGCAGGATTAGGAAGTTAGTAGGGGGACAGATGGGTTAGTAACTGAGGGGAGGACAAAATAAAGTTATTCATTTACAAACGCAGTCAGTCGCGGGTTTGATGCGAGATATTTGTCTAGGCGAAGTTTAAATGAATCAACGGTGCTGCAGTCTATAACATCTCGGGGAAGCCCATTCAGAGAGAGAGAGAGAGAGAGAGAGAGAGAGAGAGAGAGAGAGAGAGAGAGAGAGAGAGAGAGAGAGAGAGAAGCAGAAGACCCTACAGCCGAAGTTGGTGTAACTCACGTTTAATGTATAGAGACTCGTTTTGAGAATACAATTACATATTGTATTAAATTCCTAATACATTTTAAATGTTGACAATTGTAAGAGTGTTCAATGATGGCTTAGCTATAATTTACAAGACGAGAACATACGTTGCTAATCACTAACTAGCAGCCAGAGGAAGAGAGTGGGGGAGTTGGAGATAGTTTGGGGGTGGAAGATGGGGTAGACTTGGACTCGACTCCCCCCTTCCACCTGCCCATGGTGGAGGAGGGGAACGAAGGCCCCACCCCTGAGCAACTTTTAGTACGCGTGAGTGTACCTCATTAATCCAAATACAAGGATTTTTTGGTGGATAAAAACGTCACAGAAACAAATTATCGCCGGGCACAAAACTGGCTCTGAGTGAGCTGAGATATACTTAGGGAGTGGGAAAAAACTTTGATTGGAAACTATAGGTGCGCCAAAGGGTTAACTGATATTTCAAGAAACTAGAAAACATCAGAACGAATAGGAAGGGGATGGAAGGGAGGGCCGGAATCGTCAATGATTCCGGGGCCACTACTAAATATTAGGTTTTCCTTCGTCCCTTCGGGACTCAAAACTATAATTTATTAGTGGCCCCTCCATCATTGACGATGTGCCTGATATCACAAGTCTGGAGGGGGAAATTCGTGACAAATATCAACACCATTAACTATACCATAGGATGAGAATAAACCCTTTGCTTGGAGCTCTAATTTTTTATTTTTGTGACAAAAATACAATAAAAACTGTAAAGGAGGTACAGGTAGCGTACTTAAAAATATACCCGTGTACAAACTTTCTTAAATCTAGGATAGAGATTGTAGAAAAATAAACTTAATATAAACTTATCGATTATATGTAGGCTACAAACAGTCCAGATACATGTATATACAACATATGTAACTGTATAATAAATAAAATATTTGCCTATGCATATCACACTATATAATACAAAATATTTTTGACTCTCTTGACTATCTTTCGAGTCCTCGAGTAACCTTAGGATAATGAGTATCACAGTGCACACACACAGGCCACAGCACTCATGGTATAAAGACTAGTCTCTTTACCATGACAGCACTATTGTTTTACAAGCTTACTTTATTGTGATGGTAAGGAAAGTTTCTACAGACTGCCGATAACCTAAATTACTTAATATAGGCCTAAATATTACCTGAATCATTATTTATAGCACACCCACAGGCCACAACACAGCTTTGTTTATGTCCTCAGAAAACACAATAATGATTGGTCTAAAATATAATGTCGTCAGAGTTACGCGCTGTGGATTGGCTATGATCTATGACGACAGAGTTACGCGATGCTGGTTGGGTGGCTGTTCTTGACGCGCTGCTGATTGGTTGCCAGTGCGTGACGTCAGAATTACGCGGAACATGATTGGCCAAGAGAAGTTGCGCATACCGGTGACGGTTAGGGTCTTCCATACTAACCACGTCCGGCGGGCCTGAGGGTCTTAGCTATATATACCCCCCTCCCCTTTCTTCTTAAAACTAGAAAATAATAAAAAGCACCGAACACTTCAGACCCGCTGTCTCAATGCAACGCAGGTCATTCGTGGTTTATCTAGATTCTAGAGTAACAAAAAGGTAACGTGTCAAGAAGGTGTGATTGGACGACCACAAATTCGTTTGCTGAATATCATTGACTGAGTAATTCTTTAAAAAGCGAAGTGAAACTGCCCACTTCCTTATGTCATGAGCCCGCTCAACGGTTTCCGGATACTTTCCCTAATCACATCTACTAACATAGCTGCCAAGTGCCGCTTCGTAAGATGTTTACCTGTCTAATTAACCCAAAGAGCTCCCGGTTGGTTAGGCCGGGACACTCCAACATAGGCTATTAATGACTTTACCGGACATAGCTTGTGGTGAGTGTCTCCATGTTTGAGTGCCGGAACCTCAAATTCAGTAAACACATTTTCATTGTGTTAGTTTTTGGCGATAAAAGTGGGCAACGGCGCAATCTGAACACTTGCGTTACGTTGTGCGAACCTAAGACAATTAGGTTCGTTGATCGCCGCCACCAGCTCAGATACCCGGTTTCCTGTAGGCAAGGCCATAAGGAACACAGCCTTCTTTAAAATTGAATCAAAAGTAGGTTTGTGAATATATTTCTGAGAATGAAGCAATGACAAGGCTTTGTCAAGCGACCAGGTAGGCATGAGCTGGCGAGGTGGTGGGCGAAGCTTGAAACATGCACGCATGAAACCCTTCTCCTCCGCTTGCGGCACTGAGAGCCCCGTTAAATAAAAAAATGGAACTCTGATAGCGGTCATGTGATTCTTTAGTGTGACTACTGACATGCCTTTATGTTCAAATAGGTAGTCTAAGTATTTAAAAATAAAAGACACCGAGGCCACGGTTTAGTCAGTTTCCATGATCCAAGTAGCAAAGGCTTTCCAGTGAGATTGGTACTGACGTCTGGTGGAAAGAGTATATTGATTGATCAATTTATTGGTAATGCTCTCCCCATATAGGGCTAACCATTTGGCCTTCTGAATATCCACAAGGCAAAAGTTAGCGAGGTCTTTAGGTTGCCAATCGTCTCTAAGTGGAAATACGAGATCGGGAATGACACCGGGTTCTTGCACCACGTCTTCAACTGGGAGTACCACTCCTGAGCCGGCCACAGGGGCGCGATCATCGATACTAAGCCCCAATAACCCTGTAGTTTGTGAACTACTTGACACATGAGTGAAGCGTCTGGTGGTGGAAATAGATGGAAATGGAATTCCATTTGTTCCAGTCCGTCAGCAATGAGTCTGGTCCTCCCGCCAGGGTTTGCGCCCGGCGAGTGAGGAAGAGAGGGAGTCTGTGGTTCTCCTTTGACGCAAACAAGTCCACTTGTGGACGGCATGACTCTGCAATCATCCATTGAAAGATGGTTTGCTTGAGCGCCCATTCTACTTGTTATGCCCTGTTTTTCTACAGGTTTAACTTGGGTAATGTGAGTTCTAAATTGACTGGGTATATAAGGCTGCATGCACAATACAAGATATGAGGAATAGAGAACACAAAGAAACACATGGTAGCAAGTTACATGATCACGTTTATTGTTATACCACTGCAGAATACTTGTGTAAGACAATATAATAGAATTGAACAACACTAGCATAAGTGGATCTGGATGGAGCCTAATCTCCCACTTCCAACGTTCAGGTATTAATCTTCTGATCACTGGCTTTGATTTCACAGGTTTATATACCGAAGACCATCAATGTTACTTATAGATTCATATTCACTGTTAGATTTATTACTGGTAGCTCTGGTGCACAAGTAGTTCACAGACTAGATTAGACACACGTATTTTTAGAGCACGGGAATTCTAGTAACCTCAGGGGGTACTGATCTAAGTTTTATATCCTTGTCTCAGAAATACATAGAACGCAAATCAGTGGGCGAACGTTAGATATCACTAGAGTTTTAATATCTGAATAAGGTAATTACGAGAGTCAAGGTCGCCTGTTAATTAAAGAGCACTGATCGCTTAGTACGTCCCAAATGGAATGGTTAAGTATGAATTACACTGGGCAAGGTCTTAGCCACTTCGTAGAAATATTAATTAGTGAATCTAAAACAGCACAGTAATATGTAGTACTGCTAAAGGGAATCTTGGGTAGTATCTGATGGGTCTGGTCCTGGTTATCTTGCGTCCATGATGTTGGGGGCTAACGACTGGTTCCGCGGCCGTCCAGGGGGGCCATATGTGTGAAGTTCTTCAATACGTGGGCAGGTCCTTCTATCCAAATCTGCCACGGAGTCTGCCGGTTCTGGGATCTCACTCCGGAACAACACAAGGGCAGAGCTAGAAATTAACTGCAGGGTAGTGACCCCTGGTTGGTGTCTAGCTTTCAACTGATTTGACTGGGGGCGGGAGTTAGATTTATAGGCTCGGTTCTGGACCCTGTAGACAGTAGGGATCTCGAGTCTTATGGACTTAATTGAGCTCTCAATAGATATGGGGACTAGGTAAGATGGTATTTACTGTTGTGGCACAGGGCGATAGGAAGCCTTTATATTTTCATATAACTGAGCCTTAGTAAGAGGTACTATTTTGGCTATACTGGACGTATTTAGGGGAGAGAGACTGGATCTACTTTGCGAGGAGGATGGGGACAGCTGTGATAGGAGCGTCTCTCTAGATTGTTCAATCTTCATTCTATGGTATAGCTGAGGTGCTAATTTAGTGATCAGAGCATGCAAGAAAGGTAAATGGTTTATTGTGAGGTAATAGAGGTTAGTAAAGGTGTTAGTCATTCATGGTTAGTTCATTGATAGGAAGAATTCCTGTGCTACCTGGCAATGACTCGAAAGTCAAAACAGGGGCCAGGTATACCTCCGCGGGGGTGGGGGTCTCCCTCCTCGGGTGGGCAAAAAGGGGGAGCTGGGCGCCCTCTCTCTGATATATTCGTCCGGCGGCTGTGGCTAGGGGCTTGCCATATCACCAGTGTTTGTAATAACCCTCTGTGTATGAGACAGATGTGAGTGTCTTTAATACCAAAACCGAAGGTGCCTTAGCTAGCTGGTTTTACTCGGCTGGTTGTTAATTGTAGGGTTTGCTGGATATGGTGGAGACTGGGTTGCTAACTCTGCCACATTTATCTGGAAGTATGACAATAGAAGTTAGTTACTGGCGGGGCGGCTAGCCTCGCACCGACGACCATTGGGTGCAGGGTTGTGAATGTGTTGTAAGAGAATAGATGGCATGCAAGGGGCTAGTAAAGTTCTAATGTTGTTCTGGCCTACTAAGTGAAGGTAGGCTGGATAGGAGTATATATATAAAAGGTTGGAGAGCGTTAGTAACGGACAATTCAAGGATCTTCAAGAGGTATGAGAGAGAGGCTAGGTCGGACAAGAGTCGAGAAGCGCGGGTGTCCTAATGAGAGGGGGGGGAGAGTTCAAGGGCTACAGGGAAATTTTGCCCCTAAGGTCCCTGGGCGTGGGGGTGGCATTAGGCTACAATTTATATGGAAGTTTGAAAAGGCAGTAGAATACGTTAGCCAAATGCTACCGGGGAATGCAACTATGGGGTGGTATATGAGTCTGGAAAAGATAGAGTTATGTGATCAGTCAGAGGGTTATGGATACTATTAGTTGGCCCTGGGAACTGCGTTTTCTATTAAATATAAAATACCACCCACAGCAGCAGTTCGTAGGGGTACTTAGTTATTGTTTCGGGGTACTTATGACAGATACTGATAACCAGGTTATCTTATACAATCTCTGGTTGGGGTAAGAGGTGTAAGACACGAAATAAATTGGCGTAGTGTGGGCTGTGGATACGAAGGAGGCAAGGGGAAGACGTATGACAATTGTGGAAAGTAAATGGAAAAAGGTGAACACAATGGCGGATAAAAATACTTAACCTAAGGATTGCATACATAGATTTATGGGGCGATGGGTCTTCAGAAGCTTAGTCTGGCAAGACAAGATGTTAGGGAATGTTAATATTAATACTTAGTTACTAGAGGAACAGTGCAAGGGGCGACTGGGCACGGGTTACATATATCTATACTCGTCATGGAAAATGATATACGAGGTCTAGGGACAGCGTGGGTGTTTTAACTTCTAAGATATATAACATCTACTTCTCGGATGCAAGAACATACATAGATATAATTATGGCTGTCTGATGTGTTGGCATTGGCTCAACGTCGGGACAGGCATGGGTGTTTTTAATATGAATGTATATTCCTGTTCATCATCTTCGTAGTTAGAAGTGTAGGACACGAGGGGGTTAGTGTACGTGAGATGTGGAAAATGGTCAGTTTTAGAAAAGGTAAATGGGTGTGTCCTGGAGCTGTTTAGCCCTGCGGGCTTGGGCCTGGCTGAAATGGCTGGCTCGGTCGGCTGGTCCTTTCGTTCTGTGGACCTTTCCTTTGGTGTTTCTGTGTGGTGTTCGTTCATGGCTTCTGTGGTGGGCTTCTCGTTCTGGGGCATTTTACTACTAGTGTGCTCCGTCTCCGTGACAGAGGGTCTACTCACACGTTGGCTACGCCTGGCAGATATGATGCGTGAAGATAAATGTTTAGTTTTTCCGCTAAGACAAAGATCTTTTCCGACAACTCTAGCAACATTCGAGACCTCGTTGACCCTTGCTTCTGAATGCACGTGACTGCATTCAGATTATCCATTCGAAAGGCTATTGATTTTCCCACTAGAATTAAACCGTGAGCCTGAAGGAAAAATGGGGAGCTAGTAACTCTTTTGCATTTATGTGAAGCTCCTTGAACCGGGACCAAAGACCCTGATCTTGGTATCCGAGGTTTGACTGATACCCCCAACCCAGTGTACCTGAAGCATCGGTGTCTACCCAAACCGTAGGTGGAGGAGATGTCCATGTCATAATTGAGTGCAATGTTTCTGGCCTCGCCCAGACCGCCAGTAAGTTGTGGATTAATTTCGAGATTTGCCATGAATTGTCCGCTGGCATAAGCAGAAAATGCCTGTTTCCCTTCAAGATTAACCTCTTTACTTTCAACCGGCCCAACTGTACAGTTAGTTGAATCCAGTTGAGAGAGCCTACCAGGGACTCCCACACCTTCCTCGTGGTAGTCAGACTGTGGAGAAACCGAAACAGTTTCCTGCGAAACCTGCCGCGATTGTCCACGCTCTGACTGAGAGTTAGATGCGTTGTGTCCCACAATAGCCCTTCCCACTGAATTACCCTTGTCAGGACAAGATTCAACTTTGCCAAGTTGATCTTGAACCCGAGTGATTTTACATGATGTAGAATGATATTGATATGTTGGAGGCATTTTATCTCGGATTCCGCTACCACTAGCCAGTCGTCTAAGTACCACATTATCGTGATCCCTTGCCGTAATAGTGGTAACAGGGCCTGTTGGACTAATTTGGTAAATACCCGAGGTGCCAGGTTCAGACCAAAAGGCATTCTTTGAAAAACATAAGTTTGAGGACTGATCCTCAGTGTGAGGAATTTTTGGAACCTTTTGTTTAACAGGACATGCCAGTAGGCTTCTGTCAGGTCTAACAAGCACATCCAGCCTAGAGCCGGAAGAGTTAGCCTGATCTGATTCACAGTAAGCATCTTGAACGATGTGTTGTGAATATGGCAATTCAGTTGAGACAAGTCTATGACCGGCCTCATCTGAGCGCTGTCCCTCTTTGGCACGAGAAAAAGTCTGGATGTGTAAACAGGGCGAGTTGGATTGACCAGGACAATGATATGCTTGGATACCATTTCTTGGACTAGTGACTCCACCTCTAATGAAACATGGTTGAACTCTAAAGGTCGATGTAAGCGAAGTCGTCGGAGCCACCGCCAAGTGATGCCCTTGCGTACCATTGTCCGGTCCCAAGTTTGCCGGGGCCAAGCCCGGTAACACGTCCGGAATTCTCCAGTCACACAACTGGACTTGTCCGGCAGAGCAACACTCGTATCCAACTCGCCCTTCGGGGGCCCTGGGAGTGAGAGAGCTTTGTGATGAACTAGTTTTTTGAATGGAATGTGGTGGGCTGTGAAGACTGGCTGGAGGTAGGGGGCCGTGATTCCTGACCTGACTTACCCTTTGATTGCCCTTTGTACCATTTCCCTTGTCCCTTTCCCTGGGTCTTACCTCTGTTGGAGCCACTGCTTCCAGGCTTGGAAGGAGTTTTGAAGGAAGGACAAAACTTGGCACCACTAGTGTGACTGAGGACTAAATTTTGGCTTATGAAATTTAGTTACAGACTCCTTCCTAGGCGTGGGGGCAGTCGTTCTCATAGAGTCCAAGAGGCAAAAGACTGTTCTCCAAGTATCTGGTGAAACTAGAGTTGTGGTGAGAACAGGTGATAAGACTAACCTACGCCCTATGTCCTCCGACCGCTTCCAAGAAAGCGACCCGGATATCGCCAAGGGTCTGGACTGAGTTTTGCAAAAGAAGGCACCTAGTAAGAGATAGGGCCTTGTTTGCTTGAGTGTCAACTACTGCTTCAGTCGTCTGCACAAGGGACTGACCAGAAATTGAGACAGGAGCCTCCAAGCCTTTTGCCTTAGTTTATAATCCTTGTCAAGCTGCGCGGGAGTAGGACTAGAAAATGGGTCATTAATTTCACACAAAGATAATTTAGGGGCGCTTAAGAAATCTAACACAGCTTTAGATACTCCCCCGGCAATGAAAACCAACTGTGCTGTTCTTGAGGAATTTGATAGAGTTGATTTACTGGTTATTGTATTTGCAAAATTCTGTGCTTCCGCCTCCCAGTCTAGCCAAGGACCCGTGCCTACCGTTCCAATCTGCAAGACTGGATTCCCGGACTGATCTCTAATCGGCTGGGTGTCTAACTCTGGTGTTAGACTAAAAAGGGATTTAATATCATTAAACCCATCCAGCTTAGACCAGTCCGCATACAGTCTTACCGATGAAGCCGGTGGCAATGCGGGTGAAGGTGCATATACAAAATAATCTGGAGTGTATAAATTAGGTATAGCCTTAACCGTAACATCCAAAACTTCACCCAAAATGTTCTTAGCCCTAAGTTTCTTACTTTCGCTAACCTGTATACACCAATGTTCAGGGACCGAAGATTCCCAAGACACCGTCGGTTGTGCGACTTGAGGGTTCAG
This sequence comes from Paralithodes platypus, assembly GCA_032716605.1. Classification (NCBI taxonomy): domain Eukaryota; kingdom Metazoa; phylum Arthropoda; class Malacostraca; order Decapoda; family Lithodidae; genus Paralithodes; species Paralithodes platypus. Next base: position 37,444,121 of record CM064582.1, on the reverse strand, counting down.
AGCAGTTATGTCCGTCCAGGACCTGTCCGGTCCATATAAAAGGGGCATCGGACCTTTCTTTACCGGAGTTCTCTCCAAGGGAGGTGGAATAAAATCTGTTACTACTCTAATATTAGCTGTCGTCAAAGTTGAAGTTACATTAGACAAACTAGATGTGACAAGGGAGGGAGTAATGGTTTGTTTTGCTGTAGCCTGCATGGAACCCAGAGGTTGAGCAACCGGCGGTGGTGTGGGAGAACCTGGCACAGATCTATCCCCACCATATTTACTCAAAAAAATTCAATTTTTTTTTAAAGATTCCCCTTAGTGACAAACTCCTTGGTGTTATCTGTGGACATAGTTGATTCGACATCCGAGTGTCCTGTTGACGCCACTTGCTGTCCGACTCAAGTTGCTCGGAAATGTCATCCCTAATGGATTGACACTCCATCGACTCTACTGACTGAGCTTCCAGTGACCGGGCTGAGAGGGATCGAACCTCCTCAGATCGGACGGCGGGTTTTAAGACCTCTTGCTCAAAGTCTTCCCATTCTATAGGGATGGACGACTGAATGGGAACCTCACTAGGTTCTTAAAGATAGCCTCTATACTGTTCCGCAAGCACTTGAGTTGGTACACGGCACTGAGGCGCGTTACTTCGGGGAATCACATACAGCCGTTGCCTCACTGACGGGGAAACATGACCTAGAGGGTGGCTAAATAGTTCACTGGGCAAGATGTCCCTGGGCGGTGTCTCCGCAACCCTGGTGACCTTCCTCGACTGGCCGGATTTGACCTTCGGCTCAGCCAGGGACAGTCTAGTAGGTGAGGGCGCAGGCGAAGGCGATGGCCTAGGCCTGACACTCGAGATCGCCGTGAGGGATTGTGACTTCTTCGATACACTAGAAACAGACACTGACTCTTCCGGTGTTACCTTTCTTTTCTTCGCCGCCTGCTGGACCGGCGGAGGGGAGATTGCCTTACGCAGGGGAGACCTCGATCGCGACCAACGCCTCGACTGCTGCTGTTTTAGACGAATCCGGCGCAGGCCGCTTCGGCGACTGGCGGGGGGGACTAGCTTTCTTAGGTGTGATGTCATCATCGGTGGAATCCTCAGAACTGATGGTAGGGTTTGAAACTACCTTAGATACTCTCTTTTTTACAGTTCCAAAATGAGTGCTCATTTTCTGAGGGTTAACACTAGGTGATTTTATAATGAGAAGCTCCCAAAGAGATTGATCATCACACTGGAGCGCCTTATGGGCAATGTCGTTAGTATAATCTTTAAAACAAGACTTAATAGCCGTAAGAGCAACTCGACACCCAGACTCCTTATGGTTTATGAACCCATTATGGAGTTTGATGCACACACTATTGTACACTTTTTTGTCAACCACTGGCCGCGAGACCGATCTAAGCGGACACAGAGTTTGTGCCCTGTGACAGGAAGGTTATTACATAAAGGAGAAGCACAGAAAATTATTAGTTCCATAATGAAGTCCCCCCCCCCCCCGCCGGGATCGGGTGACGGTCCGGAGCTCCTCGCCGAGGAGACGTGTACCTGAAAAAGAAATTTCCAAGAATCAATGCTCATAAGGACAACCTGAGACATTTAGCAAAACCGTTACCTTATAGTACAAAATAAAAATAGACATAGCGATCACAACTACTCTAAGTTTCCTGTGTATCCTTATGAAAAAAACCTGATGCATTTTTTTCATGAAGGAATTAATAGACTGCTTACCTGTGATAGTGATTATCAATGACCTATACTAGTGCTGTCAAGAAAGGGCTTTCTAGTAAGCGACCATCTCGCTGAGAACGGAAAGTGGTTAGCAATGACTCTTCCGCCGTGATGACAGATTAGTAGTCTTCCCGCCATGCTAGGAATTATTTTAAAATAGTAGCGTATAGGTGAGTCGTTCCGGCTGAGCTGAAATCCCTGTGGAAGCCTTCCTCTTCCGCCGGGAGTTCGTTCTAGTTCAAGACAACGAACTGCTTATTTGGATCTTGTGCAGCACTATAACGCCACTATAACGCCACTAGTGGGGCGTCCGGCGAGGTAGAAACGGGGTTGTGAGACAATCCCTCCGCCGGAAAAAAAATCCTAACCCTTGTTTTACTAACAAGTCTGCAACCAGTTAGCAAAACAGGACGTATCCCAACACCCTCAACTACTGACACTATCTTATCGTCCAGAAGAAGAGGGTCACAATTTATGGCACAACAGTAATGTAATAATAACTTAAAATTACATCCTAGCCATAAACAACACCTACACAGAGGCTGGCCACGAGGCTTAGGGCAAGAAGTACGATGAATCGACGAATACTCCAGGAAGAACCAGCACCTTCCTCCATCTCAACGACAGGAACGTAGGGGACGATGCAGAAACCAGAAGGTTCTCTACTAAGTAAAGCAACCCTTAAACTAAAGGTTCTGCCGACGAAAACACAAAACACGCTTAACCCACCAGAAAGGTGGCCGAAAAGCGCTGCCCTTGTGGTAAAATAACGCCTCTAAACCTACTCGCTAGGCTAAAATGAGAGGAAAAAGAAAACACAACAACAATGGCGGCCTCGTTCATGCGGACCCCGAGGTAACGCCATCACCTAAGCACCCTTAAAACACAACTCCTGGGGGTCACGCCGATCAGCACGCCCGACCTATCTAATCTAAACCTACTCTAAAACATCTCAGATTAGTGCAAATGAGCAGAAGACTCACTATCCGGACGGAAGAGTGACGAAAGAAGAGAAGTCGGGACACACGTCCGCTCGGCGCTGACCCCCAGAGCGAGAAGGAAGATGACGTAGCAGCGTCTAGAGTCGAAACCCACGCTAGCAAACATCTGCACTACGGGAAGCGTAGAACTGATAAGAGTTCTTATCTTTTTTCTTTTTATTATTTTGTATTTATTTTTTTCGTAGTGGCATCCGCATCATAAGGACGAGTCCGTAAGTAATTACGAGCGCACGCTTACAATGAATTGGTCTCTATGCTCCGGGGCGGGTGATTTGAACAGCTGACTCTGGGGTTCAAAGAGAGCCATTACTGTATAAGGCACATCGTCTATGATTCCGGGGCCACTACCAGTAATAAATATACTGTATATGTATTTTTTTGTTTTGTTTTGCCAGATGCCGTAATTCTGGCCATGTATATTAGGGTATTATAATGTAAAACTTGCAAAATAAACAAACCAAAACTGGGACGACACAAGATAAACGCAAAGGAACTAATCAAAATCGCTATGTGGAAATAACGCTTAATGAAATCAAATTTGAAATAAAAGAACACAATCCACCACATAGGGTGTACATTACTACATGACCAAGTTAATCTGTTTCCCAAGCAAACTAATCACACACATAACAACGCACTATAGTCACGTTCAAGGAATTAGTCAGTTTGGGAAGTATTTACCAGAACGTCCCCGACTTCCCAATTGGACTAATTCCTTGAACGTGATGATAGTGCATTGTTATGTGTGCGATTAGTTTGCTTGGGAAACAGATTAACTTGTTCATGTAGTAATGTACACCCTATGTGGTGGATTGTGTTCTTTTATTTCATAAATTATTGTTTTGCTTAAGTGTTGTTTCCACATAGCGATTTTGATTAGTTATTTTGTCGTTTTACTGTGTTCGTATACGTTTTGGTTTGTTTATTTTGCAAGTTTGTGGCGGGACTTTGTTGTACTACAGAACACTCCAACTACTGAAAGGCAACCCCGTCTGAGCCGTTACAATGCATGTAATGGAAAAATGACGTTAAACCAATGTATGTATGTATGTATGTATGTGTATTTCAGCACATAGGGTGTACATCACTACATGAGCAAGTTAATCTGGTTCCCAAGCAAACTAATCACACACAACAACGCACTGTCGTCACGTTCAAGGAATTAGTCAGTTTGGGAAGTATTACAGGGATCAATAAAATACCATAATATTTCAATTAAAAACATGATATATTTTTTGTCTTCATTAACAATATTTATGTACTGGCACCGAAGTTTATAAGCCGGTCACACGCGAGCAATTTAAGGGGCCGCTTTTCTGGACCACTTTCTCCCTCATGTTTAGCCCCATTAGTTTTCAGATGTTAAGATGTTTGCCCCATTAGTTTGTCGATTTTAAGACCTTTCGCCTCATTTCGTCGTCAATATTTAGACCTTTCGTGCTATTTAGGTGTACATTTTTTCCCTGGCGAACGATAGTGAGCCTGTAATGTTGGAACGGGAATTTTTTTCTACCGAAAAATGTACAAATTAATCTAGAAGGGGGATCTAATGGATGTTATTTTGTAATTTGATGAAGGTCTAGGGAGGAAACTAGAAAAATAATGAGTACATGCAAAAATCGCCCAAAAAGTGAACCATCCTGACACTCAAGCAATTTAGTGGGAGCTGCATCGGAGTCACAGTATCCAAGTCAAAAATGAGCTTAAATAACATACAGTTTTGAAATTTCAAGACGTTCGGCCCATTAGTTTGGCGATTTTCAGACCTTTCATCCCATTTCTTTGTCCATATTAAGACCTTCCGTGCCGTTTAGGTGTCGATTATTTCCTGGCGAGCGATTGCGAGCCTGTAATTCTAGAAGGAATCGACCTTTGGCCGGGACATTTATCTACCGAAAAATTTACAAATTTACGTTGAAGGGGGTGCTATGTTGAAATATATAATAAACACACACACCAAAAGTTTCCTCGCTAGACCTCCATCAAGCTTAAAAGAAAAACCCCCTCAAGACCCCCCTTCGATTTAAATTTGTACATTTTTCAGCAAAAAAATTCGGCCGGTTCCTCTTAAAATTACAGGTTCGCTATTTCTCGCCAGGAAAAAAATTGACACCTAAAGTGCACGAAAGGTGTTGATATTGAGAAAGAAATGGGGTGAAAGGTCTTAAAATTGCCAAACTAATGGGCTAAACGTCTTAAAAAAAATCTCATGACTAATGGGGCTAAGCATGAGGGAGAAGGGGGTCCAGGAAAACAGGCACTACCCCCTTGAACAAACTTGCTCGCGGGTCGCTGGCTTAACAATCCTACTTCACTTATAAAAAAAAAGAATCCGTAAAATAAATCCCTTTCTTTATTTATCAATTTACTCTGGCTATCATTAGAGCAATTTAATTCAGCTTAGGAAGGACCGGGGGGGGGGGGAGTCGGAGAGCCCGCCCTTAACTCCTTCGGCCCGGCACCAACACGAGACAATTTTATGCAGGTTAAGAAGGACCTGTGTTATTTACCTTTGATTCTGGTTAACATTAGATGATTTTATGCAGCTTAACCCCTTCAGACTCATATGACGCAGAGGTTGCCAGATTAGCAATAAGAAATAGAGTTCTCTCACTCTTATAATTACCTCTCCAAAATTAGTTTTCTGCCCACAGCTAACTCAAAGACAACTGCAGAGGTTGAAGTAACTAAACTAAAGGTTTCTAAATACCCCTGATGGTAACAAAGGCTTTAAAGTATCCCCAATAGGCTCAACACAGCTAACTCAAAGACAACTGCAGAGGTTGAAGTAACTAAACTAAAGGTTTCTAAATACCCCTGATGGTAACAAAGGCTTTAAAGTATCCCCAATAGGCTCAACACAGCTAACTCAAAGACAACTGCAGAGGTTGAAGTAACTAAACTAAAGGTTTCTAAATACCCCTGATGGTAACAAAGGCTTTAAAGTATCCCCAATAGGCTCAACACAGCTAACTCAAAGACAACTGCAGAGGTTGAAGTAACTAAACTAAAGGTTTCTAAATACCCCTGATGGTAACAAAGGTTTTAAAGTATCCCCAATAGGCTCAACACAGCTAACTCAAAGACAACTGCAGAGGTTGAAGTAACTAAACTAAAGGTTTCTAAATACCCCTGATGGTAACAAAGGTTTTAAAGTATCCCTAATAGGCTCAAAATTGCGTCATATGTCGGAGAGGGTTAAGAAGGACCTGCGTTACTTACCTTTGATTCTGGTTAACATTAGATGATTTTTTTCCAGCTTAGGAAGGACCTGTGTAACGCAGGTCCTTTTTAAGCGCATCAAATTCTCTTAACTTTAGTATATACATAAACCGTCTGAATATCATACGTCCTTCCTAAACTCCATAAAATCATCTGACGTTGGCTAAATATCATCTCAATAAACCCTCTCAATATCACAGGTCCTTTTTAAACTGCATCAAATCGTCAAATAACAGAGTCTGGATACTTTTGAGATTTTAAGACTTTTGCCCCCATTAGTTTGATGATTCTAAGACTTTTCGCTCCATTTCTATGTCAATATCAAGATTTAGGTGTCTGCATTTTTCTGCCAAAAAATGTACAAAATTATCTCGATCTTCTAATGATAGTCAGAGTTAAATTATTACCCCCACACATATATATATATATATATATATATATATATATATATATATATATATATATATATGTATATATATATATATATATATATATATATATATATACTGTATATATATACATATGTTTTTACACTCACCAAGATTCAAACCATGGACAGTAAAGACGAGAGTGGTGGAGTGAATTAGAGCACGAACTCTCATCCCGAATGTCCATGGTTCGAATCTTGGTGAGGGTAAAAACTTATATTCAATAAACTCACGTTTATATATATATATATATATATATATATATATATACCGATATATATATATATATATATATATATATATATATATATATATATATATATTGAGAATATATCACAAATACACGTGAGCCACTAAATGTTTCTAATCTCTCAGTGGGGATGGAACCGTGGACCATCAGGACGATAGCCGCCGCTTTAATCACTTAGTATAGACTGCCGTGGTGTAGTTGATTAAAGCGGCGGCTATCGTCCTGATGGTCCACGGTTCCATCCCCACTGAGAGATTAGAAACATATATATATACTATATATATACATATACTATATATATATATATATATATATATATATATATATATATATATATATAATATATATATACTATATATATATATATATATATATATATATATATATATATATATATATATATATATATATATATATATATATATATATATATATATATATATATATATATATATATATATATATACACTTCTAAAATAAACACCAAAGACAAATATAACAATAAAAATATGATAAAAATATAATATATGAGACGTAAAATATCTATATATAAACTTTAATAGATATACTAATTTAACAACACATCTATTATCAATTTAACCCTTTTTGCGGGGTTGGGGAGGGGGTTCTTAATTTGAGGGGTTCTGGGGGGCATTTTCTTAATTTGAAGAGGGTCTGGGGACGTTTTCTAAATTTGAGGGGGGTCTGGGAGCATTTTCTTAGTTTGAAGGGGGTCTGGGGGGCGTTTTCTTAATTTGAGGGGATCTGGGAGCATTTTCTTTGTTTGAGGGGGGTCTGGGGGGCGTTTTCTTATTTTGGAGGGGATCTGGGGGGTGTTTTCCTATTTTGAAGAGGATCTGGGGTTTTTTTCTTAGCTTGAAGGGGGTCTGGGGGGTACTTTCTTAATTTGAGGGGGGTCTGGGGGGCATTTTTTCTAAGCTTGAAGGGGGTCTGGGGCAGTTTTCTTAGCTTGAAGGGGATCTGGGGCCATTTTCTAATTTTGAGGGGGTGTGGGGGGCATTTTCTTAATTTGGGGGGGGGGTCTGGGGGATGTTTTCTTAATTTGAAGGGGGTCTGGGGGGCATTTTCTTAATTTGAGGGGGTCTGTGGGGCATTTTCTTAATTTGAGGGGGTCTGTGGGGGATTTTATTAGCTTGAAGGGGGTCTAGGGAGCATTATATTTTCTTAGTTAAATTATTGATGTATTTCTTATTGACTTTTAGTGGCGAAGTTTTGTCTTAAAATTAGATTATTGGTTTTTGATATGGCACTGAGGTGATAGATTGATTGATAGATTGATAGATATATACACCGTTATACAGTATATATATATATATATATATATACTGAATATATAGAGAGAGAGAGATACTGATAGTTAGACAGGTAGATAGATAGATAGATAGAGAAATAGATAGATAGATATAGAGAAATAGAGACAGTAGATATATAGAGATAGACAGATATATAGATAGATAGAGAAATAGATACCGATAGATAGAGAAATAGATACAGTAGATATATAGAGATAGACAGATATATAGATAGATAGAGAAATAGATACAGATAGATAGAGAGAAATAGAGACAGTAGATATATAGATAGATAGAGAAATAGATACAGATAGATAGAGACATAGATACAGTAGATATATAGAGATAGACAGATATATACTGTAGATAGAGAGAGGTAGCTAGACATACAGTATATAAATAAGATAGATAGATAAATAGAGAGATCAACTTTATAAATGGAACCCAAATAGAACCCCTTAACCCTTGGAAGCTCTGACGCATTTTAGCACTTTATTTTGGCTATCATTAGACAATTTTATGCAGCTTAGGAAGGATCTGTGGGTATCAAAAGGGTAAATACTATCTCAATCAACCCTTCAACTTTTATATAATGTTACTAATCTGAATAAAATCGTCTAATAGTAGCCAGAAAACAGAACAGAAACGCGTATTGGAGCTTGACAGGGTTAATCATCAATGTTGTTTCAGATCAAATATTTCAATCAACAACGGTTCCACTTGTTGGGGGTTCACTTGGAGAAACACGCGGATGTGGTTCTCCGACAGCTGGTGCAGATGAGCCAACCTGCAAAGTGCGGTTCATTAGGATTAGGGAGGCTTTTATAGATCTGTTTTATACTTAGAAGCTCAGAAATACACAAGAGTACAGGTCATTATACGATTGGGTTACGTTCCTGAAAACCTGATCTTAAATAGGAAAATCATATAGCAAACCCTAAATTTAATGAGGTAAATAAGGATTCATTCTGGGACCAGCCCAAACCCTAACACCTAAAAATCTATAATAATATCATAAGTTGGGGCATCGAATAGTGAGGAAAACCTGTAGCCTAACTTTATTTATTTATTTAACTTTTTTTTTTAGGGGGGGGGGGGCTAGGAATCCTCCTCCCCTTGTATAATTTTCCTACTCGACAAGACAGAGAAAGGGGTTGAAGCGTACGTGAAAGTGGTCCCAAACCCTAAGAATTGGAACTTTAAATATAGTTTCTGTGAAATAACCTCGAAACGGCACCGTACTATTTTTGTCGACTTTACAATTATTTTACTTAACTATTTACAATTTTTACAATCACATTTGAACTGCGTCTGATGCGGAAATTCGCCCCAAATGTTTTTTGGGCGCGGCCCGGCCGAGATACGATCTCGGGCACGCCACGTGGGAGGCGAGCGCTCTAGCCACTACACCAAGAGAAGTACTCCACTTGGCATGATAGCTCAAGCAGATTAGCGCATCTAATTCAGTTACAGACACTTTTGCCACAATCCAGGCATTACATCTGGGAGTAACAATATCGAGTACCGGTAACCTAAAACCGAGTCAACAATGTTCAGAAGTTGTTAAGAAGGCAAACAAAATAATTGGCTTTATAGGCAGGTCATTTGAGCATAAATCCAAAGAAGTTATCCTAACTCTTTACAATTCCTTAGTCCGCCCTCTTCTGGAATACTGCGTTCAATCCTGGTGCCCTTATTACCAAAAATATATAGACAAGCTAGAACGAGTTCAACGTAGAGTTACCAAAATGATACCTAGCCTAAAGAACAAACCATACGAGGAGCGTCTTAGAGAATTAAATCTATTTCCTTTAACCCAGCGCAGATTAAGAGGCGACTTAATTCAAGTGTTCAAAATCATCAAAGGCATCGACAATATGAACTGTAGTAAGTAAATCCAAAAAAGTAAAGTAAGTAAAAGTAAAGCAAAAGTAGTAAGTAAAAAAAAAAAAAAAAAAAAAAAAAAAAAAAGTACTTCACTATCGACCAATCTAATTACACGCGGGGAAACGGTTGCAAAATTATAAGTAAAACTTTTAATTCACACGAATCTAAGAATTTCTTCTTCAATCGAGTTGTCAACTTGTGGAATGGGCTTCCCCCGAGACGTTATAGACTGCAGTACCGTTGATTCATTTAAACTTCTCCTAGACAAATATCTTGCATCAAACCCGCGACTGACTGCGTTTGTAAATGAATAACTTTATTTCATTCCTCCCTCAGAATCATCAAAGATTATTGCGTATATAATTATATTACTAAGACGTTACTTAACGCCCTCAGGTCACTTGCTCACACAAAATTTGGACACAACAAAGAAACTACCACCACAGTATATAAACAATACATAAGATCAGTGATGGAATACGCAAGCCCAGCCTGGGCTTCTAACCTAGCTGAAACACATCATAAGACCTTACAGACTATTCAAAACAAAGCCCTGAAGATCATTACAGGCTGCACAGCTACTGCACCCACAGATCACCTACATCAAGAAACCAAAATCCTCAAAGTCAAAGACCATCTGGACATGAGAGGCACTCAATTCCTGGCAGCAGCCTCCACGAACCAAGACCACCCACTAAACTACATGGCAACACACCCACAGACACCAAGAAATATCAAAACAACACCCAGCACACGGTATCACACACAATTATTGTCCTCTCTCCCTCCCTGCCCACCCCGAACCAACTTCCAGAAGCACATCCATACTCATATCTCTCACCGATCCATCCACTCACTCACAGACAACACACAGCTGCATGCACGACCTCCCGAAATCCATCCTTCCGAATCCTCCCTTCCTCGCGAGGACAGAGTCCACCTGGCCAGGCTGAGATGCGGACACCATCCAGCTCTCCTGAGCTATCAGAAGAGACTGGATGACTCCGTTGTCGACGCCTGCCCGGGATGTAACACAGCACCCCATACCATTAAACACATCATAGAAGACTGCATTTCACACAACCACTTACGCCAACAACACAATCTACACTCAATGAGAGCTCTGTGGGAAAGCCCGATCGTGGCCATGGCCTTTCTCAGGGACTCGGGGCTGTTCGGCCAGGCAGCTTAGGGAACAACAACAACAACAACAACAACAACAACAACAACAACAACAACTAAGACGTTACTCTCTTTTTCCCAGATATATTATGAAAGATCACTTATAACTGTGTTATGTTACTAACCCATCTGTCCCCTACTAACTTCCTAATCCTGCCACAGACATTAGCTCCAGGGCAGTAGTTCCCATTCCAATTTTCCCTTACCCACTCTAAACCATTGTTTGGAGACTTGATCCTCAGTGTTTTGGAGGACAAGCAGCCTAGAGGGGTCCCTAGACCTGTTGTTGCTTGATATCCTTTGTACTCTCTTTGGGCTCTGTCTCGTGTCGGCCACACCCAGCTATGGGCTATGTGCCTGAGTATATAATGTACACTCGGTCCAAGAAGTATCTGCACCCCTACGCTGATCTTCTGGTGTGTTCAGCTCGGTAGGGTAGGCACATCTGCCTGCAACTATATCCATGTGTCAGAGACGATCGTCTCTGACACATGGATAGAGGTGCCAACCCTACCGAGCTGTACACACCAGATGATCAGCATAGGGGTGCAGATACTTCTTGGAGTGAGTGTACATGTATATACTGTACGTACTTATAATATATAATATTCTACTGTAGTTACTGTGAAAATTGATAATTGTAATGTAAACTTTTATTTCTATGTAGTTTATCTGCAAATTATAATTGATTGATTGACTACTACTACAACAACAACTGCTACTATAGTCTATTCACTGTAGGTAGGCGAGAAATCATGATCTCTAACTTCTGTAACTGAAAAACGACTAGAGTAATCCAGCTAATATTTCTACCATTTGTGAAGAGTCAGTCAAGAAATAGATGTGGCAATTTACAGCCAATTTGCTCTAGCCATTTTTGAGTTACAGAGGATAGAGATCATGTGTTCTCTCCTACTTACAGCGAATAGACTATAGTACTACTACTGATACTATAATTCCTTACCTTTGTAGTAAACAGTGATAGACAGATTTTCCTTGACAAGATCCATAGACACACTCCAAATACCTCTTTAGTAGATATAGGTACGAACACTGTGGGAGAGAGAGAGACGGAGACATATTAGGGAGAGATTGTTTCACCTGGACTATACCAATGCCACGCCATGCATACACAAAAGCAGGGTTTCTTGCGTCCTGAAAGCTTTGTTAAAGAAAATCTTATATTTGGCGTACACTGTCGCTAGAATTAGATGTGGCTGGGGGAAGTTCAGAGAACTGCTTCCAATTTTGACCATGAAAAGAATGCCTCTCCCCCTGAAGGGAAAGGTGTATGCCTCATGTGTTAGAAGTGCAATGACGTATGCCTCAGAAACATGGGCCGTTAAAGTAGAGGATGTCAACAGAATGGAACGTAATGAGATGAGAATGGTGAGATGGATGTGTGGGGCCAGGCTACAGGATAGAATAACAAATGATGAGCTGAGGAGACGTTTAGGTATAAAGAGTATTAGCGAGGTGATGCGTACAAGTAGTCTGGGATGGTATGGACATGTGGAGAGAATGGATGAACAAAATTGGGTGAAAAAATGCAAGTCTGTGATTGTGGAGGGAGCTGGACCGAGGAAGACCTGGGATCGGACTATACGTGCCGATCTCAAATCCAAAAACTTGACAAGTGAAGCAGCCCTTAACAGGGTTGCCTGGAACGCCGCCATTAGGACAAGAGACTGAAACTGCACGTATGTGTGGAGCACTCAGTCTTAAAATGTTATTGTAATACCCTGTACCCGCAAAAATCCCGCAACCACAAAACTATCCAAGTTTACATCTGGGATAGCATAAAATAGTCGTTGGTGGCAAAGTCTAAGAAACCCACCACGTGAATCACCACGAGACTATCACCCGGTTCTTTCAAGGAGAACTAAGGCTACTATCCTATTGTACGTCCGTGGTAGTACAGTGGGTTAGTGCGCGGGTCTGGTTGACCTACTGAGGTCACTAACCAGGGTTCGAACCCCGCGCCAGGCATCTAAAAAACCTGGTGATTTTCGGGAGTGTTAACCCATTCCACACCGGCGCCGTCCTTCAAACATTATTCTGGCTGCTCTTGGACGACTTTATTCAGCTTTAACAAATTTCGAACTATATCTCTTAACCCTTTTTACTACCACAGATCCTTTTTAAACTGCACAACATTGTCAAAGACGTCACCGGTACAGAAGGGGTTAAATTCCCTTCACACCCAGCATTTCAGTTATGTATGTATCTATTTAAAAGTATCTGCCTGGCTGGGGGCCTTTTAAATTTTATTCTAGCTATATTAAGATGATTTTGTGCAGTTTAAGAACGATCTGTGGTGGTAAGAAGGGTTAAGGGAGGTAGTTCGAAGAAGCCTGTTAGTGGCTGGAGGCCCTTTTTAAACTGAATAAAATAGACTAATAGTAACCGGAAAAGACATCCCCGGTACAGAAGGGGTTAAGGGGGTCACATTTTGTTTTGTTTTTCTCTTTCTTTGGCTTGTATCCATTTGGCCCCTTTTAGCCAACTGTTTTAAGACACTTATCCCCATCCAGGTGTCGATTTTTTCCTGGCGAGCGAAAGCGAGCCAGCATTGTATGGAGAAATTTGGCTTTGCCGGAGACATTTTTCTATCGAAAAATGTACAAATTTAGCTTGCTGTAAAACAAAAATATATATATATGTTGGCTCGCAACCGCTAGCCAGGAAAATATGGCCACCTGGATGGGGGTAAACGTCTTAAAACAGTAGGCTGAAAGGGGCAGAATGGATACAAGGGGATAGTGGCTGGGCTATTACAGAGATTTTGAACCAACATATTTTTTTTGTATTTATTAATATTTGGTACGTGTATGTAAAATTCATCTGCTGGACGAGACGGACAAAGGGGCGAGGGAACACGTAATTGGTCCCGGTCCCTAACAATTGGAACTTTAAATGTTGTTTCTGTTGGGGCTCTGTCTCGAGTCGGCCACCCTCAGCTATGGGGTAGGTGCCTGAATATATACATACATTTATATGTCATAGTATCTTCATATATATACAGTAGGGTCCCCATCTGTGCGTGTTCCATGTGTGCGTTTCGCGATCTGTACGAGCTACTGAAAGTGTGCGAGCGCCGAAATAAAGGTAATAAAGGTAAATAAAGGTAATAAAGATAAATAAAGGTAAATAAAGGTAATAAAGGTAAATAAAGGTAATAAAGGTAAATAAAGGTAATAAAGGTAAATAAAGGTGAATAAAGGTGATAAAGGTAAATAAAGGTGATAAAGGTAAATAAAGGTGATAAAGGTAAATAAAGGTAATAAAGGTAAATAAAGGTGATAAAGGTAAATAAAGGTAATAAAGGTAAATAAAGGTGATAAAGGTAAATAAAGGTGATAAAGGTAAATAAAGGTAATAAAGGTAAATAAAGGTGATAAAGGTAAATAAAGGTAATAAAGGTAAATAAAGGTGATAAAGGTAATAAAGGTAAATAAAGGTGATAAAGGTAAATAAAGGTGATAAAGGTAATAAAGGTAAATAAAGGTGATAAAGGTAAATAAAGGTAAATAAAGGTAATAAAGGTGATAAAGGTAAATAAAGGTGATAAAGGTAATAAAGGTAAATAAAGGTGATAAAGGTAATAAAGGTGATAAAGGTAAATAAAGGTGATAAAGGTAATAAAGGTAAATAAAGGTAATAAAGGTAAATAAAGGTGATAAAGGTAATAAAGGTAAATAAAGGTGATAAAGGTGATAAAGGTAAATAAAGGTAATAAAGGTAATAAAGGTAATAAAGGTAATAAAGGTAATAAAGGTAATAAAGGTAATAAAGGTAATAAAGGTAAATAAAGGTAATAAAGGTAAATAAAGGTAATAAAGGTAATAAAGGTAAATAAAGGTAATAAAGGTTCATCCGCTATAGATAAAAGACGGGGCCGGGGTAGCATAGCTGCACTCGCCCTGCCGTGGGTTTTTATCTCGGAGCCCCCTAACTTAATGTGAGTAAACAATGACTTATTATTGCTTACTTTTATTTATTCATTATGTATTGTTATGAATATGTGTCAGTTTGTGTTGGTTTTCATAGGTAATATGAAGTTGAACCCCTAAACTCGGGACCGTCCATCCACCAAATTAATTATTTCCCATAAATACATGTTTCGATTTGTACGATTTCGATCTGTGCGACCTCGTTCATCCACCAAATTCTAGCACAGTCGGGGACCCAGCTGTAATTCCTTGAACATGACGATGGTGCGTTGTTATGTGTGCGATTAGTTTGCTTGGGAAACAGATTAAGTTGGTCATGTAGTAATGTACACCCTATGTGGTGGATTGTGTTCTTTTATTTATAAATTATTATTTTACTTAAGCGTTGTTTCCACACAGCGATTTTGATTAGTTATTTTGTCTTTTTACTGTGTTCGTATACGTTTTGGTTTGTTTATTTTGCAAGTTTTACATTATAATTTCATAAATTTTATTTTATTAACCCTTCCTACCCGGGCTGTCTTACCCAATGACGGTCACCCCTACCCGGGCGAAATGGCTGAAAAACGTCTAGGCCTAGGCTACCGTATTTATGTTTATTTTCACTGCTAGAACTTTCCCACTCATCTATAATCGTAGTGCGGTTTTCAATCTGTATTTTGGCATTGAGTAGAGCTCTGTAAGTCAACTGGTTCAGTTGTGATGACGATTTCAGTGGAGCAAATATTGCAGAGATGTTGCCAATATGGGGGCTTTTCAGACACTAATTTCATCTGACGTCAGAACAATAACATTGAAGAGTCTTCTCCTTCTTGTTTTCGGAGGTGCGGTGACGCAACGCTTGGGTTTGTTGACATACGTCGTACGCACGGCGTTCAGACCAAGCTTAATTAGGCTATTAAGCTGCTGCCTTAGGTAAGGCATACCGGGTAGCGGCCCTTCTTTCGAGCTGCCCTTACCTAAGGCAGACCGGGTAGGAAGGGTTAAGCATTGTTTCCACATAGCAATTTTGATTAGTTCTTTTGCATTTATCTTGTATCGTCCCAGTTTTGGTTTGTTTATTTTGCAAGTTTTACATTATAATTTCAATTAAATCTTGACATATCAGTTGCTAAGGGGTTCAGCTATAATGGTTGATCATCGACCACATTGCCATCAGATGTTAATTCTACTGACGAGCGGGGTTAAAAATCTGGTGACGCGGGTGGGTCAATGAGGGAAAACCGTACTAAAAATCCAGATGGCGCTGGGGGTCTTATTCAAATGACTATCGTGTGTGATGCACCATTGAGGTGTTTGAGGGTTTTCGTGATTTAAGAGGTTTAATACAGTTTGCACACTTATCTATGACACATAGTTGTGTAGTATATTTTTACTAGATTCATAATATGATGGTTATATACTCGTTAATGCAGTGAATATATAATAAATTAACATAATTCGATACATAAAAATCAGCTTCCTGAACTAGAAATTTAGTTTCATCTAATGTGGTGTACTAGGCTGGGCGAAATTTTAATACTCATTGAAGTGTTATATTTACTCCCTTTTTAGTTACTAACAAATACGTGTTTCAGTAGAAATTGGCTGAACATACGGTATTATATTCTGTAGCTGTAGCATTTGGCAGGTTGAATGTCTGCGCCTGCGCACTATAGTTTCTTTCCTACAAAACAAGCTATCGTGCGCTTTTAAGTTACCAATTTATAATCCACTATCAAATCGGGCAGCTAAATATGTTACCGGCTATATTTCTTATTAGACCAGTGACAGGAAATCAATCAATGTAAATCAGAATGTCATAGAACACAGAGGCAGCAAATTACATATGTGGAGATGCAGGAAATTCGAAAAAGATGATGAAAAAAAAAGAAGACAACACTGCCTTTTCCACGGGTGACGGTTTAGGTGGTCAGCTGACCGCGGCGGGATATACGTACACAGTGTTGCCAAAGTCTTCTTTTGTTCGCACAATTGGGCTAGTTAGGATTCGTTCAGAGGCGTAGATTTGCGAGTTTCCATTTCAAACGATATTATATTCTTGATTTACAGTGTGATGGGGTGGATAGCCTCTGAAGTATTATCCTAACTAACTAACATTGAGGAAAGCGGAATTGGGCTGGTTCTATATACTATTAAAGTTGTAGAGGTGTTGAGTGTTGAGTAGCCTATAGCTAGGCTACATTTCATACAAACGTTCATCATGGCTTTCTGTTGGTTGTACTATACATGTATGGTAGCCTATGGTGAGTTATCTGCTCAACAGGTGGCGTTGTGTGTGTGTAAGTGTGAGAGTCCGAGTGTAGGGGGTGAGACAGTGAAGCACGGGAACGAGGTGGCTTCAGAGATGGGGTCGTTTCGGGCCATGAGTGAGCACCGTGCCTCATGTGAAGGCAAGATGGCAGGTGCTCGTTGTACTCTACGTGCTTCACATGTCTCACTCCCTAGACTGGAACAAGACCTCACAGGCTTCACTGTTCATTGTAAAGCGGTGAATGTTAAGGCTCTCAGCCTATGCCCAAGAGGAAGTAAGTTGGAATATAGAAAAAAAAAAAAAAAAAAAAAAAAAAAAAATGTGGTGGTGACTGTACTATACATGTATGGTAGCCTATGTGGTGGTGACTGTACTATACATGTATGGTAGCCTATGTGGTGGTGACTGTACTATACATGTATGGTAGCCTATGTGGTGGTGACTACTATACATGTATGGTAGCCTATGTGGTGGTGACTGTACTATACATGTATGGTAGCCTATGTGGTGGTGACTGTATTATACATGTATGGTAGCCTATGTGGTGGTGACTGTACTATACATGTATGGTAGCCTATGTGGTGGTGACTGTACTATACATGTATGGTAGCCTATGTGGTGGTGACTGTATTATACATGTATGGTAGCCTATGTGGTGGTGACTGTACTATACATGTATGGTAGCCTATGTGGTGGTGACTGTACTATACATGTATGGTAGCCTATGTGGTGGTGACTGTACTATACATGTATGGTAGCCTATGTGGTGGTGACTGTACTATACATGTATGGTAGCCTATGTGGTGGTGACTGCATAGCCTAATTAAGTGATTGTTTGTGAGGGGGGATTGAGACATTGATGCAGATTTGATGAGTACATGATGGTGATAATAATGTATGTGGTATTTCATTAATATTTAAATGATGTGACACGTAGGCCACTACTCATACAGTAGGCTATATGGGACTAGGCCTAGTTATATTTGGGGAACTCATAGTATCATGCATGCATGGCTGTTAAAGATAAACATATCAGAAAATGTGTGTGATAGGATTAAAATAGCTGAAATTGTCTGTTGTGCGGTATTAACTGATTGGGCTACTTTTGGGCGAGTTTGGAGATGTGATGTGCACTGGCAACCTTGGAATACACACACACGCACACGCACGCACGACACAATCTATAACTGAACATTTTACCTTTATTAACCCTCCAGCCCCGGCTATGTATTATATATATATTCCTCGAAACCCGGGTGTTTTGGCCGAAAAACCTCTAGGCTAGGCTACTGTATATTTGTTAATCAGACTGCTTCCCGCATTCCCGCGCATCCCCAAGCGTAGCTGTGTTATTTACCTGTAGAATGGCATTAAGTAGAGCTCTCTAAGTCAACTGGTTGAGTTGTGATGATGATTTCATTGGAGATAACTTGATGGCCAAAACAGCCACTTTACACTACTTTTCGATACTTAACAACATACAGGCACACACGAACAAGCGACGCTCTCCTTCTTGTGGCCGGAGATGTGGGGCGTCGGTCCAGCCGGCTGTTGTTTACATGCGTCGGACCGACGCCTCGCACACGAAGCTCACAGGCTTAAAACCACTGGGCGTTCAAGAGCCCTTCCGGGTACCTGTTATATGCTTTTTTATGGGCGTTCAAGAGCCCTTCCGTGGTGAGAGGGTTAAGACTATAATCCACATTATATTAAGATTTCCATCTGTGAGAAACAAATATCTACCACCATTACTGCTAATGTGCACATAGATTCACAACTAATGTCAAATTTAACAAAGTAAGTCAAGTGGGGAGGAGATGTTTACTGTCCGAGAAGTTTCGTTTAATGACTATTATGGGTAGCGAACACTGGCATCAATTTATTATGCGCTTGCCAGATCTGAAACTAGTTTATAATTGTATAATCTAATATCCAGTAAAGTGGCTAATGACGATTATTTTATAAGTTCATCTCGAGTTTTTATACATATTATTATAATTTTTAGGACATGGATACCTATGGAGGGACAGAGAGGGAGAGGTAGACCGAATGAGAGGTGGAAGGATGGAGTGAGGAACGAAGGCGGTGCTGGTTGGGGGGAGGGGCGTCGACTGACTGGGGACAGAGGTGCATGGGGGCGGTTCGTTCGTGGCCACCCCTTCGGGGATCATGGCGTCAGGCAATAGATAGATACCTATCTATTGAAATATTAATAGGACTACTTTTAGGGCGCTTACCAATTGTTTGTGTAGGCCTAATAGAATCGTTTTTATTTATCATAAATACTTTGTATATTGGACAATGTACTGAATAGAATTTGAGAGTAATATATCTGTAACATTCATGACTAGAAATCCAGTGATATTTTGATGACTGCGATTTAAAAAATTCAATTCACTCGATGGCAACAAATTTTGGTTGGGTGCGAACCGAAGGCGGGGAAAATAGCAGAATTTGTTTTTATTTTCCCCCATTGGAATCAACTAACATCGTTCCTAACACCAATAACTCCCAATGAAATTAATGACGGCATATGATCCTCCGGGGATTCAAACCCAAGACACCACATACGGTACTTACACACTTTAACCATTATACCACCAAGACAGTTATATTTAAGGCCCCTTCTCTACTGGCGACGTATTTTATATTTGATTTCAGCTACGTTTAGACAATTTTGTGAAGCTCAGCAAGGATATATGGTAGCTAAAAA
The DNA here is from genome assembly GCA_032716605.1 of Paralithodes platypus. Taxonomy (NCBI): domain Eukaryota; kingdom Metazoa; phylum Arthropoda; class Malacostraca; order Decapoda; family Lithodidae; genus Paralithodes; species Paralithodes platypus. Next base: position 37,424,195 of record CM064582.1, on the reverse strand, counting down.
GGATTAATTGAGATATCCTGTGGCCTTTTAATTGGTAGACGTTCTTCCTAAGCTTAATAAAATCGTCTAATAGCTGCCATAAAAATATAAGGACGTCACCGGTACAGAAGGGGTTAAGGCCTTACGTCATAGATGGAGGAACCACTAATATATAGACCGAGTGCTCCACACAGGCCTGTTAACCCCTTTCTGTGCCGAGCCGTCTTTCTATTGTATTCCGGCTATGGTTAGACAGTTTTATTTAGCTTAGAAAGGACATGAAGCAATTAAAAGGCTTCACAGTATCTCGAGTCACCCTTTTAACTACCACAGATCCTTCCTTAGCTATATATAAGCCTCTAGATATTTTTGAAATAATAGAAAAACTCACTCACTCACTCATGCCTCACTTGTCAGGTTCTTTGATTTAACCCGTACAGCCCCAGCGACGCGCCTGACGCGTCGGCGATGTATGTAACGCACAGCCCCAGAGACGCGCCTGGCGCGTCACCCTAATTGCGCCGACCGTGACCTCAGGTGTAGCCACTCAAGAGGGCTCAGATTTGTATGGGAACTGTGTACGTATCCCACGCAACCGTGCCGATGGTTGAAAACTCTCAAAGTCCACGTGCGTGCGCGCGAGCGCGCAATAACCTGTTTTTTTGGGATAATTGCCTTCAATTTTTTACTCTTGTAAAATCCATTTTCGGGGGCTCTGTAGGACCATTTTTTAAGCTTTTTGAGCGATTTTTCGTGGTTTTTCCTTCATTCCTAACCCATTCGCTATTGTTTCTGGAATAAAACCATTTTTTGAAAACCGGCCGGGTTCTGGTGCGCAAACATTACAAAACTAGCCGGGGCTCCACGGGTTAAGATCAGACTTCAAAGTTCGATCCCACGATTGCACCCCTTGGTGCAGCTCCCTCCACATTCATGGACTTGTATCTTTTCACTCAGCTTTGTTCATTGACTAATTCCTTGAACGTGACGATAGTGCGTTGTTATGTGTGCGATTAGTTAGCTTGGAAAACAGATTAACTTGTTCATGTAGTAATGTACACCCTATGTGGTGGATTGTGTTCTTTTATTTCATACATTTTATTTTAGTAAGCGTTGTTTCCACATAGCGATTTTGATAAGTTAATTTGACTTTATATTGTCTTTGTCCCGGTTTTGGTTTGTTTAGTTTGCAAGTTTTACATTTTAATCCATCCTCTCCACATGTCCAAACCATCCAAGCCTGCTAGTACACATCTCATCACTGATACTCTTGATACCTAACCTATGCATAAACATTTCTCAATGTCAGACATCTTCCTTGGCAGAGGTCCCTTTATTCTAGTGCAGCGCTTCTTCCCGTGATGTACCCAGCTGCGGCAGACGCTACACTGTATTGAGTTCGGTCCCACCTCTTATCTGCATACTGCACATGGGTATGCCCCACCTTTTTCTACCTTCATAATGTAAAACTTGCAAAATAAACAAACCAAAACTTATACAAACACAGTAAAAAGACAAAACAACTAAACAAAATCGCTATGTGGAAACAACGCTTAACCCGTAAACGGCAGAAAAGCTCTTAAGAGGTTTTACTGGGCGACGGCGGTAAAGCTCTTAAGAGGGAGGCCTAAAAATACCATTTAAACAGCACTAAACAATTCCCCCCCCCCCCCCTATACAGTAGGGTCTCGTAAGATGCGAGTTTATGGTTGATGGATGCGACCCGCATCTTACGATTTCGCATCATACGATACACGTAAAAATACGGAAAAAGTCCCGCCTAAGGCTCGCATTTAAAAAAAAATGTTCGCATCTTAAGGTTTCTCCTCGGATTTAGCCCACTTTGAGCCTCCGATTCGCAAATTATGGTCAGTCTCGCATCTTAAAATAATTACCGGGTAATTTATTATTTGGGGGTCCTCGCATCTTATGATCTCGCATCTTACGAGACCCTACTGTACCTCATATCACTCCTCCACATCCCCTCCTTCCTCCCTTTTCCCTCCCCCTTCAATTATCACCTATTTTCCCTGTTATCCCCTAATTTGTTGGTATATTTTTGTGCTAACATTAGAAAACTGTGTGGGGGATGTGCTTACGTGCCTAGCAGGTGTGTTACACAAGCGAGTGTGTGTATGACCCCCCGACACTAACACCTGCCTACACACATACATACACACATACATACATACACACACACACACACACACTTATTATTATTATTATTATTATTGAGTAGGCTCAGTGTGGCTTGAGGCTTCGTGGAGGGAGGGGTTGCCTCAATTTTCTCCAAAATTCATGAATGGGCTGGTCCATCTATATTCGCAATTTTGACCAGAAAAATTATATTTTCACTTGTTTTATTGTTGTTACAGGTTACTATCTTCATAGTGAAGGTAAAATAGGCTCATATGAATAAGTAATAACGATATTTATCGTAAAATGACGATTATAGGCCTGAATGGAGCCAATATGCTCGCCCATGGGGAGCTAGTTCAATACCCCCCCACTCGCCGTTCCCGGGTTAAGTAAAATAATAATTTATAAATAAAAGAACACAATCCTTGGTTTTATTTATATTAACTCTTAACCCATTCCTTCCCAAACGGGTTTCAGACCCCTAATGTACTAACCTGTTCATGTAGTATAGCCTGTAGGTGTACAATATTACACCGCTGGGTGCTGAACAACGTAATGGCCGACAACAGGAATATAATGTTGTGGTCTCGTCGCCACTCGGGCAAGAACGAGTCGATGAATTTCTTGTGTTCCTCGTACACGTTGCCTGGAGCCATTTTCAGGACCTTAAGTTGGATACTCTTGAAACTCTCGTGATCCTCTTGAATCTGCGGAAGAACAAGTTTTTATTAACCCTCTACGACATATGACGCGATTTTGAGCCTATTGGGAATACTTTAAAGCCTTTGTTACCATCAGGGGTATTTATAAACCTTTAGTTTAGTTACTTCAACCTCTGCAGTTGTCTTTGAGTTAGCTGTGGGCAGAAAACTAATTTTGGAGAGGTAATTACAAGTGAGAGAACTCTATTTCTTATTGCTAATCTGGCAACCTCTGCGTCATAAATGTGTGAAAGAGTTAATACAGTCTTGGTGGTGTAGTGGTTAGAGTTATTAAGATCTGTAGCCTATGTGAGGTTTGCCGGACGCCATGAACGAATCGCCCCCATGCACCTCTGTCCCCAATCAGTTGACGCCCTTCCTCCCATCTATCACCGCTTTCAGCAATAGATTTCTTCACTCCATCCTTCCACCTCTCACTCGGTCTACCTCTCCCTCTCTGTCCTTCCACCCTCTTAGTCATTCTCTCACTTCTCATACATTCCATATGGCCAAACCATTTTAAGGTGTTCCTTTTCACACTTGCAGTACATCTACCTCCACACCACACCTCCTTCTTACTTCTTCATTCGTCTGTCTATCCCTCCATGTAACTCCGCACGCACTTCTCAAGTAACTAATTTCCACCCCTTTCACTCTTGGTCTGAGTCTCTTCTCAAACGTCCATGCTTCGCTTCCGTAGGTTAGTGTCGGGATCACCACACTGTCATGCAAGGACTTCTTCACTTCCATACTGACCACCCTATTTCTTGTTACTGCTTTCAACGTTCCTACAACCCTCTTCCCCTGTTGCACCCTCTCCCGCACTTCTTCATCCATAGTCCCATCTTTACTCAACACACTGCCCAGATACTTAAAAGAGCTGACGATCTCCATAGCCTGACTGTTCAACTTCGCCTCACACTCTGTGATTTCACCCCTTTCGAAGACCATAACCTTGCTCTTCCCCGCATTTACCTTCAAATTCCGTTTTTCGCACACTGTTCCAAACTAATTTCAGACCCTGCAACTCCCATTCATTATCGCTCATCAGAATTGTATCATCCGCAAACAGCAGTATAGGCAGCTTCCACTCATTTCCCTTCCTTTTCAGCGATACACCGACATCCACTGCTCTTGATAGTATTTCTTTCATGACTCCATCTACATATACAGTAAACAACCACGGGGACATCACACACCCCTGTTTCAACCCAACATTCAGGTCAAAGAACTCGCTCTGCTCACTCTCCACACGTACTGCCGCCTTTGCACCCTCATACATGCTCTTCACTGCTTTCAGGAACTTGCCATCTACTCCGTATATTCTAAGTACTTTCCACAAACCTTCTCTATCCACTCTGTCATAGGCCTTCTCCAAGTCCATAAAGGTCCATAAAGGTCTAGTATAAAATAAATACATTTTCAACAACAACTACTAATTGAAAATCAAACTCGTCCAAGGTCTTATTGTAGAGAAGTTATGTTATAAAGCTTATAAAATTTGGTAAAGAAATACTTGTAACTCCCTCGATTTACGATTGGGTTACGTTCCTGAAAACCTGATCTTAAATAGAAAAATCGCATGGCGAACCTTAAAATTAATGGGGTAAATTGGGATGCGTTCTGGGACCAACCAAAACCCAAACACCTAAACACCTAAAATAATAATATGGTAAATTGGGGCATCGGATAGTGAGGGAGACCTTATTAGTACAGTATATTGGTACAGTATATTGGTACTGTATATTGGTACTGTATATTGGTACTGTATATTGGTACAGTATATTGGTACTGTATATTGGTACTGTATATTGGTACTGTATATTGGTACTGTATATTGGTACTGTACTGTATATGGTACTGTATATTGGTACTGTATATTGGTACTGTATATTGGTACAGTATATTGGTACTGTATATTGGTACTGTATATTGGTACAGTATATTGGTACTGTATATTGGTACTGTATATTGGTACTGTATATTGGTACTGTATATTGGTACTGTATATTGGTACTGTATATTGGTACAGTATATTGGTACTGTATATTGGTACTGTATATTGGTACTGTATTACTGTATATTGGTACAGTATATTGGTACTGTATATTGGTACAGTATATTGGTACTGTATATTGGTACTGTATATTGGTACTGTATATTGGTACAGTATATTGGTACAGTATATTGGTACAGTATTGGTACTGTATATTGGTACAGTATATTGGTACTGTATGGTACAGTATATTGGTACAGTATATTGGTACTGTATATGGTACTGTATATTGGTACTGTATATTGGTACTGTATATTGGTACTGTATATTGGTACTGTATATTGGTACAGTATATTGGTACTGTATATTGGTACAGTATATTGGTACTGTATATTGGTACTGTATTGGTACTGTATATTGGTACAGTATATTGGTACAGTATATTGGTACTGTATATTGGTACAGTATATTGGTACTGTATATTGGTACAGTATATTGGTACTGTATATTGGTACTGTATATTGGTACTGTATATTGGTACTGTATATTGGTACTGTATATTGGTACAGTATATTGGTACTGTATATTGGTACTGTATATTGGTACTGTATATTGGTACAGTATATTGGTACTGTATATTGGTACAGTATATTGGTACTGTATATTGGTACTGTATTTTGGTCCTGTTTATTGGTACTGTATATGGTACTGTATATTGGTACAGTATATTGGTACAGTATTGGTACTGTATATTGGTACAGTATATTGGTACTGTATTGGTACTGTATATTGGTACAGTATATTGGTACAGTATATTGGTACTGTATATTGGTACAGTATATTGGTACAGTATATTGGTACTGTATATTGGTACTGTATATTGGTACTGTATTGGTACAGTATATTGGTACTGTATATTGGTACTGTATATTGGTACTGTATATTGGTACAGTATATTGGTACAGTATATTGGTACTGTATATTGGTACTGTATATTGGTACTGTATATTGGTACTGTATATTGGTACTGTATATTGGTACTGTATATTGGTACTGTATATTGGTACAGTATATTGGTACAGTATATGGTACTGTATATTGGTACTGTATATTGGTACTGTATATTGGTACTGTATATTGGTACAGTATATTGGTACAGTATATTGGTACTGTATATTGGTACAGTATATTGGTACAGTATATTGGTACTGTATATTGGTATATTGGTACTGTATATTGGTACTGTATATTGGTACAGTATATTGGTACTGTATTGGTACAGTATTGGTACAGTATATTGGTACTGTATATTGGTACTGTATATTGGTACTGTATTGGTACTGTATATTGGTACTGTATATTGGTACAGTATATTGGTACTGTATATTGGTACTGTATATTGGTACTGTATATTGGTACTGTATATTGGTACTGTATATTGGTACAGTATATTGGTACTGTATATTGGTACTGTATATTGGTACTGTATATTGGTACAGTATATTGGTACAGTATATTGGTACTGTATATTGGTACTGTATATTGGTACAGTATATTGGTACTGTATATTGGTACAGTATATTGGTACTGTATATTGGTACTGTATATTGGTACTGTATATTGGTACTGTATATTGGTACAGTATATTGGTACAGTATATTGGTACAGTATATTGGTACTGTATATTGGTACAGTATATTGGTACTGTATATTGGTACTGTATATTGGTACTGTATATTGGTACAGTATATTGGTACTGTATATTGGTACTGTATATTGGTACAGTATATTGGTACTGTATATTGGTACAGTATATTGGTACTGTATATTGGTACTGTATATTGGTACTGTATATTGGTACAGTATATTGGTACAGTATATTGGTACAGTATATTGGTACTGTATATTGGTACTGTATATTGGTACTGTATATTGGTACTGTATATTGGTACTGTATATTGGTACTGTATATTGGTACTGTATATTGGTACAGTATATTGGTACTGTATATTGGTACAGTATATTGGTACAGTATATTGGTACAGTATATTGGTACTGTATATTGGTACAGTATATTGGTACTGTATATTGGTACTGTATATTGGTACTGTATATTGGTACTGTATATTGGTACAGTATATTGGTACAGTATATTGGTACTGTATATTGGTACTGTATATTGGTACAGTATATTGGTACTGTATATTGGTACTGTATATTGGTACTGTATATTGGTACAGTATATTGGTACAGTATATTGGTACAGTATATTGGTACTGTATATTGGTACAGTATATTGGTACAGTATATTGGTACAGTATATTGGTACTGTATATTGGTACAGTATATTGGTACTGTATATTGGTACTGTATATTGGTACTGTATATTGGTACAGTATATTGGTACTGTATATTGGTACTGTATATTGGTACTGTATATTGGTACTGTATATTGGTACAGTATATTGGTACTGTATATTGGTACTGTATATTGGTACTGTATATTGGTACTGTATATTGGTACTGTATATTGGTACTGTATATTGGTACTGTATATTGGTACTGTATATTGGTACTGTATATTGGTACTGTATATTGGTACTGTATATTGGTACAGTATATTGGTACTGTATATTGGTACTGTATATTGGTACTGTATATTGGTACAGTATATTGGTACTGTATATTGGTACTGTATATTGGTACTATATTGGTACTGTATATTGGTACAGTATATTGGTACTGTATATTGGTACTGTATATTGGTACTGTATATTGGTACTGTATATTGGTACTGTATATTGGTACTGTATATGGTACTGTATATTGGTACTGTATTGGTACTGTATATTGGTACTGTATATTGGTACAGTATATTGGTACGTATATTGGTACTGTATATTGGTACTGTATATTGGTACAGTATATTGGTACAGTATTGGTACTGTATATTGGTACTGTATATTGGTACTGTATATTGGTACTGTATATTGGTACAGTATATTGGTACTGTATATTGGTACTGTATTGGTACAGTATATTGGTACTGTATTGGTACAGTATATTGGTACTGTATATTGGTACTGTATATTGGTACAGTATATTGGTACAGTATATTGGTACTGTATATTGGTACTGTATATTGGTACTGTATATTGGTAGTATATTGGTACTGTATATTGGTACTGTATATTGGTACTGTATATTGGTACAGTATATTGGTACAGTATATTGGTACTGTATATTGGTACTGTATATGGTACTGTATATTGGTACAGTATATTGGTACAGTATATTGGTACTGTATATTGGTACAGTATATTGGTACTGTATATTGGTACTGTATATTGGTACTGTATATTGGTACAGTATATTGGTACTGTATATTGGTACTGTATATTGGTACTGTATTGGTACTGTATATTGGTACTGTATATGGTACTGTATATTGGTACAGTATATTGGTACTGTATTGGTACTGTATATTGGTACTGTATATTGGTACTGTATATTGGTACTGTATATTGGTACAGTATATTGGTACTGTATATTGGTACAGTATATTGGTACTGTATTGGTACAGTATATTGGTACTGTATATTGGTACAGTATATTGGTACTGTATATTGGTACTGTATATTGGTACTGTATATTGGTACTGTATATTGGTACTGTATATTGGTACTGTATATTGGTACAGTATATTGGTACTGTATATTGGTACAGTATATTGGTACTGTATATTGGTACAGTATATTGGTACTGTATATTGGTACTGTATATTGGTACTGTATATTGGTACTGTATATTGGTACTGTATATTGGTATGGTACTGTATATGGTACAGTATATGGTACTGTATATTGGTACTGTATATTGGTACAGTATATTGGTACTGTATATTGGTACAGTATATTGGTACTGTATATTGGTACTGTATATTGGTACTGTATATTGGTACTGTATATTGGTACTGTATATTGGTACTGTATATTGGTACAGTATATTGGTACTGTATATTGGTACTGTATATGGTACTGTATATTGGTACTGTATATTGGTACAGTATATTGGTACTGTATATTGGTACTGTATATTGGTACTGTATATTGGTACTGTATATTGGTACTGTATATTGGTACTGTATATTGGTACTGTATATTGGTACTGTATATTGGTACTGTATATTGGTACAGTATATTGGTACTGTATATTGGTACTGTATATTGGTACTGTATATTGGTACTGTATATTGGTACTGTATATTGGTACAGTATATTGGTACTGTATATTGGTACAGTATATTGGTACTGTATATTGGTACTGTATATTGGTACAGTATATTGGTACTGTATATTGGTACAGTATATTGGTACTGTATATTGGTACTGTATATTGGTACTGTATATTGGTACTGTATATTGGTACTGTATATTGGTACTGTATATTGGTACTGTATATTGGTACTGTATATTGGTACTGTATATTGGTACTGTATATTGGTACAGTATATTGGTACTGTATATGGTACTGTATATTGGTACTGTATATTGGTACTGTATATTGGTACAGTATATTGGTACTGTATATTGGTACTGTATATTGGTACTGTATATTGGTACAGTATATTGGTACTGTATATTGGTACTGTATATTGGTACTGTATATTGGTACTGTATATTGGTACAGTATATTGGTACAGTATATTGGTACTGTATATTGGTACTGTATATTGGTACTGTATATTGGTACTGTATATTGGTACTGTATATTGGTACTGTATATTGGTACTGTATATTGGTACTGTATATTGGTACAGTATATTGGTACTGTATATTGGTACTGTATATTGGTACTGTATATTGGTACAGTATATTGGTACTGTATATTGGTACTGTATATTGGTACTGTATATTGGTACTGTATATTGGTACTGTATATTGGTACTGTATATTGGTACAGTATATTGGTACTGTATATTGGTACAGTATATTGGTACTGTATATTGGTACTGTATATTGGTACTGTATATTGGTACAGTATATTGGTACTGTATATTGGTACTGTATATTGGTACAGTATATTGGTACTGTATATTGGTACTGTATATTGGTACTGTATATTGGTACTGTATATTGGTACTGTATATTGGTACTGTATATTGGTACTGTATATTGGTACAGTATATTGGTACTGTATATTGGTACTGTATATTGGTACTGTATATTGGTACAGTATATTGGTACTGTATATTGGTACTGTATATTGGTACTGTATATTGGTACTGTATATTGGTACTGTATATTGGTACTGTATATTGGTACAGTATATTGGTACAGTATATTGGTACTGTATATTGGTACTGTATATTGGTACTGTATATTGGTACTGTATATTGGTACTGTATATTGGTACAGTATATTGGTACTGTATATTGGTACAGTATATTGGTACAGTATATTGGTACTGTATATTGGTACTGTATTGGTACTGTATATTGGTACAGTATATTGGTACTGTATATTGGTACTGTATATTGGTACTGTATATTGGTACTGTATATTGGTACTGTATATTGGTACAGTATATTGGTACTGTATATTGGTACTGTATATTGGTACAGTATATTGGTACAGTATATTGGTACAGTATATTGGTACTGTATATTGGTACTGTATATTGGTACTGTATATTGGTACTGTATATTGGTACTGTATATTGGTACTGTATATTGGTACTGTATATTGGTACTGTATATTGGTACAGTATATTGGTACAGTATATTGGTACTGTATATTGGTACAGTATATTGGTACTGTATATTGGTACTGTATATTGGTACAGTATATTGGTACAGTATATTGGTACTGTATATTGGTACAGTATATTGGTACTGTATATTGGTACTGTATATTGGTACTGTATATTGGTACTGTATATTGGTACAGTATATTGGTACTGTATATTGGTACAGTATATTGGTACAGTATATTGGTACAGTATATTGGTACTGTATATTGGTACTGTATATTGGTACAGTATATTTGGTACTGTATATTGGTACTGTATATTGGTACTGTATATTGGTACTGTATATTGGTACAGTATATTGGTACTGTATATTGGTACTGTATATTGGTACAGTATATTGGTACTGTATATTGGTACAGTATATTGGTACTGTATATTGGTACAGTATATTGGTACTGTATATTGGTACAGTATATTGGTACTGTATATTGGTACTGTATATTGGTACAGTATATTGGTACAGTATATTGGTACTGTATATTGGTACTGTATATTGGTACAGTATATTGGTACTGTATATTGGTACTGTATATTGGTACAGTATATTGGTACTGTATATTGGTACTGTATATTGGTACTGTATATTGGTACAGTATATTGGTACAGTATATTGGTACTGTATATTGGTACTGTATATTGGTACTGTATATTGGTACAGTATATTGGTACAGTATATTGGTACTGTATATTGGTACTGTATATTGGTACTGTATATTGGTACAGTATATTGGTACTGTATATTGGTACTGTATATTGGTACTGTATATTGGTACAGTATATTGGTACAGTATATTGGTACTGTATATTGGTACTGTATATTGGTACAGTATATTGGTACTGTATATTGGTACTGTATATTGGTACAGTATATTGGTACAGTATATTGGTACTGTATATTGGTACTGTATATTGGTACTGTATATTGGTACTGTATATTGGTACTGTATATTGGTACTGTATATTGGTACAGTATATTGGTACTGTATATTGGTACTGTATATTGGTACTGTATATTGGTACTGTATATTGGTACAGTATATTGGTACAGTATATTGGTACTGTATATTGGTACTGTATATTGGTACTGTATATTGGTACAGTATATTGGTACTGTATATTGGTACAGTATATTGGTACAGTATATTGGTACTGTATATTGGTACTGTATATTGGTACTGTATATTGGTACTGTATATTGGTACAGTATATTGGTACAGTATATTGGTACTGTATATTGGTACTGTATATTGGTACAGTATATTGGTACTGTATATTGGTACTGTATATTGGTACAGTATATTGGTACAGTATATTGGTACTGTATATTGGTACAGTATATTGGTACTGTATATTGGTACTGTATATTGGTACTGTATATTGGTACTGTATATTGGTACAGTATATTGGTACTGTATATTGGTACAGTATATTGGTACAGTATATTGGTACAGTATATTGGTACTGTATATTGGTACTGTATATTGGTACTGTATATTGGTACTGTATATTGGTACTGTATATTGGTACAGTATATTGGTACAGTATATTGGTACAGTATATTGGTACTGTATATTGGTACTGTATATTGGTACTGTATATTGGTACTGTATATTGGTACTGTATATTGGTACAGTATATTGGTACAGTATATTGGTACTGTATATTGGTACTGTATATTGGTACTGTATATTGGTACTGTATATTGGTACTGTATATTGGTACTGTATATTGGTACTGTATATTGGTACTGTATATTGGTACTGTATATTGGTACTGTATATTGGTAGCTAAATATTTAATTTTTTGGTAGAAAAATGTACAAATTGTCCAACTAACCTTCCAAGAGTCTTTATCGGGATCGTAGGCACACAGGGATCGCAGAATCATCATCTCCGTACATCCGCCCTTCAGTAGAGCTATTTGGTCCTCCTGACACAGGCTCTTAAATGCTCCGATACGCTTGGCCATTTTGATGAGGCGGCGGATGGCGATTTCCGTCAGGTTGATGATGTTGATGAGCGATGGGTTGTTGATGTCCTGCGGGGGATTGATTGATTGATTGACAGATAGATAGATATACTGTACTTTGATAGACATTATATAGATATACTGTTCATTGATACATAGAAAGATAGATAGATAATTGATGAGCGATGGATTTTTAATGTCCTGGTGGGATAGATAGATAGATAGATAGATAGATAGATAGATAGATAGATAGATAGATAGATAGATAGATAGATAGATAGATATATAGATAGTTAGATAGATAGACAGATAATAGATACATACATACATACAAGTTTAACCCTTGTCTAGCGGGGTGTTTTTGGCTCATTTGGGCATATTCAGGCCCTCCTGCATGATAAATCAAGCATCTGCATGAAAACAAAATTATTTAGCAAAAAACTAGGCACTAAAAGCTTCAAAATGAGACCAGAACGAGCTACGTAGCACTCGTGGTTCTCTTGCAGTGATGCCACGAACATGGGAGTTTAGCATATATCGGTATATATTTCCCAGCTATGCTCACTACTGGCTACACTGCCGGCCTCTCCAGAACACAGGGAACATGAGTTAATGGGCGGCGGTAAGCCCTGGGAGTCGGCTGTTTGGCCCGCTGCGCTCCCGGCCATATGCACTCGATTTTAACCCTTTAAAAGCCTTAATAATGCTCCTAACTTGCTGCAAATTGGTGCACGACTTAAGTCGAGCGCCACTCTTTAAGGGTTAAAGACCGTTTTGTTTTGAGCCGCCTCTATCAACAGGTTCCTTATGTTGAGATCTGACTGAAGTACCTGATCCCACATCTTTCTATGTCTACCCCTACTCGCAGCGCCCCCCCCCCCCCCCCCCCATCTTCACAGTCCGGCATTTCTTCACCCAGTTCTGATCACCCATTCTCTCCACATGGCCAAACCAACCAAGTCGGCTCGTGCTCATCATACATACTTTATTAAGCGTTGTTTCCACATAGCGATTTTGATTAGTTCTTTTGCATTTATCTTGTGTCGTCCCAGTTTTGGTTTGTTTATTTTGCAAGTTTTACATTATAATATACATACATACATAAATTTAACGACCGAGTGCTCCACACGTTCTAATGGCGGCGTTCCAGGCGACCCTGTTAAGAGCTGCCTCACTTGTCAGGTTCCTTGATTTAATGGCGGCGTTCCAGGCGACCCTGTTAAGAGCTGCCTCACTTGTCAGGTTCCTTGATTTAAGGGGAGGCAGGCCGTTTGTTTGGTCTATTAATTAATTTATTCATATAGTTTTTTAGTTTCCTCCCTAGACCTACATCAAGCTTAGAAAAAAAAACCCTAGACCCCCCTTCAAGATAAATTTGTAAATATTTCGGTAGAAAAATTTCCCGGTTCCTCTTAAAATTGCAGGCTCGCTTTTGCTCGCCAGGAAATAATCTACACCTATATGGCACGAAAGGTCTTAAAATTGACAACGAAATGGAGCGAAAGGTGTTAAAATCGGCAAACTAATGGGCCGAACGTCTTATAATCTCAAAACTAGTGGGGCTAAACATCAGGGAGAAGGGGGTCCAGAAAAACGGTCTGCCTCCCCTAAAGATCAGACTACAAATTCTGATCTCACGTCTTTCTCGATCCGCCTCTTGGTGCAGCTCCCTCCACATTCACGGACTTGTATTTTATCACCCAACTTTGTTCATCCATCCTCTCCACATGTCCAAACCATCCAACAAGCCTGCTACAGTCTATTCGCAGTAAGTAAGCGAGAAATCATGACCTCTATCCGCTGTAACTCAAAAAAGGCTAGAGCAAATTGGCTGTAAATTACCACATCTATTCTTTGGCTGACTCTTCCCAAATACATACATACATACATACATACAGTACATCAAATTTTAAGACTGAGTGTTCCACACATAAGTGCAGTTTCAGTCTCTTGTCCTAATGGCGGCATTCCAGGCAACCCTGTTAAGGGCTGCTTCACTTGTCAAGTTCTTGGATTTGAGATCGGCGCGTATAGTCCGATCCCAGGTCTTCCTCGGTCCACCCCTTGGTGCAGCTCCCTCCACAATCACAGACCTGCATTTTTTCACCCAATTTTGTTGATCCATTCTCTCCACATGTCCATACCATCCCAGTCTACTTGTACGCATCACCTCGCTAATACTCTTTATACCTAAACGTCTCCTCAGCTCAACATTTGTTATTCTATCCTGTAGCCTGGCCCCACACATCCATCTCACCATTCTCATCTCATTACGCTCCATTCTGTTGACATCCTCTACTTTAACGGCCCATGTTTCTGAGGCATACGTCATTGCACTTCTAATACATGAGGCATACACCTTTCCCTTCAGGGGGAGAGGCATTCTTTTCATGGTCAGGATTGGCATCAATTCTCTGAACTTCCCCCAGCCACACCTAATTCTAGCAACAGTGGCAGCCTCGGCCCCACCACCGGCAGAGATGGTATCTCCTAGGTAACAAAACTTGTTCACCAGCTCCAAAGACTCATTTCCAAAATTCACAGCCACAGGATCATCACTTAACACAAGCTCGCCTTTGCACACTACGCACTCAAATTTCTCTATTTCTGACTTATCCTTCGGCAGGATACTACAGCTACTACAGCGCTTACTCCCATGGTGTACCCAACATCGACAGATGCTACATTGAATGGAGTTAACGCCCACTCCCTTTCCACACACTGCACATGGGTATGCACCGCTCTTTTCCACATTCCACAAATGGTAGAACTATTAGCTCGATTACTCTAGTCGTGTTAGAGTTACAGAGGATAGAGGTAATGATTTTTCGCCTACTTACAGCGAATAGACTACAGTACACATTTTATCACTGATACTCTTGATACCTAACCTTCTCCTTAGCTCTACACTAGATATCCTATCTTGCAGTTTGGCACCACACATCCATCTCACCATTCTCATCTCATTGCATTCCATTCTGTTGGTATCATCCACTTTGACAGGCCACGTTTCTGAAGCATATGTCATTGCGCTTCCAAAGCATTAAGCGTATACCTTTCCCTTCACTTCACTGACACTCCTAATGCCCAGATGCCTTCTTAATTCCTCACTCGATACCCTGCTTGACATCCTCCGTTTTAACCGGCCACGTTTCAGAGGCATAGGTCATCACACTCGTAACACATGAGGTACAGTATACACCTTCCCTTTAAGGTGGAGTGGGAGCCCTCTAATGGTCAGGAGTGGCAACAGCTCTCTAAACTTTCCCCAGCCACTTCTGACTCTAGCAATGGAGCTAGCTTCAGCGCCATGCCCGGCAGAAACCGTATCGCCCAGGTAGCAGAACTTATTCACACACTCCAGCGTTACACTGTCGAAATCAACACTGACAGGCGGGTCATTTATACAAGATCTCCCTTGCACACTGCACATTCAAAGTCTATGATTCTTGTCAAAGGTCCTCTAACTCCACTACATCGCTTGTGTACCCAGTCACTACAGACACAACATTGAATTGAGTTACTGCCCACCCCCTTCCCACACACTGCGCATGGATAGTCGCCGCTTCTTTCCATAGTTCCGCGCCCGACTCCACTAATCATGACCTTTGTTATATCTATGTTAACCCTTCCAATCCCAGCGCCATATATACAGTATACGTCAGTAGAGAAGTAACTCCCCAGTCCCAGCGCCGTATATATCTGTCAGTAATGTACTTTCCTTGTAACTGCCTGTACAACCCTGTACTAGTTACCACAACCCATGTTAGTAACACTCCTCAGCTTATATAAGACCCACTGAAGGGTGACAGAGCCAGTGTTGCCTCATCTCTGGAGGTGGATAGGTGGTCTCTCCTGCCATTTTTGCCACATTGCTTGGGACTGCTGGGGACTTTTATTACTGTATCCTACGGTACAGTACGGGTTATATAAGACCCACTGAAGGGTGACAGAGCCAGTGTTGCCTCATCTTTGGAGGTGGATAGGTGGTCTCTCCTGCCATTTTTGCCACATTGCTTGGGACTGCTGGGGACTTTTATTACTGTATCCTACGGTACAGTACGGGTTATATAAGACCCACTGAAGGGTGACAGAGCCAGTGTTGCCTCATCTTTGGAGGTGGATAGGTGGTCTCTCCTGCCATTTTTGCCACATTGCTTGGGACTGCTGGGGACTTTTATTACTGTATCCTACGGTACAGTACGGGTTATATAAGACCCACTGAAGGGTGACAGAGCCAGTGTTGCCTCATCTTTGGAGGTGGATAGGTGGTCTCTCCTGCCATTTTTGCCAAATTGCTTGGGACTGCTGGGGACTTTTATTACTGTATCCTACGGTACAGTACGGGTTATATAAGACCCACTGAAGGGTGACAGAGCCAGTGTTGCCTCATCTTTGGAGGTGGATAGGTGGTCTCTCCTGCCATTTTTGCCACATTGCTTGGGACTGCTGGGGACTTTCATTACTGTATCCTACGGTACAGTACGGGTTAATTGAGTTTAGATGTGAAGTTGGTTGGTGTAAAGAACATAATATCAATGTTAACTGCTTACCTTAAAATTGTAATCTTCACTTAGTTTGGCGATTTTAAGACCTTTCGCCCCATTTCTTCGTCAATATTTAGACCTTTCGTGCTATTTAGGTGTCGATTTTTTCCCTGGCGAACGATAGTGAGCCTGTAATGTTGGAAGAACCGGCCTTCGGCCCGGACATTTTTCTACCGAAAAATTTACAAATTAATCTAGAAGGGGGATCTAATGGATTTTTTTTTTTTAATTTGATGGGAGGTCTAGGGAGGATACTAGAAAAATAATGAATACATGCAAAAATCGCCCAAAAAGTGAACCATCTCCCTTAACTGCTTACCTTAAAGTTGTAATCTTCACTTAACGGGGCCATTAGACCTTGGTTGGCCTGAGAGAGTTCTGCCAGTTTGACTCGCTCGGCCTCGTTCAGGGACGAGGTTTCCGTGCCGGCCACGAGGGTAAACGTGGAGTATTCCGCGGTGATGGCCGTGTCCAGGATAGCCGAGATTGATAGCCCGGACCTGGTGGATAGATAGATAGATAGATAGATAGATAGATAGATAGATAGATAGATAGTTAGTTAGTTAGTTAATTCTTTATTTCATAAAAGGTTACATGGTAACATTTTACATATATACAGTGTATAAAATTTCCTCCTACCGCAAGGTGGGTTCATTATTTTGAACATACAGTATCCGTGACTTAATGGCATCTATGTCATTTTCCATCATGCTTTCAATGTTATACTCTGAAAGTAGTACAGACTTGGCTTCGTTAGCCAGGAACAGATCCTCCGACACATTTAACAGGCAATTTCTGTAATATTTGCAGGGATTACTAATTATTTTATAACTAAACCTGATTCTCTGCCAATTTATAAAATGATTAAATGTCATTAGTCCTGCAAGGTGACATGCCTTATGGTTGCTCTCCCAGTATCTTAGCTTCATCATTTTCTTTATTGCTTTATGGAAGACTATTGCAAATTGTTTCAATGGGACATAACATTTCTTATTACAGAACCACAATTCTGATCCATAAAAACTCATACAATAACTCTGGAATAATTTACTAAATACATTACAGCTAACGCTAGAAAATTTCCGCAAAAGGCAATTGAATTCGTTATAAAACTTATTCCTGCATCTTATTATGTCTTTGTCATTATGCAAATTGCAATCTATTACAAAGCCAAGATATCTACATTCGTGTACAACTTCTAACTTACTTTCATATAAATATAAAATCGGATCCTTGACATTATCGTGTTTGTGCTTAAAATACATACAAACGGACTTACTTGGATTAATTTCAATATCAATTGCCTTTGCTTCATTTTCAATTATGTTCAATAATTCTTGTAAACCTGATGAAGGAGAAAGCAGAACCAAGTCATCAGCATAAGCAATTATGTTGCTAGATCTGTTACCCAACTTGCAGCCTGTACTACTCTCAGATACTTTTTCTATCATGTCATTAATGTAAATATTAAATAGAACTGTTGACAGAATACCACCTTGTCTCACTCCATTTTTTATTTTCCAAGGATCTGACACTGCATCTTTATGCTTAGTAGCTACACTTTGATTCCTATATAAGAAATATAAAATATTTACATAAAAAATAGGAATATTTAATTTTAAAAGTTTATGAATAAGCTTAAAATGATTAACTTTATCAAAAGCTTTCTTCAGATCTATAAAAGAGGCATATACATTTGAGCTTAAAGAATTATATCTTAAAATGGTTTCCTTTAAAACTATGCATGCTATAGACGTAGCGTGATTCACTCTAAATCCATGCTGTCTGTCATTAAAAGTCACATACCGTTCAATATGGTATTTTAAACAATACTCAAACAGTTTGCGGAACACTGAGGATGATACAATTGGTCTGTAATTTTCTATATCACTCTGATCTTTGAATTTATCCTTTACTAAAGGTAAAATAACTCCAAAAGTCATTCTTTCAGGCAAGTATCCATGTGTGACAATAGACGAAAATAGTTTAGCTAATAGCTTCACTAAATATTCAGAACCATGTTTGATATGATTTGAATGTACATTATCGTAACCAATGACATACTTAAGGTCACTAATTCCTCTACATACATCATTTATATTAATATTTCCTAATAACTGTCCTTTTCTTACATTTGCATTTAATTTTGTGGTAAGGTACTGGTACTTTAAATTAGATATATTTTGACATTTTTCGTCATCAAAGATGCCTTTAAACCTCTGAGAGAATTTTCAGCTATAAGAATTGCTTCACATTCACCTTCTATTTTCATATTAATATAGGATTTATTTTTCTTTGTCTTCCTCACTTCTTTCCAAAACACGTTATATCTTTTATTCGCCAAAGAATCAGCTAATTTGTCATTTCTAATCTGGGTTTCATTTGTTTTTATATATCTTAGTGCTTTTTTAAATGCTTTTCTAGTCTCTTTCATATGATCAAGTATATCTCCAGATAAGGGACATCCTATTTTTTTCCATATTAAAAATCTCTCTCTAGCAATTTTATACAAGTGGGATACATGATCCTTCCAACCAGGTTTAATGTGTTCCTTTCTTTTTGGCACAACAGTATATTCATTAGTTGAATTTATCATAACATCCACAAGAGTTTTATATATATAATCAATGTCAATAATATGATCTTTAATTGTACATTTATATACACAACAGTCCAAACAATCCAATGTCATCAAACCCAACTGCATAATGCTTTCATTTACTTTATCTTTGTAAGTCGTTGTTACTTCATTAGAGGAAAACAGCGACCAGTTTACAAATTGTGAAAAATGAGAATCTGTTTTGATTACAGTATGTGCCATCTTAATATTAAGGTTGAAAGTTATAGGGAAATGGTGATAGAGAGCAAGATCATAGCGCACAGTTATATCAGAAACAAAACTGCTTAGACTTTGTGATAGAACAACATGATCCAACCAACTAACTGTACTCTTGCTTGGACACAAATAAGTTGTTGTTGTTCCCCAAGCTGCCTGGCCGAACAGCCCCAAGGCCCCGAGTAAGGCCAAGGCCATAAATGAGCGCCCCCACAGAACCCTCCCTGCCGACCACAATAAAGCCTGGGTGACCGAAGCCACTCCATGGCGGGGAGCTGAGAGGGTGCGTAAACGCCCGGGAAACCAAAGCCCCACCCAGGGTCCTGTGCCCCTCAGCAATTATGAAGAGAAAGTTGAGGGGCAAAGGAATAATGTGACGCTTTGGCTTCCAATCTTGGTAGATTGGGAGGTCAATCCACGGAAGAGACGCCGTCACTTGAGATCTAGAAAATATATAAGTAAAAGGAACAGTCAGAGTAAGCTATGGGTATGGCAGAGATCGCTCAGGTCTCACTCTGATAGACCAGCCCATCACCACAAATAAGTAAAAGTATCAAGTGGCAACACTGAGTCACCAACCTTCATATTCTTGTTCATAATAAAATTCATCAATTCATTCCTAAATCTACCCTTTCTATAATTTGCATTAAAATCGCCGCTTATAATTAAGTTGTTAATATCTTGCTCTTCAATAAGATTATCCAGCATAGCGAGTGACTCTCTGTATTCATCTATTGCATCATCATTTTGCTTATCGCACGGTAGATAGACATTTACTATAAAATATTTCTGATTTTCCGAAGATAATATAATTCCTAAAATCCTATCATTACAATAAACAGGAATGATAAATTGACTTAAACTTTTCCTCCATAAAATAGCAACTCCCTTAGATGGCCTACCCTCTACTATCCCATCAGTGGTTTTATCCCCTCTCTACACTATACAGACTAATAACACACACAACAAAGCCACTCCAACAGCTTCCTCTCTCTCCAACACCTCTTCTACTATTCCATCAGTGGTTTTCTCCCCTCTTTACACACTATACAGACTAACAACACACATAACAAAGCCACTCCAACAGCTTCCTCTCTCTCCAACACCTCTTCTACTATCCCATCAGTGGTTTTACCTTCTACGCAAGCTACACAGTCAAAGGAACCATTGGTTGTATTCATATAAGGCAAATCTTCTTCCAGTAACATTAGTTCCTGCCGTAGCGTTATATCATACTCATTCCATAATAATAATAATAATAATAATAATAATATTACATAACAGAATTACAATTAAAAGAGACACAACTAAGCATATTAATAGCTAGATAGATAGCTAGATAGATAGATAGATAGATAGATAAGATGGAGCGTGACTTTTTTTTATCCGTCATAAAAAAACAAAAAATTAAAGACTCGCTATCGCTCGCCTGAAATTGTCTGCTGAAAAATAAAACAAAGGCTCGCTATCGCTCGCCTAAAATTCTTTGCTACCTGGTGGATAAAAGTTACTTATAAATAATACAAGAGAGAGGAAGCTGTTGGAGTGGCTGTATAGGGGAGAAGGGATGTTGGAGAGAGAGGAAGCTGTTGGAGTGGCTTTGTTATGTGTGTTATTAGTCTGTATAGTGTAGAGAGAGGGGAAAAGGGGTGTTGGAGAGAGAGGAAGCTGTTGGAGTGGCTTTGTTATGTATGTTATTAGTCTGTATAGTGTAGAGGGAGGGGAGAAGGGGTGTTGGAGAGAGAGGAAGCTGTTGGAGTGGCTTTGTTAATGCAGGGCCCTGGACGCTGGCCCTTTGTGCCCTGCCTTAAGGGGACCCACCTCGCTTTTTTTTTGTTCTCTCTCCCTCTCTCTTTGGCTTGTATCCATTCGGCCCCATTCAGCCTACTGTTTTAAGACGTTTACCCCCATCCAGGTGTCAATATTTTTGTTTTGACAGCAAGCTAAATTTGTACATTCAACACACCATTACTCCACCAGAAACGTACATTATTATTGCATTTCTGTTTAATTTTGATGTTTACGGCTCCAACTTCCTTATAGCCTGAAACTCGCAAGTGGTCAATAAAGGTACAGTACCTCACTTAAGCCAGTATCACACGAGCGCTTTTTCACTCAACATTTATCCTCAACACTGGTCTGGCAGCTTATGAGGTCAACATTTAAAATATTTCGGTCACCTAAATTGATCTACCATCAGTCTAGTTTCCGATACCATTGCAAAATAGTCCAGAAATGTTGCCAGAAAAATTTTGATTATCGAATGTTGACTCTAAATGTATTTCCACATCTTGTTCAGTTTGGCTAACCTCTACATCTGTTATAGCAATCTCCTCAAACATCTAAAAATCCTTAAAAAATCCCCCAGAATTCCAATCTCCTCAAACATCTAAAAATCCTTAACAAATCCCCCAGAATTCCATATGCGTACCAAAATATAAGGAAAAATCTTTGAAAAATCCCCTAAAATTCCAAATGAGTACCAAACTATAACGAAAAATCCTTAAAAAACACCTTAAAATTCAAGAGAAATCCTCCAAATTCCAAATGAGAACCGTAACATAGGTAAACATAGGGAGAAATCTTTCAAAAATACCTTAACAATCAGAAAAAACCCTAAAAAATAAAGTAGACGTGCCGTTTTGCCCAAAATCAAAACGGCATATCCAACTCTGCGATGGGTTACCATCATCACTACTAATATCATCATCAATCACAATCAACATAATCACTACTACTGCCATCATCACTACAACTGCCATCATCACTACAACTGCCACAATCATCACGAGTACTGTCATCATCACCATTAATATGATCATCATCACTACTACTCTCACCATAATCACTGTCCATTGTCACTAGCATCTTAACCTAACAAGTGCGCATGGGGGTAATTGGAAACGTCCCCCTGTGCTGACGTATTTGAGGTGTTTCCGTCACTAAAATATTCATTGTGCCATTAATAGCATTAATACTTATCCATATGCGCCTATTATGGGTTGATTATAAAGGTATTAACCTGAAACAACAATAAAACGAGTGAAAACAGCGTTTGGATGGTCAAAATCGGAGATATAGCCCGCGAGTTATATAATGTATGGGTGAGGCAAGTTGCTTTCCCGCCAATTTCCCCCAAGGCCACTGAGACACAGTCGATCGATACTTTCTCTCTCTCTCTTGCATTCGCTTGCTATCAGTGATGACCACACCCTTCAACCGGATTTCTAATGTTAGCACGAAAATATACCTCAGAATAAGGGAATAACAGGGAAAATAGGTGATAACTGAAGGAGAGGAGGAAAGTGGGGAAGGAGGGGAGGTAGAGGACTGAGATTTTGCATGGCCCAGGGGCCAAAAAAAAAAATAAATAAATAAATATATATTTTTTTTTTTCGATGTCAAAAGTTGATTTTTTTTTTCTCTGACTCTTAAGAGTCTCCCCGCAGTCCGCTGGGGGAACTCAACTATCAACCATCATTACTAATATCATCACCACCATCTTACAATCATCATTACTACTGTTAACACGACCTCCCGAAATCCATCCTTCCGAATCCTCCCTCCCTCGCGAGGACAGGGTCCACCTGACCAGGCTGAGATGCGGACACCATCCAGCTCTCCTGAGCTATCAGAAGAGACTGGATGACTCCGTTGTCGACGCCTGCCCGGGATGTAACACAGCACCCCATACCATTAACCCGTCCAGCACCAGCGACGCGTCTGGCGCGTCGGCGATGTATGTAACGCACAGCCCCAGCGACGCGTCTGACGAGTCACCCTAATTCCTCCGACCGTAACCTCAGGTGTAGCCACTCGAGAGGGCTCAGATTTGTATGGGAACTGTGTACGTATCCCACGCAACCGTGCCGATGGTTGAAAACTCTCAAAGTTCACGTGCGTGCGCGTGAGCGCGCAATAACCTGTTTTTTTTGGGTAATTGCCTTCAATTTTTTACTCTTGTAAAATACGTTTTCGGGGGCTCTGTAGGACCATTCTTTAAGCTTTTTGAGCGGTTTTTCGTAGTTTTTCCTTCATTCCTAACCCATTCGCTATTGTTTCTGGAATAAAACCATTTTTTGAAAACCGGCCGGGTTCTGGTGAACAAACAATACAAAACTAGCCGGGGCTCCACGGGTTAAACACATCATAGAAGACTGCATTTCACACAACCACATACGCCAACAACACAATCTACACTCAATGAGAGCTCTGTGGGAAAGCCCGATCGTGGCTATGGCCTTCCTCAGGGACTCGGGGCTGTTCGGCCAGGCAGCTTAGGGAACAACAACAACAAGAAGAACAACTACTGTTAACATCATCACTACTACTATAACCATCATCATTACTACTGTCACAAATATTACCATAATTTATTCTACTGTCACCATCATCACTACT
Source organism: Paralithodes platypus (assembly GCA_032716605.1). Classification (NCBI taxonomy): domain Eukaryota; kingdom Metazoa; phylum Arthropoda; class Malacostraca; order Decapoda; family Lithodidae; genus Paralithodes; species Paralithodes platypus. The sequence continues at coordinate 37,399,817 of CM064582.1, read as the reverse complement.
ACTGCCATCATCACCATTACTATGAACTTCATCACCACAACTATCATCATCATCACTACAAATTTCACCATCCTCACTACTACTCACCATCATCACTAATACTCACACCATCGTCACTACCATCACTACTGTCATTATTATCACTACAACTATCATCATTACTTGTCACCATCATCACTACTATTATGATCATCATTACTACTACTGTCACCATCATATCTACTACTGTCATCATCATCAATACAACTACAACCATCATCACTACAATTATCACCATTATCACTACTATCACCATAAATCCAAATATTACTACCATCACTTCTAATGCCAACTAAACTAACTTAACCTAGCAAATGCGTAGAGAGATGTTTTCGCTCCCAGAACGCCATCATTGCTGGGGGGGGGGCAAAACCATATTTTGGACCTAAAATCATAACTATTGCATAAATTCAAAACATCTTTTTTGACTGACTTTTGCATTCACGCAACAAATGTTTGTGTGAAATTTGGTGAAAATCCGTCCAACGGTCTAGGAGGAGTTCCGAGACAGACGGACGACAACGCCGCCGCCGCCGCCGCCGACGACAGACATTTTTTTCGTGTGGTACCCACTATACGGGGGGGCGATACCAAACTCTGCTTACGCAGAGTTGACAAAAGACACTCGCTGTTGTTGATTATTGGAGGCGGGGTTGAGTACACTAAGAGCTTCCTGTACGCTAAAGTTGCTCTCGATATCTACCCTTCCTGCGCTGCTAAAATTCCCTCAAATACCCTAGAATATTCCTTAAAACTTCACCAAACCTCTAAAAATCCATGAAAAATCCCCCAAAATTCCAAATGAGTACACAAATAGTGGGAAAAATCCTTGAAAACATCCCTAAAATTCTAACCTAAAATTCTATGAGTACCAATATATATGAACACATTTAAAAATATCTTAAAACTAAAATAAATCCCTAAAATTATAAAAGTACCAAAATAAACTCAAGAAAACTCAAGAAAAAAAAACTAAAAACAAAAAGCACTCACTGTTGTTGATTTTTGGAGGCGGGGTTGAGTAGACTAAGCGCTTCCTGTACGCTAAAGTCGCTCTCGATGTCCTCCCTTCCTGCGCTACAAGTCCCTGCGTTGGGCTTGTAATCCTCCGCATTCTCTGGAGACGTCTTGGTGGACGTCACGCTCTCCTGTGAAGACGACTTGATATAGATTGAGAAATATATTAACCTTTTCAAGATCCTATACGCATTTATTTTCTGTTTTCCAGCTATTATTAGACGATATTATTCATGTTGCTACAACTCTATCTATCTATCTATCTATATACTCAGCCCCAATCCCCAGTTTTCCTATTTTTTATTTTTTTATTTTCCATTGAATTCCATTTTATTATTTTTGTTTATCTTTTCTTGGGGGTGGCCGACTCAAGACAGAGCAAGAACAGGGAAAACACAAAGCACAACATAAAACAACGAACAAACACAGACAAAACACAAATTCACACACAACTCGCTAGATATAAAACAAATTACCGCTAGATTAAAATACAGGTCTCCCGATTGGGTTACGTTCCTGAAAACCCGATCTTATAAGCGAACCCTAAAATTAATGGGTTTGTTGTTGTTGTTCCCCAGGCTGTCTGACCGAACAGCCCCAAGGTCCCCGAGCAAGGCCAAGGCCATAAACGAGCGCCCCCCACAAAACCCTCCCTGCTTACCACTAATAAAGCCCAGGTGACCGAACCCACTCCTACGTTTCTGATGGATAAAAAGTTTGACTAGTTTGGTTTTATGTATTTATAAATGTATTATGACTGTACTTTAGCTGATTATTCTGCTAAATATTGATGTTCACGGCTCCAACTTCCTTATAGTCTGAAACTCGCAAGTGCATGGTTAATTGGCAACGCTGCTTACTTGTGAAGTGGACAACTGAGGCTCAAAGTTTGATGGAGACATCTCGGGAAGTAAAGGCGACTCTCTCGGATGCCCTGAAGACGTCTCGGGAAGTAAAGGCGACGCTCTAGGATGCCCTGAAGACGTCTCGGAGTGTATTGAAGACGTCTCGGAATGTACTGAGGATGTCTCAGGATGAACTAAAGACGTCTCGGGATGTACTGAAGATATCTCGGGATGTATTGAAGACGTCTCAAATTCTATTGAAGATGTCTCAAATTCTATTGAAGACGTCTCAAATTCTACTGAAGACGTCACAGGATGGATTGAAGGCATCTCGGGATGTACTAAAGACGTCTCGGGATGTACCGAATACGTCTCCGGATGTACCGAATACGTCTCAGAATGTATTGAAGATATATCAAAATGTGTTATGTTCTCAGGATATGACTTAGACATCCCCGAGAGCATAGGGGACGCTCTGTGAAGCCCTGAAGACGTCTCCGGGTGTACTATGGTTTCCGAGAAGACTTTAGACGTGCCAGGAAGACTATGGGGCTCTCTAGGATGTCCCGCAGACGTCTCGGGATATTCCAAAGTCCCCGAGTGCTGCTTAAAGGTTCCTGGAGTCATAGGGGGCACTCTAGGATGCACCGAAGATGTCTCAAGATGTTCCAAAGTCTCCGAGTGCTGCTTAAAGGTTCCTGGAGTCATAGGGGGCACTCTAGGATGCACCGAAGACGTCTCAAGATGTTCCAAAGTCCCCGAGTGCTGCTTAAAGGTTCTCGGAGTCATAGGGGGCGCTCTATGATGCACCAAAGACGTCTCCAAATTTACTATCGAACCCAAATGTGGACTAGACGTCTTTGGATGAGTCAAATAGACGTCAAGGTTCCCCAAAGACGTCTCGGAATGTGGCAAAGACGACTTGGAAGCATCGGAAACAATCGGCGCTACTCGTGAGCTCTGTGCGGGCACGTTCGAAGCGCAAATCTCACGGATGACCGGCGAACACGCGGAGATGTCTCTTGGCATTCTCAAGCGATTTCTGACATCCGAAGAATGTCGTTTATCTCCGTGACGATTTCTAAGCGACTCGGAGCTTGGAGGTACGACCCCGGCGCTCCGAGAATCACCGGAACTATCTCTGAGTGCCCCTGGAGATATTTCCGAGGCATTTCTAAAGGTATTTCTGAGGACATCGGAGGTTTCAGACATCTCCTGGTTATTTCTAAAGGCAGCTGTGGGTTCAGATATTTCCGAGGTATTTCTAAGGAGAGCCGTGGTTTCGGAGATTTCCGAGGTATTTCTGAAGACATTCCGAGGTATTTCTGTGGTTTCGGAGATTTCCCGGTTATTTCTAGGGCCTTCTAATCTAGCTCTAGCCATAGTATTTCTAGAGAGGCTATCTACTATTTCCAATTTATTTCTAGAAGCTTCCAGTATGGCTCTAGCTATTTCCGGACTCTCAGAGATTGTATTTCTAGAGAGGAGGGTGCTTTCTAGTATTTCCGAGGTATTTCTAGAGGCTTCGGGTATAATTCTAGCCGTTTCTGGACTCTCATAGATTGTATTTCTACCGACTATAGCGCTATTTCCACCTGGCGCTTGCGGTAGTATTTCCGAGATATTTCTAGACGTTTCAAGTCGAACTCTAGCTATTTCCGGACTTTCAGATATCTCCATATTATTTCTCACAACACTGGCGCTATCTTCGGGAAATATTTCTGAGATATTTCTATAGGCATCGTATCTAAGTCGCCCTGGGGCTTGAGATGTCTCCGCGTGTCCTCCGAGTGCTTCCATATCCCCCGAAGTCGTCTCTAAAGCGTCACCGCCACCAAAGATCTCTGGGCTCTGAGACGTCTTCATTGAATCGTCATGGGGCGCGTTCCGATCCTCCGAAGACATCTTGGTGGAGCTGGCAGGTGATTGGTCCAGAGAGAGCCAATCATCTTCACTCGTTTCAACCTGTAGAAGAGATTGAATTATATAAGGTGGGGTTATTATAATAAATATTTTAATTTTTCTAATATACTATATATACTGTGTATATATATATATATATATATATATATATATATATATATATATATATATATATATATATATACAGTATTAGAGATGGACCGAATATTCGTTTCGTATTCGTATTTCCGAATATTCGGTATGTTTTTCAATATTCGTATTCGTATTCGCATTTCCATTCATAGGTATTTGCAAATATGCGAATATGTTCACGAAACCAATAGAATATATACAAACATGTTAAATATTAAATTTTAAAGTTAACACAAACGAATAAATAACAGTGTAGATGTGCGTTGGGGCCGCTAAAGTGGAATGAAGGAGGACTGAGCAGTGTTGCTACTTAACTGTATTTAACCTAAGACGTGCGCATGGGGGGTATGAGACACCACACGCCTGTGCGCACGTATTTGAGCTGTTCCCATCAATAACATCGTTATTTTACCATAAATAGCATTAACCCGTTGAGCCCCGGCTAGTTATAATATTTTGTTCACCCCAGTCCCAAGCCATTTTCACTTATTTTTTTTGTTTGCTAAAATGGAAGACAAGGATGAGAAATGAAAAAAAAAACAAAAAAAAATCACCTCTGACATTTTTTTTTGGGGGGGGGGGGCCGGTGGGGGGTTGGGGGGGGGGGGGGAGCTTCAAAAAAATTTGTTGAGCCAAAATGGAAGAGAATGGTGAGAAATGAACACACAAATAAAAAAAACTCATTTCGGTCATTTGGGGGGCGGGGGGGGGGGGGGGGTTTCAATAGTTCGTCTCCCCCGCATGACCACCCGCCCGGGAGCACTAGGGTAAAAACTGAGTATGGCATTGTACGGCATACATCCTAAGGAGTATCTCACATAAATCTCAAGCCTCTAGCTCCCATACGACCGGAGTAATGAAGGTTCAAAGTGGCGGTAAACTAGGGGTGTAAACTATCCCCACTAAGCCCACCACCACCAGCCGCGCGGCTGTCTCGGCCCGCTCACACCTACTGGCCCGGCTCCCCCACACACTACGGTACCGCCCCCTCCTATTCTCCCGCCATTTCCTACCTTACGAGCCACGTAAGTGTTTTTTATATGTCGGACGCACGTGATGCGTCGCTGGGAGTTGGTGATCAAAGACTGCCGACGCAACACGTGCGACGCTGGGTCTCAACGGGTTAATACTTATCCATATGCACCTATTTTAGGTTGATTATAAAGGTATTAACCTGTTACAACAATAAAACAAGTGGAAACAGCGTTTGGATGGTCAAATCGGCGATACAGGCCGGGAGTTACATAATGTATGGCTGAGGCAACCTCCCTCCCCTCCTCCCCTCCCTTTGTCCGGAGAGACAGTGTTACGCAATAGTCTCTCTCTCGCTCTTTCCCACGCTTGGTAACAGTGATGACAATGCCCTGCTACCAACTCGCTAATGTTAGCACAAAAATAGACCACAGAATAAGGGAATAACAGGGAAAATAGGTGATAATTGAAGGGGGGGAGGAAAGTGGGGAAGGAGGGGAGGTGGAGGAGTGATATTTGGCATGGCCAAGGGAAAAAAAAAAAAAAATAAATAAATAAAAATGGGGGGGGGGGTTAAATGTATTTTTTTAGGCCCTGGGCCGGTATTTATAAAGCACTTTTAGGCCTAAAAGTAGCTTTTAAAGATGGCGCCAACTTTTAAAACTTAAAAGTTGGGCCAAAAAACTTTTAGCTGCTAAAAGTAGCTTTTAAACCCAGCGAAAACTAAAAGCTCCCCTTGGGACTGTTAGCGCTTAAAAGTTACTATTAGAGGACGATGAAGATGATTGAATAACAAATCCGCCACCCCCTGCCAAGGAATGTTCATGTTAGAAAGATTAATTGGATTAATAGGCCTATAGCGAGTTAATCGAAGTCTATCTATCTATCTATCTATTGCCTGACGCCGTGATCCCCGAAGGGGTGGCCACGAACGAACCGCCCCCATGCACCTCTGTCCCCAGTCAGTCGACGCCCCTCCCCCCAACCAGCACCGCCTTCGTTCATGTACTTCCTCACTCCATCCTTCCACCTCATATTCGGTCTACCTCTCCCCCTCTGTCCCTCCACCTCGCTCTCGTACACCCTCTTAGTCATTCTCTCGCTTTCCATACGTTCCATATGGCCGAACCATCTCAAGTTGTTCCTTTTCACACTTTCCAGCACATCTACCTCCACACCACACCTCCTTCTTACTTCCTCATTAGTCTGTCTATCCCTCCATGTAACTCCGCACGCACTCCTTAAGTAATTCATTTCCACTGCTCTCACTCTTGGTCTGAGTCTCTCAACCAACGTCCATGCTTCGCTTCCGTAAGTCAGTGTCGGGATTACCACACTGTCATGCAAGGACTTCTTCACTTCCATACTGACCACCCTATTTCTTGTTACTGCTTTTAGCGTTCCTACAACCCTCTTCCCATGTTGTACCCTCTCCCGCACCTCTTCATCCATAGTCCCATCTTTACTCAACACACTGCCCAGATACTTAAAAGAGTTGACGATCTCCATAGCCTGACCGTTCAGCTTCACCTCACACTCTGTGACTTCACCCCTTTCGAAGACCATAACCTTGCTCTTCCCCGTATTTACCTTCAAATTCCGTTTTTTGCACACTGTTCCAAACTCATTTACCAGACCCTGCAACTCCCATTCATTATCACTCATCAGAACTGTATCATCCGCAAACAGCAGTATAGGTAGCTTCCACTCAATTCCCTCCCTTTTCAGCGATACACCAACATCCACTGCTCTTGATAGTATTTCTTTCATAACTCCATCCATATATACAGTAAACAACCACGGGGACATCACACACCCCTGTTTCAAACCAACATTCAGGTCAAAGAACTCGCTCTGCTCACTCTCCACACGTACTGCCGCCTTTGCACCCTCATACATGCTCTTCACTGCTTTCAGCAACTTGCCCTCTACTCCGTATATTCTAAGTACTTTCCACAAACCTTCTCTATCCACTCTGTCATAGGCCTTCTCCAAGTCCATAAAGGCAACATACACCTTTTGTTTCTTCTCCAGATACTTCTCCACAACACAATTCAGGGTAAAAATCTGATCTACACATCCTCTTCCCTTCCTAAAACCTCCCTGCTCGTCGCCTATCCATTTCTCCGTTCTCACTCTCACTCTCTCAATCACTACCCTACTGTATACCTTCCCTACTACGCTTAGAAGACATATTCCTCGGTGGTTACCACACACTCCTCTTTCCCCTTTGCCCTTATATAGGGGGACTATTATGCCAGTCTTCCAGTCATCGGGTGCACTCCCCTTCTCCCATGCTAGTTTGCACATTTTCCATACCCATTCTATCACTATCTCACCACCATACCTCAACATTTCCCCACACACTCCATCTGTTCCTGGTGCTTTCCCCAACTTCACTCTTTTCATGGCTTCCCACACTTCTGACCTCCTGATCCCCACCTCCTCCTCCACTACTTCTCTTCTTCTCCCTCCCATACCATATCCAGCTATGTTTGCTGGCTCTTCATTCCTTTCATTTAGCAACTCACTGAAGTACTCCCTCCATCTTTCGACTCTCTCTTGCTTCTCGGCTAGCATTCTCCCATTCTTATCTTTCACACCCTTACTGTTTCCCTTGCTACCTTCCCTAACTTTCTTGACTTCTTTCCAGAACAGTTTCTTACTCTCCCTCCATTTTACACTCAGATTCCTTCCAATCGAAGTACACCATTTAAACCATGAAGGAGACAGAGGAACAAAGCTCTTAACCCAGAGATGAAAGTGTGTAAGCCTAGTACCCTACGTTATTTGGCAACGGTCAAAATGTAACTGAATGAGTAACTCATGGTGGTATGATTGTAGGTTAGATATATTATCAAGTGCAGTATGTTAGGTAACTCTTGATTCTATCCATAAATTCCATATACCAACCCGCACATCATACTACTCAAAGGTGATCCACTGAGTGTTCTCCAACGAATAAGCTATATTAGAAAGTAACCTACCACCTTATGTATCAACCTACTTTAAACATTTCGATTCATAATATATATAATATGTCCGACTACATTTTTTGCCGCGGTCGGTCTCTCTATTTTTAGATGGGTAAATCCTCCTCGTCCTCCGCCCACAACCTCGACAGTTCCAGCGTCCTCGTTGACAAATGCCTATACTGTACTTGTTGGAAGAACACTAACAAATAGACCAAATTAAAGGAGTGTAGAAGGACTAAGATATAATATTGGATTGTCACAAGATAGGCCTATTTCATTACATCCGAGAACAAGTAGCCTATTTGCACCCTATTTTTTCGCAAATTACCGTAAACTGGGGTGATTTCGGATAGGATAAGGATAAGGATTTTATGGGGGATAATTTTAAGAGGCTTCCTGGATTACGGCGCACGGCGCATTATCACTACACATCACTTGACCTAGTTAAATCTCTACAATGTGTTTACAGTCATGAGAAATTGTAAAGAACAAATTCGAACAATTTCCGAAATTACCCCACTTTACGAATTGTGAAAACTCGCGAATTTGGCAACTATCTCAGATGCTGCCACACCGGAGTATGCAATTGTTTTCGTATGGTAAATATATTACCCTTTCAATTTAGCAATATATAATAGATTTCACAATAACAAAATATTGCATAATTACCCTAATGTTTTATAGTAATTAGTATATGCAATTAGAAGCCTATACTTACCTATTAAACGTTATTCATCGATTGTAATTTAGCTAGATGTAGCAAACTAGCGGTTGTGGCAGCTTTCTTAACGCTTCCACTAAAAGCTGCTTTTAAATGTTTTATGAATAACTTTTAATGATTTTCATTTAGTTAAAATTACTTTTAGGGAAATTTTTAAATTATTTTATAAATACCGGCCCAGGATCTTAAGAGTCTTCCGGCACTTGCCGGGTTAATAGTACCAGATCAAACTAGTGAAAAGTACCAAATTATTCTAAAGTGGAATCACTACCCGGTAAACGAACGTGTGCTGGACATTTGAACCGTCACAATATTGCCATTTCAGACATATCCAATGTAATAGCATGTCACTAAAATATATTCCATCATATTTCCTCACTGATTTTGTATTTAGTACCAGATATGGACTATTTTATTGGAAAATGTATAAAATGTACTTGAGAGAGTCAAATGTACCAAATCTGGTACTTTAGTACCAACAAAGCGGCAACATTGGGACTGAGAACTGGACACATAGAAAATTGAATGGATTTAATTTTAATTATTCAATTTTCTATGGCTGAACTCTTACAATATATTAAACAATAATTCATACAGTTCATTTATGATATTTAAGAAATTACACATTCACATCGTCATTAACTTCTGGTAATTAATTTCATAGTACTGTAATTTAATTAAAGTTTGTTGGTGACATAAAAATAATTACCAGTTCTTGAAGGATGAAATAAGGATTGAAATATTCGCTATTCGTATTCGCGAATTTTACAACAAAAAATTTGTATTCGTATTCGTATTCGCAAATAGTAAAAATTGACATTCTTTCCATCTCTAATATATATATATATATATACTGTATATACATACAGTGACGCTAATAAGTGATGTCTCGGCACCAAGTATGTTTTGATCAATAATTGGTATCGGCAATATCTAAGCTTCATTTCTTCATATCCAGTGAAATATACAAACATGTCCTACGCTTACCCACCCTATTCAACATCTGAGACATTAATACAGCACAGAGCCAGCCAAACGTAATGACTGCTGGGACATTTTTTTTTTTTTTTTTTTTTTTTTAAAGAGACAATGAACGGAGGAAGGAAAAACACAGATAAAACAAAAAGGTCCATGTGCCTAAAGGCATCCTCCATTCATAAAATGTTTGTAACAACTGGATTTAAACATTTGTAGATTGTAAGTTTGTGGAAAGCAATTCGAGGGAAGTGAATTCCAAAGAGTAGTAGTTCTGGGGATAAATGAATTCTGATAAGCAGAAGTCCTGCATTGTGGAGGAGAAAGTGTAAATTCATGGGCGCTCTCAGCTGCCCTAGTTCTACGGGGAAAGATGTGGAGAGGCGGCACAATTGAAGCAAGTTCCTCGGAACAATTGCTGAGAAAATATCTGTAGAATAATGCAAGGGATGCAAAGTTTCTCCGTATGGATAATGTAGGAAGGTCCTGTGTGATTGCAGGGTTATTGATTAATCTAATAGCTTTATTTTGAATTTTGTCCAACTGCCTCAATGCAACCACTCCACTTCCACCCCACAGAGGTGAACAGTAATCCATCTGAGAACGCACATGACTTTTATATATCACGGCCAACTGCTCGTCAGTGAAGAATTCTCGAACTCTGTACAGGAGTCCCAGTTTTTTAGACATAATGTGTCCAGCTCAAGTTAGTAGTTAATGTTACACCGAGAATGTCAATACTAGGGGAAGTGGGAATATTTACATCATTAAAAAATATATGGGAGTCAGTGAGATTCTGTCGGTTAGAAAATTGAATGTACTTGGTTTTCTGTGCATTAAAGGAAACTAGATTCTTTTGTCCCCATCCATTAATTCTAGAAAGGTCCTGGTTCAGAGAAATTGCAGTGTTTATTTTTGAATTTATAAGATCGGGTTGGGTGAAAGAATTGGTAAATGTGAAGGAACTGTGGAGTGTTGAGTCATCTGCGTAGGAATGTATTGGATTATGAGTGGTAGATATGAGATCATTGATATGAATGAGGCACAGAATTGGGGCCAAAACTGATCCCTGGGGAACACCAGCATTTATTGAGTGAAATTGAGAATAAAGGCCATCTACCATTACACATATTTTTCTGTTATGAAGATAAGAAGAAATTAGTGGAACTAATGATGCAAGGCCGTAGTGTGACATCTTCGACAATAAGGATTGATGCCAGACTCTATCAAATGCCTTTGATATATCCAGTGCTATTGTATGTGTTTCACCATGTTGGTCTGTAGCTTGGTTGATTTGATGCGTAAGAAGGCAAAGCATGTCTGCAGTTGATCGACATCGTCTAAAACCATATTGCCTATCACTGATTAATTTATTATTCTCAAGATGCTTAATTATGTGATTATTTAATATAATTTCAAAGACTTTACCAAGAGTGGAAGTTATAGCTATTGGTCTGTAGTTTGATGGATCTGAAGAGGCACCTTTTTTAGGAACTGGATGGATGTTTGCTTCTTTCCAGGGTACTGGGAAGCATGAGGTATGAGTACACAGACGGAAACATTTTGCCAATACAGGAGCGAGCACCAAGGAGCAATTCTTAAGTACTATTGGAGGAATTTCATCTGGACCAGGAGCCTTATCTACCGAGAGATTCTGCAAAATAGTTTTGACATGTCTGGTGTGGATCTTAAGTGAGGGAATTTCAGGCGAATTAAAATTAAGTACAGGGACATCTTGATTTATTTCATCTAAGGTTGAGTTGGTGGAGAAAATATCCGCAAGAAGGTTAGCTTTACCTCGTGGGTCACTTACAAGATTGCCAGTCGGAGATTTTAATGGTGGAATGGATGAAGCAGTAGTGAAGTTGGATTTGAATGAGTTAAGAGTAGACCAAAATATTTTGTTATCATTTGGATTATTTAGAAGTTTATTTGCCTGCTTGTGGAGAAAGTTTGATTTAGTTAGGTTTAATACAGTTTTGGCATGATTTCTGATGTTTCTAAAGTAATTAAAGGCTTCATGTGTTTTTGATCTTGTGTATGCATTGTAGGCTATTGCTGTTTGTTCAGTTACTCTAGCACAATTATGGTCAAACCATTTAGGTGAATTAGATCTTTTACTGTACTTTTGATGAGGAATAAAAGTTTCCATTCCATGACTTATTAGCGCTACACTTACCCATCCTATTCAACATCTGACAGACATTAATACAGCACAGAACAAGCCAAACGTAATGACAGCTGGGACATGACTTATTAGCGCTACCGTACCCATCCTATTCAACATCTGACAGACATTAATACAGCACAGAACAAGCCAAACGTAATGACAGCTGGGACCTCACTTATTAGCGCCACCGTACATACATACAATACAATAATATATATTGGCATATATTTTAAGGGGACATGGGCCGTTTTTCTGGTCCCTTTTTTTCCTCGTGTTTAGCACCATTAGTTTCGAGATTTTAAGACCTTCGGCCCATTAGTTTGGCGATTTTAACACCTTACGCCCCATTTCTTCGTCAATATTTAGACCTTTCGTGCTATTTAGGTGTCGATTTTTTCCCTGACGAACGATAGTGAGCCTGTAATTTTGGAAGAACCGGCCTTCGGCCGAAATTTTTTTCTACCGAAAAATGTACAAATTAATCTAAAAGGGGGATCTAATGGATGTTTTTTTAAATTTGATGGAGGTCTAGGAAGGAAACTAGAAAAATAATTAATACATGCAAAAATCGGCCAAAACGTGAACCATCTCCCGTTAACCCCTTCTGTACCGGCGTCGTCTTTTAAACTTTATTGTGGCTACTATTAGACGATTTTATTCAGTTTAAAAAGGGCCTCAAGCAATTAACAGGCTTCGAACTATCTTCCTTAGCCACTTTTACTACCACAGATCCTTCTTAAACTGCACAGAATTGTCTAAGTATAGCAAGAATAAAGTTAAAAAGACGTCATCGGTTAACACTCACCTCAGTTTTAACGAACACAGTCGGAGGTGAAGACTCGGCCACGGTCGTCTTGGCCGCATCTTCATCTGTAAGAAATAGATATAGAGACTGTAGACAGGTATATATAGGTCTCCCTCGATTTACGATTGGGTTACATTCCTGAGAACCCGATCATAAATGGAAAAATTGTACGGTCGAGGTTATTAAGTGTTGTCAGATATTTCACAAAGTCTCGGACACTGACTAATACTCGGAGGGATAAGCACTTTTCCCAGTAACTATAAAGATACCAATAACACTTTTTGAACGAAAACCACCGGAATCTATGACAACACTTAATACCCCCGATTGTACAGCAAACCCTAAAATTAATGGGGTAAATGGGGCTGCGTTCTGGGACCAGCTAAAACCCAAACCCAAACACATAAACACCTATAATAATATCGTAAATCAGGGCATCGGATAGTGTGGGAGACCTGTACTGTAAATAGATAGATAGATATAGTTATTTTTTCTGCCATTGTTTGTTTTTTTTCTATGTGAGTGAGGGAGACAAAAGGCAGAACTGCCTGTAGCGAGTGCCTCTCCAATAGTTGAAAGAGTGACAGGGCCAAAATCAAGGGACGTTCGAGCCAAAATGTCTGGACACACGGAGTTTGAAGCAATTTAAGTCATAGGAAGAGGGAACTGATTCTGGGAGAGAGTTCCAGAGCTCAGCTGTTGAACAGAAGAAAGTTTGAGAGTAACGTTTCATTCTTAGGTTGGAGAGTTGCATAGAGTAGGGGTGGGATTGTGTTGCAAGTCGGGTACCACGTACCCTACGTAGAGGAGGTGGTATACACTGGGAGAGCTCTGAGGAACACTGATTATTATAGTAGCGATAGAATAGCGAGAGCGATGTAACATTGCGGCGAAGAGAGAGAGTTTGCAGAGAGTTGGTGAGTGGACGGGGGTTAATGATACGATTCCTTTCTACATTGTCTAGGAGTGCGGTGTGAGAGGATCCTCCCCACACATGTGAACAATACTCAATACAAGGACGCACTGTGCCCCTGTACAGAGCGAGAAGCTGTGCAGGGGTAAAGAACCCCTTGAGGTGGTTGAGCACACCCAGCTTCTGGGAGGCTGCCTTAGCAAGACTGATAATATGGTCCTTCCAACTGAGAGCAGAAGAAAAAGAGACACCAAGAATATTGAGAGAAGATGAAGGATTGATTTTTGTATTGTTGAAAAATACAGTAAGGGATAGTCCACTGGGAGTTCCGGACGGGTAGATAGATGGAGAAATTGGGTTTTGGAAGCATTAAAGGTAACAAGGTTTTCTCTACCCCAATTGGAAATAGTAGATAGATCAAAGATAAGTGTTGCATGGCTTCATTATGTTTGTCTTTGAGGGACTGCTGGCTGGGGCGTTCTGGAATACTAATTGAGTAGTGTAAGGTAGAGTCGTCTGCATATGAATGGATGGGACTGGAGGTACAGTTGAGAAGATCATTTATGAAAATTAGAAAGAGAATAGGAGACAGGACAGAGCCCTGAGGAACACCGGAGTTGATAAGATGAAGAAGTGAGCGATGGCCGTCCACAACTGCAGCTATGGAAATTAGAGACAAAGGCACAGATGGAGGGATAGAAACCGAAGGAGGGTAGTTTGGAAATTAAAGATTTGTGCCAGACTCTATCGAAGGCCTTCGATATGTCTAGTGCAATAGAAAAGGTCTCACCGAAGTCCCAAAGGTTGGATGACCAAGAGTTAGTAAAATATGAAAGATCACCAGTAGAGCGACCCTTAACCCGGCGAGCGCGCGCAGGGTGTAGTGGACACCATGTAACTGGGCGACGATATTAGGCTTCCTTCCCACCTAAAATCATAATTTTACGATAAATATCGTTATTACTTATTCATATGCGCCTATTTTACCTTCACTATGAAGATAGTAACATGTAACAACAATAAAACAAGTGGAAATAGTGTTTGGATGGTCAAAATCGCGAATTATAGTTGGCCGGTCCATTCATGCATTGTGGAGCAGAGCGAGCCAGACCCTCCCCTCGCAAGGCCTCAAGCTTGACTGACTCATTGACCCACACCCTACCTTACGCAACACACTCGATAGTCACATGGCAATTGAACACAACACAATGGAACCGGCCTGGAGATGTTTACACGAAAATATACCAATGAATAAGGGAATAACAGGGAAAATAGGTGATATTTGAAGGGGGAAGGAAAGGGGGGAAGGAGGGGATTTTGACAGATGTGGAGGAGTGATAGGAGGCATGGAGGGGAATGATCTCACTTAATAACCATTTCACTTGTTTTAAGTGCTACTGGGGCCTTTAATTTTTTTTTTTTTTTTTTTTTTTTTAGGCCTTACCTCTTAACCTGACAAGCGCGATTTGACAGTAGGTGCTAGGGTAGTTATTTGTGCATTTCTAGCCCTGGATTCTGACAGAATTCGTTATATTTACAATATAAACCATTATTTGTTTTCGGTATGCTTTTATTTTACATATATGATGTATATATGAACCTTCAAGAGTGCTAAAATAAGTGGGAAAAGCATTTGGGTGGTGAAAAACGAAGATATTGGCCACCCGTCATAATCTCAGGCGAGAGAGAGAGACAGGCAGCCTTCCCCTCTCGCTGTCTGGGAGTCAACTGAGGAGAGCGGGGCGGTGTGTGCCGGTGTCTGGGTGTTGCATAACGATCTTTTATGCAACCCACTTGTGCTACATTATCGCGGGAGAGAAAAATAACCGATAAATGATGATAATAAGAGGAAAAATAGGTGATAATTGAGGAGGGGAGGGAGGGGGGAATAAGGTGGGGAAGTAGGGGAGGGGGGTGGGTGAGATTTACATGGATGAGTACTGGAGGGGAATTATCTCACCTAGAGACAAATTCCTTTGTTTTGATAGGCCCTTTTTTTTTATGGAAGTCTTTTTTTATGGTCCTGCTTCCGTGAGGCCTATCGCGTTCCCTATAGGAAGCCTTCCGTGAGGCCTATCGCGCTTGCCGGGTTAAGAGGGTCCTCGCCCTTGCCTACCAAAACCTCTTAAGAGTGTTCTCGCCGTTCCCGGGTTAAGGAAGCCATACTGGCGATCTGAGAGCAGATTATGAGAAGAGAAATGCTAAGAAATTTGGAAGCAAGAATAGATTAAAAAAAACTTTAGAGATACAAGAGATGAGAGCAATTGGTCGATAGTTGGAGGGTTGAGAGCGGTCACCCTTCTTTGGGACAGGTTGAATGAGAGCAAACTTCCAGTATGAAGGGAAGACGTTAGAGGAGAGACAGAGACGAAAGAGTTTGCCTAGGCAGGGAGCCAGCACGGAAACACAGTGTTTTAGTACAACAGGAGGAACAACGTCCGGACTGTACGCCTTCTTAGTATTAAGCCCAGAGAGGGTAGAAACTAGAAAGTACATCTTTAGAAGAGATTAGGATATCAGGCATAAGTAGGGGAGAGGCAGGTGGAGAGGGAGGAATAGCACCGTTATCATCCAAGGTGGAGTATCTAGCAAAATTTTGAGCGAAGAGTTCAGCTTTGTCAGAGGAAGAAGTTATCTTGTCTGGACTGTGGGGACAAGAGCTATATATATTTTTTTTTTTTTTTTCTATATTCCAACTTACTTCCTCTCAGGCATAGGCTGAGAGCCTTAACATTCACCGCATTACAATGAACAGTGAAGCCCGTGAGGTCTTGTTCCAGTCTAGGGAGTGAGACATGTGAAGCACGTAGAGTACAACGAGCACCTGCCATCTTGCCTTCACATGAGGCACGGTGCTCACTCATGGCCCGAAACGACCCCATCTCTGAAGCCACCTCGTTCCCGTGCTTCACCGTCTCACCCCCTACACTCGGACTCTCACACTTACACACACACAACGCCACCTGTTGAGCAGATAACTCACCAGGCATTGCACCCCTATAGCATATTTTGAATATGGGAATATTCATACAGTGCTATTTAATCAGGGAACAATGAGGGTATTTTATTGACGTTTCGGTGGGCTTGTGGTAATGCACTGATACCAGGTACAGCACAAATTCCATCCCAATAATATCTTCCCATTGATACATCGGGATTTGAACCCGGGACCTTTGGATTACCAGGCCAGTGGCAAGACCACTCCACCACACCTCCCCTAAACCATATATATATGAAACAGGAAATAATCACCTTGAAAATGATGATGTAAAACATAAATTTAAGCACTCATAAAATAATATGGGTCCCAGTGATTATAGAAAAGGCTTATCTGAATGTAGAGCGAAGTATTGAAGAAGTTGAGTGGAGGATGTAGCAGATTATTGATGATCACTAATATTGGATGTGGGCAGATGGACTTCTACAGTATACAGCAAGTGAGGTCTCCTTTGTTTACATACGGGACCCCGGTTAGGAATCTTAAGTCTTAACTAAGGGGTTACATCTTTCATATCTATTTTATACCCAAGGTACACTCATACATTTGCATATACATTGATCAATACCAGTAAATTAAATTGGATACTATAATGTATGAATGTTTATATTTAAACTACATATTAACGAAAGAACTTATATTATTGTTCCCAAAGAAAACGTATTGGAGAATAAATCAAGGTAGACTTAATTAATGTCCAGTTATGACAGAAGTGATGGTTGTGCCATCAGAGTGGAAAAGGGGAGGGAAAGACGAGGAAGAAAATTGTTGGGAGAGGTTTTTGGCTAGATGCCAGAAAGCTTGGGAAGAGCTAGAGTTGGATAGTTCAGTGCATTTATTATTGATGAAAGAGTGCTTGGCAAGTCGAAGAACAGATTTGGCAGTGGTGATGGGCTGGTCTATCAGAGTGAGAACTGAGCGATCTCTGCCATACCCATAGCTTACTCTGACTGTTCCTTTTACTTATATATTTTCTAGATCTCAAGTGACGGCGTCTCTTCCATGGATTGACCTCCCAATCTACCAAGATTGGAAGCCAAAGCGTCACATTTTTCCTTTGCCCCTCAACTTTCTCTTCATAATTGCTGAGGGGCACAGGGCCCTGGGTGGGTCTTTGGTTTCCCGGGCGTTTCTGCACCCTCCTCAGCTCCCCGCCATGGAGTGGCTTCGGTCACCCAGGCTTTATTGTGGTCGGCAGGGAGGGTTCTGTGGGGGCGCTCGGTTATGGCCTTGGCCTTGCTCGGGGCCTTGGGGCTGTTCGGCCAGGCAGCTTGGGGAACAACAACAACAGATTTGGCTTGATTCCGGGCAGAAACATAGGAAGAATGAGATTCTTGAGTTTTAAGGCGTCGGTACCGTTTGAATGCTTCCTCCTTGTTGCGGACAGCAGTAGAACAGGCGTGAGTAAACCAAGATTTTTTTGCATTAGTCTGAGAGAAACAAAATGGAATGTACGCTTCCATGCCCGAGACGATTACCTCGGTAATGCGTTCAGCACTCTCCGAGGGTCCCCGGCCACGGCAGTAGAAGTAATTCCATGGGAAATCAAAGAAGTACTGTACTGCCGAAAAGCCTCCCAGTTGGCAGCGCCAAAGTGCCACAAGCGCCGCCGGCTGGGAGGATTGGGTGGCCGTACTGGAGAGATAGGACAGGTGACAGAGATAAGTTTATGGTCGGAGGAGCCCAAAGGAGAGAAAAGATTATAGTATAAGCGGAAGGGTTAGAGGTTAGAAATAAGTCAAGAATGTTGGGCCGATCTCCGAAGCGATCTGGGATATGGGTGGGTTGCTGGACCAGCTGCTCTAGGTCATTTATGATAGAAAAGACGTAGGCTTGTTCACCAGGTTGGTCAGTAGTGTGAGAGGAGATCCATTGGCGGTGGTGAACGTTGAAATCTCCTAAGATGTAGATTTCAGAGAAGGGAGAGATAGATAGAATTTGTTCCACTTTAGAGTTTAGATAGTCAAAGAATTTGGGAGAGTCGGTAGGGTTAGGGGAAAGATAAACAGCACAGAAATAAAATTGAATTTATTGATAGAAATCTTGGCACTGCAACAACAAGGTCATATGGCACCGAACAAGCTAACATATTTGCAGAAAACTAAAATCGTAAAACAAAAAGTGTAAAATTAGATATCAAAGTAAAATCAATGCAATCATAAAAACTGAAAGAGGCCAACCTTTTTCAAAAATAAAAACATCATCTCCAGGGGAACCAGCCTCCCCTCCATACACCGAAGAGAGACAGGAAGTACCATCTGCCTTCCGGTGTTGCAAAAGCAACCTCCGACGTAATTCGACCAAGCTGGGAGACTCAACCAGAAAGTGCCTGACAGTAAGGGGAACTAGACAGTCATCGCAGAATGGCGGTACACCTCCACACATAAGGAACTCGTGGGTTAGTCTGGTATGTCCAATGCGGAGGTGAGCCGAAGCAGTTTCCAATTTGCGAGGAATGGTAGGGCAAGCTCTTGGCGAGACTAATTTGTTAACTTCCCTGAGCTTATTAACAGTAACACAATCCCACCGTGCCTGCCAACAAGCACGAACAGCAAACATGAGAGGAGTACGCAGATCAGAAGCAGGCAGAGGGTAATTTACATTTGAAGGTCTCAAAGCTGCAGCTTTTGCCAAAGCATCCACCCTTTCATTACCTTTGACACCAACATGTGCAGGGACCCAACAAAAATAAACTTTTTTCCCTCGACGATGAATGAGAAACAGCCACTCTAAAATCGCTAAAACTATAGGATGGGAAGAATTAAAAGATTCAAGAGCCATGAGAGCCCCTTGAGAATCACTAAAAATAGTAAAATTATTGTTTTGGTGAGCAAATATCAATTTCAGAGCTAAAATGATAGCAGGCAATTCCACAGTAAAAGCTGAGGCAGCTAAAGGAAGACTACCTCCATGGCTGAAGTCAGGGAACACAACACCAAAACCAACACCGGAGGCAGATTTAGAGCCATCAGTATACACAGGCACAGAACTATTATGACTAGAAAAATGTTCCAAAAACATATGAAGAAGAGACTGAGGAGTGACTGAATCCTTCGATCCTGTAAAAAACCCTGCAGAATGACAGTTCAGGCAAGACCCAGGGTGCAATCCTTGGATTTTGCACGGGACTTACAGGAACCGTCGACAGATTAAGCTCCTTCATTACTTCACGAACTCTATAGCCAAAAGGATGAGGCAGTCGAGGATGCAGACCATAATATCAAAAGAAAGATTGACCCGAGACACGGGTACAAACAAGAGGGTCTGGAAGGCGCCGAATCCGAAACCAACAGCGGACAACCACAGACTGACGCAGTAAATCTAAGGGAGGTACACCAGCCTCCACCAGCAAGCTGGGAATCGGAGACGACCGAAAAGCTCCAGTTGCAAGACGGAGACCAGCATGATGAACAGCATCTAGAGTCTTAAGTCTGGAGTCTGTGGCAGAGGAGTAGACCTCACAGCCATACAACAGTTTGGATGCGACAAATGCCTGAAAAAAATGCAGTAGAGTTCTGCGATCAGCACCCCAAGAGGTGTGTGACAGAACCCTTAACAGATTCAAAGCCTTCATACACAATGCCTTCAGATTTGTCAAGTGCGGAACCCAAGTCAAACGGCAATCAAACGTGAGACCCAAGTACTTTGTCTCTGCCACACAACCGAGTCTCCTGCCACAGAGCATTAGATCAGGGTCTGGGAGAACCCCCCTTATTCTGCAAAAGTGCATAGCCACAGTTTTTGATGGGAAAAACCGAAAGCCCTTGGAATCAGCCCACGCAGAAATCCTGTCCAACGCAAGTTGCATACGTCTCTCAATAGCAGACATGCGGGAACCAGAAAACCAGATAGCCAAATCATCTACATATAAGGACGAGGAAACCCCAGCAGGCACAGCGTCGAGAATCCTGTTGACGGCCGCCTCAAACAAAAATGCACTTAGGACACAACCCTGGGCGACACCCTCCTCCTGGAACAGTGGCGCAGAAAGGGAAGAACCCACACGGACCCGAAACACACGATCAGTCAAGAAGTCTCTAAGCAACACCGGCAGGCGACCACGTAATCCAAAGGCATCAAGTTGCCATAGAATTCCATGTCGCCAGGCTGTGTCATAAGCCTTCTCGAGATAAAAAAACACAGTCACAAGATGTTGCCTAGAGGCAAAAGCATCACAGATTGAGGATTCAAGTCGGATAAGGTTGTCAGAAGTACACCGTAGTTTGCGGAAGCCACTCTGAGAAGGGGAGGGATGGTCGCCCTTCTCCAGACACCACTCAAGTCTGACATTGATAATTTTTTCAAACAATTTGCATACACTCGACGTTAAACAAATTGGGCGGTAATTAGAAACATTGCAATGATCCATTCCAGGCTTAGGAATAGGAAGAACAATGCCCAACTTCCAGCTTGCAGGTAGAGTACCCTCACCCCAAATCCTATTAAACAAGTCTAATAAAAACACCAAGGAGGCATTCGGAAGATGACGAAGCATGGCATATGGGATGTCGTCAGGACCAGGAGCAGAGTCACCACACTCCGAGAGGGCCGCACGCAGCTCACGAATACTGAAATCAACATTATAAGTTTCTCCGCCATGAGACCGGAAATTAAGACCCTGTCTCTCTTGGCTACGTCGGGCACTTGCACAAGGTTTGGCATCATCCCTCTGGGAGACCTTGCAAAAATGAGTAGCTAGGGCAGAGGCTACATCACCAGGTGCAGACACCAGATTACCTTGGATCCTCAACACTGGTGGAGAGGAGGGGGAAAACTTTCCAGATATCTTGTGTATTCTCTTCTACACCATAGAGTGGAGGAAGTAATCGTAGAAACATAGGACCTCCACGAGCTTCGGCGAGCATCTTTCAGAACCCATCGATAGCGAGCACGCGTTTTGCGATATTGAACTTTAAGAAAGAGAACCTCTCGGTTTGCGTGGTATCGACGAGATGAGGCTTTATAAACCCCACAAGCAAAAGAGCAGGCTGCAGTCCACCACGGCACAGGTCTCTGGGAATATACACCCGTAGACCGTGGAATGGAACGAAGCCCCGCTTTAATCATATTCGTAGTAAAATAATGTTGTGTATCATCAATAGCTGGGAAATCATGTACAGTCAAATCAAACTCACAGAGTTGTTCAAAAAGAGGCCAGTCAACCCTACCCAGACACCAGCGAGGCAAATGGGTAGTTGGAGCAAAGTGAGAGGACTGGACTAACACTGGATAATGGTCACTACCATGCAGATGATCCAAAACGTCCCAGGAAAAATCAAGAGCACAGTCAGGAGAAGTAATGGTGAGGTCAAGAACAGAAAAAGTGCCAGTCTGAACGTGGAAATGGGTTGGTCTCCTATCGTTCAAGACAACCAAATCCAGGTCACCAACCAAGGAGGCCAGAAGCTCACCCCGAGGATTGTAAACTGAATCACCCCATATTGGATGGCGACCATTAAGATCGACAAGTAAAATAAAAGGAGTCTGAAGTTGTCGAATAATGGTCTCTAAATCAGATCGCAATATTGGGACTGAAGGTGGGAGGTACAGGCAACAGCTGGTAAAACACCTTTCAAGGTGCATCTGCACTGCTACAACCTGAAGGGGAGACCGTACAGCAAAGGAGGTGAATGGGACATCGGAACGACATAAAATGGCACACCCATCGCTATGACCACCAGCCAGGGGAGGAGCGGAATGGAAGACTGAATAACCCTTAGGTGAAGGCAATGGACGAAGCCCCACCATTGTCTCCTGAAGACAGACACTTACAGTTTCTTACAGTTTCTTACAGTAGATCCTCTGGAAAAAGGCAAATTTTGGACTCAGATCTGAGAGAAGTAATTGTAATTCCTCCCAGTTTGCCAATACACCACGACAATTCCATTGAAGACAAATAGTTGTAGCCATAAGGTGTTACTAATAAAAGATTAAAAATATAAAAGATTAAAAGCACAAATACCTATGTAGGACTTTTGCTGGGAAGGGTTTTAAAGCCCTTCTTCCCAGTGGGGGGTCCCGGTCTAACCAATCGAGAGGATGATGATGATGATAATCTAGCGTCACAACGTTTGGAGGAATCTCTATCCACAGCCACATCCGCCCTAGCAGCAGTACGCGACCGAGGCACATAGACCCTCCGTTGAGACACACCTGCCTTGTCTGCAGCCCTCAACGAGTGATCAGGTGCCACGACAGGGTCACCCGGACCATGACCGTCCCCAATTAAATCAACCGAAGGCTGTTTGCAGGAGGCTGAGTCAGAGGGAGCTGGTGAGCAAGCCGTGTGTGCGTCCGAAGACGCATCCCCTGTCACAATGGAGCTAGGTGCAGGAACTGGAACCCCAGAAAGGCTGTCCTTATCAGCCACCAACGTTGATGCCAAATCATCTCAAGACCCCGAGGGAGGGGCACTCCCAGAGCCCATGTGAGGCACGCTTGATTGAACCTTAGAAGGAGGGGTCTCCTCCAAAGATTTCACACTCCTCACCCACTTGAGGTTGGCAATCTCAACCTCCATCTCAATGCCAGTACTTGCTGAATCGGAATTACGACCTGCCACATAGCTTGTCACATAAAGAGGTCGCACAATGACAGAGGGACCATCAGCCTCGGGTACAGGTAGCGAGGGAGGTTCCACAGGATTCTCAGACTTCCACGAGGAGGACCAGGAGGACGCTTGGCAACGGAGGAGACTCGCGAAGGAAGGCCCGTTCGTGGAGCAGAAGACTTGTGACGGCTCACAGGAGGAACATTATGTATAGGTGCAGCAGGCTTGGACTTTGAGGAGAGATGCAAACGAAACACCAGGTCGAACAAACATAGATGACACACGATCTTTAGCTTCAGCAAAGCTCAGTTTCTCTTTTGCACGTAGACACAATACCTCCTGTTCAAATCTATATCGATCACAAGACTTGGATGAAGCAGTGTGTCCACCACCACAATTCACACAGGATACCGGCAGCACAGAAATATTTAGTATAAGAATGACAGGATAGTTTGAGCCATAAAGTTGATAATTCAGAGGAGTCAAAATCCGGACCACGAGAGCAAGTGAGTTTGATGTGCACGTATGGTTTTGGTTTTGATTTTGATATTTTTGTTTTTGCCAGACGCCGTACTTTCGGAGAACGGGTGGCCATGAACATTAGGTGTTTGTCAGGAATTGCTAGGTCAAGTTGCCCGGGCTTGACATCTACCAGTAGCATTTTGACAGTGTGGGCTCCATCCACCGACCCTTTTATCATTAGTCGACGCTCTACTGACTATGCCACGGTTCGAGAAATGGGAAATAAGGTATTTTGTCCCAGCAACCAAAGTTCCTTTTTTTTTTAGCATTCTCCGCCCTAAAATCTTATTTTTTCACCAACCAACTTTACTTCTAAACTCAATTAAGGGAGCCCACCTTGCTCTTTTTCTCTTTCTCTCCCTCTCTCTTTGGCTTGTATCCATTCGGCCCCATTAAGTCTACTGGTTTAAGACGTTTACCCCCATCCAGGTGTCAATATTTTCCTGGTGAGCGGAAACGAGCCAGCATACATATATTTTTGTTGTGACAGCAAGCTAAGTTTGTACATTTTTCAATAGAAAAATGTCTCCGGCGAAGCCGGATTTCTCCATACAATGCTGGCTCGCTATCGCTCGCCAGGAAGAAATCGACACCTGGATGAGGATAAACGTCTTAAAACAGTTGGCTGAATGGGGCCAAATGGATACAAGCCAGGGAAAGAGAGAAAAGGAGAAAAAAAAAAGGCAGGTGACCCCCTGAAGAGTATTAATATATAAAATTTAAAAATATTCTTACCCGTCATTGCTAATAGATGTTCAGGTACTTGTTCATCGTACGATCTGAAAAATAGATAAACAAAACTATATATATATATATATATATATACCGGTATACTATCTATCTATCTATCTATCTATATGCTCAGGCCCAATCCCCACTTTTTTTTTTTTTTTTTTTTTTTAAATTGAGTCGGCCACCGGTATACAGTATACAGTACAGTATACAGTATACAGTACAGTATACAGTATACAGTACAGTATACAGTATACAGTACAGTATACAGTATACGTTTATATTACTGTATTAGAAACTGGATTACAGGAACCTACCCGATAGCACTATCGTTAGTGAGTGCTATTTATATTTTGTACTATTATAATGTAAAACTTGCAATATAAACAAACCAAAACAGGGACGATACAAGATAAATGCAAAAGAACTAATCAAAATCGCTATGTGGAAACAACACTTGATAAAATAAAATTTATGAAATAAAAGAACACAATCCACCACATAGGCCTGTACACAACTACATGAGCAAGTAAATTTATTTCCCAAGTAAACTGATCGCACACATAACAACGCACCATCGTCATGTTCAAGGAATTAGTCAATTTGTTAATGAAATACCGGGGACCAGCCACCACCAGCCAAACACCACCAAGAACCTGGTGCCAAATCAACCAGTGCCGCGTTGCCAACATATCATGCAGATCGAAAACCAAAAAAGTCCCCTCCATCACAGACATGTCAAGGAAAACGCGACAAAGCCCATTCTAGCGACAGAAAACGCGCCAATTCCCCTTTCCAGGAGAGTGAAAGCGTCCATACCCCCACCAGACCTTCTCTATTCTGAGGAGTTATTTATGAAAGTTCACCACCAAAACCCCCAATATCCCCTTGAGGTTCGAGGCCCGAGGACCACCAGGGACAAGGATCGAGGACTGTGGACGACCAGGGGCGACGATCGAGGACCGAGAACTACCAGGGACGACGATCGAGGACAGCGAAAACGGAGGACCAACAGAGACAGTGATCGAGGACTGAGGACCACTAGGAACAATGATCGAGGACAACCAGGAACGAGGATCGAGGACTGAGGGCAGACAGGTACATAAATGTAGATCCGAGCAGAACCAATAATTTGAATAAAGAGCGTTCCGTGAATTCCAAATCCAAAACTTTGATGTTTTCTATGCAAACGCTCGTAGCATACGCAATTTTTTGTTTCAGATTTAGAGGAACTAGTGTTTACGGAAAATTACGATGTTATTGGCATAACAGAATCTTGGCTCAATATAGAAGACAGACTTTTTAGCAGAGTATTCACTTCCCGGTTATGTAATGTTTGAGAAAAGCCGAATTAATAAAAATGGAGGTAAAGTTTTATTTTTTATCAAAGAAAACTGTCTTAACCCCTACCCTCTTGTCAAAACCTCAAATTGTGAACGTCGACACATCCTTTGTGCTAATAAAGAATAATAAAGGTACAAAAATAATACTTGCACTAATATACAGACCTCCAGCTCAATCAGTGCAAACTGACCGAGAAATTTATGAGCAAATTGCAGACTAAGTAACTCGCAAGATACCGTAATTTTTGGCGACTTCAATTTACCTGTGACCAAGTGGGGAGATAGTATTACTTCACACTCTGGACAAGACCTGTATGCAAACTTGCAAGAGAGTTCGCTATATCAATTTGTTAGACCTCCAACCCGTGGAAATAATGTCCTTGACCTTGTACTTTCAACAAAAGAAGAATTGATAGAGAATTTGAATGTCGGTGATGAATTCAGTAACAGCGACCATCGTACGATAACTTTCAGTTTAAAGTTTACTAGTAACGAACCAAATAGCAGCATCGAGAAAGTCCCTAATTTCAAACAAGCAAACTTTCGTAAACTTAGAGCAATGTTTAAAGAAACTGACTGGAGCTTTTTAATTAACAATAACGACATAAATACATCTTGGGAATAATTCGCAAACACTTACCTAAAAGCAGTGCAAGACTGCATACCATCGAAAATACGGCGTACAGTCCATAATGATGCCCAAATGGTGGAATAAAGATATTTCAAACTGTCTGCTTGCTAAAAAGTTTGCTAATGATAGATTAAAATCCTCACAAAATGACGAAGAACGGGTGAAATTTGTAGAACTACGACGCAAAGCCAAAAGGTTAATTAAGCAAAGTAAAAAGACCCTGGAGTTACATGTTGCGAATCAAAGTAAAACAAACCCAAAAGAATTTCATAGTTATATCAGAAAGAAGAGAGTAGTTACTTCAACTGTAGGACCGTTAGTCGATGAAAATGGAGAATATACCAAAGACGAAGTACAAATGAGTAATGCCCTCAATACCTTCTTTGCATCAGTTTTTACAACAGAAGACCTCATTGATATCCCTACAGCATCGCCAATTCAGATAGATAATTCTGATGTTCTAAGCAATATCACCATTACAGAGAGAGAAGTATTGAAATGTTTAGATAAACTCAAGGTAAATAAAACGCCCGGACCTGATACAATCTCACCTAGAGTTCTAAAGGAAGCTAAGGATGAGCTCTCCAAACCACTGACATTACTATTCAATAAATCCTTGCAGTCTGGAACTATGCCTGATCAGTGGAAACTAGCTAACGTAACACCGATTTTTAAAAAAGGAAGCAAATCCCTACCCAATAACTATCGTCCAATTAGCTTAACCTCAGTTGTATGTAAAATGCTAGAAACGCTCATAAGAGACAGACTCGTAAATCACTTAGAGGAAAATAACATACTTAAAGATACTCAACACGGCTTTCGTATCAAACGTTCCTGTTTAACAAACCTCTTAGACTTCTTCCACGATATCCTCAACCTCTACGATGAGAGTAAAGCTGTAGATATTATATACCTTGATTTTCAAAAGGCCTTCGACAAAGTTCCCCACAAATGTTTACTGCTAAAACTAAAAGCGCATGGAATACAAGACGGTGTGTTGAAATGGATAGAAAATTGGATCCGCGATAGAAAGAAAAGAGTAGTCATAAACGGTAAGGCATCTAAATGGACCAATGTAAGTAGCGGGGTACCCCAGGGATCGGTACTAGGACCAATTCTCTTTCTAATTTACATCAACGACATAGATGAGGGTCTCACCTGTACAATCTCAAAATTTGCTGACGATACAAAAATTGCAAATAGCGTACTCTCAAAAGAACAAGTTGACGATATGCAACACAATCTAGATAAGTTGTCACATTGGGCCCAAATTTGGCAAATGAGTTTCAATGCGGATAAATTATATTATTATTATTATTATTATTATTATTATTATTATTATTATATGAGATGCCGAAGTCTCCAACCAGGGTGCAGAAACACCAGCAAGATGAATCCACACAAAACACCCGGAGGCACTGGAGAGAGACTACGGCAACTTAGGATTTTTTTTTTTTTTTACTGTACTGTATACTGTACATATACAAATATTAAACACAGATAACATATTATGCAGTGGAGGATATCAAGCATAAATATAATACAATAAAATAGAATAAAATAAGTTTAAAAATTAGAATTAATGCTGCAAAAAAGCATTAACTCTAGACTTAACAATGGAGATATGAGCTGAATTGACTAGCTCATTTGGCAACTTATTCCACAAGTCAACCATGGCCGGCACAAAACACCGTGAAAACTGTGTAGTAGAAAAATTAACACGGCTCATGGCAAGATCATTAAGATTGCTTGTGAATCTAGTTGCACGAGCCCGGACATAGGGCCCAGGCAGAACCCCATGTAAGGTATGCTGAGGGTTGTTAAAAACTTTAAATAAAAGACTAAGGGCACCAACTTTACGTCGATGACACAGATCAAGAGACAAATGAGGTAGAATAAAACTGATGGAATTTAGTGACCTGTCAAGCAACTTGAGATGGCAGTCAGCTGCTGACAACCAGACAGGTGAGCAGTACTCGAGTTGTGGCAAAATAAAAGCATACAAAGACTTGATAACTGTGGCGTCACTAGCAAATGTTTTATAAACCTTGCGAAGCAGACCAATTTTGGGGGGAAATGGAAGAGGAGAAAGAACGAATATGCTTTTCAAAAGTAAGTTTGGGATCAAGAATAACTCCTAACAAACGCAGAGTATCCACATTCTCAATTTGCTCGCCAGAAACTTGTAGATAAGGATGGGGAGGATCCAAGGTACGAGATCTGCTGATGATAATGGAGTGTGTTTTACTAGCATTAAGTTTCATGCCCCAAAGTTCACACCATGATGTAATTTTGGCTAAATCCCTATTCAGAGCAGTAGCAATTACGTGTCGATCTATTGGTGATGGAATTGACGCATATAAAGTTGTATCATCAACATAGGAGATTAGTTTATTTTCAAGCTCGGAACACAGGTCAGCAGTAAAAATAATAAAAAGCAAAGGCCCAAGGACACTGCCTTGTGGAACGCCAGAAACAACAGGAACAGAAGGGGAATGACACCCATCAATGACCACAGACTGAGATCTTTTCGTCAAAAAATCTTCAAAGATCCTTAAAAAATTGCCACCAATACCAATGAGCTGTAACTTAAACAGAAGTGCTTTATGGTTGACTAAGTCAAAAAGCAGAACTAAAGTCAATAGCCATGACACAAGACTCAGGACCCTGGTCCAATGAAGATTGCAAGTCATGGGTGAGTGTCAGAAGTGCATCACATGTACCCAGTCCCTTACGAAAACCAAACTGTGAGTTTGGTATAAAATTATGACTATTAAAATAAGAGGAAAGGCGTCTGGACAAAATCCTCTCATAGAGCTTGGATAGGATAGGTGTAATAGAGATAGGGCGATAGTCATTAGGAGATGATGAGGCAGTATTTCCCTTTGGAATAGGAGTGGTAATAGCCTTACGCCAGCAAAGAGGAAAACTACCTGATAGAAAGCAACCTCTAAAATGTGCCTCTAAAATATAATGCCTCTAAAAGACTGGGACTCCTGTACAGAGTTCGAGAATTCTTCACTGACGAGCAGTTGGCCGTGATATATAAAAGTCATGTGCGTTCTCAGATGGATTACTGTTCACCTCTGTGGGGTGGAAGTGGAGTGGTTGCATTGAGGCAGTTGGACAAAATTCAAAATAAAGCTATTAGATTAATCAATAACCCTGCAATCACACAGGACCTTCCTACATTATCCATACGAAGAAACGTTGCATCCCTTGCATTATTCTACAGATATTTTCACAGCAATTGTTCCGAGGAACTTGCTTCAATTGTGCCGCCTCTCCACATCTTTCCCCGTAGAACTAGGGCAGCTGAGAGCGCCCATGAATTTACACTTTCTCCTCCACAATGCAGAACTTCTGCTTATCAGAATTCATTTATCCCCAGAGCTACTACTCTTTGGAATTCACTTCCCTCGAATTGCTTTCCACAAACTTACAATCTACAAATGTTTAAATCCAGTTGTTACAAACATTTTATGAATGGAGGATGCCTTTAGGCACATGGACCTTTTTGTTTTATCTGTGTTTTTCCTTCCTCCGTTCATTGTCTCTTAAAAAAAAAAAAAAAAAAAAAAAACCTAAACACCACGGCCAATTTAGGTAAAGTAATGTAAAGTACTACATATCGGATACCAAAATGAGAAAGCAAACTATTCGATGAATGGCACTCAGCTTAAGAATGTAAACAGAGAAACCGATCTGGGGGTAACAATATCGAGTAACCTAAAACCGAGTCAACAATGTTCAGAAGTTGTTAAGAAAGCAAACAAAATAATTGGCTTTATAGGCAGGTCATTTGAGCATAAATCCAAAGAAGTTATCCTAACCCTTTACAATTCCTTAGTCCGCCCTCTTCTGGAATACTGCGTTCAATCCTGGTGCCCTTATTACCAAAAAGATATATACAAGCTAGAACGAGTTCAACGTAGAGTTACCAAAATGATACCTAGCCTAAAGAACAAACCATACGAGGAGCATCTTAGAGAATTAAATCTTTTTCCTTTAACCCAGCGCAGATTAAGAGGCGACTTAATTCAAGTGTTCAAAATCATCAAAGGCATCGACAATATGAACTGTAGTAAGTACTTCACTATCAACCAATCTAATTACACGCGGGGAAACGGTTGCAAAATTATTGGTATATCTTTTAACTCGCACGAATCTAAGAATTTCTTCTTCAATCGAGTTGTCAACTTGTGGAATGGGCTTCCCCGAGACGTTATAGACTGCAGCACCGTTGATTCATTTAAACTTCGCCTAGACAAATATCTTGCATCAAACCCGCGACTGACTGCGTTTGTAAATGAATAACTTTATTTTATCCCCCCCTCAGTTACTAACCCATCTGTCCCCTACTAACTTCCTAATCCTGCCACGGACATTAGTTCCAGAGCAGTAGTTCCCTTTCCAATGTTCCCTTACCCACTCTAAACCACTGTTTGGACAATTGATCCTCAGTGTTTTGGAGGACAAGCAGCTTAGAAGGGTCACCAGACCTGTTATTGCTTGATTTCCTTCCTGCCTTTCCTTTGTATCTTATGACCAAAGTGAACTTAACCATGGCAGCCAAGTACATACATACCTACAGTAGGGTCCCGCATAGAACGTTTCCCCTATAGAGCGAACCACCGAAAATATTATTCCAAATTTTTCGTTAAGAACGAATGTGTTCAGTTGAAGCGATTCCGCTTCTAAAGTAGGGCAAATCTGGGGAGTTCTCTATTAGAGCGCCCTATTATCATACAGGGCGCCTGACTCGTGATAAATAATTATATATACATACTTATAAATGCATATAAATACTTGTAAATACATATTATGAGATTACTTACCACACACTTTATTTGAAATCATTGTCATTATAGCCTAGCCTAACTAGTCGTCCATTTCCGCCGCTTTCATCCGACAAGGTAGGCAGCTTGACTGGCCAATGTTCTGTTTTCATGGTCCCAAGCATTCAATGTTTTGATCATTACCACCAGGCCCATCCTCATTAACACCGAAGGCACTAAAGCCCTAATAAATGTGAGATCCGACATTTGGGCAGAACCAATCTTCTATGGGGCTGAGACATGGGCTCTGAAGAAAAAGGAGAGAAGAAAGCTGGATGTGATGGAGATGAGCTGCTTGAGGAGTATGTGTGGAGTTACCCGTAGAGACGGATTGAGGAATGAAGAGATACGTAGGAGAGTGGGGCAGCAGGAACATTTGTCAGCCAGAGTGGACAGAAGGGTGCTGAGCTGGTATGGTCATGTTGAACGAATGGGAGATGAAAGGCTTACAAAGAGAATATATGAGTCAGATACAAGGGGAGATAGAAGGGCAGGAAGACCCCCATTGAGATGGAGAGACTGTGTAAGACAAGGTTTGGATGATAGAGGAATGACTATAGATCAGGCAGGGGAAGTGGTAATAAACAGGAATGAATGGAGAATGCTTGTGAATAGTTGAGTGAACACATGGTCATTTGGGGGAAGGGGTCGGGCGCAAGTTGGACTAGATAATAGTCCATCAGGCGCCTGGCCCGGGGAGACGATTAATATGAAGGGTGCACCTGGAAGTGTGGTGGGCGGGCTTGTGGATTTGGCTCCGCTGCATGTCTGCCTGCCGAGATCGGAGCCTCTCCGGGTGGTCGGGGGCCGAGGGAGTGCTGGAGCGACCTTGGTGACCCTGGTCTCTGGGTATTCTCCTGGGTGACCTAGATGTGTGTGAATTTTGTGTTTTGTCTGTGTTTGTTCGTTGTTTTGTCTTGTGTTTTGTGTTTTCCTGTTCTTGCTCTGTCTTGAGTCGGCCACCCCCAAGAAAATAAAAAAATAAAAAATAAAAAATAAAATAAAATAGAGGAAAATAAAAATAAAAAATAGGAAAAGTGGGGATTGGGCCTGAGCATATAGATAGATAGATAGATAGAAATCTTGTAAACATGTGGTTTTTCAACACAATGATGCAGTTTTTACCACCATGCACTCCCTGCTGAATAGTAAGGCTAGGGTGGGTGCCCTGATGAATCAGGGACTTGTGAATAGTTGCCACAGATTGCTAGACCGCACCGTTCACCAACAGCACTGACATCTGCCAATAACTCACTGGCTGGCCCGAGGCTCGAACCGTCAACCTCACGGTTAGTAGACGAACGCTCTACCAATCGAGCTACGGAGGTTCGGTCTTCTCCTTCTTGCGCAAGTGAAGTCGGATTTTGTATCCAAGCAACAAACACCTTGACGTTTACTTGTTTACAGTTTACTTGTTTGTTTGTTTGTTTTTGTATATGTTTTCTAGTTTGATATCGAGTCTCATTATTTTTGCTCTCTTTTTTCGGGTTTTGACTGGAATATTTTGTTGTGAACATGGAATTAGGGAATGTTTGGGGTAGGCTTTGGTACGTACGGAAGGATCGATTGACCAATATAAATTTTTCCCATAGGTTATGTGTTTCACATAGAGCGATTTCACATAGAACGACCTCGTTTATCGACCAATTTCTCGTTCTATGTGGGACCCTACTGTACATACATTGGGTTAACGTAATTTTTCCATTACATGCATTGTAACGGCTCAGACGGGGTTGCCTTTCAGTAGTTGGAGTGTACTGTAGTACAACAAAGTCCCGCCACAGCACTGCCATCAATCACTTCTCATATGTCAGTCACCTAAAACCTCACAAAGACGACCGACGTGTCATCCGACGTAAGAGACAATTCCCCACAAACCCTGACTATACACCCTTCACCAAACACCAGACAATGCATATCATCAACAATCTCAAGCACTCACCCGCCTGTGGCCTAGACAACATAAGCAACATTCACCTCAGACACCTGGGACCACAAGGCATACAAGCACTCACTAACATATCAAACCACAGTTATTCACACAACACAATACCAGACATTTGGAAGCATGGTATCATCATCACTTTCCCCAAACCCAACAAAGACCCCACGCTACCCTCCTCGCACCGCCCCATCACACTCCTTTGCACCCCCTCCAAAGTCATGGAACGCCTAGTATTACAACTAATTACACCCGACCTACCCCTAGCTCCAACACAACATGGCTTTAGGCCACTGCACTCCACAAACACTCTTCTCACAGACCTTACACAAAGAGCTTTCGATGGCATCAATTCAGCTAGACCACCACACAGATCACTACTAGCCACACTCGACATTAGCAAAGCCTTCGATGCCATCCCCCGCCACAACCTAACAACAAAATCTACAACACAAACATGCACAACAACACAAAACGATGGCTGGCCAACTTCCTAGCAGGCAGATGTGCACACGTATCTTTTGCCGGTCAGTGATCTAGAATCAGAAACTTTCCAAACGGAGTCCCACAAGGATCCGTCCTATCGCCCGCACTCTTCAATCTGTACATGCACGATATAACTACACCCAATACGCCCCAAATAAACTTAGCCTCCTATGCAGATGACATAACACTCACATGCACACACCATGACCCAAAAAGAGCAACATATCTCCTTCAACCCTATCTCAACACACTACATGGCTGGTGCACTACAAACAGACTTAATCTAGCCCCAGCCAAATCCACCGCAACCCTGCTCACAAGTTGGACAGGAGAACACGAATACATCCCTCAACTCACCATAAACAACACACCCCTAAACACATACACACACCCAAAATCATAGGAGTAACATATGATACTCATATGACATTCAAACAGCACACCACAAACATTAAAAAGAAACTGACACCCAGACTTAACGCCCTCAGGTCACTTGCTCACACAAAATTTGGACACAACAAAGAAACTACCACCACAGTATATAAACAATACATAATATCAGTGATGGAATACGCAAGCCCAGCCTGGGCTTCTAACCTAGTTGAAACACATCATAAGACCTTACAGACTATTCAAAACAAAGCCCTGAAGATCATTACAGGCTGCACAGCTACTGCACCCACAGATCACCTACATCAAGAAACCAAAATCCTCAAAGTCAAAGACCATCTGGACATGAGAGGCACTCAATTCCTGGCAGCAGCCTCCACGAACCAAGACCACCCACTAAACTACATGGCAACACACCCACAGACACCAAGAAATATCAAAACAACACCCAGCACACGGTATCACACACAATTATTGTCCTCTCTCCCTCCCTGCCCACCCCGAACCAACTTCCAGAAGCACATCCATACTCATATCTCTCGCCGATCCATCCACTCACTCACAGACAACACACAGCTGCATGCACGACCTCCCGAAATCCATCCTTCCGAATCCTCCCTTCCTCGCGAGGACAGAGTCCACCTGGCCAGGCTGAGATGCGGACACCATCCAGCTCTCCTGAGCTATCAGAAGAGACTGGATGACTCCGTTGTCGACGCCTGCCCGGGATGTAACACAGCACCCCATACCATTAAACACATCATAGAAGACTGCATTTCACACAACCACTTACGCCAACAACACAATCTACACTCAATGAGAGCTCTGTGGGAAAGCCCGATCGTGGCCATGGCCTTTCTCAGGGACTCGGGGCTGTTCGGCCAGGCAGCTTAGGGAACAACAACAACAACAACAACAACAACACAACACAACACAATCACATGCTGCAATCACAACAACAGACTACTCCTTCATGTAAACAACAAGCAAACACTCTCATCAATCACTTCTCACATGTCAGTCACCTAAAACCTCACAAAGACGACCGACGTGTCATCCGACGTAAGAGACAATTCCCCACAGACCCTGACTATACACCCTTCACCAAACACCAGACAATGCATATCATCAACAATCTCAAGCACTCACCCGCCTGTGGCCTATACAACATAAGCAACATACACCTCAGACACCTGGGACCACAAGGCATACAAGCACTCACTAACATATCAAACCACAGTTATTCACACAACACAATACCAGACATCTGGAAGCATGGTATCATCATCACATTCCCCAAACCCAACAAAGACCCCACGCTACCCTCCTCGCACCGCCCCATCACACTCCTTTGCTCCCCCTCCAAAGTCATGGAACGCCTAGTATTACAACTAATTACACCTGACCTACCCCTAGCTCCAACACAACATGGCTTTAGGCCACTGCACTCCACAAACACTCTTCTCACAGACCTTACACAAAGAGCTTTCGACGGCATCAATTCAGCTAGACCACCACACAGATCACTATTAGCCACACTCGACATTAGTAAAGCCTTCGATGCCATCCCCCGCCACAACCTAACAAACAAAATCTACAACACAAACATGCACAACAACACAAAACGGTGGCTGGCCAACTTCCTAGCAGGCAGATGTGCACACGTATCTTTTGCCGGTCAGTCATCTAAAATCAGAAACTTTCCAAACGGAGTCCCACAAGGATCCGTCCTATCGCCCGCACTCTTCAATCTGTACATGCACGATATAACTACACCCAATACGCCCCAAATAAACTTAGCCTCCTATGCAGATGACATAACACTCACATGCACACACCATGACCCAAAAAGAGCAACAGATCTCCTTCAACCCTATCTCAACACACTACTAGGCGGGTGCACTACAAACAGACTTAATCTAGCCCCAGCCAAATCCACCGCAACCCTGCTCACAAGTTGGACAGGAGAACACGAATACATCCCTCAACTCACCATAAACAACACACCCCTAACACATACACACACACCCAAAATCCTAGGAGTAACATATGATACTCATATGACATTCAAACAGCACACCACAAACATTAAAAAGAAACTGACACCCAGACTTAACGCCCTCAGGTCACTTGCTCACACAAAATTTGGACACAACAAAGAAACTACCACCACAGTATATAAACAATACATAAGATCAGTGATGGAATACGCAAGCCCAGCCTGGGCTTCTAACCTAGCTGAAACACATCATAAGACCTTACAGACTATTCAAAACAAAGCCCTGAAGATCATTACAGGCTGCACAGCTACTGCACCCACAGATCACCTACATCAAGAAACCAAAATCCTCAAAGTCAAAGACCATCTGGACATGAGAGGCACTCAATTCCTGGCAGCAGCCTCCACGAACCAAGACCACCCACTAAACTACATGGCAACACACCCACAGACACCAAGAAATATCAAAACAACACCCAGCACACGGTATCACACACAATTATTGTCCTCTCTCCCTCCCTGCCCACCCCGAACCAACTTCCAGAAGCACATCCATACTCATATCTCTCACCGATCCATCCACTCACTCACAGACAACACACAGCTGCATGCACGACCTCCCGAAATCCATCCTTCCGAATCCTCCCTTCCTCGCGAGGACAGAGTCCACCTGGCCAGGCTGAGATGCGGACACCATCCAGCTCTCCTGAGCTATCAGAAGAGACTGGATGACTCCGTTGTCGACGCCTGTCCGGGATGTAACACAGCACCCCATACCATTAAACACATCATAGAAGACTGCATTTCACACAACCACTTACGCCAACAACACAATCTACACTCAATGAGAGCTCTGTGGGAAAGCCCGATCGTGGCCATGGCCTTTCTCAGGGACTCGGGGCTGTTCGGCCAGGCAGCTTAGGGAACAACAACAACAACAACAACAACACTCACACACACACCATGACCCAAAAAGAGCAACAGATCTCCTTCAACCCTATCTCAACACACTACATGGTTGGTGCACTACAAACAGACTTAATCTAGCCCCAGCCAAATCCACCGCAACCCTGCTCACAAGTTGGACAGGAGAACACGAATACATCCCTCAACTCACCATAAACAACACACCCCTAACACATACACACACACCCAAAATCCTAGGAGTAACATATGATACTCATATGACATTCAAACAGCACACCACAAACATTAAAAAGAAACTGACACCCAGACTTAACGCCCTCAGGTCACTTGCTCACACAAAATTTGGACACAACAAAGAAACTACCACCACAGTATATAAACAATACATAAGATCAGTGATGGAATACGCAAGCCCAGCCTGGGCTTCTAACCTAGCTGAAACACATCATAAGACCTTACAGACTATTCAAAACAAAGCCCTGAAGATCATTACAGGCTGCACAGCTACTGCACCCACAGATCACCTACATCAAGAAACCAAAATCCTCAAAGTCAAAGACCATCTGGACATGAGAGGCACTCAATTCCTGGCAGCAGCCTCCACGAACCAGGACCACCCACTAAACTACATGGCAACACACCCACAGACACCATGAAATATCAAAACAACACCCAGCACACGGTATCACACACAATTACTGTCCTCTCTCCCTCCCTGCCCACCCCGAACCAACTTCCAGAAGCACATCCATACTCATATCTCTCGCCGATCCATCCACTCACTCACAGACAACACGCAGCTGCAAGCACGACCTCCCGAAATCCATCCTTCCGAATCCTCCCTTCCTCGCGAGGACAGAGTCCACCTGGCCAGGCTGAGATGCGGACACCATCCAGCTCTCCTGAGCTATCAGAAGAGACTGGATGACTCCGTCGTCGACATCTGCCCGGGATGTAACACAGCACCCCATACCATTAAACAGATCATAGAAGACTGCATTTCACACAACCACTTACGCCAACAACAGAATCTACACTCAATGAGAGCTCTGTGGGAAAGCCCGATCGTGGCCATGGCCTTCCTCAGGGACTCGGGGCTGTTCGGCCAGGCAGCTTAGGGAAGAAGAACAACAACAACAACAACAACAACAAGCCAGGGAAAGAGAGAAAAGGAGAGAAAGATTAAAAAAGCCGGTAAACCCCCTTTAAAAATCTATAATAATAATATAAGTGGAGGCATCGGGTGTCGAGGGTGATCTATATATGCCCAGAGTTAAGCCGCAGTCACACCAGCCCTTTCTCCAACAATTTTTACGGGCAATTGACCACTTGCGAGTTTCAGGCTATAAGGAAGTTGGAGACGTAAACATGGATATTAAACAGAAATGCAATAATAATGTAGGTTTTTGATGGATAAATGGTATGTTGAATTGGGTTTTATGTATTTATGAATGTACTAAGACTGTCTTTTAGCTGGTAATTCTGTTAAATATCTATGTCTACAGCTCCAACTTCCTTATAGAACGAAACTCGCAAGTCAGCAATTGTAGTCTGGAAGCTTCAAAAATTACACTTTATCATAAATCACCCGCCCAACGTAAACTACCTTCAGTCTAATTTCCCCCCAAAAAAGCGCAAAAAAGCCCTAAAAAATGCAAGAACAAAAATACTCACGGAAAATTGACGGAAAAAGCGCTCGTGTGACAGCGGCTTTAAGGTGGTGTCATACGAGTGCTTTTTCCGGCAATTTTTGAAAAGTAATTTTTTTCTCGTAATATTTTGAGGCTCTTTCACATTGGCACCGGAAACTAGATCGAAAGTAGATTATGGTACCTAGTTTAATTCTTACGGAACTTGTATTTTCAAGATACCAGACAAAAATTGCTCGTAAAAATTGACGGAAAAAGCGCTCGTGTGACAGCGGCTTTAGTATGGTTGACTATTGCAATAACACTCTCTCTCTCTCTCTCTCTCTCTATCTGTCTGTCTGTCTGTCTCTATCTACTCTCTCTCTCTCCCACTCGCTCACACTCTCACTCTCTCACCTAAGGGGGGTGGGAGGGTCTGGACTGGCAGTGTGTACATCCGTCTGTCCCACCACACGCGCCACCTGAAAAAGATAATAATAATTTTAATTCATTAATATTTTCAGCATGATAATGTCATTAGCACACACTAAAAAACATTAAAAATAAAAGTCCTCTTAACCCTTTCATGTTTTTATGACGCAGAGGTTGCCAGATTATCAATAAGAAATAGAGTTATCTCACTCTTATAATTACCTCTCCAAAATTAGTTTTCTGCCCACAGTTAACTCAAAGACAACTGCAGAGGTTGAAGTAACTAAACTAAAGGTTTATAAATACCCCTGATGGTAACAAAGGCTTTAAAGTATCCCCAGAGAATTAGAACTGTAAATGTTGTTTCAGTTAGGGCTCTGTCTCTAGTCGGTCACCCCCACCTATGGGGGTGGACCAATTAATAAAGTAAAATCCTTTAAAAACACCCTAAACACACTAAACACCCTAAACACACGCAAGAAACCTTAAAACAAAAAAATATACATAAATCCTTAAAAATCCTCTAAGCACACTTTACAATCCTTAAAAATATCTAAAAAATAATCCTTGTAAAAAAGTAAAATCCTCAAAACTAAAATAAAATCCTTAAAATAAAATAAAATCCTTGGATCTAAAGTAAGATCCCTACAAATTCTTCAAAAAATCCCTAAAACTCAAGTAAAATCAAACTCAAAAAAACTCCCGTCCAGTTTACTTTAGCCTCGTCATCGCCCCTTGATTCCAAACACGACCGCTCAAGACTTGATGCTCGACAACTATACACATTCTTTAAAATCCTCTAAGAACACGTTAAATTCCTTAAAAATAATAAATTATCCTTGCAAAAAAAATCCCTAAAACTAAAATAAACATCCTTAAAATTAACAAAAAAATCCCTAAATCTAAAGTAAAATCCGTAAACTCCCGTCCACTTTACCTTAGCCTCGTCGTCGCCCCTTATGACTCCAAACACGACCGCTTGAGGCTTGACGCTGGATTCCGGCTTGCCCGAAGTAGGCGGGTTTTGAAATGGAACCGGACTGTTCTGGGTCGATCTGGGCGTGTCCGTATCACCCTTAAAGAAGGAAGAGGATTTTTTAAGTGATTATTTGGGGACCCGCCATGTTTTATTTTTTTGGGGGGGATGGATGTAGTGTCCGGGCGTACGGTCGTCATGTTTACATAGGGCGATCGCCGCGGTTAAGTTCGCGTCTATTTTGACGGCGATGTTTTTTCTGTTATTTGCCCCCTGCTGGCAAGGCAATACATATGAGTTGGTCAGTTGTGTAGAGCAGATTAACCAGACCGTGAAAAGAGAACACTGTATTCCTTCAGACGTAGCCTGAAGGAACACCTGAACCGGACAGCTGCGAGAAGGGAGCACCAAGCTTATGTCTACTACTAAATACGACATAAGAGATAGACAAACCAAACTGAAATGATTACTGATTACGGATTACTGATATTTACTATAGGATGTAAGGTATCTTAAAATAACCCCATAGAAATACTTTCTCTAAAGTATCTATTTCTTTATCCTCCCCATTTCCCCAGCTAACCTAATCCCACAAGGACCCCAATGGAAATACGCCTAACGGCCTTATTGGGCTATCCTTAGTTGGAATTATGCAAGGCTGGTACATGTCATATTTGTAACATACTATGTGGTACCAACTCTGTAAATTGCTGACTGAATAAATATTATTATTATTATTATTATTTTATTATAGGTCTGGCTCAATACATATGATGATGACAGTATGTCATGTATTATTGTATCCAACGGCAGTCAAAATAGACGGGAACATGATGGCAAGCGTCCGACGCCGCTCCGCGTAGTGTAAACAAGGCTGGCGGTACACCCGAACTCTACATTCTACACTACCCTTTTTTTTCTATATTCCATCTACTCCCTCTCGGGCATAGGCTGAGAGCTTGTACATTCAACCGTTATTGAATGGGGAAGCCCGTGAGGTCTAGTTCTAGTCTAGGGGGTGAGACATGTGAAGCACTTTTAGCTGCAACCAGCCCCTGCCATCTTGCCTTCGCAGGATGCATGGGGCTTAGTTGCTCACTCACGACTCGAAGCAGCCACATCTCTGAAGCTGCCTCGCTCCAGTGCTTGACTGTCTCATCTACTAGACACAGACCCTCACTCTCAGAACGCCACCTATTGAGCAATTAACTCCCTAGGCATTGCCCCCCTGTAGCATATTTTGAATATGGGAATATTCATACAGTAACAAGATATTAAGACCTTTAGCTTGGTGATGTAATTTTCATCATATTCAGTACAGTACAGTACAGTACAGTACAGTATGTATGTTCAGCCGCGGTCGCGGTCCCGGTCAAAGGCCGATTCCTCCTAAAATTACAGGCTCGCTATCGCTCGTCAGGATTTTTTGTACACCTAAATGGCACGAAGGGTCTTAATATTGACAACAAAATGGGGTGAAAGGTCATAAAATCCCCAAACTAATGGAACCAACATCTTACAATCTCAAAACTAGTGGGGCTAAACATTAGGGAGAAGGGGGTCCAGAAAAACGGTCTGTCTCCCATTAAGGAGTCATCAAGGATCATTGTCTCAGGAATCGTACCCCGGTTCGGTATAGATGGCCGATTTTACAACATAGCCTATCAATCTATCTATTTACTCAGGCCCAATCCCCACTTTTCCTTTTTTTTTGGGGGGGGGAGGACTCAAGACGAAGCCAGAATAGGGACAACAAAAAACAACGAACACAAAACAGCCACCAGCACAAATCGTTGTCTAGCCAACCTCTGCAGGAAGGAGAACGTGGGACTCGTCAACACCTGGGACAAGTTTTACTACGATGACTATAAAAAAATGTAAAACTTACAAACTAAACAAACCAAA
This sequence comes from Paralithodes platypus, assembly GCA_032716605.1. Classification (NCBI taxonomy): domain Eukaryota; kingdom Metazoa; phylum Arthropoda; class Malacostraca; order Decapoda; family Lithodidae; genus Paralithodes; species Paralithodes platypus. The sequence goes on along the minus strand of CM064582.1, from coordinate 37,358,031 downwards.
ACTTGGACAAAGACAATATAAAGGCAAAATAACTTATCAAAATCGCTATGTGGAAACAACGCTTACTAAAATGAAATATATGAAATTATAATGTAAATCTTGCAAAATAAACAAACCAAAACTTATACAAACACAGTAAAAAGACAAAACAACTAATCAAAATCGCTGTGTGGAAACAACGCTTAAGTAAAACAATCATTTATAAATAAAAGAACACAATCCACCACATAGGGTGTACATCACTACATGAGCAAGTTAATCTGTTTCCCAAGTAAACTAATCGTACACATAACAACTTCGTCGTTATTTGTTTTCAGACGATGGAGTTCATCTGAACCAGGTGGGAGCAGCACGTTTTGGGCGTCTTCTCAACGATGCGGTGAAGAATTTTCGGAGAAGAGATCGATTCGATACAGGACAACCAGGAAGGAGGACCGAAGACAGCGAGGACGACGACCATCGAAGGACTTAAATGCTAATCCGTCAAGAACCACAAATTTGGATACGGTATAGCTCCATCAACAAGACCCAAATCCAAAACCCTCAAATTTTTCTATGCAAATGCTCGTAGCATAATGCAATAAAGCTAAGATCCTGTGTAGCGGGTGGAACTGTTTTTCAGATGCCTATTTACTAAGACACATTGAACAATATCTTAAACCAAACCTAACCTAACCTAACCTAGTATATTAGTGGACTATTTATGAATGTAAAATGTAAATATATATTGTAACATTACCAAATTATTGAGATATGTACAGGTCTGCCCGCTACACAGGATTATACCGCAATCTAGAGGAACTTGTTCTCACAGAAAAATATGATATAATCGGTATAACAGAATCCTGGCTAAATACGGTGGACAGAGACTTTTTGCCAGAATATACACTTTAAATTAAAATGTAAAACTTGCAAACCAAACAAACCAAAACTGGGACGATACAAGATAAAGGTAAAATAACTTATCAAAATACCTATGTGGAAATAACGCTTACTAAAATATAATGTATGAAACATATTCCTGGATATGTGATGTTTGAGAAAAGTCGCATCAACAAAAATGGAGGAGGCGTTTTGTATTTCATCAAAGAAAGTCTTGACCCCATCAAAACCACAAATAGAGAATATCGAAATATCCTATGTACTGTACAGTACAGTACCTGTACTATTAAAAAATAATCACCAAACAAAAATGTATACATATTTTTTTTTTTTTGCCAGACGCCGTAATTCCCGAGAAGGGGTGGCCGTGAAGAATGGGCCTTTGTCGCGAATTTCTAGTTCAAGTTGCCCGGGCTTGACATCTACCAATTATTATGTTTTTTCCACCAACCAACTTCACCTCTAAACTCAATTAATGAAATCAACAAATACATGACAACATTTTGACAGTGAGGATTCGATCCGCCGCCCCTTTAATCACCAGCCGAGGCTCTACTGACTATGCCACGGCTCGCTCAAATATACAGTACAGACCCCCAGACTAATCAGTTTGCAAAATTATTGAGCAAATTACTGAAGCAAGTAACTCACAGGATACCATAATTTTGGGCGACCTTAGTTTAGCTGTGACCAAGTGGGGCGATACTCTCATTTCACACTCCGGACATGACCTACTGTGTATGCAAACCTACAAGAAAGTTCACTTCATCAATTTGTTCAATCTCCGATCAAAGGAAATAATGTTCTTGAATTTGTACTAGTAACAAATGAAGACTTAGTAGAACATTTGAGTATTGGTGAGGAATTCAGGAATAGTGATTATCATACGATCACTTTCAGTTTAAAGTCTAATAGCAATGAACACAATACTGTACTAAATTTCAAGAGGGCAGACTTCCAAAAATAAATACTAACAGACCAAAGTGGTGAAATAAGAGAAATTCCAGCGTTTTTTTTTTTTTTTTTTTTTTTGCCAGACGCCGTAATTCCTGAAAAGGGGTGGCCATGAACATTAGGCGTTTGTCAGGAATTGCTAGGTCAAGTTGCCCGGGCTTGACATCTACCAATAACAATTTGACAGTGAGGGCTGTATCCGCCGACCCTTTGATCACCAGCCCACTCTTTACTGACTATGCCACGGCTCATGATCATTGCAGCATGTCTGCTTGGTAAAAAGAACGCCCATGACAGATATAAAATCTCTGCAAGCGAAGAAGACAACGCAATATTCGTAGATCTACGATGCAAAGCCAAAAAGTGAATACAGTACAGCAAAGCAAAAAGACCCTACAGTTGCACGTTGCATATCATAGCAACACAAACCCAAAGGAATTCTATAGCTACATTACGAAGAAAAAGGTAGTGACCTCAACAATTGGACCATTAGTACAAAGGTACAATGAGTACAAAGGAAATCAAACAACAACAGGTCTAGTGACCCCTCTAGGCTGCTTGTCCTCCAAAACACTGAGGATCAAGTGTCCAAACAGTGGTTTAGAGTGGGTAAGGGAAAATTGGAAAGGGAACTACTGCCCTGGAACTAATGTCCGTGGCAGAATTAGGAAGTTAGTAGGGGACAAATGGGTTAGTAACATAACACAGTTATAACTGATCTTTCGTATATCTGGGAAAAAGAGAGTAACGTCTTAGTAATAGTACTATACGCAATAATCCTTGATGAATCTGAGGGGGGAATAAAATAAAGTTATTCATTTACATACGCAGTCAGTTAAGAGTGGATGAGAACGGAGACTATACCAAAGATGAAGCACAAATGAGAAATGCTTTCAACACCTTTACATCAGTTTTCACAACAGAAGACTTTAGTGATATTCCTACAGCAGCACCAGTACAAATAGTTAATCTAGGGAAGACAATCTTATAAAAATTCGGGTGGATGGGACTCGTCAGCCTTGGTCAGCAACCTGTCTAGGGGAGTAAACGGGTAGAATGTAGAGTTCGGGCGCACCGCCAGCCTTGTGTACACTACGCGGACTGGCGTCGGGACGCTTGCCATCATGTTCCTGTCTATTTTGACTGCCTTTGGATACAATAATATGTCATCATCATACATAATGCCAGCAGGGGGCAATAACCGAAAAAATCTCCGTCAAAATAGACGCGAACTTAACCACGGCGATTGACAAATGTAAACATGACGGCGGATGGGGGGGGGGGGGTCGGGTCGAACGTTTGCAATCATGTTCCCGTTTATTTTGAATGCCATTGGATACAATAATATGTTGAGGGGTGCTTTGCCCCCCCTCACCCCCCCCTGACATATTGTCATCATCATGTATATTGCCAGCAGGGGGCAAATAACCGAAAAAAAAATCGCCGTCAAAATAGACACGAAGTTAACCGCGGCGATCGCCCCATGTAAACAATGACGACCGTACGCCCGGAATCTACATCCATCCCGAGTAAACCTTATACACAATACTGAAGGGCGGCACGCTCATCGGCGCCAATTGCAGGTGGCGAACTCTACAATACTGTAGATACAAATACAGTAAACCCTCGCTAACTCGGAATAATGGGGGGGGAGACCACTTCCGAGAAGGTCGATTTTCCGAGATGTCCGAAGTCTGACTTATGTCCGACTTAAGAGAGGGAAAATTCCGAATTAGAAGAGGAAAGTCCGCGTCAGAGAAAATTGAGATAATTTTTTTTTCTTTTTTTTTTACATGTGAAATTTATCATATTAATGACAAATACAAAACTTATTATGTTTTCAGGGACAGTACAGTACAGTGGACTCTCGTTATCCGCGCTCCAAATATCCGCGATCCTTGCTATTCGCGGACACCCCTAAATATACCATTACTCGTCATTCGCGCAAAAAAACGGCAAAATACCAGATATTCACGGATTTGAATCGGGCGGGTCGGTGCGCATGCCGAGTCTTGCTTTGGTCGGCCATCTTGCATTCTTGCGTGACGTCAACACAGCGTCCCAACTGAGGCAGTAGCTCACAGCACAGTGTTGGAAAAGTCAGAGTGTCTGCTTGCTAAAAATTTTGCTAATGATAGATTAAAATCCTCACAAAATGACGAAGAACGGGTGAAATTTGTAGAGCTACGACGCAAAGCCAAAAAGTTAATTAAGCAAAGTAAAAAGACCCTGGAGTTACATGTTGTGAATCAAAGTAAAACAAACCCGATAGAATTCTATAGTTAAATCAGAAAGAAAAAAGTAGTTACTTCAACTGTTGGACCGTTAGTCGATGAAAATGGAGAATACACCAAAGACGAAGTACAAATGAGTAATGCCCTCAATACCTTCTTTGCATCAGTTTTTACAACCGAAGACCTCAGTGATATCCCTACACCATCGCCGATTCAGATTGATAATTCAGATGTTTAAGCAATATCACCGTTACAGAGAGAGAAGTATTGAATTGTTTAGATAAACTCAAGGTAAATAAAACGCCTAGACCTGATACAATCTCGCCTAGAGTTCTAAAGGAAGCTAAGGATGAGCTCTCAAACCACTGACATTGTTATTCAATGAATCCCTGCAGTCTGGGACTATGCCTGATCAGTGGAAGCTAGCCAACTTCACACCGATATTAAAAAAAGGCAGCAAATCCCTACCCAGTAACTATCGTCCAATTAGCTTAACCTCAATTGTATGTAAAATGCTAGAAACGGTCATAAGAGACAGACTCGTAAATCACTTAGAGGCAAATAACTTACTTAAAGATACTCAACACGGCTTTCGTAAAAAACGTTCCTGTTTAACAAACCTCTTAGACTTCTTCCACGATATCCTCAACCTCTACGATGAGAGTAAAGCAGTAGATATTATATACCTTGATTTTCAAAAGGCCTTTGACAAAGTTCCCCACAAACGTTTACTGCTAAAACTAAAAGCGCATGGAATACAAGACGGTGTGTTGAAATGGATAGAAAATTGGTTCAGCGACAGAAAGCAAAGAGTAGTCATAAACGGTAAGGCATCTAAATGGACCAATGTAAGTAGCGGGGTACCCCAGGGATCGGTACTAGGACCAATTCTTTTTCTAATTTACATCAACGACATAGATGGGGGTCTCACCTGTACAATCTCAAAATTTGCTGACGATACAAAAATTGCAAATAGCGTACTCTCAAAAGAACAAGTTGACGATATGCAACACAATCTAGATAAATTGTCATGTTGGGCCCAAATTTGGCAAATGAGTTTCAATGCGGATAAATGTAAAGTACTACATATCGGATACCTAAATGAGAAAGCAAACTATTCGATGAATGGCACTCAGCTTAAGAATGTAAACAGAGAAACCGATCTGGGAGTAACAATATCGAGTAACCTAAAACCGAGTCAACAATGTTCAGAAGTTGTTAAGAAGGCAAACAAAATAATTGGCTTTATAGGCAGGTCATTTGAGCATAAATCCAAAGAAGTTATCCTAACCCTTTACAATTCCTTAGTCCGCCCTCTTCTGGAATACTGCGTTCAATCTTGGTGCCCTTATTACCAAAAAGATATAAAGAAGCTAGAACGAGTTCAACGTAGAGTTACCAAAATGATACCTAGCCTAAAGAACAAACCATACGAAGAGCGTCTTAGAGAATTAAATCTATTTCCTTTAACCCAGCGCAGATTAAGAGGCGACTTAATTCAAGTGTTCAAAATCATCAAAGGCATCGACAATATGAACTGTAGTAAGTACTTCACTATCGACCAATCTAATTACACGCGGGGAAACGGTTGCAAAATTATTGGTAAATCTTTTAACTCACACGAATCTAAGAATTTCTTCTGCAATCAAGTTGTCAACTTGTGGAATGGGCTTCCTCGAGACGTTATAGACTGCAGCACCGTTGATTCATTTAAACTCCGCTTAGACAAATATCTCGCATCAAACCCGCGACTGACTGCGTTTGTAAATTAATAACTTTATTTTATCTCCCCCTCAGTTACTAACCCATCTGTCCCCTACTAACTTCCTAATCCTGCCACGGACATTAGTTCCAGGGCAGTACTGTAGTTCCCTTTCCAATGTTCCCTTCTATCTATCTATCTATATGCTCAGGCCCAATCCCCATTTTGGGGGTAGCCGACTCAAGACAGAGCAAGAACAGGGAAAACACAAAAACAACATAAAACAAAAAATAAACACAGATAAAAAACACAAACTCTCACACATCCAATGTTCCCTTACCCACTCTAAACCACTGTTTGGACACTTGATCCTCAGTGTTTTAGAGGACAAGCAGCCTAGAAGGTCACTAGATCTGTTGTTGCTTGATTTCCTTTGTACTCCTTTGTACCAGCTAGTGCATGTTCCTAGTAACACCAAATTGTCATTAACCTAACCACACAACCTAACCTAACTTAACCTAGTGTCCTTAGTGGGGGCCTCCACCCCCACACCCCACCTGTTAGCACGTAAAAATCAGACTAACTTCGGAGGTTTCATGATCAGCAAATATAATTTAGACTAACCTTGGAGGCTTCATGGTCAGCAAATATAATTCAGACTAACCTCGGACTATCGACGGTGGAAGTGTTGTTAATAATACCGTGTAAAAGATGTTCTAGTGCGCTCACACATCAAAACAACTTCACTGATCAGAGGGCAACCCTTCCTCAATTCCATTATGGCCGAAACTGAGATATCATCAGGCAACAGAGACGAAAATGTAAGTGACGTCACACGCAGTTTCGCAACAACCAATAAAATGCCAAACAGTGGTGTGACGTCACAGTTGCCACATGCAGTTCATTGACCAATATAATATCAGCTTACAACACAACATTTGGCTCGGCTGGCTCTTGTGTTGTGTTTCTCGTAGTCTACGTACTGTTTACGCGGTGATTGTGCTTTATACTCGAGTTATTGTGGGATTATATTAATTTTGTACCTGAACTAAACAAATCTTTAACTCCATAGAAGCTATAACTAAAATTTTATTTGAAAAATGATTGCCGGTATTTTTTATATCATGTAAAAACATCGCTTCCGCTACTATCGAGTACACCTTTCCCTCCAGTCCGCTGATCTTTGTTTAAATTTTCTTTCTCCAGTCAGCTGATCTTTGTTGTAGACTTTCATCAAATATTGCCCCCAAAATGGAAGTGAGTTGTGTTGACATAGACAATTTGCAAAACAAATAAACCCAAACAGGAACCGGACAATATATATTCCTATTATCACCAACCCACCAATTAACTTACAAATAAACCTAATTTATGAAACCAATGAAACTAAACATGTGGTACTCCAAGTGCATACATGTGGTACTCCAAGGATTCCAACCTAGGATACTCACACCCAAATTCACCGCACTAACCATTACGCTATCAAGACAAAAGAACTTATCACCCGTTCAAAATTACATAATTATTATTGATGCATCTAAAATGGACTTTATACAGTAGCACCCCTCCCATCCGGTGCTCTCAGATACGGAAACCCAAGAGATCCAGACAGGCATTTCGATCCAGACTCATGTTTCCGCTGTCTGGATGGCTTGGGAAAAATATAAGTCAATCCGGAAACGAACGAGATGAATACAAGTTTCCACACATATTATTTACATCCAGTGTTAGATATCCAGACTTGTATGTCAGCCATCCGGATTTGTCTGGATGGCTGAAACCTAAGTCTGGTTGTTTAAGTTAGCCATCCAGATTTGTCTGGATGGCTGAATATATGTCCGTACTTTTGGCAGATCCAGACAGGGTTCTTCCCCAATTAGTCTGGATGGGCGAGGTTTTACTTTTAGCTTACCGTTTTCCGTGCTCTATTCTCTTCAATCTTGCGTTTCTTCCTCTTCTTCTCTTCGTCCGTCATGATCCATTCTTTCTTCATGCCGATGTCGAAGCATTTCTTCAACCGGCACTTTTGGCAGAACCGTCGCGTGATCTGGTCAACTTGACAAGAATCTTGGAACGGACACTGAAATTCCTGAAAAAAAATTGGTATTAATTAGTAATAAATTACTAATACTGTACAGGTATGTTAGTATGGGTAGCGCCAACCAACTTGACAATAATCTTGACCCCTTAACTTCTTATAACTCGAAATGAATAAAAGCAATTGGGCTGACGTTTCTATCATTTGGGAAGAGTCGTTGTTCTGTCTTGTGTTTTCCCTGTTCTTGCCCTGTCTTGAGTCGGCCACCCCCAAGAAAATAAAAACAAAAAAAATAATAAAATAGAGTAAAATAGAAAATAAAAATAGGAAAAGTGGGGATTGGGCCTGAGCATATACGGGAAGAGTCCAGCAGGAAATAGGTGTAGATGTTTACCGCCAGTTTGTTCTAGGCCCTTTTGAGTTGCAGAGAGGTGTCAGGGATCAAGATTATTGTCAAGTTGGTTGGTGCTGCCTATAATAGAAATAATGGTATAATAATTAACCCGGCAAGCGCGATAGGCCTCACGGAAGGCTTCCTATAGGGAACGCGATAGGCCTCACGGAAGCAGGACCATAAAAAAAGCCTTCCATAAAAAAAAAGGGCCTATCAAAACAAAGGAATTTGTCTCTAGGTGAGATAATTCCCCTCCAGTACTCATCCATGTAAATCTCACCCACCCCCCTCCCCTCCTTCCCCACCTTATTCCCCCCTCCCTCCCCTCCTCAATTATCACCTATTTTTCCTCTTATTATCATCATTTATCGGTTATTTTTCTCTCCCGCGATAATGTAGCACAAGTGGGTTGCATAAAAGATCGTTATGCAACACCCAGACACCGGCACACACCGCCCCGCTCTTCTCAGTTGACTCCCAGACAGCGAGAGGGGAAGGCTGCCTGTGTCTCTCTCTCGCCTGAGATTATGACCGGGTGGCCAATATCTTCGTTTTTCACCACCCAAATGCTTTTCCCACTTATTTTAGCACTCTTGAAGGTTCATATATACATCATATATGTAAAATAAAAGCATACCGAAAACAAATAATGGTTTATATTGTAAATATAACGAATTCTGTCAGAATCCAGGGCTAGAAATGCACAAATAACTACCCTAGCACCTACGTCTATATCGCGCTTGTCAGGTTAAGGGGAGACGGACCATTTTGTTTTTGTTTTTTTCTATTACTGTAATTTATTTATTCCTTTATTTATTAGTTTTCTCTCTAGACCTCCATCGAGCTTAAAAACACATCCCCTAGACCCTCCTTCAAGATAAATTTGTACATTTTTTGGTAGAAAAAGCCTATTCCTCTTAAAATTTCAGGCTCGCTTTCGCTCGCCAGGAAATAATCGACACCTAAATGGCACGAAAGGTCTGAAAATTTACAACGAAATGGGGCGAAAGATTTTAAAATCTCCAAACTAATAAGCCAAACGTCTTATAATCTCAAAACAATTGGGACTTAACACGAGGGAGAAAGGGGACCAGAAAAACAACCCATCTCCCCTTAACCTCAACAGTCCATCAGCCTCACCTTAAGGGTATGGTGTATTTTCATATATTTGGCAACCAGCAGTTTGTCTCCTCCATGCACAATAGTCGAGTGAGAGAACCATGGCCTATTCAGCGGGTCCCGACAATATTCGGGTGGGATTTTGAGCACATTATCGGCTCTGAGAGAGAGTCCACGCGTTGGGAGGACCGCAGGGGGGCTCTGACCGCTTGGCCTGGACCTAGTGAGGTGACTGGTGTCATTATTACACCCCCACACTTGCCTGACCTCGCGAGGCAAGGTAATATCTCGGGAAATTACCGTATTTTAGGGTTTTTCCCCTCGTGTTGCACGATCGTTGCAAGCGAACCCGTGGTCGTACAAGGATGATTCAGGTGTCATTAGAAAGCTCTATTATCGCCCTTTCACGGATACATAATTGTATTACGCTCTGGCTCTTGTTTATGCATGACAAATGCCTACTATTCCCATCAAACAGGCACCGGCACTAGAACTAATAGAGTTTTCCCATGCTAGAATAAGATGGGCTATAGAAAAAATGAACAGAAGTAAGTCACCGGGACCGGATGGGATACACCCAAGAATCATAAAGGAAGGAGGTGAGATGTTAGTAGAGCCATTGAAAATGTTATTTGAGGTATCGTTTAATACAGGACAAATCCCGATGGACTGGAGAGAGGCGAACATAACAGCTATATTTAAGAAGGGAAAGAGAAAGAGAAATGACCCAGGAAATTATAGACCAGTCAGTTTGACAAGTGTTGTGTGTAAACTAATGGAAACGGTAATTAGAGAAGGAAATAATGGATCATATGAAGTCAAACCAACTTTTCAGTGGGAGACAGTTCGGATTCTTGCCGGGGAGGTCGACGGTACTACAGCTAATTAAGGTGGTAGATGATTGGATGCAAATTCTAGAAGATGGTGATGTAATAGACGTGGTATATTGCGATTTTATGAAGGCCTTCGATAAGGTCCCACATAAAAGGTTAATAGAGAAAGTTAGAAGCTATAATATAGGGGAGAAATGTGTGAAATGGATAGAAGCCTTCCTGAAAGATCGGAGACAGAGGGTACTGGTGAATGGAATAGGCTCGGGGTGGAGGGAAATTACAAGTGGGGTACCTCAGGGATCTGTGTTGGGACCACTGCTGTTCGTTATATTTATCAACGACTTGCCTGAAGTTATAACTAATGGAAGTGAGGTATACCTGTATGCGGATGACACTAAACTGTATAGAAGAGTGAGGAGTAAGGAAGATATGGGTTTGCTTCAAGGAGATGTGGAGGGCATGAAGGGATGGTCTGAGCATTGGTTAATGCCTTTTCATCCCCAAAAATGCAAGTACATGCGGATTGGGACCAGCAAGATAGACAAGGTAGGATACAGTATGTATGAAGCGATGGAGGAAGTGAGTGCAGAAAAGGATATAGGAGTAGTGATAGACAATAAGTTAAATTTCTCAGAACATTTAGCGGAAAAGATAAACAAAGCCAATAGAATTGTAGGGCTGATAAGGAGAACATTTGTGTCACTTGACGAAGAAATCTTCAGGAATCTATATACAGCGCTGGTTAGGCCGCACCTGGAATATGCAAACCAGGTGTGGGCTCCATATATGGTAAAGGATATAGAAGCAGTGGAGAAAGTGCAGAAAAGGAGTAGCTAGCAAGCTGGTACCAATGTTGAAGAATGCGGGCTATGAGCAGAGGTTGAGGACACTGGGGCTTCCGACACTGGCATATAGGAGAAAGAGAGGGGATATGATAGAGACTTTTAAGATAGTGTCAGGAAAGTACGATGAGGATGTGTGTGAAGGTATCTTCTTGATGCGGGAGGGAACAAGAACGAGAGGACACTCTAAGAAAATTTACAAAGAGAGAAATAGGCTTGAGAAGGCAAAGAACTCATTTTGTGATAGAGTGGTAAATGAGTGGAACGCACTGCCCCAGTATGTAGTCGATTCCGAATCGATAAGGGAGTTTGAAAGTAATCTTGATAAAGCATGGGGAAGACAAGATTTGAAGTTTGATTATAAAACAAAAATACAGAATAGTAAAAATGTTGCGTCTGCTACCGCCGCCGCCAACACCGTGAACGACCGCAGCAGTGCAAGTACTGGTACTGAGCTGGATACACAGGCATAGTTTGCCTTTTTCCAGAGGATCTACTGTAAGAAACTGTAAGAAAAAGAGCACGGAATGAAGGTCGTTTAGGGTAAATATGCCCGCCACACAGGTTGTAGAAATTACAAACATCCCCGTTGGACAGGGGTTAAGGGCATGAACCCCTTTTTGTCATTATTATATTCTATCTATCTATCTATTGCCTGACGCTGTGATCCTCGAAGGGGTGGCCATGAACGAACCGCCCCTCCTCCCAACCAGCACCACCTTCATCCATATACTGTACTTGCAACAAAAGAAGAATTAATAGAGAATTTGAATGTCGGTGATGAATTCAGTAACAGCGACCATCGTACGATAACTTTCACTTTAAAGTTTACTAGTAACGAACCAAATAGTAGCATCGAAAAAGTCCCTAATTTCAAGAAAGCAAACTTCCATAAACTTAGAGCTATGTTTAAAGAAACTGACTGGAGCTTTTTAATTAACAATAACGACATAAATACATCTTGGAAGTTATTCGAAACCACTTACCTAAAAGCAGTGCAAGACTGCATACCATCGAAAATACGGCGTCCAGGCCATAATAATAAGCCCAAATGGTGGAATAAAGATATTTCAAACTGCCTGCTTGCTAAAAAATTTGCTAATGATAGATTAAAATCCTCACAAAATGACGAAGAACGGGTGAAATTTGTAGAGCTACGACTTAAAAGCCAAAAAGTTAATTAAGCAAAGTAAAAAGACCTTAGAGTTACATATTGCGAATCAAAGTAATACATACATACATAAAATTTTAAGACTGAGCGTTCCACACATAAGTGCAGTTTCAGTCTCTTGTCCTAATGGCGGCATTCCAGGCAACCCTGTTAAGGGCTGCTTCACTTGTCAAGTTCTTGGATTTGAGATCGGCGCGTATAGTCCGATCCCAGGTCTTCCTCGGTCCACCCCTTGGTGCAGCTCCCTCCACAATCACAGACCTGCATTTTTTCACCCAATTTTGTTCATCCATTCTCTCCACATGTCCATACCATCCCAGTCTACTTGTACGCATCACCTCGCTAATGCTCTTTATACCTAAACGTCTCCTCAGCTCAACATTTGTTATTCTATCCTGTAGCCTGGCCCCACACATCCATCTCACCATTCTCATCTCATTACGCTCCATTCTGTTGACATCCTCTACTTTAACGGCCCATGTTTCTGAGGCATACGTCATTGCACTTCTAACACATGAGGCATACACCTTTCCCTTCAGGGGGAGAGGCATTCTTTTCATGGTCAGGATTGGCATCAATTCTCTGAACTTCCCCAGCCACACCTAATTCTAGCAACAGTGGCAGCCTCAGCCCCACCACCGGCAGAGATGGTATCTCCTAGGTAACAAAACTTGTTCACCAGCTCCAAAGACTCATTTCCAAAAATCACAGCCACAGGATCATCACTTAACACAAGCTCGCCTTTGCACACTACGCACTCAAATTTCTCTATTTCTGACTTATCCTTCGGCAGGGGCCCCTTTATTCTACTACAGCGCTTACTCCCATGGTGTACCCAACATCGACAGATGCTACAGTGAATTGAGTTAACGCCCACTCCCTTTCCACACACTGCACATGGGTATGCACCGCTCTTTTCTACATTGCCTCGTCTCAAACTACAATGCATAACCTTGGTTTTGTTAATATTGACTCTTAAACCCTTGCTCGCCATGCCCTCTCTCCACTCTCTGAATTTGGCCTCAGCATCCTGCATACTGTCAGCTATTAGGACTAAATCGTCTGTATAAAACAGTTCCAATGGGAGTCCGCCTCTAAAAACTCTAGACAGCGCCTCCAAGACCATAATAAAGAGGAGGGGGCTTAACACTGAACCCTGATGGACTCCAACACGGACTGCGAACTCATCACTCAGTACACCCTTCACCCTCACCGAACTTCGCGAATCCTCATACATCTTCATTATCACACGCACCAGCCACTATTCCACACCAAGTTTCCTCATAGCCCACTGTACAACATCTCTAGGTACCCTATCAAAGGCCTTCTCCAGGTCCACAAACACAAAGTAAAGATCCCTGCCTTTTAGTAAGTATCTTTCCTGTATCTGCCTGACTATGAAGATAGCATCGGTTGTACCACGTCCTGGCATAAAACCAAACTGCATATCATCAATAGAGATGCTTTGCCTGATCAAACCCTCAAGGACTCTCTCACAGACCTTCATGATTTGGTCAAGCATTTTCAGGCCCCTATAATTTCCTCTATCTAGCGCATCCCCTTTTCCTTTGTATATATTTACTATTACACTTTTGAGCCAATCCTCTGGGATTTTCTCATCTTTAATAATGGTGTTTATCAACTCAGTGACTAAGTTTACACCAATCTCCCCTGAGGCTTTTATCATCTCAGCGACAATGTCGGAGCAACCTGGAGCTTTACCGTCTTTCATTTTATTGATTGCGTCGCTCACTACAGCTGGTGCTATTAAAGGAGGGGGCCCAGATATTGGTTTTTCGATACTAAGCTGTTCCTTATCCCATTCAAACTCTACATTTAGCAATCGTTCATAGTGTACCTTCCATGCTTTTCTGATTTCATTTTCTGCATACACAATCTTCCCATTATCATCTCTAACACACTGTTCACCTATAATATCCCTACTGTCATTTTTAAACTCGCCTAGCTAGGTTGAAGATCCCATTGGGATTGTCAGTGTTACACACTTGTTCGAGGACCAGGTCCTTAATGCGATTTTTAGCATTGTAAATAACTCTTTTGGCAGTTCGTTTAGCTGCCTGGTATTCCTCCCTGCTGCCTCCTTCCTTCCATGCTTTGAAGCATCTCCTTTTCTCTTTCACAGCATGTTCTACCTCATCGTTCCACCACCAAGAGGTCTTATTCCTGGGGTGACCCTTTGTTTTCCCACAGACTTTGTCAGTGGCAGCGATAAGGCTATGCTTAAGAAAGTTCCATTGGCTATTTACATCGTTAGGCCTAGCTTCCTTATTTCTATTCATTTCCTCCAGTTCATTATGAAACCTATCCCTAACTTCCTTGTCCTTCAGCAGCCACACTTTCCTTTTGGGTATGTAAACCTTCTTGCGCTTAGGATCTCTGTATAAGCTCATGTCGCACACAAGTAGCTTATGCTGGGGGATACATTCTTCGCTCGGGATGACCTTTACATCTCGAACAAACCCGAAAGAATTCTATAGTTATATCAGAAAGAAAAAAGTAGTTACTTCAACTGTTGGACCGTTAGTCGATGAAAAAGGAGAATACACCAAAGACGAAGTACAAATGAGTAATGCCCTCAATACCTTCTTGGCATCAGTTTTTACAACAGAAGACCTCAGTGATATCCCTACACCATCGCCGATTCAGATTGATAATTCAGATGTTCTAACCAATATCACCGTTACAGAGAGAGAAGTATTGAATTGTTTAGATAAACTAAAGGTAAATAAAACGCCAGGACCTGATACAATCTCGCCTAGAGTTCTAAAGGAAGCTAAGAATGAGCTCTCCAAACCACTGACATTACTATTCAATAAATCCTTGCAGTCTGGAACTATGCCTGATCAGTGGAAGCTAGCCAACGTAACACCGATATTAAAAAAAGGCAGCAAATCCCTACCCAGTAACTATCGTCCAATTAGCTTAACCTCAGTTGTATGTAAAATGCTAGAAACGGTCATACGAGACAGACTCGTAAATCACTTAGAGGAAAATAACATACTTAAAGATACTCAACACGGCTTTCGTAAAAAACGTTCCTGTTTAACAAACCTCTTAGACTTCTTCCACGATATCCTCAACCTCTACGATGAGAGTAAAGCTGTAGATATTATATACCTTGATTTTCAAAAGGCCTTTGACAAAGTTCCCC
Source organism: Paralithodes platypus (assembly GCA_032716605.1). Taxonomy (NCBI): domain Eukaryota; kingdom Metazoa; phylum Arthropoda; class Malacostraca; order Decapoda; family Lithodidae; genus Paralithodes; species Paralithodes platypus. The sequence continues at coordinate 37,342,690 of CM064582.1, read as the reverse complement.
ACAAACGTTTACTGCTAAAACTAAAAGCGCATGGAATACAAGACGGTGTGTTGAAATGGATAGAAAATTGGCTCAGCAACAGAAAGCAAAGGGTAGTCATAAACGGTAAGGCATCTAAATGGACCAATGTAAGTAGCGGGGTACCCCAGGGATCGGTACTAGGACCAATTCTCTTTCTAATTTACATCAACGACATAGATGAGGGTCTCACCTGTACAATCTCAAAATTTGCTGACGATACAAAAATTGCAAATAGCGTACTCTCAAAAGAACAAGTTGACGATATGCAACACAATCTAGATAAATTGTCATGTTGGGCCCAAATTTGGCAAATGAGTTTCAATGCGGATAAATGTAAAGTACTACATGTCGGATACCTAAATGAGAAAGCAAACTATTCGATGAATGGCACTCAGCTTAAGAATGTAAACAGAGAAACTGATCTGGGAGTAACAATATCGAGTAACATAAAACCGAGTCAACAATGTTCAGAAGTTGTTAAGAAGGCAAACAAAATAATTGGCTTTATAGGCAGGTCATTTGAGCATAAATCCAAAGAAGTTATCCTAACCCTTTACAATTCCTTAGTCCGCCCTCTTCTGGAATACTGCGTTCAATCCTGGTGCCCTTATTACCAAAAAGATATAAACAAGCTAGAACGAGTTCAACGTAGAGTTACCAAAATGATACCTAGCCTAAAGAACAAACCATACGAAGAGCGTCTTAGAGAATTAAATCTATTTCCTTTAACCCAGCGCAGATTAAGAGGCGACTTAATTCAAGTGTTCAAAATCATCAAAGGCATCGACAATATGAACTGTAGTAAGTACTTCACTATCGACCAATCTAATTACACGCGGGGAAACGGTTGCAAAATTATTGGTAAATCTTTTAACTCGCAAGAATCTAAGAATTTCTTCTTCAATCGAGTTGTCAACTTGTGGAATGGGCTTCCCCGAGACGTTATAGACTGCAGCACCGTTGATTCATTTAAATTCCGCCTAGACAAATATCTCGCATCAAACCCGCGACTGACTGCGTTTGTAAATGAATAGCTTTATCCTCCCCTCAGTTACTAACCCATATGTCCCCTACTAACTTCCTAGTCCTGCCACGTTAGTGGCAGGGCAGTAGTTCCCTTTCCAATGTTCCCTTACCCACTCTAAACCACTGTTTGGACACTTGATCCTCAGTGTTTTGGAGGACAAGCAGCCTAGAAGGGTCACTAGATCTGTTGTTGCTTGATTTCTTTTGTACTTTGTACTCCATCCTTCCACCTCGCTCTCATACACCCTCTTAGTCATTCTCTCGCTTCCCAAACGTTCCATATGGCCGAACCATCTCAAGGCGTTCCTTATCACACTTTCCAGCACATCTACCTCCACACCACACCTCCTTCTTATTTCCTCATTTGTCTGTCTATCCCTCCATTTAACTCCACACACACTTCTCAAGTAACTAATTCCCACCCCTCTCACTCTTGGTCTGAGTCTCTTCTCAAACGTCCATGCTTCGCTTCCGTAAGTCAGTGTCGGGATTACCACACTGTCATGCAAGGACTTCTTCACTTCCATACTGACTACCCTATTTCTTGTTACTGCTTTCAGCGTTCCTACAACCCTCTTCCCCTGTTGTACCCTCTCCCGCACTTCTTCATCCATAGTCCCATCTTTACTCAACACACTGCCCAGATACCGGTACTTAAGTGAGCTGACAATCTCCATAGCCTGACCGTTCAACTTCACCTCACACTCTGTGGCTTCACCCCTTTCGAAGACCATAACCTTGCTCTTCCCCGCATTTACCTTCAGATTCCACTGCTCTTCCTTGTATTTCTTTCATGACTCCATCCATATACAGTAACACCTCGATTTTCCGGCATTCAAGCATCCGGTAACTTCAAACGACCGAAGGTTTTAGGAAATTATTAAAATTAAAATTTAAATTTAAAAAAAAAAACACGTTATTTTTCGTCTTACCAGCATCATTTCATCATAACAAATAATAAATACATATAATATTAGGAAAAAACTATTTAAAAAGCACCAATAAGAAATATATATACTGTATACCGGTATATAAAATAGTCTGTGGTTGTTTGCGGGTAACGGCGACGTCAGTAGAACAAGCAACAACAACAAAAGCGTGGGAATAGGCCTCTCAGTCTTACCCGATCGATCCGTATATACAAACATTCTCATATTGGACATATACTCGATTCATCGCTATCATGCCGAAGATTAAGGCAAAGTCGGACAAAGTGAAGGCCATTAGTGACAAGAAGAAGTGCAAGAGTGGTTCTGAGCTTGGAACAAAAAATAAAATATCCAAACGAATGGAGAGAGGTGGATGATGCAACATCATCCACCTCTACAACTGTGGATGAGTGGCAAGCATCCACCCCTTGCTGCCTCTCCCAAAGCATCCACCTCATAAATAAGTTTTAGATATTAGGTGAGAAACCTAAGAATCTAAAAACAACAAAACAGTTTGATATTAAGAGTTTCGTTTTGCTACTGTCAAAACTTTGAATGTGCTGCGAAACTCTCCCTCCCGATAAGGCCTAGCCTTCGCATACGACGATACGCATTACACCGCCGACAACAAAAACAGGTGGACGCCTTTTCCAACTTCTACTGTACTTATAAATTGGCGAGTTGAGAACATTACTATTAAAATGGTATAGTAATGTGTGTTTGTTTATTATATTAAGGCTGATAATACAGATAGCCATTAGGGGGTATTTTCTTGGGGTTTATGGGCATTTATAGGAGTAATTTTCATTCAACCGGACTTTTCAATTCACCGGAGGTTTCAAATCCCCCTGAGTGCTGGTAAATGGAGGTGTTACTGTATACTGTACAGTAAACAACCATGGGGACATCACACACCCCTGTTTGAACTCAACATTCAGATCAAAGAACTCGCTCTGCTCATTCTCCACACGTACTGCCGCCTTTGCACCCTCATACATGCTCTTCACTGCTTTCAGCAACTTGCCATCTACTCCGTATATTCTAAGTACTTTCCATATACCATACCTTCTCTATCTATCAAGATATAGGCCACAAATATGCTCAAACACAAGCGAACTGTATGGTGGGAATGACAGACAATAACTGAGCGACGCCTTCCTGGATAACTGTTAACTCACCTTAGTTTTAAGAGCATTGCGTCTGAAGAAAGCCTTGCAGGACTCGCAGGTGATAGCGTTGAAGTTGAACCCGAGGGCTTTGTCCCCACAGACCCCGCACAACTTCTCATCAGTGGTCCGTCGCTTGATGTGGGGGGGCTGGAGGCTCGGGGGGGTCGTGGGAGGAGGGGGGGTGGTAGTCATGGCAGTGGCGGCTGGGGTTGTCCGCTGGTCACATCACTGGGGAAGAGAAAATGATATAATAAAAAATAAAATAAAATATAAAATACAAAATATAATAAATATACAGTACATCCATTTTGCTTGTCATATCACTGGGGAAGAAAAATATATATAACTGTGATGCTCTGTAGCCTACCCCAGGGTATTTATTTTTATTTTTAGTCTGTATTATTGTATATGTGTGGTTAAATTTATGGTTTAAAGTTTAAATGATGTCTTCGAAAGTGATAAAATAGCCTAAACAATGTTATTTCACATTAATTTTCTTGTCTTCCTTCTCATATTGTCTTTGGAAGTGATAAAATGGCCTAAACAATGTTATTTCACATTAATTTTCTTGTCTTCCTTCTCATATTGTCTTTGGAAGTGATAAAATGGCCTAAACAATGTTATTTCACATTAATTTTCTTGTCTTCCTTCTCATAATGTCTTTGGAAGTGATAAAATGGCCTAAACAAAGCTATTTCATGTTAATTTTCTTGTAATCCTTCTCATGAATATAGTCATTTAAGTCTTCAAACAAAATTGCTCCGGTTTGACACCCTGCCACCACAAAAGTACCCGAGTTGACGTGTAAAACAGGATGTCAGGAGTAGTTTTGTTTGAAGGAATAACAAAAAATTAACATGAACGCTTTAGGTAAAGTTAGGATAGACTAATACTGTACTAGGAAAAGTGCTGATGGTAGAGCCCCCTGTTGGCAATGAGTCATAAAGATTGTATATACTGTATGACATAATTATCCAGGTGCCTAAATTGGAGGATAAAAGGGGGAATGGATGTAGATTCCGGGCGTACGGTCGTCATGTTTACATAGGGCGATCGCCGCGGTTAACTTCGCGTCTATTTTGACGAAGATTTTTTTGGTTATTTGCCCCCTGCTGGCAATATATATGATGATGACAATATGTCATTGGGGGAGTGAGGGTGGGTAACATATTTTTGTATCCAAAGGCAGTCAAAATAGACGGGAACATGATGGCAAGCGTCCGACGCCGCTCCGCGTAGTGCAAACAAGGCTGGCGGTATGCCCGAACTCTACATTCTACCCTAAAAGGGGAAGGATGTAGTATCCGGGCGTATGATTTACCCCCTGCTGACTATGTATATGATGATAACAATAAGTCATGGGGGGGGGGGTGAGAGGGAAAAAGCCCCCCTCAACCTATTATTGTATCCCACGGCGGTCAAAATAGATGGGAACATGATTGCGAGTGTGCGCGTAGTGTAAACAAGGGCACAAGGCGGGCGGTACACCCGAATACTACATTCTTACCAATAAAAGTAATCATGTCCTTTTTTTAGTCTAACTGTGGCGTAGACTAAAATAAGGGATGGATGTAGATTCCGAGCGTACGGTCGTCATGTTTACATAGGGCGATCGCCGTGGTTAAGTTCGCGTCTATTTTGACAACGATTTTTTCGGTTATTTGCCCCCTGCTGGCAATATATATGACGATGACAATATGGCATGGGGGGATGAGGGGGGCAAAGACCCCCCTCAACATATTATTGTATCCAAAGGCAGTCAAAATAGACGGGAACATGATGGCAGGCGTCCGACGCAGCTCCGCGTAGTGTAAACAAGGCTGGCGGTACGCCCGAACTCTACATTCTACCCAAAAATAATTTTGACAAAAATTATTAGGCCCCTAGGCCTTAGGCAATACAGTAGTTACATTTATAATGTAAGACTTGCAAAATAAACAAACCAAAACTTAGACGAATACAGTAAAAAGACAAAACTAGTCAAAATCGCTACGTGGAAACAACGCTTAACCCTTCCAGCCCGGGTGTCATTGTGAAAGGACACCGCGGAAATTGTGCAGCAGCCCGGGTGTCCTTTCAAGAGATAGTAAGCTTTCAAGCCTATTCAGCTTGGTCTGAACGCCGTGCGTCCGACGCATGTAAGCAAAGCCGATCGTTGCGTCACCGCACCTCCGAAAACAATAAGGAGACGTCGGATCAATGTTATTGTTGTGACGTAAGACGAAATTAGTGTCTGAAAAGCTCCGATATTGTCAACATCGCGGAAAAATTCGCTCCACTGAAATCGTCATCACAACTGAACCAGTTGACTTACAGAGCTCTACTCAACGCCAGTCTACAGATTGAAAACCGCACTACGTTTATAGATGCATGGGAAATTTCTAGCAGTTAAAATAAACAAAAATACGGTAGCCTAGGCCTAGACGTTTTTTGGCCAGATCGCCCGGATACGACCTCCGTCCTTTGGAGGACCAGCCCGGGCTACGAGGGTTAAGCAAAACAATAATTTATAAATAAATAAATAAATAAGTATTCAGGAAAATGGCTGAATGTAAGCTATAGATGAAACAACAAAAATTTCAATAGGCCTATTCCACATGTGGCGGTCATTGTTTACTCAGCAGCAGCAAAACAAAAGCCAAGTCCATTATTTTTAGTCTTTATTACTGTACATGTATGTATGTATGTATGTATATACTCAGGCCCGATCCCCACTTTTCCTTTTTTTTTGGGGGGGGGGGGGCTGACTCAAGACAGCTTTTGAATAGGGACATCACAATAGAAAACAATGAACACACAAAACAAAATACAAATTCACACACACCTAAGTTATCCAGGAGAAGACCCAGAGACCAGGGGGGTAGAATGTAGAATTCGGGCGTACCGCCAGCCTTGTTTACACTACGCGGAGTCGGACGGTTTCCATCATGTTCCCATCTATTTTGACTGCCTTTGGATACAATAATATGTTGAGGGGGGGCTTTGCCCCCCCTCACCCCCTGATGACATATTGTCATCATCATATATATTGCCAGCAGGGGGCAAATAAACAAAAAAATCGGCGTCAAAATAGATGCAAACTTAACCACGGCAATCGACAAATGTAAACATGGCGGCGGCGGACGCTTGCCATCGTGTTCTCGTCTATTTTGATTGTCTTTGGATACAATAATATGTTGAGGGGGGGCCATGCCCCCCCTCACCCCCCCATGACATATTGTCATCATCATATATATTGCCAACACGGGGCAAATAACCGCAAAAATCGCCGTCAAAATAGACGCGAAGTTAACCACGGCGATCGCCCTATGTAAACATGACGACCGTACGCCCGGAATCTACATCCATCTCAACCAGGGTCACCAAGGTCCCTCCAGCACTTCCCCGGCCCCCGATCACACGGAAAGGTTCCAATCTCGGCAGGCAGACATGAAGCAGAGCGAAACCACAAGCCCGCCCACCACACTTCCAGGCGCACCCTTCATATAAACGGTCTCCCCGGGCCAGGCGCCTGATGAACTATTATCTAGTCCAACTTGCACTCGACCTCTTCCCCCAAATAACCATGTGTTCACTCATCTCTTCACAAGCATTCTCCATTCATTCCTGTTTATTACCACTTCCCTTGCCTGATCTATAGTCATTCCTCTATCATCCAAAGCTTATCTTACAGAGTCTCTCTATCTCAATGGGGGTCTTCCTGCCCTTCTATCTGACTCGCATATTCTCTTTGTAAGCCTTTCATCTTCAATTCGTTCAACATGACCATACCAGCTCAGCACCCTTCTGTCCACTCTGGCTGACAAATGTTCCTGCTGCCCCACTCTCCTACGTATCTCTTCATTCCTCAATCTGTCTCTACGAGTACCGTAAAATGGGGTAACTTCGGACATTTTTCGAGTTTTTTTAACAATTTCTCCTGAGTGTAAATACATTATAGAGATTTAACTATGTCAAGTGATGTATGGTGATAGTGCGCCGTAATCCAGGAAGCCTCCTAAAATTATCCCCCATAATAAGAGAGCTATCCTTATCCTAAATGATGTCCGAAGTTTTCTTGAAAAGTTGAAAACTTCGGACATGTATGGATAACTTCGGACATACGGTGATTTCTTATGGAAAATGATTGCCAAGAACGCTGGGATAACTCCGGACAAACGGAGGAGAACTTCGGACGTACGTTCGTGGCCTTATTTCATTCATTTTTCGGCTCCTACTATTTTATATGAATATTTTATTATTGCTGCTTATTCCTGTCCGATGTTTTAGTGGAAAATACTTTTAGGCCTGTATAATCAGTATAGGAGGGGGTTATATACGATGGTTAACATATATTCTGTTTGGATCTGTTCTCGTTAGGCATTGAGCTCACTCTTAGAAAATATTGAGCAGGAAAAATAACCAATGCTGTCTAATCAATAACTTGAAAATTAACTAGGCCTAGTGAAAATATATAGGTATGTATACTATATCACTGCATATACACTTTTATGAATTTGAGCATTTTTATAGGTATAACGTATTTGTTGGTGTTTCTTTCGGCAGATAAAACAATTTTTGGATAAGATATATGTCTCTCCTAATTTATATATATACCGGTATATTATATATCCAGAATTATCCGAAATACATAAATCGGTTAGCATATTATCATATTTTTATGGGTTTTTGGACTCAGAGAATGATTATTTGATCTTTTACCACCATGTTAATGATGGACAAGTATTATGAATGATTTTCATAGGGCAAATAATAACAAACTATTGTTTTGTTCCATGTCCGAAGTTACCATGTTTTTTTTTTTTTAAACACAATCGGTTAAATGATAGTGTTCTAGCTAGAGCGTTATACAAGTGTAACAAATTTCATTTGGTGGATGTTGTCTCTGGTAATGTTACTACAAAATTATATCAGTCACAACATCATTCATACAAACAAATTTCTTCAGGGTGATAGAAATTTGGCAGGGTAGCGAAAAATTTACATATTTTCGTCATATATATAATATTTCTTTAGTGTACATATACTCATGTCCGTTCCCTAGGACTTTTACATGCTCTTCCTTTGCCATTTCTCTAAACGGACCCCACAAAAAAATAAAAATAAAAAGCGTTTCCATTATATAATGACAATGTCTAATTACTTATTATCGCCGATGTCCGAAGTTATCACCGCAGTACGAAGTTACCCCACTTTACGGTAACTCCACACATACTCCTCAAGCAGCTTATCTCCATCACATCCAGCTTTCTTCTCTCCTTTTCCTTCAGAGCCCATGTCTCAGCCCCATACATCACTGTTGGCACAACAATCCCTTGATATATTGCACTTTTTACTTTCATTCCGAGATTTCTCCCCTTCCACATACTTCCCATTGCTCCGAAAACCTTCTTTCCTTCACACACTCTGTTTTACCTCCATTTCCATACCTCCAGTCCTGCTTTATCGTTCCTCCTAGATATTTAAAACACTCTACTTGTTCCAATATTTCCCCATCCAGCCTCACATCTAGATTCAACCTACGATCACCTCTATTACACACCATTACTTTACTTTTATTGACGTTCACCTTCAGTTTCCTCCTCCCACAAACCACACCAAACTCTTTGACTACCCCCCGCAGTTTCTCCTCAGAATCCGGCACCAATGCTGTGTCATCAGCAAACAGCAACTGATTCAACTCCCAATCTCTACCATTCTTTCCTACTAAACCCAATCCTCTTCCCATAGTTCTCATTTTCACCTCCCTCACCACACCATCCATAAACATATTAAACAGCCATGGTGACAATACACAACCCTGTAGCAAACCTACCTTTACCTCAAACCATTCACTCAACTCACCATTTCCTACTCTAACACACACTCAGCTCCCTTCATAAAAACTTTTAACTGTTTTTAAAAAATTTCCTCCAATTTCATAAATCCTTAACACCTTCCACATTGCTTCACAATCCACATGATCATACGCTTTTTCACTGTATATGCAAAGATAAAATTATGGTTTATAATTCAAATTATGTCTTTAGAAGTGATATAATGGTCACAACAATACTAGCCTATTTCACATTCATTTTCTTGTATTCCTTTTCCTAATAATCAAGTATTAAAAAAAAATTGCTCCAGTTTGACACCCTGTTTAAACGTTTAGCCTAGCAAAAACCGCCAATTAGGGCAAAATTACCCTGTTTAGCCTAGTCAAGGGCCCAAGGCTAAGTGAACTCTAAAAGTTTGAGCTGAAAACAATCAGGGTTAAATTAAAGCAACCTTTCGCGACGATATTCGCACGCTCTTGGAGTCCTGGTTGCGTTTTTTTCTTGTCAGAGGCCTGCTCTCGGGCAGCATGATATGCGGGGGTTGTGCAGGGGAACTAGGAGCAAGGGATAGGATCGGGTCAAGGATTAGGGAGATACCGTAATGATTAGCGATCCTATTTCTAAAGGAATCAAGAGTGGGGCTATTTACTATGTGAGATGGGAGGTGATTCCACTCTTGGATGGTGCGGGGAAAAAATGAATGTCTGAATATGTCCGATTGTCCGTGCTTGCCTCAGTTGCCTGATATGTGTGGTATTTTAAGTTGTGGTTGTGTCTCGTAAATTGTATGTTTGTAGGGTGTAAATATGTATTTTAGTCTATGTCCACTAGATTGTTTGTGATTTTGTATAATATTTGTTGTCTGTGTAATTTGTCTTCTTGTTACAAGGGGGTCTAGTTTAATGTCTTGTTTGAGCAAAGTGACTGATGTAGTATGTCTGTAATAACGTCTGATCTATCTTGCAGCATTATTTTGTATGGCCTCTAATTTATTGATATTATTGTGAGTGTGTGGATCCCAGACGGCGTCGCAGTATTCTAGATGTGGCCGAAGCCGCTGAACTAATGATTTAAAAGCTTGAATTTTTATGTTTGCGTTACACTTTGTGAGATTCCTGCGAAGGAAGCCCAAGGCCCTATTATGCCGGGGAGGGGGCAGGCCTAACCCAAAAGTAGTCAAACTATAAGCGAACGTAGACCATTATTATGATCGTGATCCAGATTCCAGCGCACGCGATGAAGAGAATCGCCGCAAAAGGTTGCTTGAATAATACCTTAGGATAATCAACATTAGCCGGGATGGATGTAGTTACCGGGTGTACCACTACCGACATACAACATAAATCATCTATAAATACTTATAATAAAATAAATACTTATAAATCTATAATATTAAGTTAGGTTAGGTTGTTTGGTTAGGGTAATGTATTTTTGTATCCAAAGGCAGTCAAAATAGACGGGAACATGATGGTGAGTGTCCGCGTAGTGTAAACAAGACACCCGGTACACTACATGCTTGCCCATTAGCCTAATACCGCATGTGTGCTTAATAAAAATTCCGGTAGGAGTTGTGTTACCGGGCGTACCGCCGCTTTGTTTACATAGTCGCACGTGTCTAGCCTAATTTGACTGCTGTTAGTTGCCCCTGCTGGTAATATATTTAGGCCTATATGATGATGATCAGATGACAATAAGTCATCCGGCATTGGGGGTTAAGGGGGGCAACTCCGGGCAAGGCAGCAGGGTTTCCTTAACCCATTATTGTATCTCACGGCCAGGTGTTGGGTAAATTGTTTTGTTACTGTTAACCCTCGGCGAAACCTAATAAAAAAGTATGGTACTAAAATGTCTTTTTCGTAATAAGGTTGTCAATACGGTACTTTCAGTCATCGATAGCTCTAAAGCTCATGAAAATTTGTTAAACCCTCGGAAAAACCTAATATAAAAGTATAGCCTAGTACTAAAATTTAATTTTCGTAACAAGGTTGTCAATACGGTACTATACTTTCCCGTTATCAATGTACAATCAAGCTGAAGATTGCAGAGTAAACACCATAGACTTCATCAACTTTTCTTTCACCTTCGTATAATCGACAGCCAATTTTTTATTTTTTTTATTAAGGGATTAGTACTCAACCAGCGGGGGTGTGGTGGCGGCAGCCCCCACTCATAATACTAGGTTAGGTTAGGTAAGGTTGTTAGGTTAGGCTAATGTCTTTTCAAATCACTATCGGGGAGCGAGCGTGTCTCAACATCGATCGATAGGCCTAATGGGGAAAATAGGTTTTCCCGAGATTTCTAATTAATTACAAACACTATATATTGATGCAAATGACCAATTTTGTTTATAAAAAAAACTCGGAAAATTTGTGGTATTAAAATAAAAAAAATCCTATATATTACCATCAGGGGCAAATAACAGCAGTCAAATTAGGCTAGACGTGAATGTAACTGCGAGCGTGCGACTATGTAAACAAAGCGGCGGTACGCCCGCTGACACAACTCTTACCAAAATTCCCATTCTGATGAGTGATGATAACTTGATAAGCTAGCTTAGGCCTGACAGCTCAACATAGCCTAACCTAGCTTGGCCTAAGCCTATACTGACAATGACATACGGTACATAACTTATAAACTAAGGTACACTGTATAAATAACCTCAAATTCAGGCAAACTATGCACAATAGGCGCTGTCACCCACAATGTGTAATATGAGAAGGGAGGCGGACAACGAAATCCAACTCCACTTCAGTACCCGCTTATCCCCGCCATTTTGTACCTTTTTCGGGAGTTTTAATCACTATCTAACCTTATCTCTCGGTGGGAAAGAAGCTGATGGGCCGCCTGTGAGAAAGCGAGCGAGCGATAGTGAGAGATAATGAGTCAGAATCACGAGATGGGGAAATTACGGGAAGTGAGTGAGTGAATCATCTTGGGCGGGGTCGTAGAGGATTCGGCGATGCTGCAACTCGAATCTTCCTCAAATATTTTCCACATAAATACATACCAAACCATCAGTATTGTATTTTAAATATATAAATTGATATATAAATTCCTAAAACACACTTTTATTAGTAATTTACTATATAAAACGTCGAAATTATACCGTAGTTATTAATACTGGCGAATTAAAATATCAACCGAAAGTTCCAATTTTCTTCCAGCTGAACCATCTTTTGTTTACGTCTATCAGAATGCCTCGTCCGAATGTCTTTATGAAATTATAATTACATGTCTTAGACATCCTGTATTTGATCATTTGGGCCTAACGTAACTGTCAGCATATAAATACGTCAGATTTTTAAATATTATATTATTATATATATTAGAGACGTCTGAGGTGTAATGGTTTATATATTATATTTTTGCTGAATCTGAACACTGATAGCCGCTTTCTAGGGAATTGACAGAAGATTTAAATTTAGGGATAATTATATATTTTTGACAAATAAACCTGTGAGTTACATAGAATTACATAGATACACAGACTGCACAGACCTTGCGGTCCCTAGTAGGCAGTCAAGACTTAGTGCTAACATATAATTTGCTTCAAAGTGGAAGGTAAGGATAGCTAGGCAGAATTATTTAAGGCTCTCTCCCTAGAGAGAGAGAGAGAGAGTGAGAGTGAGTTACACAGTTACACAGATACTCAGACCACACAGACCTTGCGGAGAGAGAGAGAGAGAGTGAGAGACTCGCGGTTCTCCCCATTAGTTTTCAGATTTCAAGACGTTTGGCCCATTACTTTGGCGATTTTAAGAATTTTTATGTCATTTAGGTGTTGATTATTTCCTGGCAAGCGATAGCGAGCCTGTAGTTTAGGAGTGAGATGACGGGGGATAAAGATATTCTAAACCGACCTGCCAACCATCTACCACCCACAACGAACATCTCAGATCAAAGCATCCGTGTTGCTTCCATATATAGTATACCTGCAACGGCAGCCAGAGACCCCCAAGAAGCGACACCGACAACAACAGGAGAAAATCAAAGAAGGAAAACGCGGCTCGGAGGGGAAACTACGATAGCCGCCTAGAATCAAAGAGAGAAAACGCGGCTCGGAGGGGAAGCTATGATAGCCGCCTAGAATCAAAGAGAGAAAACGCGGCTCGGAGGGGAAGCTGTGATAGCCGCCTATAAATCAAAGAGAGAAAACGCGGCTCGGAGGGGAAGCTACGATAGCCGCCTATAAATCAAAGAGAGAAAACGCGGCTCGGAGGGGAAGCTACGATAGCCGCCTATAAATCAAAGAGAGAAAACGCGGCTCGGAGGGGAAGCTACGATAGCCGCCCAGACCAACACAAGGACACGCAAGGACTCCAGCAACACTATGCCAGCAGGGCCCCTGTAGCCTACAGTATCAAAATCATAGTGAAGTGAATATTAAGGGGAGACAGACCGTTTTTTTTTTTTTTTTTTTGGTCTATTAATTCATATATTCCTTAGTTTTCTTGCTAGACCTCCATCAAGCTTAGAAAAACACCCCCTAGACCCCTCTTCAAGATAAATTTGTAAATTTTTCAGTAGAAAAATGTCCCGGCCGAAGGCCGGTTCCTCTTAAAATTGCAGGCTCGCTTTCGCTCGCCAGGAAATAATCTACACCTAAATGGTATGAAAGGACTTAAAATTGACAACGAAATGGGGCGAAAGGTGTTAAAATCGCCAAACTAATGGGCTGAACGTCTTATAATCTAAAACAAATGGGGCTTAACATGAGGGAGAAGGAGGTCTAGAAACACGGTCTTCCTCCGAGGCAAACTAAATATTTAAAACCAGTGCTAACTCATCACAACCATGCAAATAGTGAAGAAATGAACAGGCAAGAAATAACAGAACAGCCTCACATGTCATACTTAAGCCGGTATCACACGAGAGCTTTTATATTCAACATTCAATGATCAAAATTTTTCTGGCAACATTTTTGGAATATTTTGCACTGGTATCGGAGGGATAGACAGACTAATGAGGAAGTAAGAAGGAGGTGTGGTGTGGAGGTAGATGTGCTGGAAAGTGTGAAAAGGAACAACTTGAGATGGTTCGGCCATATGGAACGTATGGAAAGCGAGAGAATGACTAAGAGGGTGTACGAGAGCGAGGTGGAGGGACAGAGAGGGAGATGTAGACCGAATGAGAGGTGGAAGGATGGAGTGAGGAAGTACATGAACGAAGGCGGTGCTGGTTGGGGGGAGGGGCGTTGACTGACTGGGGACAGAGGTGCATGGGGGCGGTTCGTTCGTGGCCACCCCTTCGGGGATCACGGCGTCAGGCAATAGATAGATAGATAGATCGGAAACTAGACTGATGATAGATGAACTTACAGTATATAGGTGACTGAAATAATATAAATGTTGACCTCATAAGCTGCCAGACCAGTGTTGAGGATAAAAGCTGAGTGGAAAAACGCTCGTGTGATACCAGCTTTAAATATCCGCCAGATCCAGCACAAGCCAAATAACAAAGTTCAATCAATGCCTGCATCCTCCTCAAGTAATCTTCAAGTGAAAACAAACCTTAGTGTGACCAGCTCCATGAAAGAAAACAAAGCCAGGGTATCACCCATGCACCTCTTGCCCTGAAACCGGGCACCCAAAGTGCCAACAAAAACGGAGTCACTATGCGCGTTGAGCCAAGTCAAATCAAGCAATCAGCCTACTGGCTTATCTACCACTTTGGGTTCTGAACTCGGAGTTCCCAAGCTAGAAGGGAAAGTCAAAAGTAGAGATCTCGGTGAAGAGCTTCATTCTTTGTCAACTAGCAATCATCCACACTTAAGGAGGCTAGTAGATAATTCAATTGGAAATGTCTCCAAATGTGCACTTCCAATTGAAACCCAAGATCTCGTGCAGAGCAGTACTCTCTCGAGTCTTTCTTGTGACTTCGTACTCACAGACAGGGACGAGATTGACTCATTGGCTGCTATCTTTTTTGATTGGAGCATAATAGATGACTCAGTAATTTCGATGCAAGCATAGTTAACACCATTCAGCCTAGGTTTGCATCACTGTACCCCTTCGAGGTTCAAGATAGTCTTTTCACTAACTGTCCACCTACGCCTGGAAATACATTAAGTATACCAAGTGTAGGGGATCCTTTATTGTCATCCTCCAGGTTCAGTGTGAATAGTGATCGAGTGCATTGTGCCGAGACGAGAGAAGGTAGAGAGAGAGCCGAACGTAAACTGGAATTGTTTGGGCCCCAACCTAGCTGGGAAGTGTGAAATCCCAGGTCCCTGTAGTCAAGAACCAAAACAACCGTGCCTACACCAGTGTGCTCCAAAATCGCTCTACCAGTGTCTACTCTCTACTCGATCCTTTAAGTGTTTTCTTGTTTGTAATGGTAACGATGATTTTAGTGAGGGTCTAGACTGAGGTATGTTAAGGTTCACAAAGTGTTAACGTCAATTAAAGAAGATTATCCACTCTTCCCTTCTTGGTTTATCATTCGTTACTCTGCTTCGGGAGAACAATACACATTTCTATCGTGCGGGAAATATTTATATACTTCCTTGAATACAGGCTCCTGTGTTCATCAACGTGGAAATAATATATGTATATATTTATCCGCTTATAAAGACATATACTTACATGCAAGGGGGGGTTTTGTAGTCTTTACTTTTCTTTTCTAATGTTCCTGGACTTTGCTGTTACCCCCTTCTTATGTATTATTTCCTTGTTCATTCCATTATTGTGTTTCTTCCTTACTTGATGATTGGTCCAACTTATTACTCTGGTAGCTTAATGGCCGTTGCATGCAAAGAAATACAGGTGAAATGAATGCAAATTAGGTAAATGACACAGGATAAATAAAAACACAATACAGTAAACCCTCGCTCTTTCGGACTAATTGGGGGAGACCCCTGTCCGAAAGAGTCAAAAGTCCGAAAGGGCCGAGTCCGAACTCACATTCAGCCATTCGGACTTGTCCGAATGTCTGAAATAATGTCAGAAGTTTATAAGGCCGAAACTCGGCTCTTCGGTCCGAATGCGAAATAATTTTTCTCAGCCTTTCAGACAAATCCGAAAGGCTGAAATAATGTCCGAAGTTTATAAGTCCGAATACACATTCACCTAACCAGACAAATCCGAAACTCGGCTCTTTGGTCCGAATGCGATTTAATTTTTCTCAGCCTTTCGGACAAATCCGAAAGGCTGAAGCATGAGTCCGAAGTTAAATGTAGTCCGAAAGTGTAGTCCGAAAAGGACGGAGGTATTTTCTCAGCCTTTCGGACAAATCCGAAAGGCTGAACCATGAGTCCGAATTGAAATGCTAGTCCGAAAGTCTGAGAATTCCGAAAGATTGAAGTCCGAAAGAGCGGGGGTTTACTGTATACCGATTGGTATTCTTAACTATATTAAAACACTGTAAAGAGAAATACACTTTTCACTGTGATACACAAATCAATAGGATTATTACTTTAGTCAACCACGGAATATATCGGTATTATTGGCACAATGAACTACTTCTTATCACCACATCAAAGTTAACTAAAACCCTTCAACAGGTGACCCCAAGGCCACTACCCTAGTAAACACACACTCGGTCACAAGGTTCATAAGGCGTACAACAGCTCACAATGGGTTGAAGGTTAACTAAAACCCTTCAACAGGTGACCCCAAGGCCACTACCCTAGTAAACACACACTTCAGTCACAAGGTTCATAAGGCGTACAACAGCTCACAATGATATCAGGACTTTATTTATTGTGATATGAGCCTTATCCTCTCTGTGTGTTATTATTCATATGTTCATTTGTAACATTATTATTCTCTATACTTGTTATGCCCTGATTTTATACAGGGTTAACGATTGATTGGGTGAGTTCTGCAAGACTGGAATATCAGGTTTCATGCACATACAGATAAGAAATCAATAGAACACATAAATATAATTTCGGAATGTGGTTCATAAATTCGTAATACAGCTTTATTGAATTAACACACTCACTGGTATAGAAAAATAATCAATTCACTTTGGAAAACATAGGTAGGAGCAATAGATTCAGCATCAAGCTTGGTCTTTCAATTCTCCTAGCACAATCGTGGACCTGGATGGAGCGTGCACTGCCACTTTCAACACTCGGGTATTATTCTTCTGAGATAAGGACAAAATACAAGATTAGAAGAAAGTCACTCGAAAGGCACTGGTTAAGTTTTCATAAGTATCTAGTAAAGTTCGTTGATTATGCCTAAGGCCTAGTTATTTTATTTAGATGTTGAGCTAACTTCAGGTTTCAACTTTACAAGATCTGGTAGAGTAAAATAGAAAACTAGAATTGTATACTTTTTTGACTGTTAATGCACATATTGGAATTCGTCACTGAGATTAATTTGCTTTACGACCTATCCCGCAAGCTTTTGGGATCTCAGAATATCTATACCATAATCTCCAAATTAGGAAGAACTCATTAAGTGGCTGAGGGTAAATATTGTCGTGGTAATTATCTCGTAATAACTTTTACTGGTACGAATTCTCGGGCAATGAACAGGGAACTCTAGGAATCGAACTTGAAACACTCGTCATAGTTAGCAAATAACTTTAAGGTGAGCATAGGTAAATACAACGATCTGGTGGTACAGTATCTCTGCACTGATACAATGATAGTCAATAGTGCACTGTTGGGTTATCTTTTTAGATTCTCGATCTGGTGTCGTTGAGGGCTTCTCGGCTGCTCCGGGGCCGTCCAGGGTGTCCAGTTGTGTGAAGAAGTTACAGATGGGCCATCAACCGTTGATGAAGTTCCATTAAGGTACTCTCGGGGCTAGGATTTTTAATGTTATGCTTCAGGCTGAGGCCGGATTAGCACACCATCGGACCAATGCAAGAGGAGTCTACTCAAGGACTCTTCTTGACTGTCTCTAATCTTTATGAGAGGTTCAAAGAACTCAGGCGGTTTTACCCTTTTTGTCACAAATTCTGGTGGGTTGCCACAGACAAAATGTGCCAAGGATCTATTTCTGCTAAGCGCTCCTAAGAGTGTCTCGTATAGACCCTTCTAACACAAAAGATCTTTCTGTCCTAGATCTCTGTGAGTTAAGTACAAGTCAGGCATCTAAAATAATAAAGTATTGAAAGGTAGGGAGGCCTTCGTCTTTCAATATTTATATTAGGTTAGATAAGGCACTAATATAAATAACTATATTAAATTCTGGGTGGCCAGAAATAATCAGTTATGTATTTTTTATTTTTTTTTCTATATTCCAACTTACTTCCTCTCGGGCATAGGCTGAGAGCCTTAACATTCACCGCTTTACAATGAACAGTGAAGCCCGTGAGGTCTTGTTCCAGTCTAGGGAGTGAGACATGTGAAGCACGTAGAGTACAACGAGCACCTGCCATCTTGCCTTCACATGAGGCACGGTGCTCACTCATGGCCCGAAACGACCCCATCTCTGAAGCCACCTCGTTCCCGTGCTTCACCGTCTCACCCCCTACATTCAGACTCTCACACTTACACACACAACGCCACCTGTTGAGCAGATAACTCACCAGGCATTGCACCCCTATAGCATATTTTGAATATGGGAATATTCATACAGTGCTATTTAATCAGGGAACAATGAGGGTATTTTATTGACGTTTCGGTGGGCTTGTGGTAATGCACTGATACCAGGTACAGCACAAATTCCATCCCAATAATATCTTCCCATTGATACATCGGGATTTGAACCCGGGACCTCTGGATTACCAGGCCAGTGGCAAGACCACTCCACCACACCTCCCCTTGTATATGTAGTTCTTGTTGCACTATATATAAATGGTTATAAAACTCAAGTGGAAGAGGTGATACCAGCAATGAGTTTTTAATCACTTATTTAGGGTAGATATATGTATTAGTAAAAGGTCTCTATATTAACCGGTGGGTTGCCACGACCAATAAAGATCCAAAAGAAATATATATATCAATGTCACTGATTTTATCACAGACTCCGGGTTGCTGCTCGTCTATAGGTAACCTTGTGGGGTGAGTTAAATAGTCTTCA
The DNA here is from genome assembly GCA_032716605.1 of Paralithodes platypus. Classification (NCBI taxonomy): domain Eukaryota; kingdom Metazoa; phylum Arthropoda; class Malacostraca; order Decapoda; family Lithodidae; genus Paralithodes; species Paralithodes platypus. The sequence goes on along the minus strand of CM064582.1, from coordinate 37,323,749 downwards.
GTCAGAGAGCGGGTTGCCGTTCATCAGAAGCGATATTTTCACTTGCTTAGTTCCTCTCCTCTCAGGGTTTATATAGCAGGGCTGCCTGGTGTTGCCTAGGCTTGTGGTTGATGGATTTTCTATTTCTGGGCTGTTCAGTCAAGTGGCAGGGGAGTTTTTGCTTTATAGGAGGAGCCTTGCAGGGTGGCTCACTTCAGGGAGTAAAGAGGAAGTGAATGCAACAATTTTTGGGGCTGGGGCTAACAGGCTCTTCAAGTTGGCAAGATGGTGGAGGTGTGGGGGACGCTGGAGTCGGGATGTTGCCTTAGCTGGGGGTGGTCCCCTTAATATTTGGGGGTGGCTGTGTATGGGGGCTGTTGTGGAGTTATTGTCTGGGTAATTGGCTCCTCATTTCCGGTGCCATGGATCAGATAACAGAGTTAGTACGTACACCGGACATATAAGAATATGTAATGGAAGGGGTGCTGGCAAGAGGCCCTTTATTGTTGGTTGTTTTCGTGGAGGCTGGGGCGGAGTACCTCGCCCGTGAAGGCCAGCTGGCTAAGTGCCTGACTTTTATAAGTAAGTTACTTTTAAGGGAGGGGATGAGTGGGGGTGTTGGACAGCTCCCTCTTTATCTGTAGTCCTTGGATAATGAAAAATGACAAGTAATACAATGCACTCAGACATACTCGTATGTGCGTATAAGTGGTTGCTAGCCAGAGTTCCCCTGGTGTTCCTTTACGTCGGGGTCGAGGGGGCGGAGCACGTCGCGCCCTAGGGTCGGCCGGGGAGGGGGGGGGGGAAATAGGTGGAAGTCCCTCCGTGACCTGACGTGGCCTGGCGGCTTGGCCTTCAAGTTAATTGGTTTGTTGTGGTCAGCCAAATCTGGTTCAGGCCGGGAAATACTAGGAAAGAAATGCATTGGAAGGGAGAGAGAGAGAGAGATGCGTAGGTGGAGATGCGTAGATGGAGATAGTGATCCAAGGGAGGGGAAGACATGCGTAATCCAGGTGGTATGGTAGCTATCACTAGGATGGAATCTGGTGGTCACATACCTGAAACAAAACACAACACAAGGGATTACCGCTTCGTCGCGTGAATATGGTCATTACGTAACTCTGGCGTAACTTATACATCGCTTAGCTACTAGAAGGGGAAAGAAAATAGAGCAATGTGTATTGTGCACTAGAAGATGGTACTTGACAAGATGTGTTTTCGGGGGGGGTGAAGAATTGGAAAAGAAAAAGGCACAACGGGGTTACGTAATTCAATGGTCAGTAGAAAGTACCACGTGAGGTTATGGATATGTACTCGTTAACATGGGGGAACGAAAATACTAGGTATCTTTCCTGTCTACTGTTTCCCTCAATCATGCTATCATTATAGGGTTAGTACAAACACAATATAACAATAAGGTGGATCCCAGTGAGTTAGGGGACTGTCTAGGATAATTGTAAAATTGAATATCAGAATATTTTGCTCCTCGGTATTCTGTAGGGTAACCTTAGGGGTTTAGTACATCAACGAAAAAACAATAATAAGGATCCCGGATATAATTGTTAGAAGGGGGAACGAAAATAAATAGGTGTTTTTCCTTTCTCCAGTTCTCTCTTACTTAGGTTAGTGTTAGTGAGTTAGTACAGCATTAGGGAGTTAGCATATTAACAAAAACATAATATGGGCCCCAGTGAGTTATGGGGTCGCCTAGGGTAATTGCATAATTAGATATCGGAATTACTCCTCAGGATTTGGTAGGCTAATATTAGGGGGTTAGTATTAGAAAGGTTGGGAATATACAATTCTTGGGGGGGTTGGAGGTTGACGTCTGTGGTCGGCCATCTCGGGGTGGGTTGTCCCCGCGGTTTGTTGAGGGGGTAATCCTCCCGGACTGGACGCTGTGACCTTGGTTCGGGGATTATCGCGGAGGGGCGGGGCCGTACGCTCTCCTGCCGTCTTGGGTGAGTGTCTGTCTGTCTTTCCCGACCTGTCTCTCTGTGTTTCTTCCTTGTTGGGGTGTGGGTGTTCCTGACGTCTGCCTGCTCCTCCTCGTCCTTCTTCTCTCTCTTTCGTTTGCTCGTTTCTATGGGGGCGGTTGGAGGTTGTCGTCTGTGGTCGGCCATTTTGGGGTGGGTTGTCTCTGCGGGTTGATGAGGTGGTAATCTTCTTGGGCTGGAGGCTGTGGCCTTGGTTTGTGGATTATCGCGGAGGGGCGGGGCCGTTCGTGCCTTTGCCGTCTTGGGTGAGTGTCTGTTTGTCTCTTCCGGCCATGCTTCTCTGTGTTTCCTTCTTGTTGGTTTGTGGATGTTCTTGGCGTCTTTCTGTTTCTCCTGTATTTCAATACTGTATATGAATGTTACGTTTACTTTTCCAGAGACATATTGAAAGTGTACCCTAGCTATTAAGGAATAAAACCTGTATAGCCTTTACTGTGTGTTTTGTGTTTATTGGTTATTGTACCCTAGCTATTAAGGGGAGGTTTTTAGTTTGGTCTCTAGATATCCATCAAGCTTAAGATTACACCCCCTTGAGCCCCATTCAAGATAAATTTGTACATTTTTCGGTAGAAAAATGTTCCAGCTGAAAGCCGGTTTCTCTTAAATTACAGGCTCGCTATCGCTCGCCGGGATAAAATCGACACCTACATTGCACGAAAGGTCTTAAACTTGACAGAAATTGGTTGAAAATTCTTAAAATCATCAAAATAATGGGGCGAACGTCTTAAAATTAGAAAAGCAATCGGGCTAAACATGAGGGAGAAAGGAGTCAAGAAAAAACTCCCTCAAGTGGAAATCATTTAGGTCACCTGGGGTGCGGCGGAAAGTCACAATTATGGGGACATTCATAAATTCTTAGTTTCCTCGCTAGACATCCCTCAAACTTAGAACCTAGAACCCCCATCAAGGCCGATTCCTCTTACAATTACAGGCTCGCTTTCGCTCGCCAGGAAAAAGTCGACACCTAAATGGCACGATAGGTCTTAAAATCTATAACGAAATGGGACGAAAGGTCTTAAAATCGGCAAACAAATGGGCCGAACGTCTAAAAATAAAAAAAATAATGGGACTAACCACGAGGGAGAAAAGGGGACCATAAAAACGACCGTCTCCCCTTAACACCCCACCATGGTTCACATTATATGAACATGTGCTCTGGATCTTGACGGGGGAGGGGCTTTCTTGTTTATATATTTATGTAGCTTTTAATAATTTTGTAAGTTTCCTCCCTAGACCTCCATCAACCTTAAAAAATGATACGAAAGCTCTTAATATTTAAAATAACACAGAAAAGCTTCCCCACCCCTTCACCACCACCAAGCGATTCCCTGCACTGCCCACCATACCTCCAAACCACAAGGAAACAACCACCAGCCCATCAATATGTACAAGAATCGCAAGTGACACGTCCTCCAACACCCGGCAAGAATTTAGTCATAGCCATCGACAACCCCGAGGCACAACAGAAAAGAAAAGATGGCAGACGACACCAGAAAAGAAAAGATGGCAGACGACACCAGAAAAGAAAAAATGGCAGACGACACCAGAAAAGAAAAGATGGCAGACGACACCAGAAAAGGCACCGTGGACATCATGTTGAGATAACTTGGAAAAGTTGACAGAATGAATATAAACATCAAATGAGGAGGAGCACTTTATTGACAACGTTTCGCAGATGACGTCTTCAGGCGCTTCTTCAGTTTCTTAAGGCACCCAAGGACCTAGCGCCATTCTACCTCACAGCCGCATCACCGCCGTGACCGTGAATCCGGGAGGGACTACCGGGCCCAAGTACCCCAAGAAGTCCCCCCCACACCTGTGCCCTTATTAATGGAGCTCAGACGGTATTGTGCAGCATTATATACTGGTTCGGCTCATTGGTTTAAGGAAGGGGTTTAATTTGCTCTCTAAACCTCTATCAAGCTTAAAAAACTCTATACGTTAGTTCGATAATGTGTTGCAGGTGCACTGGCATATTGCACACAATATTCAAAACCCAACACCAAGAGTACTGGAAGTTCTGCATCAAAACTCTTATAACGACCAGAGCAGTTAGTGAGTCCTCTCCTACGTTATCTCAATTTTACTGTACAGATGCACTGGCATATGGTAGGTATTATTCAAGGTCCCACACCAAGAGGTTGAGTCTCCTGTCAACCAGCCATGTCAGGACAATCACCCTGGCCCAGATATTCACCAGAAGACTACAGAGTGCCCCTTGATAACTTTAAGTGAAATCCCTCATAAATAGTTGTACTTTACCTTATTGATAAAAGGAAGTACTTTATTAAATCTTGATATCCCCTTGTATGTTTAGGGGAGGTGTGGCAGAGTGGTCTTGCCACTTGACTGGTAATCCAATGGACCCGGGTTCGAATCCCAATATGTCAATGGAAAGATATTATTGGGATATAATTTGTGCTGTACCTAGTTTCAGTGCATTACCACAGCACAACGAAATGCCAAAAAAAATACCTTCATTGTTCCCTGATTAAATAGCATTGTATGAATATTCTCATATTCAAAATATGCTACAGGGGGGCAATGCCTTGTGAGCTAATTGCTCAATAGGTGGCGTTCTGAGAGTGAGGGTCCGAGTCTGGGGGATGAAACTGTGAAGCACAAAGGCGAAGCGGCTTCAGAGCTGGAGTTGCTTCGAGCCGTGAATGGGCGCTTCGCATGTCTCACTCCCTAGGCTGGAACAAGACCTCACGGGCCTCACCGTGTTCAGCGGTAGAGTGTGCAGGCTCTCAGCCTATGCCCGAGAGGGAGTAGTTGGAATATAGAAAAAAAAAAAAAAAATGCAACTGAAAAACGCATAAGAAATATTAGTGAAAAGTATTAAGTACTTAGTGTTGACACAAGAGAGAGATATAACATTTATTAAAAGAATAACAGTAATAGTGACACGCATTATATCATGGGAAGTACTTGAGTGAATCTATACTAACTGAATTCATGCAATCTGAAACGCAAGCAAAGTACTAGTGATGCCCATCTAATTTAGGGAAGTACTTATATTAAAGTTCTATATCTTCATACAAAGTGAAAGATAAATATTCTAACCATAAACCAGTGAAACCATAAATACTAAATAATATACCTGTGTCGCACCTTTTAAAATAACTCGATTACCTCGATTTAAGGGCATACAATTTTATCTTGAAATAAAACAGTACAAATGTAATAACTCGATCGAAGGAAGTACTAGATATATCTATTACCTTTTGTTATGCCGGGTTGTAATCCAACAGGATTCAGTATTATCTATAATCAATCCAAATTTAGGATATTTAGATTTGGAATATTCCTCGACAGGAACACATCGAGCACAGTGCACATGATAATAGTAAACTCAATCAGGCATCAATAAACACAATAAACACACAAGGTAATTTACACTCTTATCTATTAACAGGCATACATAGGTTATATATACACTAAACTCGACTGTTATATGGCAAACAGGGAACAAGCAATAATTATAGTCGAGAGAGTTAATAATCTTATTCTCAAATGGAGTACTAGAATTAATTACATAACAATCAAGGAAGGAACAATATGCATACGATACAGATACAGATATAAATATAATAATATCCTTGATAATAATATATTCAATAGGGCCCCTTCATCATTGACGACTTAGCCTATTAATAATAATAGTCTCCATTCAACATCCTGCGCCAGCATTTTGAATAGCCCGCGCGGAAGTATTATGGAGTACTCGTCATAAGTGCACGCCTAATTCCCTTATGGGATCGTCATTTTGATCGGGTACCCTACAGAAAAAAAACTCCTATGCATAGCCTATGATAGTGCAGTTGGAAAGTGTGTACATACTTAGATTGATATGCAGGATTCGAAACTGCATAATAAATCGTAGGCTTGTCCACCTTTCTTTAACTGTCTTCGTGGTGCAATGCATAAGTGTGTTGATTTTCGGTGTGAGCATCCTAGGTTCGAATCCCCGGACTGTCACATGTGTTTGTTGATTTCATTAATCGAGTTTAGGAGTAAAGTTGGTTGGTGGAGAAAACATAATAAAGAATATAAAAAAGATTTTTTTTACTTAATATCTGTTATCATATGACTTGCCATATGCGTGGATTTCTCATGTTTCGCTTTCCCAACACCAGGCCCTCTAGTGGCCATCTTCGTCCTTCCTACTTCCGCGGCCACAGTGCCAACAAGGCTTGCGCCGCGCTCCACTTTATTCGACGTTCCAGAGCTTCTAGTGAGTCCTTACTCATTTGTATACATCTGTGTTGTAGTAACAAGGTTTAGATTAGCTAGCACGGCTGCCAGATTGGTGTGTCCGCAGGAAGTATGTGTTAAAATAGGGTACTTTTGTAACAGGCGTCTACGAGTCCAGGATCTTCGTACCGCGTGTGTTTTATTGTTTGTTGTGATACACCTTTAGCTTTTGTGATTACTTAGCTAGAAGGCTACCACTCTACAAGGCATGATACAGACTGTCATTATTGAGGAAAGTACATGTCAGATTATTAATTATTAGCAAATGCTCTGGTTTAAGGGTGTTTGCACGTGGTGCTCCACCAAGCGGCTCGCTTGGTGTAGTGACTAGCGTCTCGGACTTCCACCCAGAAGGCCCGGGTTCGCGCCCACGCTCGGCGCATTAAAGATTTTTCACAAGCACTGAGTCGTTACCATCCCTCATGAGCAAAGGGATGGGGAAGTAGTACAGGACCCCAATGGAAATACGCCTAATCGGCCTTATTGAGCTATCCTTAGCTAGCTTAGCATGCGCTAGCTTTAAGAACTATTATTATTTTTATTATTATTCCAGAGTTCGTGTTTTGCTTTGGGCCCCTTGAGTGGGCCTCCCTCATCTGAGCGCTGTGATGGTCCACGGAGCGTCGTCTGCTGGTGTTGCTCGTCGTACCTCTGTAGGAATCGGTTTTTACACCATACCCGAAAGAGGATTTATGGAGCTCCGATCTTACTCTCAACCATCTGAACAATTTTACCAACACACCTATACTTCGTTAAATTCGGAAATAGCCTCACGAAAATATCATGCCCTGGTGGGGGCACGAACTCTCGACCCTTGGGTGTGAGGCAGACACCTTACCAGTTAGACCAATAGAGATATCCCACTTGGCCTTGTTCGGCTCAGGGTATTTCCGCATCCGATCTGTTTAGGCTAACCTATTTTAACTGACTTTACACCTCGTGGTCTGCCTTTTTGTAGGGGTCTCCGGAGTAGGCTTCAGGTAATTTAGGATGCTAAATTTTCTGTATTTTAATTATATGCCTATGTATGCCCCTAGTGTTTTTTACATGCATTGTGGCATGTTTGTGGGGTAGGGGAGACGTCCCTAATAATTATTCTTTATGATGTGTTATGTGTGGGACTTAGGGTTGGGGAGCTGTGCCATCTCCTTGTCTCTCGAGTTTTAGTTTTTCCGGCGGCCCCGTGCGGTGGGCCCAAGTTATCTGTCTTATAAACGGGTAGGAACATTCAAAAGGTCCCGGCGTGGTTTGGCTGAACCACATGCTCCCGGCGGAACTGCATTCCTAAGGGGGCTGCAAACTCGGCGCGCCAAGTAACTCGCCCTTACTGACCCAGTTGCATGATTAGATCTTCTTGTCCTGCGGCGCCGCAAATCTAGTGTACAAGAGTGATAAGATTAGTTTTGCAAACTTGTTTATAGATGATCAGACACTAAAGGTCAAGGGACCTGGGACACTTGTCACAGGTTAGTAGTTAAACCCAGCTTAGACGAGTCCAGCGGAAGGTTAGAGTAGTGGTGCAGTATAGCTAATTTTCCGGCGGACACGAGTTAGGATGTATAACACCTCGCAGGTTATCCTTATGAGCATTGATTCCTGGAAATCTTATTTTCCAGGCTCCTGACTGCTTCTCCGGCGGAGGTTTGGGCGGCTCATCCCGGCGAGGGGGGGGGGGTCCCCTTATTAGCACCATGACGAGACTCGAACTATGCATTACTCCTACCTGCTCTCTTTTGCCAGGTTTTGCTCACAAACTTTGCATTAAATGCGTCAAGTATTTGGATCGTTCCAGAGGCTTGTGGTTATCTAAACGTTGTTCCGTTTGCTCTGAATTGAAAACTGCGTTAATAACAAATAAAAACTTATCGTGCCTGGCGGCCTTACAGGAAGTTAAGAGTACCTTTAATTCTTATGCCAAAGACACTGCGCATAAGGCACTTCACTGTGATGATGAAGTACTATGGGAACACTCATTATTAAGTCACCCCTTGTGAAACCCTGTTCCTCTAAATCTGTCAGACCTAAAGTCAAGTCGAAAGCCCTCAGCAAAGAGTTAGTGAGTAGTAGCAGTGAAAGTGAGGTCACCGAGGTTCCCCCTCCGACCGTACCAAGAGGAGACGATCACCCTCCTCTAGGCGCAAGTCGAGGTCAAGGTCTAGATCCCCCCGCAAACAATCTAGACACTCGTCCGCAGAGTCTTCCCGGTCTTCCAAACGCCGGAGAGAGGACTCTGAGGGAACGACGAGTCAAGCAAGCAGCGGCAGCCGGAGGAACACCCCTCAGCAACCGCCCCCTACCCCTATCTCTGACATACCTCACCAAGATTTTGGGGATTCAGAAGTGGGGTCTGACACATCGGAATCCGCACCTAGTCATGAACAATCCTTGAGTGTGTCTCCTAGTGTTACTTTTGCCATACCTAAACTGAACTATGTACCTCGTAGTGTTAAATCGGCAGGCCCATGTAGGGTTCTGGCCGACCAGTACAGGGGATATCCGTCGGGGTCACAATTGCATTCTCAAGTGATTCCAGACTCCCAGCCCGTTGTGGCAGGGGGTTACTGGCGTCAATCTGAACCTTCTCAATCTCTTTTTAACGTCAATCACGAAAGGACTGAGGAAGGCAGCATAGAAATGTTGGCATCATCGGTTCCAGATTTAACGTGGCCCCCGGCGGATACTGAGAGAGTGATGGAACAGGTTAATTCCGAGATGAGTGGAGAGCCGGGAGAGGTTGGGTTCTCCCCGGCTCCCCAGTCACTCACAGGTGAAGATTCTGAGGCAGGATCCCTCTCATCCAGGGACTCCCACAGTAAGTGTGTGACTTCTTATCAGTTAAGTGAGCTCTTGCATAAGGTTATGCAACATTATCAACTCCCTGCCTCTTCGGACCCCCCGGTTTATAAACCTTTGGTGGCCCCTAGTACTTCTGTTGTCAAACCCCTAGCTTCCCCGGGTTTTCTTCCATCATGTCCTACCCCAGTAGTAGCCGCGGCTTCTGGCACTATAGTGCCGGCGGCTCTGGCCACTTCCTCTTTGAGGGTTATTGCAGATATTCCCCCACCTCCTTTAGATAAGGCGCCTCTGAAGAAGGGCCCCATGCCCCTCCTCTATGGCGCAGATTGTTCCTGGATCCCGGCGACTCCATTGAACCCTCACTTAGCTCAACCTTCTGGGTCAGGGGAACTTCCGGTACCCAGCGAGTGGTATATTGAAATCAATAAGACCAGGAAATTTTGGGCAAAAGATGAGGCAGGGAGAGTGATGGATGCATTAATAAAGGGTGTACCGAGTTTGTACAACCCAGATTATTTTCTGTATACAGCTGCCCCGGCGATCCCTCCCGCCACGTCTGCACGACTGTTTGCGGATTGATCAAAAGCTGATGGCTTGCTCTGTACAGGGGCATAGTGTGTCCTTGTATTGAGTATTGTTCACATGTGTGGACAATAGGAGTCGAAATCGGGAACACGAGAGCAAGTGAGTTTGTTGTGCACATATGCACAACATCCGCCTTTGGCTTTGAAACTAGGATAGAGAAAGTAGGAGGATACAGAGAAGGTCTGACGCAAATAGATCCACTTGTGGACGGTATGGCTCTGCAATCATCTTGTTGAAGATGTCTTGTCTGATTGCCCATTCTACTGAGGTGCTCTGTTTCCGGGACAGAGCGTCTGCCCAGATGTTCGCTATGCCCGGGAGATAAGATGCATGTAGATGAATGCTCAGCGATTCGGCTAGAGCAAAAATCTGTTCTGCCAATTCCAGCAACTTCCGAGACCTTGTTGACCCTTGCTTTTGAATGCAGTGCGCCGCATTCAAGTTGTCCATTCAAAATGCAATTGACTTTCCTTGTAATGAAGAGCCGTGAGTTTGAATGAAAAAAAGTGGGACTAAGAGTTCTTGTTGGTTTATATGAAAGTTCTTGTCTTGGGACCAAAGACCTTGGCCCTAGTGGCCTAGGCTCGACTGATATCCCCAGCCTATTGTCCCTGAAGCATCTGTGTCTACCCATACCATAGGTGGAGGAGAAACTCACGTCATTATCGAGTGCAATGTTTCCTTCTTTGCCCAGACTGACAGTTAGTTGTGAATTAATGGAGCAATGGTCCATAACTTTCCCGCCGGCAAAAGTGGGAAGAATTTGTTGCCTTCCATGATTAATCTCTTTATTACTTTCAGCCGGCCCAACTTTACAGTTAATTGGATCCAATTGAGAGAACCGACCAGGGACTCCCATGTCGTCCACGTCGTATTCAGACTGTGGAGAAAATGAAACAGTTTCCTACGAAATCTGTTGCGATTGTCCACACTCTGAGTGAGAGTCAGATTGGCCGTGTCCCAGACCAGCCCTATCCATTGAATTTCCCGTGTGGGGACAAGGAGAGACTTTGCCAAGTTGACCTTGTACCCTAGGGTCTGTACATGATTTATCACTTGGTTTACATGAATCTGACATAAACTTTCTGACTCTGCCACTACCAACCAGTCGTCTAGATAGTAGATACCACATCACCTTGATCCCTTGAGCTAATAATGGTATAAGGGCTTGCCGGACTAATTTTGTGAAAATTCTCGGTGCCAGGTTCAACCCGAAGGGTAATCTCTGAAAGACGTAAGTCTCTTGCCCGATCCTCAAGGCTAGGAATTTTTGGAACCTTTTGTTTATGGGGACATGCCTATAGGCGTCTTTCAGGTCTAGAGAGCACATCCAACCTTGTGGCGGAAGTGTGAGCCTTATTTGATTCACTGTGAGCATCCTGAAGGGTGAATTGCGAATATGGGTGTTCAGATACGAGAGATCTACTACTGGTCGCATCTGCACGCTGTCCCTCTTTGGCACTAGAAAAAGTCTGGAGGTGAAAACATGGCAAGTTGGATCTACCGGGACAATGACATGCTTGGTTATCATTTCTTGGACAAGTGACTTCACCTCTAAAGAAACATGATTGAACTCTTGAGTTTGACGTAAACGAGGTCGTCGGAGCCACCGCCAAGTGATGCCCTTGCTTACCACTGTCCGGGCCCAAGTTCGCCGGGGCCAGGCCCTGCGGCATGCCTGGAACGACCCAGTTTCTGTACTGGGTCTGTTCGGTGGAACTACTCTCGAATCCAACTCGCCCGCGATAGGCCCCGGGAGAGAGAGAGTGTGACTGACTAGTTTTTTGGTGGTGGTGTAGTGGGATGAGACGGCTGGCTAGGTTTGGCAGACGTCGATCCCTGATGAGGCTTGTTGTGTGACTTATCTTTGTTATCCCACTTGCCTGACTGTTTACCCTGCTTGTGCTTGTGCTGAGTACCTCCCTGCTGTTGGGGAGACCTAGCTAGCGTCCCGAAAGGACTATTTAGCACTAGAAGCTTGAGGCTTATTTCCGCCTTTTGGTTTAGAGTACGGTTTCTTGAACGACTCCTTCCTAGGCTGGGAGGTACTCTGCTTTAAGGTGTCAACCATGTTAAATACTGCACTCCATGTATCCTTATTAAGTAGTGAGACAGTTAATACAGGGGAAAGTGTTGCTCGGCGACCTACATCTTCCGGCAACTTTTTGACCATAGATACCCTCAAGTCCTGGTGTGCTCTGACCGCCTCCATGATAGCTATTCTTACATCACCTAAGGACTGAATGGAGTTTTGCAACAGAAGCCTCCGTGATAGTTCCGTGGCCTTCCGCACATTCTGATCAGAGATGGCTGTAATGGTTCTCGTGAGTAACTGGGCAATTTGGCGACTTACGAGATATTGAGAAAACAGTCTAAGTGCTTTACTGCGTAACTTGAAATCTCTGTCTAAGTGGGCTGGAGGGGTAGTACAAAAAGGGTCATGCAATTCGTAAAGTACGAGTTTGGGAGCCGCTAAGAAATCAAACAAAGCCGGCGACACCCCTCCAGCCTTATTAACTGATAGTGAGGACCATAAGTGGTTCTCTTGGGGGATCTGATGGGAGGATTTCGAGGTAATGGTGGCTGCGAATTGTTGCGCCTCAATTTCCCAGTCAACCCACGGACCTGCACCTACTACCTGCCCCACCTGCAGAACTGGATTGTGGCCCAGATAGAGCGCCGGAATTGTATCCAATTCCGGTGTCAGTGCATTGAGTGACTTAATGTCGTTCATGCCGTCCGATCGTGCCCAATCTGCAAAGAGTCGTGCAGCTGAGGCAGGAGGTAATGCCGGTGATGCAGAGTATACGAAGAAATCAGCACTGTATACATTGAGTATTGCCTTAATAGTAAAATCCAATAATTTTCCCTCTATATCTTTGGCCCTAAGCTTTTTTTATTCTACTTACTTCAATGGTCCATTCACTAGGGACCGGAAGCTCCCCCGAAACGGTCTGCTGTGCCATGTGTGGTTTCTGTGCTATTGCCGGAATCCATGAGCAGTCTGGCCCGTATAGGAGAGGCATAGGGCCTCTCCTCTGTGGGAGTTTATCAAGAGGGGGAGAAGTAATGTCTGTGATTACACGGACCTTAGAGGTAGTCAAGGAGGCAGGCACTGTCGTGCTACATGCCGTGGTAGTTGCCCGATTTACGTTAAGTGGAGGCAAAGAGGCCTGGGGAGGTTTAATGCTGGTAGGTTCTAAAGGTCTTACCGTAGAGTCAATAGGGGGAGCTACTGTAGAAATCGGTTTTTACACCATACCCGAAAGAGGATTTATGGAGCTCCGATCTTACTCTCAACCATCTGAACAATTTAACCAGCACACCTAAACTTCGTTAAATGCGGAAATAGCCTCACGAAAATATCAAGCCCTGGTGGGGGCACGAACTCTCGACCCTTGGGTGTGAGGCAGACACCTTACCAGTTAGACCAATAGAGATATCCCCCTTGGCCTGGTCGGCTCAGGGTATTTCCACATCCGATCTGTTTAGGCTAGCCTATTTTCACTGACTTTACACTACTGGGGTACTAGTGGAATGACCTTGGGTAGTAGGAACATATTGTTGCATTATTTTATGTAAAATGTCATTTAGTTCATCTGTAGTCACACATTTACTGTGGGACCCCCTAGAGGATTGAGAGCTCCCTTCAGATTCCTCCTCATTGTTCACTTGTTGAGCCGAGGACAGATCAACGTCCTCTGTCTCCCCTGGTATTTCAATCACTTCCGGCGTTTGTTGCCGGGTTTCAGGTACCTGGTTATCCGGTGGCCAAACCAGATCTGGGACAGACGAGGGGAGTGTGTCTAAGTTAGTATTCTCCCCAATTGTGGCCTGGTTATCACTTGAGGGGTTTAGCTGTGAGGGCGACTGTCTCCAGATTCCCCGGTCCTGCCCCGCAGGTGGTTGGGAGTCTGGTATCACCTGAGAGTTATCATAAGTCTGACGTGAGCAAGTCTGAGAACCCCTATAGTTTTCGGCTAATACCCTATTTGACACAATCGGTTGAGCTCTACGTGCTACATAATTTAACTTGGGTATAGCGAAGGTAAAGTCTTGTGATTCACTCGAAGATTGACCATACACATCCCTAGGACTCGACTCAATCCCCTCCGTCTCTACCTCCGAGCTGCCCGATTGGGCGTAAGTCAATGTGGAGGTAGAGGTGGAGGGGAGTGGCCGCGACCCCGGCGAAGGCTGGTGGTGCGGCTTCGTGATATCCGTGCGGGTACTTTTATGTCCTGAACTAGATTGTCTTGTCGAAGAATCAGAGTCCTCCCTCCGTCGTTTAGTCGACCTAGATGATTCTACTGACGAATGACGGGATTGTTTACGGGGGGATCGTGATCTGGACCGAGACTTGGTCCTCGGGGAAGGCGACCGTCTCCTCTTCGACCGGTCAGGGGGGATCTCCTCGGCGCTTTCACTGTCACTACTAGAGTACTCCTCACCAGCTCTTTGGATAAGACTTTAGTTTTCGTTTTTAGTTTTGTTGACTTGGCTGGAGTTGATTTTACTAAAGGAGATTTGATTACTAGATGATCCCACAGGGCCTCATCGTCACAGTGGCCTTATGGGCCACGTCCTTTGCGTAACCATTAAACAAGTTCTTTATCTCTTTTAGCGCCGCTAGGCATGAAAGGTCTCTCTTGTCGAAGAGAGCCGCTCTTAGTTCTGAGCACACGGCACATCTCTTCAACACCCATAAGCCCCTTGAACGATCGAGGCATTTAACGCATTTAATACATAATTTATGTGCGTATACTGGTAAGAGAGAACAGGTAGGAGTAGCGCATAAGTCAAACCGAGGAATGATGGAGCTATAGGACCCCCCCCCCTCGCCATAATCGGCTCCTCTACTGCCGCCGGTACTGCTACTGAAGTGTTGTGATCTGGAAATAGACATTTCTTGTAATCAATGCTCATAAGGATAACCTGAGAGGTGTTAACACATCCTACCTCAAGTCCGCCGGAAAATTAGCTATAACCACTGCTACTCTAACCTTCCGCTGGACTTGACCAAGAGAAACATTTTAGGTTTCTCCAATACTTTGAACTGCTTACCTGTGACAAAGTGTCACTGGCCCTTAATAACCTTAAGCATTTTACTATCAATGACTATTCGGACTAGAGAGATAGTAAATGATCACGCATTCTTGTTATCACTGACTATTTAGTCAGTGTTTCCCATTGAACTGTGCGCCGGGCGTACTTAGTTTCCGCGTGAGGCTATCGGTCAGGGCGAGTTCACTCGGCGGGCCGAGTTACTCCCTGAGGAAATCGTATTTCCGCCGGGAGGTTCGTGGTTTAGCATACCACGCCGGGACATTTGGTATGTTCCTTAGTCATCCGCTGGACGAGAAACAGGCAGCTGGCTTTGAAAGCCGCCGGAAAAACGAACCAAAATTTTCATAGGTGCTGACTTATCTGGGAAAGTCAGACACCCCCAAAAACCCCACACCATCAGGACGTCTCCTGATTCCCTCTAAACATGTAAAATCTTACATGCAAACTCAGGGAAACAACTTAGGCTATGACATATAGAATAATTTTATTCATAAAATAATGACCCCTAGCCTTACCCGGAGACCCCTACTGAGGCTGGCCACGAGGCTCGTAGAAACAGCAAAACGGCAGCTCCCAACCTCCTGAAGACCCAGCAGCAGCAGCACATGGTGAAGAGGCCCACGAGAGGGGCCCACGCGCAGACCCGGACTCTGGAAGGTTCCATACCACGTGTGGCAACCCTTAAACCAGAGCGTCTGCTAAAAACAATAATACAACTGCCTCATAGAGACGGCCTGAAGCATATTCCTGCGTCGAAGTAGTCTCCTAACTAATAGTTAAGCAATAGCTAAGGTGCAGAATGACAATAACATAAAATACACATGATGCGCAGATCCTGGTGGACTCGAAGAGCCTGTACAAAGTACCCTATTTTAACACTTCCTGCGGGCGTACCAATGGGGTAGCCTGTGCTAGCTAATCTAAAACCTTGTTCAATACAACTCAGATATATACAAATGAGTAAGGACTCACTAGAAGGGAGAGAACGAAGAATGAACCGGAGCACACTGGCACCCAACCTCTCGGTACGACCGCGGGAAGAGGAAGGAAGTATGGTGGCTCAGAGAGCAGCGTCAAGGAACCCCGCACAAGAAATCCATGGGATGGAAAGCTATAGTATAACAATTATTAAGTATATTTTTCTTTTTTATATTTTATGAAGGTTTTTTCGTAGCGAGTACCCAATCATAAGACGATTCCATAAGAGAATAAGCGTTACCCTTATGAAGCGTACTCCGTTCTTCCCGCGGCGGTAGATTCAAACTGGCTACCGCAGGCGCTTGAATGGAGGCTATTATATTAATAGGCATATCGTCAATGATGGAGGGGCCACTAATAAATACGTATATTATTAGATTACTCACAAGAATTAAGAGAATAGAACTTGTCAACGAATAAATCTTAATTCAACGAAAAGGAGTCTTGACTTTCAAAACAAAGGGGATAATTGATAAAGCTCTCTGGATAGTAATTAAGTAGATAAAAGAATCTTAAAATTGGGCGTAGGTTCTAGGAAAATAGAGGGAATCAATTCACGTTATACACTTTGACTTCAACTTCGTTACACACAGAATAAAGGACACACAAGAGGAAAATCTGCGAATATTCCGGCTAAGTAACACTGGTAAAAATATGAAGATGAAGTGTCTGGGTAAATTGGTTTAAGACGGTTTCACACAGATTTACAAGGCAATATATCGTACGTATAAATATCTCGTACCGATTAAACTTTAATATTTCACACGGGTAACACAAATTCAAGATAGATCCTGGGCACAGATCTAGAGTTACTTAAAAATGGAATATTCTCATATTTTACCTTACCTTAACAACTAATAGCCACAACTTAATACACTCAGAGACACTTAGGGTAGGGGTGGAGGGAGCCGTGAGCGAGAATCTGGTCGACGTGGTCTCGTGGTTCTGCAGGGCTGGACGTCAGGGGGAACTGCCTCTCGTGGCACTGCAGGGCTGGGCGTCAAGGGGAACTGCCTCTCTTCCAGGTACAGGTGAAGGGGTTCCAGACTGGACGTCTGGTGAAGCGGCAATACCAATGTTATCCTCCCGGTGTGACCAGACAAAGGATACAATCGTATTTGCTTAATTTCCTTCAGTTTAAGTCAGGCTATATTTGGGTTCTTTTTAGGGTTCAATTTGGTGTCTTTCGAGTTCATAGGGTCATGTGGATATCGTTGTTTTGGCTATGGTGAAGGTAATACTTAATCTAAAATTATATGGGGGTTATTTATTGGTACACATGGAGTTTCTTAATCTCGTGATCTTGATCCCCTATTTTTAGAGGGCCTTGTGGTGATGTAATGGATTATTTTCTATCTATCGTGGTATCTGGCTTTTCTTATTTTGCCGGCCACAAGTTTCTTATTTATCACTGCATTTGCTTCATTCCCAGTCTTCCGGGAAGGTACTATAGGAGGGGTACGTACTGAAGGTCCCACTTGTTTCTATATCGGGAGGGTTCTTGGTGTTTAACTTGCATAAACATTTCTTTATTGTATTGTAAATTGGGCTGGAGCTGATGATATGCCTCGGGCGGTGGTTCCTGCCTCTGACATTGGAGGAGTTGGGGCCCCTGTGAGTGGTCAGGGCTCAAACTACTTTTCCGGACAGACTGACCTATTTCTCCGGAATTTAGAGCATGGGTAGTTCCGGAAAAAGAGGTAGACTCGTGTATCCGGGCCGGAATTAATGCCTGAGAAGTTGGTTGGGTCTCATTTCCTCTCGTCTTCTCCCGTTTCTGTCTTCACCTATTCTTCCTGTTGTCTTGGATGACTGCTATTCTTGATTTGGTTTGGGGGTGGTTGTTATAATAATAATAATAATAATAATAATAATAATAATAATAATATTTATTCAGTTAGCATTTTACAATGTTGGTACCACATAATATGTTACAAATATGACATGTACCAGCTTTGCATAATTCCAACTAAGGATAACCCCGTCATCTCACCTTTATTAAGTACAAGTGTAATACCTCGATTGAAGGAAGTACTAAGATATCTTGAGTTTAATAAGTACAAGTGTAATACCTCGATTGAAGGGAGTACTAATTTATATATATTATCTGAGCACAGTCTTTAAAATACAGAGAAAACGGAAAGACACCCCAGTAGTAGAGGAAGAAACAACTGAGAAAGAAGGAGAGAATGAAATGAAGAAACCAAAGAAAAGGAGGACAAGAGACGAAAAGGAAAACGAAAAGAAACGAAAAACAAAAGGGGAAACCAAAGCAAAACACACAGCCCCACCTAGACGAACAACGCCTGGACTACCCGCACCTGTAGCGACCCCCAGGGACGCCTGAGTCGCCACGGTGACGACAGGATGTCCTGCGACCCCAGGGAAGACGATTCATTTCATGGCGACCACTTCCTCACCCAGAAGAAAGATAGTCTTCAGCCAGAAGTTTTGAATAAAGAACATGTAATTATTTTTGTATATATCTCTGTGCCATGTTTTTGTAATACTAGAACCACCCATGATAAAACAGCTTATGTTAATCTTAAATAATATGTATCATCATAATGTTAATTAAGAACGTCATACGACAGATCCCCTATGTTTGCCAAATATTGTGATCAACTAACTAAACGTTTTGATAGACTTTGTCACTTATGCAAAAACTCTTTCAGATCACCTAGCTAAAACTCTTCTATCTATTTTATACCACACCACATATTTACATGCCTTATCATCACCAAGCTATTCTATTCATAAACAAACCACATTCCCTTCTTTCATACTTTTTATATTCACTACTACCAGTCGAATATATCACCACCCCAAACCTGCCCGCCTTCCGGCTAATCTCTTGACCCCAGGAATACCAACATGAACTCGCCGAACTACCAACATTCCGGGATCCACACACACGTGTATATTTCCATCTCATATATACAGAAGCTCCAAAATTACCAGTGTTACACATAATAAGATAACATAAATGCTCATCTACCCCTGACCTCAATACTAATGATGACAGACTATTGTTTGCAGAACAATATCAGGATATGCCTGAAAAAACTAATTTTCTCGTAACTCCTTCGCCCCTGAATTTTCCCACCCAAGGTCAAGCCCAAACATCCTCAAACCTTGAACAAAATTAAATTATCTCCGCAACCTCATGACCCCACCTGTGATCTGTAAATCCAAATAAGCCTTGGCTTGGGTAACATCTACATCCAATACCACCTTTGTAATATCTTCAAGTATAGTAGAGTTATTAAGTAAAGTAAAAGAAGTCAACCTCCCCCTAGGACAAGAAGGACTTCCTGTCCTAACAGAGAGTGCGCGCTCACGCCCTTGCTCTCCTCAAGGGGGGACGGATACCCCTCAGTAATTGTGAATACTATGCCAGGGAAATCTGAAGGAAGTTAAGCAATTTTGAGGCTTCTTGATCACTGGCATCCCAAGTTGAGAAACCTCAAGATTACCCCTCCATTCAGTTGGATGTACGGCACCCCGAAATCCTTACACTGTCTGTGAGTTAAAGAAAACCTATTAAGGGATCTTTGTTAACTGTGGCATCCCATCAGTTAACATAGAGGCCTCTAATAGGCTGTATCGCCAATGTTAAAAGTTGAAGTGCACAGGCATCCCTCCACTTCTACTCTTGATATTGTAGTTACGGTAACTGTGTCCTATAAAAGGAACTGTGTTATTACTGGCATCCCAGTGATTAACATAGTCACCTTCTCTAGGTAACACTTTCCCTAGTTGAAAGTTGAGGAACACAGGCATCCCTACTCCTCAATACTTTCACTATTGAAAGTTCACAAGTGTCTTATTAGAGGAACTTTGTTAGTACTTGCATCCCAGTATTTAACATAGTAACCTTCTTCTAAGTTACACTTTCCTTAGTAAAAGTTGAGGGACTCAGGCATCCCTACCCCTCAACACTTTACTAGTGAAAGTCTACACTCCCACTTCTCACAGGAGATCTTGGCATACCACGATCTTTTGTGTTATAAGGGCTTGGCGAGACACCCTCACGGGGACTCTGCAGACATAAGTCCTAGGTGCATTTCGTCTGTGGCATCCCAATAGACTTTGCAACTAAAAGGTTAAAACACCGCCCTGAGTTCCTTGAACCTCTTAAAACGATTAGAGACAGTCAAGAAGATAAGTATTAAACTCTTCTTGTGTTCGTCCGATATCATGCTATTCCGTCAAAACTGAGGCACGACATTAAAGACCCCATTCCAAGAGTACCTTAACAGAACTTCATCACCGGATAATATAAAGGTCAGGATAGACGAGTATAAATGATAAAGCTATAGGCTCAAATACTCGCGTTAGTCCGATATGGTGCCCAACTGTTTCATTACAAGTTACGGAGCCATATTAAGACCTCTCGCCCATTAACCCATCTGTAACATTACTTCACACGACCGGCCAACCTGGACGGCCCACGGAGACTCAGAAGACTTCAAGCAGCTAGTGTTCCACATCTGTAAGAAAAGAAAGATTGAAGAAAAGATACCTAAGTCGATGCCAGTGACGAGGCAGAAATAAGATAGAGTTCAAAAAGTGATACAAATGTTTAGAAATAAATCATCAAAGTGTTCATCAACGAGAATCTATAGAAACGGATTCCTTCTATCCGTGTACCAGTGATAAATTCGTTTAGTACACCTCTCTAACCTAAATAAGAAACTAAGACGGAATTTCGCATAAAATAACTGTCACATTGCCGACCAGTGATAAAATATTCAGTCCCTAAACTCCTTATTTTGAAGAAAATGATTCAAAGTGTTTATAAATTAGAATCTATAGAAACAGATTCCCCCTACAAGTGTATCAGTGTTAAAATCAGTTACTACGCCTTCCTAACATAGCCAAAGAATTTCATCCAAATAAGACGGATTTTCACCGGAACTAACTCTGAAATAATACCGACCAGTGGAAATATTTTAGAGTCCACAAAACCTGAATTCAATTTTGTTAAGTATACCAGTGTGCAAGGTTATATATTTATAGCAAAGAAATATAGTGACTTATCTTAACCTCGTCAAATACTAGTAGCTGATTTTACCCAAGTTACGGGTAAAGTGAACATTAAGGTACCCGATCAAGTGTTTATACAATCTTTCAAAAAGATAATATTGATTTGATCCTAAAGAAAGGCATTTCAATGTAAGCCGCATTGAGCCTACCTGATCTCCATCCAGACCCGCGATATCGTGTTAGAAGATGTTTGATTAAGTTGTACCACTTACGTTCAAAAAGGTATCTGCACCCCCCCCCCTACCCTGATAATCTGGTGTGTACAGCTTGGTAGTGTAGATAGTAGGTCTTAGGTAGTATAGATGGATATAGCTACAGGTAGATATGCAAACCCTACCGAGCGGTACACACCAGATTATCAGGGTAGGGGTGCAGATACTTTTTGGACCGAGTGTACATGTATGAACTTGGAAATCCCAGTCTGGAAAGAACTCACCTGAACTAATAGTCAAACCTGAATAAAATCAGGGCATAACAAATCTCTTTCTACACGCCGCAATGTTGCATCTCTTTCACTCTTCTATCACTATTATAACAATCAGTGTTCTTCAGAGCTCTCTCAGCAGCGAGTGC
>CM064582.1:37287468-37299968 GCA_032716605.1 Paralithodes platypus | reverse complement strand
AGGTCTCAAAATCGCCAAACTAACGGAACGAACGTCTTAAAACCTCAAAACTAATATGCTAAACATGAGGGAGAAGGGGGTCCAGAAAAAAGCGAGTTAGTACTACCCCCTTTAACATTGTCTCCCCCCCCCCCCACCCCTCCCTCCCTCCCTCCCTTCTCAGCCATGTTAAAATCCCCAGGGAGGTATTTCCTTTGCACCTCTTTACCTCTGTAACTCACAAAGGGCTGGAACAAATGAGCTGTCAATTTATACCCCTATTCCCGAGCCAAGTCTCCCTATGTGGTAGAAATGTGAGCTCGATTACTCTGGTACTTTTTGAGTTATGAGAGGTTAAGGAGTTACGATTTCGGCCCATCCTAGAATGAACACACACACACACACTCTCTCTCTAGTCCCTTCCCCCCCCCCCCCCCCCCTCCCTCCCTCTCTCTCTCACACACACACACACACTTTCTCTCTATCTCCCTTATTCCTTCTCTCTCTCTCTCTCTCTCTCTCTCTCTCTCTCATTTAAACTCCAAAACAGTATTTTGGAGGGCAAGTAACCTCGAGGGGCCGCAAGTCCTGTTGTTACTTGTTTTCCTTTGAAGTTTTTTGTACTCTCGCTCTCTCTTTCTATCTATCTATATTTATCTCTATTCCTCTCTCCCACACACACTCTCTCTCTCTATCTATCTATCTATCTCTATTCCTCTCACACACACTCTCTCTCTTTCTATCTATCTATCTGTTTATCTCTATTTCTCTCTCTCTTTTTTCTACCTATCTATCTATCTCTATTTATCTCTATTCCTCTCTCTCTCTCTCTCTCTTTCTATCTATCTATATTTATCTCTATTCCTCTCTCACACACACTCTCTCTCTCTCTCTATCTATCTATCTATCTCTATTCCTCACACATACACTCTCTCTCTTTCTATATCTATCTATCTGTTTATCTCTATTTCTCTCTCTCTCTTTTTTTCTACCTATCTATCTATTTCTCTCTATTTTGTATTAATTTCACCACAGCACCAAACACCTCCAATATGTGATCCACCGGGATTCGAACCTGGGTTATCACACACAGATCTTTGTAGACACCTTAACCATTACACCACCAAGACGGTTAAGGGGAGATTTCCACTCAAGGGATTTTTTTTTTCTGGACCCCTTTCTCCCTCATGTGTAGCCCCATTGCTTTTTAGATTTTAAGGCGTTAGCCCTAGTAGTTTGGACATTTTAAGACATTTTGCCCCATTTCTGTCAATTTTAAGACCTTTCGTGCCATTAACCCTTTCACGCATTTATGACGCAGAGGTTGCCAGATTAGCAATAAGAAATAGAGTTCTCTCACTCTTATAATTACCTCTCCAAAATTATTTTTCTGCCCACAGCTAACTCAAAGACAACTGCAGAGGTTGAAGTAACTAAACTAAAGGTTTATAAATACCCCTGATGGTAACAAAGGCTTTAAAGTATCCCCAATAGGCTCAACACAGCTAACTCAAAGACAACTGCAGAGGTTGAAGTAACTAAACTAAAGGTTATAATACCCCTGATGGTAACAAAGGCTTTAAAGTATCCCCAATAGGCTCAACACAGCTAACTCAAAGACAACTGCAGAGGTTGAAGTAACTAAACTAAAGGTTTATAAATACCCCTGATGGTAACAAAGGCTTTAAAGTATCCCCAATAGGCTCAACACAGCTAACTCAAAGACAACTGCAGAGGTTGAAGTAACTAAACTAAAGGTTTCTAAATACCCCTGATGGTAACAAATGCTTTAAAGTATCCCCAATAGGCTCAACACAGCTAACTCAAAGACAACTGCAGAGGTTGAAGTAACTAAACTAAAGGTTATAAATACCCCTGATGGTAACAAAGGCTTTAAAGTATCCCCAATAGGCTCAACACAGCTAACTCAAAGACAACTGCAGAGGTTGAAGTAACTAAACTAAAGGTTTCTAAATACCCCTGATGGTAACAAAGGCTTTAAAGTATCCCCAATAGGCTCAAAATCGCGTCATATGTCGGAGAGGGTTAAGGTGTCGATTTTTTCCTGGCGAGCGATAGCGAGCCTGTAATTTAAGAGCAAACGGCAAACGGCCGGGACATTTGTCTACCGAAAAATGTGCAAATTTGTCTTGAAAGGTGGTCTAGGGGGTGTAATTTTAAGCTTGATGAAAACGTAGGGAACAAACTAAATACCTGGCCTTAAAGGGTTATGCAGACGCCAATACGACTTATTATGGACGGTTTAATGCACTTTACGAAGGACCCGTGTTATTGAGAGGGTTTATCGAAATCGTGTTTACCCCCGTTGAGTCCTAGAGGTACCATTAGACGATTTTAGGCAGTTTAGGAAGGACCTGTGTTATTCAGAGGGTTTAGTGATATCGTGTTTGAGTCCTAGAGGTCGATTATGAGCTAAAGTTGGACATTTTTAGGTAGTTTAGGAAGGACTTGTGTTATTCAGAGGGTTTAGTGATATCGTATTTGAGTCCTAGAGGTCGATTATGAGCTAAAGTTGGACATTTTAGGTAGTTTAGGAAGGACTTGTGTTATTCAGAGGGTTTAGTGATATCGTGTTTGAGTCCTAGAGGTCGATTATGAGCTAAAGTTGGACATTTTTAGGTAGTTTAGGAAGGACTTGTGTTATTCAGAGGGTTTAGTGATATCGTGTTTGAGTCCTAGAGGTCGATTATGAGCTAAAGTTGGACATTTTTAGGTAGTTTAGGAAGGACTTGTGTTATTCAGAGGGTTTAGTGATATCGTGTTTGAGTCCTAGAGGTCGATTCTGAGCTAAAGTTGGACATTTTTAGGCAGTTTAAGAAGGACCTGTGTTTTTCAGAGAGTTTATTGAAATCGTGTTTAAGTCCTAGAGGTCGATTCTGAGCTAAAGTTGGACATTTTTAGGTAGTTTAGGAAGGACCTGTGTTATTCAGAGAGTTTATTGAAATCGTGTTTGAGTCCTAGAGGTCGATTATGAGCTAAAGTTGGACATTTTTAGGTAGTTTAGGAAGGACTTGTGTTATTCAGAGGGTTTAGTGATATCGTGTTTACACCCCTTTGAGTCCTAGAGGTAGATTGTCAGCTAAAGTTGGACATTTTTAGGCAGTTTAGGAAGGACTTGTGTTATTCAGAGGGTTTAGTGATATCGTGTTTACACCCCTTTGAGTCCTAGAGGTAGATTGTCAGCTAAAGTTGGACATTTTTAGGCAGTTTAGGAAGGACCTGTGTTATTCAGAGGGTTAGTGATATCGTGTTTGCACCTTTGAGTCCTAGAGGTAGATTGTCAGCTAAAGTTGGACATTTTTAGGCAGTTTAGGAAGGACTTGTGTTATTCAGAGGGTTAGTGATATCGTGTTAACCCCTTTGAGCTAACATTTGACGAATTAAGGCAGCTTAGGAAGGACCTGTGTTATTCAGAGGGTTAGTGATATCGTGTTTACACCCCTTGGAGCTAACATTTGACGAATTAAGGCAGTTTAGGAAGGACCTGTGTTATTCAGAGGGTTAGTGATATCGTGTTAACCCCTTTGAGCTAACATTTGACGAATTAAGGCAGCTTAGGAAGGACCTGTGTTATTCAGAGGGTTAGTGATATCGTGTTTACACCCCTTTGAGCTAACATTTGACGAATTAAGGCAGCTTAGGAAGGACTTGTGTTATTCAGAGGGTTAGTGATATCGTGTTTACACCCCTTTGAGCTAACATTTGACGAATTAAGGCAGTTTAGGAAGGACCTGTGTTATTCAGAGGGTTAGTGATATCGTGTTTACACCCCTTTGAGCTAACATTTGACGAATTAAGGCAGCTTAGGAAGGACCTGTGTTATTCAGAGGGTTAGTGATATCGTGTTTACACCCCTTTGAGCTAACATTTGACGAATTAAGGCAGCTTAGGAAGGACCTGTGTTATTCAGAGGGTTAGTGATATCGTGTTTACACCCCTTTGAGCTAACATTTGACGAATTAAGGCAGCTTAGGAAGGACCTGTTATTCAGGAGGTTAGTGATATCGTGTTTACACCCCTTTGAGCTAACATTTGACGAATTAAGGCAGTTTAGGAAGGACCTGTGTTATTCAGGAGGGTTAGTGATATCGTGTTTAACACTTTGAGCTAACATTTGACGAATTAAAGGCAGTTTAGGAAGGACCTGTGTTATTCAGAGGGCTAGTGATATCGTGTTTACAACCCCTTGCTAACATTTGACGAATTAAGGCAGCTTAGGAAGGACCTGTGTTATTCAGAGGGTTAGTGATATCGTGTTTTACACCCCTTGAGCTAACATTGTGACGATTAAGGCAGCTTCGGAAGGACCTGTGTTATTCAGAGTGTTATGTGTTACACCCCTTTGAGCTAACATTTGAAATTAGCGAGCTTAGGAAGGACCTGTGTTATTCAGAGGGGTATCGTGTACACCCCTTTGAGCTAACATTTGAATTAAGCAGCTTAGGAAGGACCTGTGTTATTCAGAGGTAGTGATATCGTGTTACACCCTTGAGCTAACATTTGACTTTAACAGCTTAGGAAGGACCTGTGTTATTCAGAGGGTTAGTGATATCGTGTTTACACCCCTTTGAGCTAACATTTGACGAATTAAGGCAGCTTAGGAAGGACCGTGTTTCAGAGGGTTAGTGATATCGTGTTACACCCTTTGAGCTAACATTTGACGAATAAGGCAGCTTAGGAGGACGTTATTCAGAGGGTTAGGTATCGTGTTTACACCCCTTGAGCTAACATTTTGAAGATTAAGGCAGCTTAGGAAGGACCTGTGTTATTCAGAGGGTTAGTGATATCGTGTTTACACCCCTTGGAGCTAACATTTGACGAATTAAGGCAGCTTAGGAAGGACTTGTGTTATTCAGAGGGTTAGTGATATCGTGTTTACACCCCTTTGAGCTAACATTTGACGAATTAAGGCAGCTTAGGAAGGACCTGTGTTATTCAGAGGGTTAGTGATATCGTGTTTACACCCCTTTGAGCTAACATTTGACGAATTAAGGCAGTTTAGGAAAGACCTGTGTTATTCAGAGGGTTAATCGAGATCGTAATGATCCTTTAACACTATCTGGTGCAACGTCTTGGGGGGTTATTATGGTATTATGGGTTTAATTATGGAGGGTTTAATTATGGAGGGTTTAATTATGGAGGGTTTAATTATGGAGGGTTTATAATTGTTTTAGCCATTTTCGAACAATGTGTTTTTAGTTTACCCCGAGACTTGGAAACACGCCTCTCCAGACCCCCTTCAAACCAAAAAAATCACCCCCCTTCAAGCTAAAAAATGCTCCTCCCCAGACTCCCTTCAAGCTAAAAAATGCTCCTCCCCAGACTCCCTTCAAGCTAAAAAATGCCTCTCCAGACCCCCTTCAAGCTAAAAAATGCCTCTCCAGACCCCCTTCAAGCTAAAAAATGCCTCTCAGACCCTAAAAAATGCCTCTCCAGACCCCCTTCAAAAAACCAAAAAATGCCGTTCAAGCTTGCCTCTCCAGACCCCCCTTAAAAAATGCCTCTCCGACCCCTTCAAGCTAAAAAAAATGCCTCTCCGACCCCCTTCAAGCTAAAATAAATGCCTGCCTAGACCCCCTTCAAGCTAAAAAAATGCCTCTCCAACCCCCTTCAAGCTAA
Source organism: Paralithodes platypus (assembly GCA_032716605.1). NCBI lineage: Eukaryota > Metazoa > Arthropoda > Malacostraca > Decapoda > Lithodidae > Paralithodes > Paralithodes platypus. The sequence goes on along the minus strand of CM064582.1, from coordinate 37,294,349 downwards.
AAAAATGCCTCTCCAGACCCCCTTCAAGCCAAAAAAAAATGCTCCAGACCCCCTTCAAGCTAAAAAAAATGCCTCTCCAGACCCCCTTCAACTAAAAAAAAAATGCCTCTCCAGGACCCCCTTCAAGCTAAAAAAAAAATGCCTCTCCAGACCCCTTCAAGCTAAAAAAAAATGATCTCCAGACCCCCTTCAAGCTAAAAAAAATGCCTCTCCAGACCCCCTTCAAACCAAAAAATGCCTCTCCAGACCCCCTTCAAGCTAAAAAATGCCTCTCCAGACCCCCTTCAAGCTAAAAAATGCCTCTCCAGACCCCCTTCAAACCAAAAAATGCCTCTCCAGACCCCCTTTCAAAGCTAAAAAAAAATGCCTCTCCAGACCCCCTTCAAAACCAAAAAATGCCTCTTCCAGACCCCTTCAACTAAAAAATGCCTCTCCAGACCCCCTTCAAACCCCAAAAAAATGCCTCTCCAGACCCCCTTCAAGCTAAAAAAACTCTCCAGACCCCCTTCAAGCTAAAAAAATGTCCAGACCCCCTTCAAACTAAAAACACTCTATCAGACCCCCTTCAAGCTAAAAAAATGCCTCTCCAGACCCCTTCAAACCAAAAAATGCCTCTCCAGTCCCCCTTCAAGCTAAAAAAATGCCTCTCCAGAACCCCCTTCAAACTAAAAATGCCTCTCCCAGACATAGCTAAAAAAATGCCTCTCCCAGCCCCTTCAAGCTAAAAAATGCCTCTCCAGACCCCCTTCAAACCAAAAAATGCCTCCAGGACCCCTTCAAGCTAAAAAATGCCTCTCCAGACCCCCTTCAAACTAAAAAATGCCTCTCCAGACCCCCTTCAAGCTAAAAAATGCCTCTCCAGACCCCCTTCAAGCTAAATGTGTACATTTTTCGATAGCAAAATGTCCCGGCCAAAGGCCGGTTTCTTCCAAATTGCAGGCTCGCTATCGCTCGCCCAGGAAACATCGACACCTTATTGGGTTGAACCATCATATAATCGCCAAACTAATGATATGAATCGTCTTAAAATCTCCAAGCTAATGGAGTAAAACTGGGAGGCTCCAAATTGGCCCACCCTCCACCTAATAGGGTTAAGGGGAGATGGGGCGTTTTTCTGGCGCCCCTTCTTCCTCATGTTTAGCCCCATTATTTGTAGAGATTTTAAGACGCTCGGTCCATTAGTTTGGCGATTATAATAAGACTTTTCGCCCCATTTCTTTGTCAATATTCAGACCCGTCGTGCCATTTAGGTGTCAATGTTTTCGTGGCGAGCGATAGCAAGCCCGCAAGAGAGAGAGAGTACGAAGGAAATCAAGCAACAACATATCTAGTGACCCTTCTAGGTTGCTTGTCCTCCAAAACACTGAGGATCAAGTGTCCAAACAGTGGTTTAGAGTGGGTAAGGGAGCATTGGAAAGGGAACTACTGCCCTGGAACTAATGTCCGTGGCAGGACTAGGAAGTTAGTAGGGGACAGATGGGTTAGTAACTGAGGGGGGGATAAAATAAAGTTATTCATTTACAACGACAGTCAGTCGCGGTGGGTTTGATGCGAGATATTTGTCTGGGAATTTAAATGAATCAACGGTGCTGCAGTCTATAACGTCTCGGGGAAGCCCATTCCACAAGTTGACAACTCGATTGAAGAAGAAATTCTTAGATTCGTGTGAGTTAAAAGATTTACCAATAGACAGAGAGGAGTACAAAGGAGTACAAAGGAGTACAAAGGAAATCAAGCAACAACAGATCTAGTGACCCTTCTAGGTTGCTTGTCCTCCAAAACACTGAGGATCAAGTGTCCAAACAGTGGTTTAGAGTGGGTAAGGGAACATTGGAAAGGGAACTACTGCCCTGCCACTAACGTGGCAGGACTGGGAAGTTAGTAGGGGACATATGGGTTAGTAACTGAGGGGAGGATAAAGTTATTCATTTACAAACGCAGTCAGTCGCGGGTTTGATGCGAGCTATTTGTCTAGGCGGAATTTAAATGAATCAACGGTGCTGCAGTCTATAACGTCTCGGGGAAGCCCATTCCACAAGTTGACAACTCGATTGAAGAAGAAATTCTTAGATTCGTGCGAGTTAAAAGATTTACCAATAATTTTGCAACCGTTTCCCCGCGTGTAATTAGATTGGTCGATAGTGAAGTACTTACTACAGTTCATATTGTCGATGCCTTTGATGATTTTGAACACTTGAATTAAGTCGCCTCTTAATCTGCGCTGGGTTAAAGGAAATAGATTTAATTCTCTAAGGACGCTCTTCGTATGGTTTGTCCTTTAGGCTAGGTATCATTTTGGTAACTCTACGTTGAACTCGTTCTAGCTTGTTTTATATCTTTTTGGTAATAGGGCACCAGGATTTGAACGCAGTATTCCAGAAGAGGGCGGACCTAAGGAATTGTAAAGGGTTAGGATAACTTCTTTGGATTTATGCTCAAATGACCTTGCCTATAAAGCCAATTATTTTGTTTGCCTTCTTAACAACTTCTGAACATTGTTGACTCGGTTTTAGGTTACTCGATATTGTTACTCCCAAGATCAGTTTCTCTGTTTACATTCTTAAGCTGAGTGCCATTCATCGAATAGTTTGCTTTCTGATTTAGGTATCCGACATGTAGTACTTTACATTTATCGGCATTGAAAGTCATTTGTGAAATTTGGGGCCCAACATGACAATTTATCTAGATTGTGTTGCATATCGTCAACTGGTTCTTTTGAGAGTACGCTATTTGCAATTTTTGTATCGTCAGCAAATTTTGAGATTGTGCAGGTGAGACCCTCATCTATGTCGTTGATGTAAATTAGAAAGAGAATTGGTCCTAGTACCGATCCCTGGGGTACCCCGCTACTTACATTGGTCCATTTAGATGCCTTACCGTTTATGACTACCCTTTGCTTTCTGTTGCTGAGCCAATTTTCTATCCATTTCAACACACCGTCTTGTATTCCATGCGCTTTTAGTTTTAGCAGTAAACGTTTGTGGGGCACTTTGTCAAAGGCCTTTTGAAAATCAAGGTATATCAATATCTACAGCTTTACTCTCATCGTAGAGGTTGGGGATATCGTGGAAAGAAGTCTAAGAGGTTTGTTAAACAGGAACGTTTTCTACGAAAGCCGTGTTGAGTATCTTTAAGTATGTTATTTTCCTCCAAGTGATTTACGAGTCTGTCTCGTATGACCGTTTCTAGCATTTACATACAACTGAGGTTAAGCTAATTGGACGATAGTACTGGGTAGGGATTTGCTGCCTTTTTTGAATATCGGTGTTACGTTGGCTAGCTTCCACTGATCAGGCATAGTTCCAGACTGCAAGGATTTATTGAATAGTAATGTCAGTGGTTTGGGAGAGCTCATTCTTAGCTTCCTTTAGAACTCTAGGCGAGATTGTATCAGGTCCTGGCGTTTTATTTACCTTGAGTTTATCTAAACAATTCAATACTTCTCTCTCTGTAACGGTGATATTGCTTAGAACATCTGAATTATCAATCTGAATCGGCGATGGTGTAGGGATATCACTGAGGTCTTCTGTTGTAAAAAACTGATGCAAAGAAGGCATTGAGGGCATTACTCATGTGGACTTCGTCTTTGGAGGATTCTCCTTGTACATCGACTAACGGTCCCTACAGTTGAAGTAACTACTTTTTTCTTTCTGATATAACTATAGAATTCTTTCGGGTTTGTTTTACTTTGATTCGCAATATGTAACTCTAAGGTCTTTTAATTTGCTTAATTAACTTTTTGGCTTTGCGTCGTAGCTCTACAAATTTCACCCGTTCTTCGTCATTTTGTGAGGATTTTAATCTATCATTAGCAACTTTTAAGCTAGCGGGCAGTTTGAAAAATCTTTATTCCACCATTTGGGTTTAATATTATGGCCTGGACGCCGTTTTTTCGATGGTATGCAGTCTTGCACTGCTTTTAGGTAAGTGGTTTCGAATAACTTCCAAGATGTATTTATGTCGTTATTGTTAATTAAAAAGCTCCAGTCAGTTTCTTTAAACATAGCTCTAAGTTTATGGAAGTTTGCTTTCTTGAAATTAGGACTTTTTCGATGCTACTATTTGGTTCGTTACTAGTAAACTTTAAAGTGAAAGTTATCGTACGATGGTCGCTGTTACTGAATTCATCACCAACATTCAAATTCTCTATCAATTCTTCTTTTGTTGCAAGTTCAATGTCAAGAACGTTATTACCACGGGTCGGCATTCGAACAAATTGATAAAGCGAACTCTCTTGCAAAGTTCGTATACAAGTCATGTCCGGAGTGTGAAAAGTAAGAGTATCGCCCCACTTGGTCACAGGTAAATTAAAGTCGCCAAAAATTACGGTATCTTGTGAGTTACTTACATCTGCAATTTGTTCGTAAATTTCTCGGTCAGTTTGCACTGATTGAGCTGGAGGTCTGTATATTAACGCAAGTATTATTTTGTTACCTTTATTATTCTTTATTAGCACAAAAGATGTGTCGACGTTCACAATTTGAGGTTTTGACACGAGGGTCGGGTTAAGACTTTCTTTGATATAAAATAAAACGCCACCTCCATTTTTATTTATTCGGCTGTTCTCAAACATTACATAACCGGCAAGTGAATACTCTGCTAAAAAGTCTCTATCTTGTGTATTGAGCCAAGATTCTGTTATGCCAATACATCATAATTTTCTGTAAACACTAGTTCCTCTAAATCTGAAAAATTTATTGCGGTATGCTACGAGCGTTTGCATAGAAAACCTTTAAAGTTGCGGTTTTAGAACTCGCAGACGTTCTTTCATCGAATTTTTGGTTCTGGTCGGATCTACATTTACATTCATGGCTGTCCTCGGTCCTCGGTCGTTATACCTGACGGTTTTGAATTTGGGTCGTGTTGGTGGAGCTTTATCCAAATTCGCGGTTCTTGACGGATTAGTATTTAATTCCTTTGTAGATTGCCGTCCTCGCTGTCTTCGGTCCTCCTTCATGGTTGTCCTGTGCTGAGTCGATTTCTTCTCCGAAAATCCTTCACCGCATCGTTGAGAAGACGCCCAAAACGCGCTGCTCCCACCTGGTTCAGATGAACTCCATCATCCGAAAACAAATAGTCATCGTAGTAGAAATTGTCCCAGGTGTCGACGAATCCCACGTTCTCCTTCCTGCAGAGGTTTGCTAGACACCGATTTGTGCTGGTGGCTATGTTGTAAAATCGGCTCTCTACACCGAGCCGGGGGACGATTCCTGAGACGATGATCCTTGATGTCTTCTCCTTAAACGACTTGATCAGCTGCTGGTACTTTAAAAGCAAATCTTCCGACCGGGTTCGCTGTATATCGTTGGATCCAACATGGATGACGTACATTGTATTTGCAGGGGCCAGCTTTGATACTTCGTCAACTGCTGCAACTACGTCATCCACACCAACACCAGGGATACAAAAACGCTTCCTGGTCTTAGGTGCCCTGGCGCAAAACTCTGTGAGCTGACCACGTATCATCGAGTCTCCCACGAGCCGGACTTCTTCTATTTCCTCTTCGTCATCTGAGTCTGCGAGTATCTGGAAACGGTTTTGACACTCGGTAATCGGTATGTGTTTCCTGGTCTTGGGGCAAACGTTGTTCCTCACGACACGGAAGTTGTCTTGAGGGGGAAGAGAGTCGCTATTTGTATCTTGAGTATCGGAAACATCAGCTGAAATGGCTACTGTAGGCGTTGAATTGTTGGCAGTTCAGAGAGAGAGAGAGAGAGAGGGGTGGGGGGGGGGGGGGGAGTTTCTACATTGTCGATTCAGCTTGCCTTTGTCATTTTGAAGCAATGTATTAATTAATAACTGTTCTTCCCAGACTTCCTTTGTAGTGGGGCAGTGGGTGTTCTTTGTAGTGGGGCAGTGGGTGTTCTTTGTAGTGGGGCAGTGGGTGTTCTTTGTAGTGGGGCAGCGCGCGTTCTCTGTAGTGGGGCAGTGGGTGTTCTTTGTAGTGGGGCAGTGGGTGTTCTTTGTAGTGGGGCAGTGGGTGTTCTTTGTAGTGGGGCAGTGGGTGTTCTTTGTAGTGGGGCAGTGGGTGTTCTTTGTAGTGGGTCAGTGGGTGTTCTTTGTAGTGGGGCAGTGGGTGTTCTTTGTAGTGGGGCAGTGGGTGTTCTTTGTAGTGGGGCAGTGGGTGTTCTTTGTAGTGGGGCAGTGGGTGTTCTTTGTAGTGGGGCAGTGGGTGTTCTTTGTAGTGGGGCAGTGGGTGTTCTTTGTAGTGGGGCAGTGGGTGTTCTTTGTAGTGGGGCAGTGGGTTGTTCTTTGTAGTGGGGCAGTGGGTGTTCTTTGTAGTGGGGCAGTGGGTGTTCTTTGTAGTGGGTCAGTGGGTGTTCTTTGTAGTGGGGCAGTGGGTGTTCTTTGTAGTGGGGCAGTGGGGGTTCTTTGTAGTGGGGCAGTGGGTGTTCTTTGTAGTGGGTCAGTGGGTGTTCTTTGTAGTGGGGCAGTGGGTGTTCTTTGTAGTGGGGCAGTGGGTGTTCTTTGTAGTGGGGCAGTGGGTGTTCTTTGTAGTGGGGCAGTGGGTGTTCTTTGTAGTGGGTCAGTGGGTGTTCTTTGTAGTGGTGCAGTGGGTGTTCTTTGTAGTGGGGCAGTGGGTGTTCTTTGTAGTGGGGCAGTGGGTGTTCTTTCGTTCTATTAAAGGGGGTCAACGGCATTCTTTGTATCTTTCTCTCCTTTTCTCTCTTTCCCTGGCTTGTATCCATTCGGCCCCATTCAGCCAACTGTTTTAAGACGTTTATCCCCATCCAGGTGTGATGTACTGCTCGCCAGCATGGAATAATCCGGCTTCGCCGGAGAAATTTTTCTATCAAAAAATTTACAAATTTAGCTTGCTGTCAAAACAAAAATATATATATGCTGGCTCGCTACCGCTCGTCAGGAAAATATTGACACCT
>CM064582.1:37150036-37287368 GCA_032716605.1 Paralithodes platypus | reverse complement strand
AAATACGTCCATCTAACCTTAACCTGTTCCAGTACCGGTGGACGTGCATATAACCCTTAGGACCATTACCGTGTACAGTACCGGTGCCGTACATCTAACATTAACCTGTACAGTACCGGTGACGTCCATCTAACCTTAACCTGTCCAGTACCGGTGACGTCCTTAACCTGTACAGTACCGGTGACGTCCATCTAACCTTAACCTGTTACAGTACCGGTGACGTCAATCTAACCCTAACCGTTACGAGTACCGGTGACGTCCATTCTAACCTTAACCGGTTACAGGACCGGTGACGTCCTTTTTCATTACAATCCGAATTACGATTAGGCGATATAATTTAGCTTAAGAAGGAACTCTAGCAATAATAAAGCTTCAAAGTATCGCACACCAACCCTTTCCACTACCACAGATCATTCTTAAGCTGCAGAATATCGTATAAAATATAGCTAGAATCAATAATAACACACGTCGACGATAAAGAAGGGGTTAAGGGGGCGGCAGAGGTATATATAGTTCCCTCATTACGCCCTAAGGAAATAAGAACAGTGCGATGACGGTTAAAGGGGAGGTGCTGGCTTTTTCTGGACCCCCTTCGCCTCATGCTTAGACCCATTAGTTTTGCGATTTTAATACGTTCGTCCACTAGTTGGGCGATTTTGAGACCTTTTCGCCCCATTTACTTTGTCAATATTAAGAACTGTGTCGTTTAGGTATCGATGTCTTCCTGGGGAGGCGATAGCAAGCCGGTCATATTATAGGGAAACGGCCTTCGGCCGGGAAATTTTTCTACAGAAAAATGTACAAATTCATCTTCAAAGAGGGTATAGGCGGGTGTTTTTTTAAGCATTGGTGGCGAGGTCTAGCGCGGGAAAGTCAAAATGATTATAAATATATGAATAAGTATCGCCCAAAAAAAAACACACATACACCCTTACGTGGAATGTTTAGACGCGCATTACGTCGGTATTCCTTCATTACAACTCGGTGTGATTGATCAAGGGTGCGGGCCCCATCATAGTTATATAATACCATACTCTGTTTCATTTCACCTGACGGTAGCACCATATTTCACTAAAGAATCTTCAAAATATCCGAGAAATCTTGATGGGAACTTTGCAATTTACCGCCAGTTGCAAAGAAACGGACTATAGTTATCTCATTAGGCTAAGGAAATGAGAACAAGTGATGACAAGTCAAGGTGTAAAATGATTCAGTGCGTAGTGTTACGTTGATGTCATAATTCACATTCATTGGTACTTCGTCCTCTCCCCATCCTTACCCCACAGTAATGATTCATTAAGGCTGCATCAGAGGTATATAGTACCCTCATTAAGCTAATGCATATACGAGCGTCTGTGTCTGAGTTGCCGGGTAGGTGGTGTGTGCTGTGTGAAAAAGCCGCGAACTAAGTACACGCACCTGAGATAGCGGTGTACACAAGCATATGCATACACATATACATACATGCATACACACACCTGAGTAGCGGTGTACACAAGCATATGCATACACATATACATACATGCATACACATACCTGAAAGTAAGCGCGGTGTATCACACAGAATATGCATCACACATATACATACATGCATACACAACAACCGAAGTAGCGGTGTACACAAGCATTATGCATACACATTAATACATACAGTGCATACACTACACCTGAGTAGCGCGTGCTACACAAGCATATGCATACAACATATATACATTACATACGACACACACCTGAGTTTAAAAGCGGTGCTGTACACAAGCATTATGCATACACATATTACATACATTGCATACACACATACAGAGAATAATGAACGCGCCCAAGTAGCAGTGTACACAATCATGAAGGCAAGCATATGCGCGCGCGCGCACACACACACACACACACTAATGCACACGCCCTATTAGCCGGGTACAAAGGCATGAAAGGAAGCATATGCATTCCTACAGACAAAGAGAAAGAGAGAGAGAGAGAGAGAGAGAGAGAGAGAGAGAGAGAAAGAGAGAGATAAACCTCCCCTTAAACAACGAATAAAGATTGTCTTCCCGAAAACAACTGCACTACAATGCAATGTACAGTCGGATACCATAGTCTCTAACCCCCTCATAAGAATTCGTAGACCCCCTATGTTTTTGTTTATGCAATAATTATAACTATCTGGATTGATGTTTGGACAGAACTTGCTTATCAATAAATAGTAACTATACTGTATATAGTTTTGTAGTTGACTAATAGATAATGTTAATACTAAATTCGTTTCTAGGCATATACTTCCATAATAAAAAATAGGTGAAGTCCACGAATTTGTATGAGTGTGCTAGCGACTATGGTATCCGAGTGTACTGTATTAAGCGTTGTGGACTCACTGTACGGTTGCACTAATAAGTCATGTCCCAGCTGTCATTACGTTTGGCTTGCTCTGTGATGTATTAATGCCTGTCAGATGTTGAATAGGGTGGGTAAGTAAAGGAACAGTTTTGTATATTTCACTCGATATGAAGAAAAGAATCTTAAATATTGATGATACCAATTATTGATCAAAACATACTTCGTGCCGAGACATCACATATTAGCGCGACTATACCAGAAATAAAAAATACAAATTGTCCTTATTAGAATCATACATGTCCATTATGTAGCTTATATGGGTGAGGGCTGGTCCTATCCAGAGTGAGGTTTGGCATCCTCTACCCAACCTTAGCCGTTTCTGTCTGTCCCTTTTAATGTCCTACTTTTCTTTCTGGGGGGCAGGAGCCTAGGAATCCTCCTCCCCTTGTAAAATGTGCCTACTCATCGAGACAGAGAAAGGGGCGAGGGAGCGCGAAAGTTGTCTCAGACCCTGAGAATTGGAACCCTTGAATGTTCGTTCTGCTCGGGTTCTGTCTCGAGTCGGCCACCCCCAGTAATGGTCTATGTGCCTGAGTACATACATACATACATACATACATTATGTAGCTATTTACCGGAGCTGATGTTGACATATGTACGGTCGCGCTAATAAGTCATGTCCCAGCTGTCATTACGTTTGGCTTGCTCTGTGCTGTATTAATATATATCAGATATTGAATAGGGTCGGTAAGTGTAGGAAACTGTTTGAATAGTTCACTCGATATGAAGAAATCAAGCTTAGATATTGCCGATACTAATTATTGATGAAAACATACTTGGTGCCCAGACATTACTTATTAGCGCAACTGTACACCTTCTCGTATGCCATTTGGTAATCTGGATAATGGGCCAGTGAGTTTCATCAGGTTGCGATATGATTGGTATTTCACAACCCCCCCCCCCCCCCCCCCAGGACAGTATATTGCGATACACTACCAGGATTGGCAAATGCATGGCTTTATAGTAAATAATCTATTATAACTCCGTACTCAAAATAGTTATGTTCTATTTATCTATCTATCAATCTGTTTACTCAGGCCCATTCCCCATTTGTTTTATTTATCTAGTTTTTGTTTTCTAGGGGTGGCCGATTCGAGACAGAGCCCGAACAGGGACAACACAACATAAAAACAATGCACACACACAAACAAAACACAAATTCATAATAATGTTACTGGTTACGTATAACTATTATGTTACTGGTTACGTATAACTATTATGTTACTGGTTACGTATAACTATTATGTTACTGGTTACGTATAACTATTATGTTACTGGTTACGTATAACTATTATGCTACTGGTTACGTATAACTATTATGTTCCTGGTTACGTATACACTATTATGTTTAATGGTTACGTATAACTATTATGTTACTGGTTACGTATAACTATTATGTTACTGGTTACGTATAACTATTATGTTACTGGTTACGTATAACTATTATGTTACTGGTTACGTATAACTATTATGCTACTGGTTACGTATAACTATTCGGGAATGAATGTTAAGGGGATATGGACGTATTTATTTGCTCATGTTTGTATCAATATATTTTGTTATTTGTTTCCTCCCTAGACCTCCATCAAGCTTAAAAAACACCTGCCCAAGACCCTCCTTCAAGATAAATTTGCACATTTTTCGAAAGAAAAATGTCCCAGCCGAAGGCTAGTTTCATTAAATTACAGGTTCGGTATTGCTGGCCAGGAAAAATCGACACCTACATGACACGAAAAGTCTTAATATTTACAAAGAAATGGAGCGAAAGGTCTAAAAAATCGCCAAACTAATGGGCTGAATGTCTTCTAATCTGAAAAACAATGGTGCTAAACGTGAGGAAGAAGGGGGACCAGAAGAACGGCCCATTTCCCCTTAACCCCATTCAGTACCGGGGATGTCCTTTTCATTATATTCTGGCAACTATTAGACGATTTTATCCAGCTTAGTGAGGACGTCTACCAAATAACCCGTACTGTACCGGTGCCGTCTTTTTAATTTTTATTCTGGCGACTACTAATCAACTGTTCTCAATTTAGGAAGGATCTCTAGCAATTATAAGGCTTCGAACTATCTCAAATCAACCCTTTTAACTGCCACAGATCTTTTCTAATCTGCATAAAATCGTCTAAATATAGCTAGACCAAAATACAGCAGACGTCACTGGTACAGAAGTGTTAAAAGGATACAGACTATCTCAACTAATCCTTTGAGCTATACCTTATATCCTTCCTAGCTTCATAAAATCGTCTAAGTGTAACTGAAATCGAATATAAAAGACTTAACCGGTACTGAAAGGATTAAGGGAAGATGGACCGTTCTTCTGGGCCTCCTATTTCTTCATGCTTATTCCCATTAGTTTTCAGATGTTATGAAGTTCGGCCCATTAGTTTGGCGATTTAAAGACCTTTAGAACATAAGAACATAAGAAAATGGGAGTCTGTAGAAAGCCGATCAGCCCAAACAAGGCAGATCCCTGTCACACCCATCCCCAATTACAAGGCCTAATTATAGACCCAATTCACTAATACCTTGAGGACTGACCTCACCAAAATGGTCAGAGATCAACACAAGATTATGGGAGTCTGCAGAACGCCGATTGGCCCACACCCGGCAGATCCCCCCTCATACCCAACCCATCTCGTCCATATGTCTATCTAATTTTAGCTTAAAGCTCCCTATCGTTCTTGACCCTACCGTATCACTCGGTAGCCTATTCCACCTATCTACAACTCTGTTACCAAACCAATATTTGCCTATATCTTTACTAAAACGAAACGTATCTAATTTGAAACCATTTGTTCGAGTCCTTTCATTATCACTGAGCTTCAGTACATTTTTCATGTCCCCTTTATTAATCCCACTAACCCACTTGAGCATTTCTATCATATCCCCTCTAACTTTCCATTTACGCCCCATTACGTTGTCAATATTAAAACCTTTCGTGTTATTTAAGAGTCGATTCTTTTCCTGGCGAACAGTTGCGAGCCTGTAATTTTGGAAGAACTGGCCTTCGGCCGGGACATTTGTCTACCGAAAAATTAACAAATTAATCTAGAAGGGGGATCTAATGGATTTTGTGTTCAAGTTTGATGGAGGTCTAAGGAGGAAACTAAAACATAAATGAATATTTAAATAAATTCTATGATATGCAAGCGAAATGTAATATAGTAAGTTCGTCTCTCTCTCTCTCTCTCTCTCTATCTCTCATCATCTCAAATACACTTACGGACACAAACACATACAGCCAAACTCATTCTCTCTCTCTCTCTCACCTACTCACTCTCATACTCTATAATACACTCACTGACGCAACACACATCCACATTCTCTCTCTCTCTCACCTACTCACTCTCATACTCTCTATAATACACTCACTGACGCAACACACATCCATATTCTCTCTCTCTCTCTCACCTACTCACTCTCATACTCTCTATAATACACTCACTAACGCAACACACATCCACATTATCTCTCTTTCTCTCACCTACTCACTCTCATACTCTCTATAATACACTCACTGACGCAACACACATCCACATTCTCTCTCTCTCACCTATTCACTCTAAGGAGTACAAAGGAGTACAAAGGAAATCAAGCAACAACAGATCTAGTGACCCTTCTAGGTTGCTTGTCCTCCAAAACACTGAGGATCAAGTGTCCAAACAGTGGTTTAGAGTGGGTAAGGGAACATTGGAAAGGGAACTACTGCCCTGCCACTAACGTGGCAGGACTAGGAAGTTAGTAGGGGACATATGGGTTAGTAACTGAGGGGAGGATAAAGTTATTCATTTACAAACGCAGTCAGTCGCGGGTTTGATGCGAGATATTTGTCTAGGCGGAATTTAAATGAATCAACGGTGCTGCAGTCTATAACGTCTCGGGGAAGCCCATTCCACAAGTTGACAACTCGATTGAAGAAGAAATTCTTAGATTCGTGCGAGTTAAAAGATTTACCAATAATTTTGCAACCGTTTCCCCGCGTGTAATTAGATTGGTCGATAGTGAAGTACTTACTACAGTTCATATTGTCGATGCCTTTGATGATTTTGAACACTTGAATTAAGTCGCCTCTTAATCTGCGCTGGGTTAAAGGAAATAGATTTAATTCTCTAAGACGCTCTTCGTATGGTTTGTTCTTTAGGCTAGGTATCATTTTGGTAACTCTACGTTGAACTCGTTCTAGCTTGTTTATATCTTTTTGGTAATAAGGGCACCAGGATTGAACGCAGTATTCCAGAAGAGGGGGGACTAAGGAATTGTAAAGAGTTAGGATAACTTCTTTGGATTTATGCTCAAATGACCTGCCTATAAAGCCAATTATTTTGTTTGCCTTCTTAACAACTTCTGAACATTGTTGACTCGGTTTTAGGTTACTCGATATTGTTACTCCCAGATCAGTTTCTCTGTTTACATTCTTAAGCTGAGTGCCATTCATCGAATAGTTTGCTTTCTCATTTAGGTATCCGACATGTAGTACTTTACATTTATCCGCATTGAAACTCATTTGCCAAATTTGGGCCCAACATGACAATTATTCTAGATTGTGTTGCATATCGTCAACTTGTTCTTTTGAGAGTACGCTATTTGCAATTTTTGTATCGTCAGCAAATTTTGAGATTGTGCAGGTGAGACCCTCATCTATGTCGTTGATGTAAATTAGAAAGAGAATTGGTCCTAGTACCGATCCCTGGGGTACCCCGCTACTTACATTGGTCCATTTAGATGCCTTACCGTTTATGACTACCCTTTGCTTTCTGTTGCTGAGCCAATTTTCTATCCATTTCAACACACCGTCTTGTATTCCATGCGCTTTTAGTTTTAGCAGTAAACGTTTGTGGGGAACTTTGTCAAAGGCCTTTTGAAAATCAAGGTATATAATATCTACAGCTTTACTCTCATCGTAGAGGTTGAGGATATCGTGGAAGAAGTCTAAGAGGTTTGTTAAACAGGAACGTTTTTTACGAAAGCCGTGTTGAGTATCTTTAAGTATGTTATTTTCCTCCAAGTGATTTACGAGTCTGTCTCGTATGACCGTTTCTAGCATTTTACATACAACTGAGGTTAAGCTAATTGGACGATAGTTACTGGGTAGGGATTTGCTGCCTTTTTTGAATATCGGTGTTACGTTGGCTAGCTTCCACTGATCAGGCATAGTTCCAGACTGCAAGGATTTATTGAATAGTAATGTCAGTGGTTTGGAGAGCTCATTCTTAGCTTCCTTTAGAACTCTAGGCGAGATTGTATCAGGTCCTGGCGTTTTATTTACCTTGAGTTTATCTAAACAATTCAATACTTCTCTCTCTGTAACGGTGATATTGCTTAGAACATCTGAATTATCAATCTGAATCGGCGATGGTGTAGGGATATCACTGAGGTCTTCTGTTGTAAAAACTGATGCAAAGAAGGTATTGAGGGCATTACTCATTTGTACTTCGTCTTTGGTGTATTCTCCTTTTTCATCGACTAACGGTCCAACAGTTGAAGTAACTACTTTTTTCTTTCTGATATAACTATAGAATTCTTTCGGGTTTGTTTTACTTTGATTCGCAATATGTAACTCTAAGGTCTTTTTACTTTGCTTAATTAACTTTTTGGCTTTGCGTCGTAGCTCTACAAATTTCACCCGTTCTTCGTCATTTTGTGAGGATTTTAATCTATCATTAGCACATTTTTTTAGCAAGCAGGCAGTTTGAAATATCTTTATTCCACCATTTGGGCTTATTATTATGGCCTGGACGCCGTATTTTCGATGGTATGCAGTCTTGCACTGCTTTTAGGTAAGTGGTTTCGAATAACTTCCAAGATGTATTTATGTCGTTATTGTTAATTAAAAAGCTCCAGTCAGTTTCTTTAAACATAGCTCTAAGTTTATGGAAGTTTGCTTTCTTGAAATTAGGGACTTTTTCGATGCTACTATTTGGTTCGTTACTAGTAAACTTTAAAGTGAAAGTTATCGTACGATGGTCGCTGTTACTGAATTCATCACCAACATTCAAATTCTCTATCAATTCTTCTTTTGTTGCAAGTACAATGTCAAGAACGTTATTACCACGGGTCGGCATTCGAACAAATTGATAAAGCGAACTCTCTTGCAAGTTCGTATACAAGTCATGTCCGGAGTGTGAAGTAAGAGTATCGCCCCCCTTGGTCACAGGTAAATTAAAGTCGCCAAAAATTACGGTATCTTGTGAGTTACTTACATCTGCAATTTGTTCGTAAATTTCTCGGTCAGTTTGCACTGATTGAGCTGGAGGTCTGTATATTAACGCAAGTATTATTTTTGTACCTTTATTATTCTTTATTAGCACAAAAGATGTGTCGACGTTCACAATTTGAGGTTTTGACACGAGGGTCGGGTTAAGACTTTCTTTGATATAAAATAAAACGCCACCTCCATTTTTATTTATTCGGCTGTTCTCAAACATTACATAACCGGGAAGTGAATACTCTGCTAAAAAAGTCTCTATCTTGTGTATTGAGCCAAGATTCTGTTATGCCAATCACATCATAATTGTCTGTAAACACTAGTTCCTCTAAATCTGAAAATTTATTGCGTATGCTACGAGCGTTTGCATAGAAAACCTTTAAAGTTGCGGTTTTAGAACTCGCAGATCGTTCTTTCATCGAATTTTTGGTTCTGGTCGGATCTACATTACATTCATGGCTGTCCTCGGTCCTCGGTCGTTATCCCTGACGGTTTTGAATTTGGGTCGTGTTGGTGGAGCTTTATCCAAATTCGCGGTTCTTGACGGATTAGTATTTAATTCCTTTGTAGATTGCCGTCCTCGCTGTCTTCGGTCCTCCTTCCTGGTTGTCCTGTGCTGAGTCGATTTCTTCTCCGAAAATCCTTCACCGCATCGTTGAGAAGACGCCCAAATCGCGCTGCTCCCACCTGGTTCAGATGAACTCCATCATCCGAAAACAAATAGTCATCGTAGTAGAAATTGTCCCAGGTGTCGACGAATCCCACGTTCTCCTTCCTGCAGAGGTTTGCTAGACAACGATTTGTGCTGGTGGCTATGTTGTAAAATCTCATGTTGTCTCTATGTTGTAAAATCTCATGCTTTCTATAATATACTCACTGATGCAACACACATCCACATTCTCTCTCTCTCTCACCTACTCACTCTCATGCTTTCTATAATATACTCACTGACGCAACACACATCCACATTCTCTCTCTCTCTCTCTCACCTACTCACTCTCATACTCTCTATAATACACTCACTGACGCAACACACATCCACATTCTCTCTCTCTCTCTCTCACCTACTCACTCTCATACTCTCTATAATATACTCACTGAAGCAACACACATCCACATTCTCTCTCTCTCTCTCTCACCTAGTAACAATCGTCCAATTAGCTTAACCTCAATTGTATGTAAAATGCTAGAAACGGTCATAAGAGACAGATTCGTAAATCACTTAGAGGCAAATAACTTACTTAAAGATCCTCAACACGGCTTTCGTAAAAAACGTTCCTGTTTAACAAACCTCTTAGACTTCTTCCACGATATCCTCAACCTCTACGATGAGAGTAAAGCTGTAGATATTATATACCTTGATTTTCAAAAGGCCTTTGACAAAGTTCCCCACAAACGTTTACTGCTAAAACTAAAAGCGCATGGAATACAAGACGGTGTGTTGAAATGGATAGAAAATTGGCTCAGCGACAGAAAGCAAAGAGTAGTCATAAACAGTAAGGCATCTAAATGGACCAATGTAAGTAGCGGGTTACCCCAGGGATCGGTACTAGGACCAATTCTCTTTCTAATTTATATCAACGACATAGATGAGGGTCTCACCTGTACAATCTCAAAATTTTCTGACGATACAAAAATTGCAAATAGCGTACTCTCAAAAGAACAAGTTGACGATATGCAACACAATCTAGATAAATTGTCATGTTGGGCCAAAATTTGGCAAATGAGTTTCAATGCGGATAAATGTAGAGTACTACATATCGGATACCTAAATGAGGAAGCAAACTATTCGATGAATAGCACTCAGCTTAAGAATGTAAACAGAGAAACCGATCTGGGAGTAACAATATCGAGTAACCTAAAACCGAGTCAACAATGTTCAGAAGTTGTTAAGGAGGCAAACAAAATAATTGGCTTTATAGGCAGGTCATTTGAGCATAAATCCAAAGAAGTTATCCTAACCTTTTACAATTCCTTAGTCCGCCCTCTTCTGGAATACTTCGTTCAATCCTGGTGCCCTTATTACCAAAAAGATATAAACAAGCTAGAACGAGTTCAACATAGAGTTACCAAAATGATACCTAGCCTAAAGAACAAACCATACGAAGAGCGTCTTAGAGAATTAAATCTATTTCATTTAACCCAGCGCAGATTAAGAGGTGACGTAATTCAAGTGTTCAAAATCATCAAAGGCATCGACAATATGAACTGTAGTAAGTACTTCACTATCGACCAATCTAATTACACGTGGGGAAACGGTTGCAAAATCATTGGTAAATCTTTTAACTCACACGAATCTAAGAATTTCTTCTTCAATCGAGTTGTCAACTTGTGGAATGGGCTTCCCCGAGACGTTATAGACTGCAGCACCGTTGATTCATTTAAACTCCGCTTAGACAAATATCTCGCATCTAACCCGCAACTGACTGCGTTTGTAAATTAATAACTTTATTTTATCCCCCCCTGAGTTACTAACCCATCTGTCCCCTACTAACTACCTAATCCTGCCACGGACATTAGTTCCAGGGCAGTACTTCCCTTTCCAATGTTCCCTTACCCACTCTAAACCACTGTTTGGACACTTGATCCAGTTCCAGGGCATTACTTGCCTTTCCAATGTTCCCTTACCCACTCTAAACCACTGTTTAGACACTTGATCCTCAGTGTTTTGGAGGACAAGCAGCCTAGAAGGGTCACTAGATCTGTTGTTGCTTGATTTCCTTTGTACTCCTTTGTACACCTACTCACTCTCATGCTCTCTATAATATACTCACTGACGCAACACACATCCACATTCTCTCTCTCTCTCTCACCTACTCACTCTCATACTCTATAATGCACTCACTGACGCAACACACATCCACATTCTCTCTCTCTCTCTCACCTACTCACTCTCATACTCTCTATAATACACTCACTGACGCAACACACATCCACATTCTCTCTCTCTCTCTCTCACCTACTCACTCTCATGCTCTCTATAATACACTAACTGACGCAACACACATCCACATTCTCTCTCCCTCTCTCTCACCTACTCACTATCATGCTCTCTATAATATACTCACTGACGCAACACACATCCACATTCACTCTCTCTCTCTCTCACCTACTCACTCTCATGCTCTCTATAATGCACTCACTGACGCAACACACATCCACATTCTCTCTCTCTCTCTCCTACTCACTCTCATACTGTGAGAGTGTGACTCTCACTCTCACTCTCGACACTCTCATTTCAATTCGGATAAATGTAAAGTACTACATATCGGATACCTAAATGAGAAAGCAAACTATTCGATGAATGGCACTCAGCTTAAGAATGTAAACAGAGAAACCGATCTGGGAGTAACAATATCGAGTAACAGAAAACCGAGTCAACAATGTTCAGAAGTTGTTAAGAAGGCAAACAAAATAATTGGCTTTATAGGCAGGTCATTTGAACATAAATCCAAAGACGTTATCCTAACCCTTTACAATTCCTTAGTCCGCCCTCTTCTGGAATACTGCGTTCAATGCTGGTGCCCTTATTACCAAAAAGACATAAACAAGCTAGAACGAGTTCAACGTAGAGTTACCAAAATTATACCTAGCCTAAAGAATAAACCATACGAAGAGCATCTTAGAGAATTAAATCTATTTCGTTTAACCCAGCGCAGATTAAGAGGTGACTTAATTCAAGTGTTCAAAATCATCAAAGGCATCGACACTATGAACTGTAGTAAGTACTTCACTATCGACCAATCTATATACACGCGGGGAAACGGTTGCAAAATCATTGGTAAATCTTTTAACTCACACGAATCTAAGAATTTCTTCTTCAATCGAGTTGTCAACTTGTGGAATGGGCTTCCCCGAGACGTTATAGACTGCAGCACCGTTGATTCATTTAAACTCCGCTTAGACAAATATCTCGCATCAAACCCGCGACTGACTGCGTTTGTAAATGAATAACTTTTTTTTATCCTCCCCTCAGTTACTAACCCATATGTCCCCTACTAACTTGCTAGTCCTGCCACGGACATTAGTTCCAGGGCAGTAGTTCCCTTTCCAATGTTCCCTTATCCACTCTAAACCACTGTTTGGACACTTGATCCTCAGTGTTTTGGAGGACAAGCAGCCTAGAAGGGTCACTAGACCTGTTGTTGCTTGATTTCCTTTGTACTCCTTTGTACTCTCTATAATACACTCACTGATGCAACACACATCCACATTCTCTCTGTCTCTCTCTCTCTCACCTACTCACTCTCATACTCTCTATAATATACTCACTGACGCAACACACATCCACATTCTCTCTCTCTCTCACCTACTCACTCTCATACTCTCTATAATACACTCACTGACGCAACACACATCCACATTCTCTCTCTCTCTCTCACCTACTCACTCTCATACTCTCTATAATACACTCACTGACGCAACACACATCCATATTCTCTCTCTCTCTCACCTACTCACTCTCATACTCTCTATATTACACTCACTGACGCAACACATCCACATTCTCTCTCTCTCTCACCTACTCACTCTCATACTCTCTATAATACACTCACTGACGCAACACACATCCATATTCTCTCTCTCTCTCTCACCTACTCACTCTCATACTCTCTATATTACACTCACTGACGCAACACACATCCACATTCTCTCTCTCTCTCTCTCTCTCTCTCTCACCTACTCACTCTCATACTCTCTATAATATACTCATTGACGCAACACACACCCACATTCTCACTCTGTCACCTACTCACTCTCTCTCTCTCACCTACTCACTCTCATGCTCTCTATAATACACTCACTGACACAACACACACCCACATTCTCTCTCTCTCTCTCTCACCTACTCACTCTCATACTCTCTATAATATACTCACTGACGCAACACACATCCACATTTTCTCTCTCTCTCTCTCTCTCACCTACTCACTCTCATACTCTCTATAATATACTCACTGACGCAACACACATCCACATTCTCTCTCTCTCTCTGTCTCTCTCTCTCTCTCTCACCTACTCACTCTCATGCTCTCTATAATATACTCACTGACGCAACACACATCCACATTCTCTCTCTCTCTCTCTGTCTCTCTCCCTCTCTCTCACCTACTCACTCTCATGCTTTCTATAATATACTCACTGACGCAACACACATCCATATTCTCTCTCCCTCTCTCTCACCTACTCACTCTCATACTCTCTATAATACACTCACTGACGCAACACACATCCACATTCTCTCTCTCTATCTCTCTCACCTACTCACTGACGCAACAGACACCCACATTCTCTCTCTCTCTCTCACCTACTCACTCTCATACTCTCTATAATATACTCTCTAACGCAACACACATCCACATTCTCTCTCTCTCTCTCACCTACTCACTCTCATACTCTCTATAATACACTCACTGACGCAACACACATCCACATTCTCTCTCTCTCTCTCTCTCTCACTTACTCACTCTCATGCTCTCTATAATACACTCACTGACGCAACACACACCCACATTCTCTCTCTCTCTCTCCCACCTACGCACTCTCATGCTCTCTATAATATACTCACTGACGCAACACACACCCACATTCTCTCTCTCTCTCACTTACTCACTCTCATGCTTTCCATAATATACTCACTGACGTAACACACATCCACATTATCTCTCTCTCACTCACTCTCTCTCACTAACTAATTAAATGTATCTCTCACTCCTCATTCTCTCTCTCTTTCTCGCACTAATACACTCACACACACACACACATACTCCCTCTCTCTCCCTTCTTCCTAGCATTATAACCCTGACTCAGACGAATATGGGGCTTCGTTCACTAACAGGGTGGAGCTTCGATCACAGAGGCAGGATTTGGGGGGCTGATATCACTGGGGGGACCTTGGTATTACTGCACTCATGAACTTACTCACTCACTCTCTCGCTCAGGCAGTCTCACTCACTCTCTCTCTCTTTTAATCAGGCACTCTCTCATTCACTCACTCTCTCACTCAGGTGCTATTTTTTTTTCAATCTCTAACTCAGGCACTCTCACTCACTCTCTCTCTTTTAATCAGGCACTCTCTCATTCACTCACTCT
The DNA here is from genome assembly GCA_032716605.1 of Paralithodes platypus. Lineage (NCBI taxonomy): Eukaryota > Metazoa > Arthropoda > Malacostraca > Decapoda > Lithodidae > Paralithodes > Paralithodes platypus. The sequence continues at coordinate 37,272,679 of CM064582.1, read as the reverse complement.
CTCACTCAGGCGCTATATCTCTTCCAATCTCTCACTCAGGCACTCTCACTCACTCACTCAGTCTCTCTCTCTCATTCTCTCACTCAGGCACTATATCTCTTTCACTCTCTCAGGCAGGCACTCTCACTCACTCACTCACTTACTCATTATATCTATCACCTGTTTAATTCATTAGTTCATTCACTTGTTGTTTCATGAATTCATTAATTCATTCATCTATTCATTCATATATTCATCCATTCATTAATTCATTCATTCATTCACTCCTTCATTTATTCACTTATTCATTCACTCAGTCACTAACTCACTCACTCACCCTGACTCAGACGAAGATGGGGCTTAGGAAATTCGGTGTGAGTATCCTAGGTTCGAGTCCTTGGAGTGCCACATGTATTTGTTGATTTCATTAATTGAGTTTAGAAGTAAAGTTGGTTGGTGAAACATAATATTATGCATTACTGCACTCACTCACTAATGATCTCCCTCACTCATTGTATCACCTTTATTTATTCACTTTCTAAAGCACTCACTCATTCATTCTTTCATTCACATACTTTCTTTCTCACTCACTAACTCATTCTACGTATCACCTATTTGTTCATTCATTCATTCATTCACTCATTCGCTCATTAATTAATTCCATTCATGAATTAATTTACTCATTCATTCACTGACTAACCCACTCACTCATTCATACACCTCACCGCTAGCGCTCGCCAGCTCCAGCCACGCCTGTCTGGTCGCCTGATTATTTGACAATAATTTGAGCACTATATTGCTCATCCCCTTATTTTGTGTGCATAATCTTTAGTTAAGTGCTCGCTAAACTGACCAGTATTTGCATTGCACGATATTTTGCTGTATTTCTTATTGGTAAAGGTTTGTCAAACAGACCCCTGTTTTGCATCGGTAACAGGACGATTCGACGGTGCGCCAGTTCGACGATGCCGTCGAAACGTCTAAGCTCACGATCGTCGAAATGTCTCTGTCAGAACCGTCGAATCGTCCAATAATACCGGCCATCGTCTAATTGTACTTTTCAACCTCTTGGGGTTCATGTTGCATTCTATGCTCTTTTTTTATAATGATTTATATTAATTACGAAAGTTCCACAATACCTTCCTAAACTGTATATTATCGTCGAATAATAAACAATTGAACTTTACTGTCACAACGTGTTAGTTGGAATGTTTGAAGCTTGGGGACATACATTTGATTTTGCATTGTTAATTATTTTGCTTTATTAGCTTTGGGTCATATATTCTATAATGTTTATGTGTATAACATTAGGACCATTGAAGCGTTCATTTGAAAGTTTTTAACCGATTCGAAATTGTGTGTGTTGTGTGTGTGTTTGATTAGAACATTACCATTTCTTAATTGGAAGGTTTAAAAGTTTCAAAATAATGTGTATACAGTGTGTGTGTGTGTGTTTTGGATTAGAACAAATGAATATCAATTTGAAAACTTAACTGTTTCGAAATTGTGTGTATATGTGTGTGTGTGTGTGTGTGTGTGTGTGTGTGTGTGTGTGTGCATGTAATGTGTGTGTGTGATTAGAACAATTGATTGTTGTTTTTCAATTTGAAGACTTAACTGTTTCGAAATTGTGCGTATGACGCGTGTGTCACTGTATGTGTATAAGCCTATATAAGCTGGATATTGTTTCAAGTATTTATGATAACGACAATGGACAACAACTGTTGCAAGTGTGCAAGACCTGTCCGTTTAATAACTTATTCAAACCGATACATTTACGTAAATACATTACGTAGTCATACCCTCAGGGTTTAGAACTTAAATTATTAAAAAAAACATTAACTGTAAACATAAGACAATTTATATGAAAACATATAGGCCTATCTACGAAATGAAAAGCCTGATTGTAACACCTTAGACAATTTATATGAAAACATAATTATAGGCCTATCTACGAAATGAAAAGTACCCCTTTTCAATATATCTGTAAACCTATTTTTTTTATTAACTTCACCTCAACACCAAACACCTCCAATGAAATTAATGAAAGCTTGTATGTGATCCACCAGGATTCGAACCCGGGTTATCACCCTTAATATATAATTACTATTAGCTAATACATATTAAACATAAGAATATTATATAGTCAACAAATAGTAAAAAAAGCACTATACAAATATACTAAAAATAATAGACATTTCGACGGTATCGTCGAACCGTCCAATTAGCGCCGTCGAACTGGCACACCGTCGAAACGTTCTGTAATATTTTGCATCTAACGACGCCGCCGACTCACCCACCGACTTGTAAACAAGCTTGTTTCGCTTTTGCTTTCTTCATATTATATTTCAGCCTTAATTGTATTTAGTGTTGTATATGTTTTAGTAGTTGTATTTGCTTGCATGGTAGTGTGGTAGTGTAGTATTTTTGACTGATATACTTCTGTTTATTTCAAAACAATTCCTATAGTTTGTGAGGCAGCAGACGACAACAAAACTTGTAAACATACCTTATTTTGTTTGATATAAATTAACTCCATTAGTGATTGTATTCAGTATCCTACTCTAGGGGGTATGGACGTTTCGTCACCATTCCGTTTCGTCACTTCCCGGTTCGTCCCTAAAAACCCGTTTTGTCACCAAAATTCAGACCTGTTTCGTCACCACTATCTTTAATAGTCTAAAAGGCATTATTTGCAGCTTGGTTCGAAACTCATAAACCACTCCAATGTATATTCTTGCCCAGGATGTCACTAAAGTATGAACAAGACCGGAATGTAGCGAAATATATAGATACTTCCTCGGGCCCGGGCTCCCATGACCCCTGAAGAGGAAATGTAGATACAATATTGCCACTTTATTTTAACATGCACTCTACACGTCAACCGAGAGTTCCTGCCGCATATCTGGGTTTACGCATATCATATCATTGAGACTTAGGCATTATAGTGTATTTAATTCCAGAGTTAAGAGTTGCATTTATGCTTTAGAGTTCCTTGTCATTCGAACTCTTTGTATTTATTATTTTGGGAATCTACCATTTCCTCGTTTATTTACCAGTTACAATCATCCTGTGTTCTTATAAACTAATTAGACCACGGTGTTCAAGCTAACCCATTTACCGTACTTTAAGGACGATTGTTTGTTAGAGGTTTATTCCGCCTCTTGATTTTATCTAATTTATCCTGTGTACGAGTGTCCCGCTGAACAACCCTCTGTATAATTTATATGTCTGTGTGCCTATCCAAGTGTTGTGAATAAAAACCATTGTACCTACCATCGTGTTTCTGTGCATTGTATATCATCTGTTTGATGTAGATAGAGTTAAGGTCAGTCCTCTCCCAGTCGAGAGTAGCCTAAGTTAGACGATTACTGCACAACTCCCAGAGCTGGGAAGTGTAACCAGAATATATACCTCGCTCCTCTAAAGCGTGGCATAACAGGTAGGCTACATATTATAATATGCACAACACATGATTATAGAGAACACTAACATATTTTAGAGATGTAATTAGTGTGGAAATGTATGCCTGATGAACGAGAAGACCGATTTCGATTCTTGGTCGCTTAAGCCTACTTTACTACCGTACACGAAAAAGTGGATCTGGTTGAATTGTTGGTAGCGTCTATTAAGAGACAGCGAGTGAGTATCGTATTATATATAAGACAACCTTCTGACAAACGATATCAGAATCTAACAAAACCATATCATATACATATCTACCGTCCCATAATACAAATAGGCAACCAATCATTAAGTTTTCATCACAATTATAACCATAAATACTTAAATCAAGGTTCAATGCCCTTGAAATGGTAGTGGCTCATTATGGTGGCGAAACGTCCGAGATCGCGCTTACGAAACAGGTCTGAGAGGTTGGTGACGAAACGGGTTGGTGACGAAACGTACTGTATCCCTACTCTAGCTATATATCTCTGTAATTTTAGTTGGTGCTTGCATGATCTTGTAGTAACCTTTGACTGATAACTTTGTTTATATAAAAAGCATCCTGCTTGTCTAGGCCTAGCCTACAATGACACCAGTGCCATCTGTTGATACATATTAGTATATTAACCCCTTGTATGCAGTAATACTTTTTTATTTCATATAATCTCTATTTGATGAATTGTATATTTAGTTACACATTCCGATATATATATATATATATTTTTTTTTAGGTTAGGTTATCACACCTGTAGCATATTTCTGCATATTTCAATGTTATTATTTTTGGTTAGGCTATTCAACGCTGGTGGCCATTTTCTGCGCATTTCAAATTTTTTGTTTTCGGTTACGCCATCACTCCTGGTGGTCTATTTCTGCGTATTAAATTGTGTTTTGTTTTCAGTTATACTATCACTGCGTATTTCCATTTTTTTTCATTTCTGTGAGAAATAAATTGACTACACTGGTTTCTTGGTAGTGGTGTTGGCAACAGCCTTCTAATAGGGTAACCTCCTTAGAGTGAACAATTTCTTACCAGATCCTGGTGATTGTAAATATTGTAAAGGATAATTAATATTAAGTAATTTAGAACTGTATAAGATTACCTTGACCAAGTTAATTTAGTTATAAAACCTTGTATGATTAGATTTAGAGGTACTGTATCCGGTATCAGTTTTGAAATTCCCACGCTCGCAGGCGCGATCCACAATTTGTAGTGGTAATCTCAACCCCTGGATATTATGTTTACTAAATCATTGTGAAACAATATTTATATTAGTATTGATATAATTAAATGCTTATTTTTATTCTATGAAAAAGTGAAGAGGGAATGAACCCTTGGTAACGAATTAGTATATAGTTTATTTAAGAGTCGGAAATTGAATTTCCGATTAGATGCCATTGAACCTTTAACCCTTATTTAGCGGGCTAGGTGGTCTATTTGACCGTAGCGCCCAGCGTTTTTTTTTTTTTACCCTAAATAGGGTTGTTTACGTGATCATTTTCATGCCTAAATAAGACCCAGAGCATAAAACAAGTATCTATCCCTGAAAGGGCGTAAACAGAGCTTTCCAATGACACCCGAACCATCCTTGTACGACCACTGGTTCTCTTGCAACGATCCTGCAACACGAGTGCAAAAACCTTATAATTAAGTAATTTCCTTAGATAATCCCTGTGTAGCAAGTGTGAGAGGGGGGAAGAAGGTGGGATACAGTTGGTCCACCGCAGTGGTGGGGAACGGTCATAGGGTTTCTACGCTCCTCCCACCGCTCAGCTCTCTCTCAGCAACATTACGTGCTGAAAATGGCGGTCGACATAAGTTGTGCACCGCCACATAGTCCATATTTATTTCACTCGACATAAGTTGCGCGCCGCTAGTTAAGGGTTAAACAAACAGGACGTGTCCCGTGATCTCTTCCACCATACTCCCCGCGCCCGGCCCGGAGTCCTGACCCTTTAACCCCTAGCTACCGAAGCCGGAATCCTCTGAACTACACCAGGACCCTAGTTATACCTAAGTCATTGATATACATGGCCATTTATACAATGTTTAGTTAGGGTATCCTGAGAGATAGGCTATCGTGGGTAAGACTAGGCTACTAAACAACCCTCATCTGCTCCTATAGTTCATGCCATAAGGTAGGCTATCTCATACATTATTTTTATTTATTTTCTATTTTGATTGGTGTGGTAAGAGATAACTTTTGGCCATATTATCCCCCCTATTTTGGTGCCCCGAGTGAGGATCCTGATCGGTGTGTAGACTAAGGGTCGAGTTAGGTCCAGTTTTATTAACAGTTAGAGTCCCTACTTCTGTGCCGGTAATGTTTAAGGACGTTTTTGTGGAACATAGTTTCATCCCGCGCCTTATGAGGTCCCTAACTGTGAGGCAAGGGCCGTGGGTGAGTCGCATATCAATTATTAAAAAAGATAAGATAGCATGGTGATTAAATCCTGTGGTAGAGGACTGGTAGGAGGGTCTGGCGTTTGTGAAACTCGGAGCTTGAGCTTCGTTGCAGTTCCTAATAAAATTTCCCCATATTTTGCTTTTTTAGGCCATTTTATGTCTCCGTCGTTAATGTCACTCGCGTCTGAAAGACCAGGTAGACCAGCTAAAATGCACGGGATGGAGCATACACCAAATTTAATAAATAATAAATGTGTTCTCCTCCCCCCCCCCTTAGAAAATGCTACTACCACAGGTACCCACTAACATCTGGGATAAGAAATTAATGATTAACTACAAATTTACAGCTTGAGCTTCATTCTGGTACCTAAATTCTCCCTATTATTTGATAATTTAGGCCATATTTATGTTTCTGTCCTTAATGTCACCAGTGTCTGAAAGACCAAGTAGACCAGCTAAATGCTCGGGACGGAGCATATACAAAATTTAATTCAATAGTAAATATAATCCCTCCCCCTACTAGCGTGGGTTCCCACTATTAGGTAAATGATATTGTGGACTTAATGATTTTCAACTAATTATTCATCTGAATTTGTAGCAAATAATGGTACGCGTATAATGCTAAAGATTAACAGCTAAATTAAGTATGAGTTAGGCTATATCTAAATGTAAATTTGATTGTTGAAAATTTGACTTCAGTATAAACATTAATAATAGTTTTGAAAATAAATACCCATTTTCCAAAATGACTGATACACTTTTGAGAAAATCTATGGTGGGGAAATTAGGCTGGGTAACTAGAGCATTAAATAATTGCCAGGAGGTAAAAAGACGTGAACCCTGTCCAAGGGAGCTGTTAAAGTCTCAAATCCAAGATCATAAAACCCGGTGGTGTAATTATGAAGAGTTTTTCAATAAATTGGAGGATTTTTACATCAAACACGGGCAACCGGAAAAGTTTGAGGAAATACAGCAAGCCTATGCAGATGCCCGTGAAAATTATTTTGATCAACTAGCCGGGTTCGAATCCTTGGCGACAGAGACAGTTACCGGGACAGGGAGTAATGGTACCAGTAATGGTATTGCGGCTCCGGGACAACAAAGCTTTAAGTTGCCACCTATAACCTTACCTGAATTTGATGGGCAATCTGATTGGAATACCTTTTGGGATAAATTTAAGGGTTTAGTTCATGACCCCCCTGAGGTGGGGATCAGGAGGTCAGAAGTGTGGGAAGCCATGAAAAGAGTGAAGTTGGGGAAAGCACCAGGAACAGATGGAGTGTGTGGGGAAATGTTGAGGTATGGTGGTGAGATAGTGATAGAATGGGTATGGAAAATGTGCAAACTAGCATGGGAGAAGGGGAGTGCACCCGATGACTGGAAGACTGGCATAATAGTCCCCCTATATAAGGGCAAAGGGGAAAGAGGAGTGTGTGGTAACCACCGAGGAATATGTCTTCTAAGCGTAGTAGGGAAGGTATACAGTAGGGTAGTGATTGAGAGAGTGAGAGTGAGAACGGAGAAATGGATAGGCGACGAGCAGGGAGGTTTTAGGAAGGGAAGAGGATGTGTAGATCAGATTTGTACCCTGAATTGTGTTGTGGAGAAGTATCTGGAGAAGAAACAAAAGGTGTATGTTGCCTTTATGGACTTGGAGAAGGCCTATGACAGAGTGGATAGAGAAGGTTTGTGGAAAGTACTTAGAATATACGGAGTAGATGGCAAGTTGCTGAAAGCAGTGAAGAGCATGTATGAGGGTGCAAAGGCGGCAGTACGTGTGGAGAGTGAGCAGAGCGAGTTCTTTGACCTGAATGTTGGTTTGAAACAGGGGTGTGTGATGTCCTCGTGGTTGTTTACTGTATATATGGATGGAGTTATGAAAGAAATACTATCAAGAGCAGTGGATGTTGGTGTATCGCTGAAAAGGGAGGGAATTGAGTGGAAGCTACCTATACTGCTGTTTGCGGATGATACAGTTTCTGATGAGTGATAATGAATGGGAGTTGCAGGGTCTGGTAAATGAGTTTGGAACAGTGTGCGAAAAACGGAATTTGAAGGTAAATACGGGGAAGAGCAAGGTTATGGTCTTCGAAAGGGGTGAAGTCACAGAGTGTGAGGTGAAGCTGAACGGTCAGGCTATGGAGATCGTCAACTCTTTTAAGTATCTGGGCAGTGTGTTGAGTAAAGATGGGACTATGGATGAAGAGGTGCGGGAGAGGGTACAACAGGGAAGAGGGTTGTAGGAACGCTAAAAGCAGTAACAAAAAATAGGGTGGTCAGTATGGAAGTGAAGAAGTCCTTGCATGACAGTGTGGTAATCCCGACACTGACTTACGGAAGCGAAGCATGGACGTTGGTTGAGAGACTCAGACCAAGAGTGAGAGCAGTGGAAATGAATTACTTAAGGAGTGCGTGCGGAGTTACATGGAGGGATAGACAGACTAATGAGGAAGTAAGAAGGAGGTGTGGTGTGGAGGTAGATGTGCTGGAAAGTGTGAAAAGGAACAACTTGAGATGGTTCGGCCATATGGAACGTATGGAAAGCGAGAGAATGACTAAGAGGGTGTACGAGAGCGAGGTGGAGGGACAGAGAGGGAGATGTAGACCGAATGAGAGGTGGAAGGATGGAGTGAGGAAGTATATGAACGAAGGCGGTGCTGGTTGGGGGGAGGGGTGTTGACTGACTGGGGACAGAGGTGCATGGGGGCGGTTCGTTTGGGGCCACCCCTTCGGGGATCACGGCGTCGTGCAATAGATAGATAGAGTCAATGATTACTGGGCCCCTACTAAATATTAGGTTTTCATTACTTCCCTCCGGGAATCAAACCTATAATATATACAGTATATACAGTATATATATATATATATATATATATATATATATATCTATATATATATATATATATATATATATTATATATATATATATATATATATATATATATATATATATATATATATATATATATATATATATATATATATATATATAGTGTATATGGATAGATAGGTAGATAAATAAACAAATACACAGGCAAGTAGACGAGAAAGAGAGAGAGATTAAAGATAATACCTGAAGATGGGTTGACATAAAAAGTGTGAGAAAGAGGAAGTGGAAATTAAAGTCAGTGCCACGTATTTCTTTACCGAGAGAGAGAGAGAGAGAGAGAAAGAGACATAGTGTGTGTGAGAGTGAGAGAGATTGAGTGTGAGAGTGAATTAGGTATAGATACAGAGAGAGAGAGAGAGAGAGAAAGTGAAGATGGAATGCTAGAGAAAGGAATGACTTTCCATTTCTGTTCAGTTACTTGCAAACAATATTCATACAATACAATACCGCATCTCTCTCTCTCTCTTTCTCTCTCACACACACACACACACTCTATCTCTATATATCTATCTATCTATATCTATCTCTCTGTCAAACTAGCTGTTATACCAAGTTTTTACTGGGGTTGTATTGACTAATTAGGAAGGTTCTTACTCGACTGAGGAAAATTAGACCAACACAAACACAAGTACGAAGGTAATAGAGGATATAATATAACACAGAGTACAAACATAGAGTTGATAGTATTTTGCACACTCTGTAAAGAGTGTAGTGCACTAAACAGTCTCTCTCCTTCCACTTCCAATATCTCCTCGGAATGGACTACAAGGTCTTTGAGATACTAATTATTCCTTGTAACTTTCTCTCTCTCCCTCTCTCTCTCTCTCTCTCTCTCTCTCTCTCTCTCTCTCTCTCTCTCTCTCTTTTGCTATCCTTTCTTTCCACTGTCCTTTATTCTTGGGTTAGCTATCTCTACTAAAATTAAGTCCTGACCACCTCGCTGGGATCGTAAGGTCTGTGTGGTCAGTTTATATATGTAAATGTATGTAAATCTCTCTCTCTCTCTTTGTTCGTCAGTCCCTACCATCCTTTTGTCAGACATACATACATTATATATATATATATATATATATATATATATATATATATATATATATATATATAGTATACACACACACAGTCACCGTGGGAACCAAGTAATTCTTCACATTTGTTGACATTTGGTTAAAAGTTCAGGTCTTGCATAAAGGGGGCCATATTAGGGGAGAGGGAGAGAGAGAGAGACGGGGGGGGGGGGGGGGGAGAGGTGTGTGTGTGTGTATATGTATTTACCTGAGAGAGAGAGAGGGGAGAGGTGTGTGTGTGTATGTATGTATTTACATGAGAGAGAGAGAGGGGAGAGGTGTGTGTACTTACTCTAGTTGTACTTACTCTAGTTGTATTGCGGGAGTGAGCATGCTCGTTATTTCCCGCCTCCTATATGTGTAGGTGTTATATGTATCGTTGGAATGGCTGTGGATGTATGTGTAGTCTGTATTTTAGCCAATTGGCGACATCGGAAACGAAGGCTTAGGGTGGATCTGTATGGTACCATTCTCACTATAGACGGTACCGTCTCGCCCGAAGGCTTAGGTAGCCATCAGCTTAGGTGAACCATATGATACCCATCTCGCCTTGTACCATTTTTGCCAACCCCAGATGGGACGTCACAACGTCGTCCACTTATTCCAGGTACCTATTTACAGCTAGGTGAACTGAGGCTAACACATGAAAGGAGACAAGCCCAATTTGTCTCTGCCCGGCCGGGGATTGAACCCCCGACCCCTCGTGTGTGAGACGAGAGCTCTACCTACTAGGCTACGGGCTGTGTTAATTGGCTTTACAGGCAGGTCATTCAAACATAAATCCAAAGATGTAATTCTTACACTTTACAATTCCCTATGTATTTATGCTGGGAGAGAGAGAGTATGAGAGAGAGAGAGAGAGAGCGTGGGGGGGGGGGGGGCTATAATCTAGAATATAACCATGTGAATATTAAGCTTGTGTAAACATTATAATGACACATAATAACAGTCATGTGTACGTCTTCAGTGTCACAGGGATGATTGTGTGTGTGTGTGTGTGTGTGTGTAAAGATGGGTACGTGTGTGTGTGTGTGTGTGTATGTGTCTGTGTCTGTGTGTGTGTGTGTAAATACGATCTCAAGACACCCTCTGAATAACACAGGTCCTCCTTCTTAAGGGGAGACTGGCCGTTTGTTGGGTCTATTAATTCATTTATTCATATATTTTTTTAGTTTCCTCCCTAGACCTCCATCAAGCTTAGAAAAACACCCCCTAGACCCCCCTTCAAGATAAATTTGTACATTTTTCGGTAGAAAAATGTCCCGGGCGAAGGCCGATTCCTCTTAAAATTACATGTTCGCTATTGCTAGCCAGGAAATAATCGACACCTAAATGGCACGAAAGGTCTTATAATTAACAACGAAATGGGGCGAAGGGTGTTAAAATCGCCAAAGTAATGGGCCGAACATCTTATAATCTCAAAACTAGTGGGGCTAAATATTAGGGAGAAGGGGGTCCAGAGAAACGGTCTGCCTCCCCTTAACACTTCCGCTGCGGGCATATCTCCGCTTGTTTTTGCTATATTAGGGCTCATTCAGGCACTCCTGAATGATTTTTTTTTTCTATGTGAGTGAGGGAGACAAAAGGAAAAACTGCCTGTAGCGAGTGCCTACCCCATAGTTGAAAGAGTGACAGGGCCAAAATCAAGGGACGTTCGAGCCAAAATGCCTAGACACAGTCAGTTTGAAGCAATTTAAGTCATAGGAGGAGGGAAAGATGGATTCTGGGAGAGAGTTCCAGAGCTCAGCTGTTGAATAAAAGAAAGACAGAGCAACGTTTCACTCTTGGGTTGGAGAGTTGCACAGAGTAGGGGTGGGATTGTGTTGCATTACGGGTACTACGTACCCTACGTAGAGGAGGTGGTGTACACTGAGAGAGCTCTAAGGAGCACTGATTATTATAGTAGCGATAAAATAGCGAGAGAGATGCAACATTGCGGCGGAGAGAGAGAGATTGCAGAGAGTTGGTGAGTGGACAGGAATTAATGATACGAAAGGCTTTCCTTTCTACTTTGTCTAGGAGTGCGGTGTGAGATGATCCTCCCCACACATGTGAACAATACTCAATACAAGGACGCACTGTGCCCCTGTACAGAGCAAGAAGCTGTGGAGGGGTAAAGAACCCCTTGAGGCGGTTGAGCACACCCAGCTTCTGGGAGGCTGCCTTAGCCACACTGGTAATATGGTCCTTCCAAGAGAGAGCAGAAGAAAAAGACACACCGAGAATATTGAGAGAAGATGAAGGATTGATTTTTGTATTGTTGAAGAATAGTGAATAGTCCTCTGGGAGTTCCGTATGGGTAGTAAGATGGAAACATTTGGTTTTGGAAGCATTAAAGGCAACTAGGTTTTCTCTGCCCAATTGGAAATAGTAGTTAGATCAGAAGATAAGTGTTGTTTGGCTTCATTATGTTTGTTTTTGAGGGATTGCTGGCTGGGGCGTTCTGGAAAACTAATTGAGTAGTGAAAGGTAGAGTCGTCTGCATATGAATGGATGGGACTGGAGGTACAGTTGAGATCATCTATGAAAATAAGAAAGATAATAGGAGATAGGACAGAGCCCTGAGGAACACCGGAGTTAATAGGATGAGGAAGTGAGCGATGGCCGTCCACAACCGCAACTATGGTACGGCCGGAAAGGAAATTAGAGACAAAGACAGATGGAGGGATAGAAACCGAAGGAGGGTAGCTTAGAAATGAAAGATTTGTGCCAGACTCTATCGAAGGCCTTCGATATGTCTAGCGCAATAGAAAAGGACTCACCGAAGTCCCGAAAGGAGGATGACCAAGAGTTAGTAAGATATGAAAGAAGATCACCAGTAGAGCGACCCTTAAGGAAGCCATACTTGCGATCTGAGAGCAGATTATGAGACGAGAAATGCTGAAGAAATTTGGAAGCAAGAATAGTTTTAAAAACTTTAGAGATACAAGAGATGAGAGCAATTGGACGATAGTTGGAGGGTTGAGAGCGGTCACCCTTCTTTGAGACAGGTTGAATTAGAGCAAACTTCCAGCAAGAAGGGAAGACGTTAGAGGAGAGACAGAGACGAAAGAGTTTTCCTAGGCAGGGGGTCAGCACAGAAGCACAGTTTTTGAGTACAACAGGAGGAACACAGTCCGGTCTGTATGCCTTCTTAGTATTAAGCCCAGAGAGAGTAAAAAGGACATCTTTAGAAGAGATAAGGATATTAGTCATAAGTAGGGGAGAGGGAGGAATAGCACCGGAATCATCCAAGGTGGAGTTTCTAGCAAAAGTTTGAGCGAAGAGTTCAGCTTTGTCAGAGGAAGAAGTGATGGTTGCGCCATCAGAGTGGAGAAGGGGAGGGAAAGACGAGAAAGAAAAATTGTTGGTAGAGGTTTGTGGCTAGATGCCAGAAAGCTTCGGAAGAGCTAGAGTTGGATAGTTCAGTGCATTTATTATTGATGAAAGAGTGCTTGGCAAATCGAAAAACAGATTTGGCTTGATTCCGAGTAGAAACATAGACAGAACAAGTGTTCTAATTAAATTAAATTTATTCAGCCAAAAACTAGACGAAAATCGCTTCAAAATGACACCATCAGAAGTTGCTTCGTAGCGCGTGGCATTCACCCACAGCGCTACCATAGATATCTGCAAATGTTAGATAATTATGACCAATGTCTCGCTACATTTTCCTTTCGCAACGCTGCATTGTCTCACGAGATGTGAGGCCCGAGCCTCAGTGCCCCGGCTGCCGTGCTGGAGAACAGAGGGGAGCCTCTCGCACTCCCGCTCTCTTATAATTGTCCCCACAGGCTTTAACCCTCACGCTGTGGGCTTATTTATTAGTGGCCCCTTCATCATTGACGATGCGCCTTAACGTTGGTAATAGCCAATCTTTTAACTCAAGTTTGCCTTTCAAACTTCCCGCCCGGGAGAGATCAAAATACGATTGCCACACATCGTGAGCGAAACGCTCTTAAAAACCACTCACGGACTCGTCCTATATGATGTGGGTACCACTACTAGAAAAAACTAGTAAAAAATAATGAAATAAAAAGATTAAATTTTGATCTTAGCGTTGCACTTCTCATGCGTCTGCTGTTTGTGTACGCTTCGCTTTCCTTCTCGAAGCGTTTGCTCCTCCTTAATTCTCCCGGGCCTGCGTGGATCGGACGTGTGTCCCTGGTGCTCCTGCCCTCCCTTGTTCGTCACCTCCCATCGTTTATGGTGAGTCTTGCTTATTTGTACATGTTATATGCTGAGGTCAGGTAGCTTATCGACTTGTGTAGGCTGTGAGTGTTAAATGCGGGCCCTGGAGACTGTTTTTCAGGGTCTATAGTAAACGTGTTAGGCGGAGTCCTCGTTGTGATAAGGCGAGGCTCCCACATGTGTGTTTTATTCCCCTAGCTCATTATTAGTTCACTGTGTAGTCATGAGGCTTCTTATAGGGTGAAATGGGGCCTGTTGTTCGGTCCATTTTGGGTGTTCAACTAGTATGCCTCGTGAGCTAGTGCTCGTGGATTGTCTCACTTAGCTGAAGGGTCCTGCACGGAGCCATGCTGCTCTTCAACCTACTCTTCGTGATTCTATGTGTTGGTGAGGTCTTCGGTGGATCACAGGTTTGTGCTACAATGTCTAATTCATCGCCATCTGTCCCCATCTAGTTGGCCTCATGTAGGTTATTTTATATATGGTTAGGGTGTCATATTATTGATGTATTGATTACTATTCATGTATACCCATGCCATGTATGTACACGTTGTTCATTCCATATTGGAGGGTTGGCCCTTCCGGCGAGATTTTTATAAAGTAAGACTTAATAACAACGTGTCTCTATTTGTTTTGCGTGGTTTTTCCGCCGAGAAATATCTAAGAGTTATGTTCAAATCCAAAACATTCGCCGTTTGGTACAGGATTGTAATGGATTTTGTCTGTTTTGTTTACAGCCTCTAGTTCCATTCTGGCTGAGCCGGCATGTAACTAAAATTCTGTTCCGGAGGTCCGGCTATGCCGTCTCCTTTATCACAACTTAATCTCCGCTGCAAATAACTTAACAGATAAAAACGTTCGTTGCTTGGTACATTCGGACGTTTATCCTGGGGGTGCATCGTGGGGAGCCACGTCCGCCGGGATATTAACGGCTGAGCCGAGAAACGAACTCGCCCATTCCTATCTTGTAGCTTACAGTTAAACTGTTTTTCTTTAATTTTTGTGCGACTGGTCCGCCGGGGATAAGAATTAACACTCTCCGACTCATATGACGCTACAGCGTCATATGGAGGTTTGGCCAAAATACTCATATGACGCTAGAGCGTCATATGAACTTATCTTAATATCTTTCTAATAAGTTATATGACGCTCTAGCGTCATATTGAGCTCAGTAAGTTAGGTAAGTTAGATCAAAATCTGTCGAATGGTGGCAACCCCATGTTCCTCTGACTTCTAACGGTCCCTCAGTGAGATTTTGACAGTTGTGGGGATAATACCGTGTCAGCCGCCTCTTCGTCAGTAAGTTAATATAATCTGTCTGGGGGGGTTAATATCCATAGTAGCGTTGGTCGCCGGGGTTAGTTCTTGCATAACAAGACGGGATGAGGTCAGTGTTGGTCACTTTGGTAAGAAGTTATATAATTTAAGTAGAACATGGGACTACTACCTACTCACTTACATTTTTGGGGAATGTACTTAACGTAAGGGAAACTAAGATTGTATAGTGCTATTCAATTCTTCTTTCTCTTTTAACGTGGAGATTTATTGCTATTTTAGCTTTGCCAGCCTAGTGTGTCTTTATGAGCATTGATTCTTGAAATTTTCTCACACCAGGTTCGCATGTGGGACACCTAGGAGGATCTGCAATCTCCCTGGCGGGAGGAAGTTATAATGGATAAGAGTGCTTTCTCTTTTTGTAAAGCTTTAGGTTGTAACAATTTAACAGTTATCGGACACACCCTCTGCTTGAAGTGTGTTCCTTGTCTTGACCGTTCACGAGGCCATTGGCTTTCCCGATCGTGCCCTCATTGTTCAGCCTTCCGCAATGCCTATTTTACCCATGCTGATAGCCAATGTAAAACTATTATACTTCACATTAGGTCAGATTATGTAACGTACTGTAAGACGGTCACCCATAAATCTTTGCAGCTGGATGACCAGGTTTTAGATGACTTATTGAAAGGGGCTTTAGTTACTTCACCCCTATGGGTTCTTCTCGTGATACTTCCTCCCGCCAACCTAAGCGACCAAGGACCGTTGATCCGCCGGAAGTACCAGCTTCGTTTAGCCGGCGTGACAGGTCCCGCTCTCCTACAACAAGACCTAAGTCGCCATCTGATGAACAAGCGACTAAGAGGTCCCGCACTGAATTTGACGCTGCACTTGATGCCGGCGATGACAAGTCCAGGAAGAGCAAGTCTAGGACGTCCTCCAAGTCAAAGAAGGCGGCTAAGCCACCATCCACGCCGGTCAGGTCTTCGACACACAGGGAGGCACCAAGAGACACATCTAGTCATGTCTCCGGCCAAGCTCACCGGTTCACTATTCCCCACAACCCGCAGCCAGAACCTACGGTAGTGCCAGTTTTGGGAATTGTAAGGAGTAGCAGTGTGTGTTCTAGCCGGCAGGAAGATGATAGCTCTTCTGACCAGCAGCCCTCAGGACATGACCCATTCTTGTACGACATTCCGGATCTGAACCTGAAAGACGTGTCTGAGACCTACGTTCTTGACTCACAAACAGAAACACACGACACCGCTGCCCGGGTCGGCGAGTCTCGGTTGGAGGCTGTGCCGGCCCCCCCGACCCGATCACTGGGTCCTAATCTACACCAACAAGGAGTATACGACGAAGAGCTGGCGTCTGGCCAACGCCCAGCTTCTCGCCAATCTGGAACGCAGGAGTCAGAGACGTCACGTTCTGCGTCCCGGTCTGATCAAGAAAGTGGTATTTTTGTAGCTAAGGAACAACTGCAAGAGTTATTTGAATTTATGAGACAGGTTAAAGGCGAGTGACAGGTAGTAGTTCAAGTACCAGTAGCCCCGGTGGTGCGACCTCTAGGGCAAGTACCAGTGCAACCTCAAGTTAGTGTAACTTTGCCTCCCCCTACTGTCACTACTCAGGCTCCCACTTCGGGTGCCACAGCTTTGTTACCATCCAATTTGAAACGGTTTTCAGATTTGCTACCCCCCCCCCCCCCCCCACTTGACAAGTCTATTCCCGGTAAGAAGGGCCCTATGCCACTTTTATACGGACCAGACAAATCTTGGTCAGTTGTTAAGCCGCTACACCCAGAGGTCGCACAACCCACGGTTACAGGGGATTTGCCTGTGCCGGAACATTGGGTATTCGAGGCTAGTGAGGCTAAAAAGTTGCGGGCCAAGAACCAGTCGGGAGAAGTGCTTGATGTTGTTGTCAGGGCCATACCCACATTTTATAATCCTGATTATTTTGTCCATATGCAATTACCTGCCTTGCATCCTGCATCCGCCGGAAAACTTTTTTCCGACTGGACTAAGTCAGATGGGTTCAATGATCTTAAGATTTTACAGGGTTTGACCCCGGAATTAAATGCTGTACCCTTCAGGGACTCTAATGGGTCATCTTTAGTTCATCTTCAGGGTGGGGAGTCTGGGCATGGGTTGCGTGGGCACAAGAGGCCCAGCTGTTTGCCAGCACTATTACAAACAAGAGCAGTCATCAGCTCCCGTCAGAAGACAATCACTGGTTTTCTATGCCGGTAGGCAAGGCAGATGGGATACCTCAATACATTTTTTAATTTGTGGGTGTCCCTAAACTATCTTTATGCCAGTTACCTGAACCTTTTTGTCCCCCCACACAGGTCCAGATCGATAAAGCTTTTAAAATGAGGCAGAAAGCCTGGAGACTGGCGTCTCAATACCTACTCAGCCGCCAACTAGGGGCCTCTCTGGCCAGGACGACTGACTCGGCAACAGACGCCAGGACCCAGAAGGCTCTTTCACTGACCAGGCGTCTTCTTCTCCAAAATTCAATTCAGTCTCTCGGCGACGTCCGGACCGCTCTCTTTGAGGCGGTACGGGTCCGTAAGATCTGAGGGTATACTTGGTGAGGAAGCTCCCGGCGGAGATTGGTAGGAGACTTATTTTGTCCAATGTATTCACCAAAACTATTGCCTCTGAGGATGCCTGGTGCACCGTAAATTTCTTACTAGACTCACAGACTGCTACCACTTCTAAATCTAAGGGTGAGCAGCCAGCTAAATCTAACTTTAAAGCTAAGAGTTCCTTTCGTGGTCAAGCTCAGTCATACCAGTCATCAAAGACTTACACCACCCCTGCAAATAACGGGACGCCTAGAGGGTGAGGTCAATTCAGGGGTAGAGGGCGTTGGTTCAGGGGTAATTCTAGGGGAAAACCCAGTAGCGATGGTAGCAAAGTCTCTCATCCCCCCACACCAAAATCAGAGTCACATCCCTCCTCTTCAAAAAAATTATCACTTACCACAAGGCTCTCTCACTTCCAGTGCCAAGGCAAGGCGTGACGGAAACGAGAGTAGTACTGCCGGACAACACCAGTTATGCAACTGGCAACTTCCGAGATTGTCATCGGGCATGGCCCCGGCGAACATGGGCAAGGACAGTGGTCCGCAAAGACCTCTCCTGGCGGTGGTCCCGGCGACCCCGTTTACGTATCCCCACAGAATTTAATCATGTTTCATTGGAGGTGGGATCAAGCGTCAAAGAGATGGCCCAAAAGCAGATCATTATCCCCAGTCCTGTGTCAATGCCCGTGTTCATATCCCGGTTGTTTTTGGTGCCAAAACGGGACAGTGTTCAGATGAGGCCGGTGATCGACCTATCGTATCTCAACACACACATTCACAACCAGTCATTCAGGGTGCTCACAGTGAATCAGATCAGATTAACACTCCCGCCACAGGGCTGGATGTGCTCAATAGATCTGACAGATGCCTACTGGCATGTCCCAATCAACAAACGTTTTCAAAAGTTTCTAGCTTTACGCAACGGGGATCAAACGTTTGTCTTTCAGAGAATGCCCTTTGGATTAAATCTAGCACCCCGAGTTTTCACAAAATTAGTCCGACAGGCTTTGCTACCATTGCTCGAACTGGGGATCATGGTGTTATGGTACCTAGACGATTGGCTAGTAGTAGCACAATCCAGAATAATATGCCTTCAACATGTTCAACAGGTATTAGATCATGTAGCTGCCTTGGGGTTCAAGGTGAACTTAGCAAAGTCCTCCTTGATCCCCACCAGGAAAATCAATGTGTAGGCCTTATCTGGGATACCGAGTTACTCACTCTGAGTCAGAGCAAAGACAACCGTCAGAGATTTCGGAGGAAACTCTTTCGGTTTCTTCATTCTCTGACAACAACGAGGAGGATCTGGGAATCTCTGGTAGGCTCACTCAATTGGATACAGCCGACGGTCCCGTTAGGTCGTCTGAAGGTCAACAAAATTATTTTGGAAGGAAACAGGTGCTTTCCGCTGTTACCAGCAGAAACACCGAGAAAAATTCCAACTTTAATCCACAACCTCCTGGCAGCCTGGGCGAAGCCAGAAGTAATACACTCCTCCTTGACTTGG
Source organism: Paralithodes platypus (assembly GCA_032716605.1). Taxonomy (NCBI): domain Eukaryota; kingdom Metazoa; phylum Arthropoda; class Malacostraca; order Decapoda; family Lithodidae; genus Paralithodes; species Paralithodes platypus. Next base: position 37,253,351 of record CM064582.1, on the reverse strand, counting down.
ACAGCTCCGCCTCCAACGGTCTGGATCGATACAGACGCGTCAGGAACCCTGCGATGGGGTTACCAGTCAAACCTAGGACACCAGGATCAGGGTCTATGGTCAATATCAAATCATCTTCATATCAATGCCAAGGAGTTGCTAGTCCCACTATTCTTTTTACAGGAGCACGGCATGAGCCAGGCGGGAAAGTCTCTTGCCTTCAGAATGGACAACTTGACTGCAGTGACATACATTCAAAAGCAAGGGTCAGCGAGATCTCGAGTGTTACAAGGGTTGTCTGAAAAGATTTTTCATCTAGCTGCGAAGCTAGAGATTTATCTTCACGCAACATATCTGCCTGGCGTGGCGAACGTCTGGGCAGATGCTCTGTCTCGAAGACAGAGCACTCAAGTAGAATGTACTCTCAAGCAAAACATCTTTCAAAGGATGATTGCCGAACCCTACTATCCACAAGTGGACTTGTTCGCATCAGAGGCAACACACAAGCTGCCTCTGTATCTCACACGGCGGAGTCAGACTCCGGCGGGGAGTCCAGACGCATTTCTGGTAGAGTGGAACAAATGGAGCTCCATTTATCTCTTTCCACCTCCAGACGCATCCTTAATGTGCAAAGTAGTTCACAAACTACGGGGTTATCGGGGCATGGTCTCGATGATCGCGCCAATGTGGCCGGCTCAAGTTTGGTACAATCAATTGAAGACGTGGTGCGAGAACCCGGTGTCGCTCCCGATCTCGTACTTCCATTTAGACACAATTGGAAACCTCAAGACCTCGCTGACTTTTGCCTTATGGACATTCAGAAGGCCAAGTGGCTAGGCCAGTTTGGGGAATCCGTGACTCACAAATTGATTAATCAATATGCTAAATCAACCCAAAGACAATATCAATCTCACTGGAAGTCGTTTACTACCTGGATAGTAGAAACTGATCAACAACAGTCCTCGGTGGCTCTGGTTTTTAATTACTTAAATTACCTCTTTGAAATTCAAAAGTTATCAGTTGTCACATTAAGGAATCACCTCACAGCAATTCGGACACTGTTTTTAGATTTAACAGGCCTGTCCGTGCCGGAGGCGGAGGAAAAGGGTTTTATGAGGTCTTGCTTCCGGCTTCGCCCCCCTCCTTGTCAACTCACACCCACCTGGCCACTTGATCTGGCCCTTGAAATGCTACAATCACGTAAATATTGCCATGATCCTCCTTTCGAGTTAAAACTTAAAAAGGCAATTTTTCTAATGGCATTGGCGACAGGTGACAGGGTGTCTGAGTTGGCGGCGATGAGTTCGGAGCCAACCTGTTTACGGTTTTCGAGGCGCAACATGAGTGTCCATATTGCCCCTGCTCCTAACTTTATTGCTAAGAATGAACAGAGTAATCATTTATTTACAGAGTTTGAAGTTCCAGCTCTAAAACAGGGCGATCGGCACCATTTACTTTGTCCGGTCCATGCCCTTAGGTTATTTATGCGGGGGTCCCAGCCGTCACAGGCGGGCTCCCTCTGGGTTTCGCGGACAGGTAAACGTCTCCAAAAACGCCGGCTAGCTGCGTTATTAGTAGAGGTGATTCGGGAGAGTAATCCGGGCGTTTTGGCTAGGGCCCACGATATTCGGAAGTGGGTGGCGTCACTCAGATTACTCCACAATTACTCTCTCGATGATATTCAACAGACACAGTTGTGGTCGTCTAATCATACATTTCTAACACGTTACCTGTCCGTGAATCTCATGAAACCTTCTCGTACATGTGTAGCATTAAGGCAGAAAGTCTAGTTTTAAGCTATTTTGTAAAGAAAAGGGGGGGGGGGAGGGGGGGGGGGCAGTATCCTAGCTAAGGACTCTAACCTGCCTCTTATGTGATACAAGATATGACGAGAATGAAAGATCATGTGATAATCCATTCCTTAGACTCAAATAAGTCTAGTCAGGAAAATGTTGTGTTTACTTTATAGATGCAATAGAGTTCACTATATATACTCATTAATCTTAAGGAGTAGGATTAAAAGAGAGAGTACAAATATTTTGTAATATATAGTACCTGGGGCCATAAATATATAGGCCATCTTATTTTCAGTATTGATAAAAGATTTCTTTATTTATGTATTCTAAGCTATTTGTATAGTTTATGTGTTTCACCAACTGTTCTGTCAAACGTAAAGGTGACAATTAACACCGCAGGCTACCTTTAAGGAACGCCGCCTGTACTGTACAATACTTTAATATTTTTTATTAAACTGATCTTTTTAGTATGTGTCTCCTTGGACCTTCGTAATTTATTAGTGGTTTTTGATGTTCATGATGAATGTCTCCCCTCCAGTCTTGAGATATCAGGCGCATCGTCAATGATGAAGGGGCCACTGATAAATTATAGGTTTGAGTCCCGAAGGGAAGAAGGAAAACCTAATATTTAGTAGTGGCCCCAGAATCATTGACGATTTTGGCCCTCCCTTCCATCCTCTTCCCATTCATCTGCTATGTTTTGAGAGTCTTGATATATCAGTTAAGGAGGAGCAAGCGCTTCGAGGAGGAAAGCGAAGCGTACACAAACAGCAGACGCATGAGAAGCGCAACGCTAAGATCAAGTTTAATCTTTTTATTTAATTATTTTTTACTATTTTTTTCTAGTAGTGGTACCCACATCATATAGGACGAGTCCGTGAGTGTTTTCTAGTAGTGGTACCCACATCATATAGGATGAGTCCGTGAGTGGTTTTCTAGTAGTGGTACCCACATCATATAGGACGAGTCCGTGAGTGTTTTCTAGTAGTGGTACCCACATCATATAGGATGAGTCCGTGAGTGGTTTTCTAGTAGTGGTACCCACATCATATAGGACGAGTCCGTGAGTGTTTTCTAGTAGTGGTACCCACATCATATAGGATGAGTCCGTGAGTGGTTTTCTAGTAGTGGTACCCACATCATATAGGACGAGTCCGTGAGTGGTTTTCTAGTAGTGGTACCCACATCATATAGGACGAGTCCGTGAGTGGTTTTCTAGTAGTGGTACCCACATCATGTAGGATGAGTTCGTGAGTGGTTTTCTAGTAGTGGTACCCACATCATATAGGACGAGTCCGTGAGTGGTTTTCTAGTAGTGGTACCCACATCATATAGGACGAGTCCGTGAGTGGTTTTCTAGTAGTGGTACCCACATCATATAGGACGAGTCCGTGAGTGGTTTTCTAGTAGTGGTACCCACATCATATAGGACGAGTCCGTGAGTGGTTTTCTAGTAGTGGTACCCACATCATGTAGGATGAGTTCGTGAGTGGTTTTCTAGTAGTGGTACCCACATCATATAGGACGAGTCCGTGAGTGGTTTTCTAGTAGTGGTACCCACATCATATAGGACGAGTCCGTGAGTGGTTTTCTAGTAGTGGTACCCACATCATGTAGGACGAGTCCGTGAGTGGTTTTCTAGTAGTGGTACCCACATCATATAGGACGAGTCCGTGAGTGGTTTTCTAGTAGTGGTACCCACATCATATAGGACGAGTCCGTGAGTGGTTTTTAAGAGCGTTTTGCTCACGATGTGTGGCAATCGTATTTTGATCTCTCCCGTGCGGGAAGTTTGAAAGGCAAGCTTGAGTTCAAAGATTGGCCATTACCAACGTTAAGGCGCATCGTCAATGATTCCGGGGCCACTACTAAAAATTAGGTTTTCCTTCTTCCCTTCGTGACTCAAACCTATAATTTGCGCTATTTAGCGCATATTCAGGCTCTCCTAAATGTTTAATCAAGTATCTGCATTAAATTAACTGTATTTTATCGAAAACTAGGAGAAAATAGCTTCAAAATGACACCAGAACGAGCTTCATAGGTGGCGGGGTTCACCCGCAGCGTTGCCATACATTCGGGAAAACTCGCTAATTATTAGCTCTCGCTCGCTCGGCAACACTGTCGAGACAGGCTGGCTGCTCTGAGGGTCGGACGGAGGTCCCTCACGCTCCCGCCCACTGACACTCGATTTCTACGGCTTTTACAGGATTTTAAAGCCTGGAAATTGCTCTAAATTACCTAGGCGTTCTGGAACGTCACCCGTAGCCAATGGGTTAAGAGGCTTTTATAGCCTGTAAATTTCCTTATATTGCCAGGACGTTCCAGAATGTCTCCCACAGCTAATGGGTTAAACTGCATAATATCGCCTAACTGTAGCCTGAATCAGAGGTTAACCCATTGGCTGTGTTCTAGAACGCAGAGGGAAGCCATCTTATGTGGGACAAAACGCAAACTGAAAGACATTGTGGGCTTCTCGGTCAACTGTAATGATATTCCTATAACAACAGTGTCACAAGTTAAATATCTCGGACTAAAACTGGACTCGAGTTTGTCAGGTGAAACAATTTTGGAATCTATCCTGTGTAAGTGTAGAGCACGTATAAAATACCTGTATAGACAGGTGGGATGCTTGCCAGCGGCGACCAAAAAGACCCTTTGCCAAGCGCTTGTTCAATGTCATTTTGACTATTCTGTGTCATCCTGGTACTCTGCATCATCTAAATCAGCACAGCACAAACTTCAGGTCACTCAAAATAAAATGGTTAGGTTCATGCTGAACCTAGGACCCAGATCACATGTTGGCCAGGAACAACTTCAGTCACTAGGTATGCTCAATGTCTCTGACAGGGCCCAACAAATCAGGCTCACTAATGCCTTCAAAATTTTCTATGACAGAGCTCCAGAGTATCTTAACCCACTGAGCCCCAGCTAAATATAAATAAATGTAGGCCTACACCCAGGGACCGGCAGGATTTGATTTTTTGTTTTTTCCAGAAACAATAGCGAATGGGTGAGGAATGAAGGAAAAACCACAAAAAAAACGATCAAAAAGGTCAAAAATTGGTCCTACGGAGCCCCCGAAAACGGATTTTAGAAGAGTAAAAAATTGAAGGCAAAAACACCCAAAAAACATGTTTTTGCGCGCTCACGCGCACACGGTTGGACTATGAGAGTTTTCAACCATCGCCAAGGTTGTGTGGGATACTTACACAGTTCCCATACAAATCTGAGCCCTCTAGGTGCCATAGGACCGGAGTAATTGGGACCGGAGTACCAGTGACGACACGTTGTCGTCGCTGGGGTTTAGCGTTACATACATTGCCGACGACACGTCATCGCTGGTATTCAGTGGGTTAAGAGTGATTTTGTTAAAGCAAATGAGAGGAGTGGACATAATACAAGAAACAGGTTATTTAATTATTATGTTTTAAGGTCTCAAGAATCCAAGGACAGGGTAAGCAAACATTCTTCTTCACTGCCATCAAAGACTGGAACGACCTACCCCAGTCAGTCCGTGAAAAGAGAACACTGTATTCCTTCAGACGTAGCCTGAAGGAACACCTGAACTGGACAGCTGCGAGAAGGGAGCACCAAGCTTATGTCTACTACTAAATACGACATAAGAGATAGGCAAACCAAGCTGAAATGATTACTGATTACGGATTACTGATATTTACTATAGGATGTAAGGTATCTTAAAATAACCCCATAGAAATACTTTCTCTAACGTATCTATTTCTTTTATCCTCCCCTTTTCTCCAGTTAACCTAATCCCACAAGGACCCCAATGGAAATACGCCTAACGGCCTTATTGGGCTATCCTTAGTTGGAATTATGCAAAGCTGGTACATGTCATATTTGTAACATACTATGTGGTACCAACTCTGTAAATTGCTAACTGAATAAATATTATTATTATTATTATTATTATTATTATTATTATTATTATAGGCAATTTAGAGCAATTTCCAGGCTTTACAAGCCTTTAAAAGCCGTAGAAATTGAGTGTCAGTGGGCGGGAGCGTGAGGGACCTCCGTCCGACCCTCAGAGCAGCCAGCCGCTCACAGAGGTAGACTGTGGTCTCGCGCGGCTGTCTTGACAGTGTTGCCGAGCGAGCGAGAGCTAATAATAGCAAGTTTTCCCGAATGTCTATGGCAACGCTGCGGGTGAACCCCGCCACCTACGAAGCTCGTTCTGGTGTCAATTTGAAGCTATCTTCGCCTAGTTTTCAGCAGAATATAGCCTACAGTTCATTTAATGCAGATACTTGATTTATCATTCAGGAGTGCCTGAATATGCGCTAAATAGCGCAAATAAGCCTGCAGCCAGAGGGTTAAAGGGCTTCCCTGCCTATATACTCGACTCTGTTCCAAATATGTAGGCTAAAACTCTTGAGCGGCTCGCGGCTCGCTTGGTGTAGTGACTAGCGTCTCGGACTTCCACCCAGAAGGCCTGGGTTCGCGCCCACGCTCGGCGCATTAAAGATTTTTCACAAGCACTGAGTCGTTACCATCCCTCATGAGCAAAGGGATGGGGTGGTAGTACAGGACCCCAATGGAAATACGCCTAATCGGCCTTATTGAGCTATCCTTAGCTAGCTTAGCATGCGCTAGCTTTAAGAACTATTATTATTATTATTATTATAAACCCTAACCTCTATAACTCAAAAACAACTAGGGTAATCCAGCTGACATCTCTACCATTTGGGAATCGGGGTGGAAATTTACAGCCCATTTGCTCCAGCCCCTTTTGAGCTACAGAGGTTAGGGTTCACATTTTCTGGCCTACCTATAATGAAAGGTAGGCCTAATGAGACCCTGTTGTCAGTAGGCTATTATTCTCTCTCTCTCTCTCAGTACTTTATAATCTTGGATGAGTGATTCAAGATGGCTGCCGACATTGGTGTAAACTATTTTCTCTTTAATTTGACTGGTAGGTGAATATGTGTGGACTGTGTGTGTATAATGAAGCACAATTAACGAGTGTTATTCATATCTACCTAATTGCAGTCACAAATCGTTAATAATTTGCATGCATTGAGTGATTTAACCAATTCAAGATGGCTGACAAAGGCTTCAAATTTGCGATACCAAAAGGCGACTTTTTTATCTAAATAATATCAGAGCTCAGTAGTTCAATCCCGTAAATTATGTCAGTGATTACATGCATTAATCTATGGACATTTAAGTATGTAATAGCTATTTGAAAATATGAAATTATAAACATGGGGATAAAACATTCGAGGTCCCTACAAATTTCGAATGAAGCCTGTCAAACGCAATACTTTCCTAATTGTCAGGCGAATAGCGATATAAAAATATTGATGGTGTCATTTTGCGGTTAAATGGGTAGAAAATAGCTCTGCGAAGATAGATAATAAGGAAAATAAAGATAAAAATAATGACAATCGACGCCCGCATTCGAGGCCCATCAAATATTCCAATTATACCAGTAAATCGAGATAATTTAAACAAATTAGAGTGAATATCAGTGTGTACAAATATAAATATTATTATTTTGGCCATTAATGTGGAGACAAGTGTCTAATAAAGATAAAAATAATGAAAATATTGTGGTCCCCGTGGCTGTGGACCCCGTATTTGTTATGGTCAATCCAACATGGCGGATGCGTCCCTCAGTAGCGGGCCCCTTTCCTCCGTTTTAATCCCAATTTCTCGCTAAATTCGACTGACTATGAGAAATCCAAAGCCCGTGGATTAACCGCGAGTGTGAAGTGCCTATGTGACGTAAATCCCAGGCCGATATATTGGAAAACAAGGCCTGAAATCGCCTTAAATCTCCGGTTTTTGTGGCAACGGTGTCCCAGATCATGACCGGATTTTCGTAACCCCTTGGCCTGTGGTGGATTTACCCGGGATATTCGGCCGTTAATCCGTCTTCCATGACCGGTAAGTGGATTAATTGATGTTGTGGAGAGGGATTTAGGTTGGTATTTAATGTGTAAGTGGTTGTTACGCTGGGATTTGCCACTCATTTTTAGTTGGCGGTAGCTTTGGATGAACAGGTCAATGCGTGCGGGGCCGAGTCACTACGGCACCCCTCCTGGTTACCTCCACCCCTCCCCAGTGGGGGGCGGCAACCCCTAGATAGAAAGCTTAATAATAAGTTAGGCCTAATGACACTAGCCTGCCTACTTTAGTGATAGCCTAAGTTAAACTAGGTTAAGCTAGCATTCTGAAGTTCCAAACCAAAGATGACACACCTTCCTTGTGTTTCCTTGATGATGTAGGGGGATTGTAGGCTAGCCTTGTTTCCTTGAAAAGGAGATAGGCTAGGCTTTGATTTCATTTTTGGGTGCTAGGCCTACTGATAACTGATTTTGAACTTCTAGGCTTAGCCTAGCTGCCCTAGGGCTAGCCTAGCCTAAATATAATTTCGGTTCAATGTTATTTTAGCCCAGGGTGTCAAACGACGCTGTTTTTTTAAGAACATAAGAACATAAGAAAATGGGAGTCTGCAGAAAGCCGATTGGCCTAAGCAAGGCAGATCCCTGTCCCACACAACCCCAATTCAATTACAAAGCCCAATTATAGGCTTCACACTCTAATACCCTGAGGATCATCTTACCAAAACGGTTAGAGATTAACGCAGGATTATGGAGGTCTGCAGAGCGCTGATTGGCCCAACCCGGCTGATCCCCCTTCACACCCAACCCTTCTCGTCCATATGCTTATCCAATTTTATCTTAAAGCTCCCTACAGTTTTAGATCCCACTATAGCACTTGGTAGTCCATTCCACCCATCTACAACTCTGTTACCAAACCAATACTTGCCTATATCTTTTCTGAAACGAAATTTATCTAATTTGAAACCATTGGTACGAGTTCTTTCGCTATCACTGAGCTTTAGTACATTTGTCATGTCCCCTTTGTTAATCCCACTAACCCACTTGAACACCTCTATCATATCCCCTCTAACTCTGCGTCTCTCTAACGAATGTAAACCTAATTTCTTCAACCTTTCTTCATACGAAAGATTTCTAATATTATGGATCATTTTTGTCATTCTACATAAGAACATAAGAAAATGGGAGTCTGCAGAAAGCCGATTGGCCTAAGCAAGGCAGATCCCTGTCCCACACAACCCCAATTACAAAGCCCAATTATAGGCTCAACACTCTAATACCCTGAGGATCATCTTACCAAACCGGTTAGAGATTAACGCAGGATTACGGGGGTCTGCAGAGCGCTGATTGGCCCAACCCGGCTGATCCCCCTTCACACCCAACCCTTCTCGTCCATATGCTTATCCAATTTTTTCTTAAAGCTCCCTATCGTTCTTGATCCCACTATATCACTTGGTAGCCTATTCCACCCATCTACAACTCTGTTACCAAACCAATATTTGCCTATATCTTTTCTGAAACGAAATTTATCTAATTTGAAACCATTGGTACGAGTTCTTTCGCTATCACTGAGCTTTAGTACATTTGTCATGTCCCCTTTGTTAATCCCACTAACCCACTTGAACACCTCTATCATATCCCCTCTAACTCTGCGTCTCTCTAACGAATGTAAACCTAATTTCTTCAACCTTTCTTCATACGGAAAATTTCTAATATTATGGATCATTTTTGTCATTCTACGCTGAATTCTCTCCAATGAATCTATGTCCATTCTGTAATAAGGACACCAAAATTGGACAGCATAATCCATATGGGGTCTCACTAATGACAAGTAAAGTTTTAAGATAACATCAGCAGTTCTGTTACTCACACTCCTAGAGATGAACCCGAGAATCCTGTTTGCCTTATTACGAACGCTTATACACTGTTTTCTAGGCTTCAAATCATTGCTAACAAACACACCTAGATCTTTCTCGCAGTCTGAATTTTCTAATTCTAAATTAGCTAGTTTATATTAACATTTGTTTGCATCTTCCCTATCTTTAATACCTTGCATTTGTCAATGTTAACTTCATCTGCCAATTTACTGACCATTCATGTAAGGTATCTAGATCCCTTTGGAGGCACTCTATATCGCTATCTGAATCAATTGATCTCCCATTTTAGTATCGTCTGCGAATTTACTTATCCTACTAGTTATACCTAAATCTAGGTCATTTATGTATATAAGAAACAACAGGGGACCTAATACCGATCCCTGGGGGACACCACTTTTGACTGCTCCCCATTCTGACTTCGTACCATTTATGCTGACTCTCTGTTTCCTACCAATTAGCCATGACCTAATCCATCCCAACAACGACCCTCCTATTCCATGTGCCTCAACCTTTCTCATCAATCTCTCATGAGGGACTCTGTCGAAAGCTTTACTGAAATCTAAATATATAATATCATATGACTTAAGAACATAAGAACATAAGAAAATGGGAGTCTGCAGAAAGCCGATTGGCCTAAGCAAGGCAGATCCCTGTCCCACACAACCCCAATTCAATTACAAAGCCCAATTATAGGCTTCACACTCTAATACCCTGAGGATCATCTTACCAAAACGGTTAGAGATTAACGCAGGATTATGGAGGTCTGCAGAGCGCTGGTTGGCCCAACCCGGCTGATCCCCCTTCACACCCAACCCTTCTCGTCCATATGCTTATCTAATTTTATCTTAAAGCTCCCTACAGTTTTAGATCCCACTATAGCACTTGGTAGTCCATTCCACCCATCTACAACTCTGTTACCAAACCAATACTTGCCTATATCTTTTCTGAAACGAAATTTATCTAATTTGAAACCATTGGTACGAGTTCTTTCGCTATCACTGAGCTTTAGTACATTTGCCATGTTCCCTTTGTTAATCCCACTAACCCACTTGAACACCTCTATCATATCCCCTCTAACTCTGCGTCTCTCTAACGAATGTAAACCTAATTTCTTCAACCTTTCTTCATACGAAAGATTTCTAATATTATGGATCATTTTTGTCATTCTACGCTGTACTCTCTCCAATGAATCTATGTCCATTCTGTAATAAGGACACCAAAATTGGACAGCATAATCCATGTGGGGTCTCACTAATGACAAGTAAAGTTTTAAGATAACATCAGCAGTTCTGTTACTCACACTCCTAGAGATGAACCCGAGAATCCTGTTTGCCTTATTACGAACGCTTATACACTGTTTTCTAGGCTTCAAATCATTGCTAACAAACACACCTAGATCTTTCTCGCAGTCTGAATTTTCTAATTCTAAATTAGCTAGTTTATATTTAACATTTGTTTGCATCTTCCCTATCTTTAATACCTTGCATTTGTCAATGTTAAACTTCATCTGCCAATTTACTGACCATTCATGTAAGGTATCTAGATCCCTTTGGAGGCACTCTATATCGCTATCTGAATCAATTGATCTCCCTATTTTAGTATCGTCTGCGAATTTACTTATCCTACTAGTTATACCTAAATCTAGGTCATTTATGTATATAAGAAACAACAGGGGACCTAATACCGATCCCTGGGGGACACCACTTTTGACTGCTCCCCATTCTGACTTGGTACCATTTATGCTGACTCTCTGCTTCCTACCAATTAGCCATGACCTAATCCATCCTAACAACGCCCCACCTATTCCATGTGCCTCAACCTTTCTCATCAATCTCTCATGAGGGACTCTGTCGAAAGCTTTACTGAAATCTAAATATATAATATCATATGACTTGTCATTATCTACTGCTTCATATACCTCTGAGAAAAAACTAAGCAAATTAGTAAGGCAAGACCGTCCCTGAGTGAATCCATGCTGAGAAGAATTTATTAAGTTAAATGTTTCTAAGTGGTTTCTCATTTTCCTAGCAATAATTGACTCTAGTAGTTTTCCTATGATTGAAGTGAGACTAATGGGACGGTAATTGGATGCTATTGATTTATCACCTTTTTTGAAGATCGGAACTACATTTGCAAGCTTCCAAGCTTCTGGAACTATACCTGTTTCTAATGACTTGTTAAATAGAAATGTTAATGGATAACTTAACTCATCTCTGCATTCTTTTAATACTCTAGCATATACCTCATCAGGACCAGGCGATTTATGAGGTTTCAGTCTGTCAATTTCCTTAACCACATCATTTCTACTTATAGTAACCGTACTTAACCTATTTTCTATACTATCGCTGTATACCTTACGGACTTCTGGAAACTGTGCCAAATTTTCATTAGTGAAAACGGAAAGAAATTGACTATTTAATGTACTGCACATTTCTAAATCACTTTCTGTCAATTTTCCTATAGAAGTTTTAAGGGGACCAATTACATCTCTAACCTTGGATTTATATAGTTGGTAAAAAGCTTTAGGATTATTTTTTGAGTCATTGGCAACCTTAATTTCATAATTTCTTTTTTCTTTCCTAATATCCTTTTTTACCTGTCTTGATAGATTCTGATAGTAAGCAAGTAGGTGAATTTCGCCTTTTCTAATTTTTCTATATATTCCTCTCTTTTGTCCTAGAAGATCTAATAGTCTATTATTCATCCATTTGGGTTGGTTCTGTGTTGATCTAAATTTTCTTTTGGGGATATATTTATTTTGCGCATTGAATACTGACTTGATAAAATTATCGTATGTATCTACCAAGTTTGACGTCTCCTCCTGACTTAAGATGACAGGTGCCTGAGAAAGGATACACTCATTTGGACACCTGGATCGACTTAATTTTTTGACCATAGGGTCCGCTAACAGGGCTTCTCTTAACCCACCATAATTGGCTTTTCTGAAGTCAGGTATTAATGTTGTATTCTCACTGGTATTACCTTTCCATTGTATATTAAAATACACAGAATTGTGATCACTATTTCCTAGGTGGTCCCCGATTTCTACACTATTTATCATATGTTCATTGTTACTGAAAACTAAATCGAGAATATTATCACCTCTAGTTGGCGTATCTATGAATTGAGATAAAAAACTATCTTGTACTACCTCAATAAACTCCTTTGAATCAGAGTCGCCTATTTGTTGCTGCCAATCTATATTAGGGAAATTAAAATCCCCCATAATGCACACGTTGCTAAGCCTTGATGCTATTTTAATTTCCTCCCATAATGATGTACCGTCATTTCTACTCATATTTGGCGGTCTATACATAACTCCAATAACTAAAGTCTCACTACCTTCGTTAACTTCTACCCAAACACTTTCATTTTCATTATTTACTCTAATACCTGATTTAGTACAGCTTTTTAATGAACTCCTGACAAACACTGCTATACCGCCACCCCTCTTACTTGTTCGGTCATATTTAAACAAACTATATCCCGGTATATCAAACTCTGCTAAAAAATGCCTGGTTTCTGTATTAATCCATGTTTCAGTTAGCGCTATTATGTCTATATTTTCTTTGCTAACCAGTGCTCTAAGTTCGTTCATTTTGTTACATAAACTCCTGCAATTTGTATAATAAACACTCAAACTATTACTTGTATTTGCAACTATTTTTCTATTGTTTTTAACTAATTTATTTTTACCTGTTGAACTACTGGACCTAGACGGAATCTACGCTATCAGAATGTTCGTTATTACTATCAATTTGATGTGGCTGGGATTCTATTTTACTTACACACCTATGGTTTATTAACAAAACCCCGCAACAAACTTGTCGAGTGAGCTGGCTAAGGTCGAAACTCCTAGTCGAGAGAGATGTACTCCATCCTGGGCATACAGTTCATCCTTACCGTAGAAGAGGGTCCAGTTATCCAGGAATGGAATAGTATTTGCCTTGCAATACTTCTCCAGCCGGCTATTTACACCAATAGCCCTGGAGGACCATTCCTTCCTTACCCCTCTTCTTGGTAGGATACTGTGTACCACAGGAACTCCACCCTTCTCCTTGATCCTCTCCAACATTTCCTGGTACGTGGTGAGCAACTCCTCAGTCCTGCATTTCCAATGTCACTATCTACTGCTTCATATACCTCTGAGAAAAAGCTAAGCAAATTAGTAAGGCACGAACGTCCCTGAGTGAATCCATGCTGAGAAGAATTTATTAAGTTAAATTTTACTAAGTGGCTTCTAATTTTCCTAGCAATAATAGACTCTAGCAACTTTCCTATGATTGATGTGAGACTAATGGGACGGTAATTGGATGCTATCGATTTATCACCTTTTTTGAAGATCGGAACTACATTTGCAAGCTTCCAAGCTTCTGGAACTAAACCTGTTTCTAATGACTTGTTAAATATAAATGCTAATGGACTACTTAACTCATCTCTGCATTCTTTTAATACTCTAGCATATACCTCGTCAGGACCAGGCGATTTTTGAGGTTTCAGTCTGTCAATTTCCTTAAGCACCTCATTTCTACTTATACTAACTGTACTTAACATATTTTCTATACTATCACTATATAGACTTCTGGAATCTGTGCCAAATTTTCATTAGTGAAAACGGAAAGAAAATGACTATTTAATGTACTGCACATTTCTAAATCATTTTCTGTTATTTCTCCTATTGAAGTTTTTTAGGGGGCCTATTACATCTCTAACTTTAGATTTATATAACAGGTTGGTAAAAAGCTTTAGGGTTATTTTTTGAGTCACTGGCTATCCTTATTTCATAATTTCTTTTTGCTTTCCTGATTTCCTTTTTGACCTGTCTTGATAGAGTCTGATAGTATATATGTAAATGATTTTCACCTTTCTTTATTTTTCGATATATTCCTTTCTTTTTTCCTATAAGATCTATTAGCTTATTAGTCATCCATTTTGGTTGGTTCTGCGTCGATCTAAATCTTCTTTTAGGGATATATTTATTTTGAGCATTGTGGAGTGAAGCAATAAACTGGTTATATGTAGGTGGCAAGTTTAACTCTGGCATATCCTGACTTAGTCGCTTAACAATAGGGTCCACCCTTAAGTCTCTTCTTAGCCCACCATAATCGGCTTTTCTGAAATCTGGGATAAGTGTCGTATTCTCTTTAGCATTCCCTGTCCATTGTATATTAAAATAAATAGATTTATGATCGCTATTTCCTAGGTGGTCACCAATCTCTACATTATTTATCATATGTTCATTGTTACTGAAAACTAAATCAAGAATATTAATACCTCTAGTCGGCGTATCTATGAATTGAAATAAAAAACTATCTTGTACTACCTCTATAAACTCTACGCTGTACTCTCTCCAATGAATCTATGTCCATTCTGTAATAAGGACACCAAAATTGGACAGCATAATCCATGTTTGAGTGATAACGCAATGAACTTTTTGTATAATGATAACAGAAATTCCCCCCCCCCCCACCAAAAAAAGGTAGGCTAGGCTAAATTGACACAATTTTGGTCTCCATATTTTCCATCTCGATTGTTTTTTTATTGCAGGAAATACTGTTTTAGACACCTAAATTCTCCAAAAAAAAATCTGGGGGGCATGCCCCCGAGCTCGCGCCTTCGCCGCGCTATAATGATAACAAAATAATAAACCATAATGATAACACAATTCATATTTTGTGGATTGACACCCTGTTTTAGCCTAGGCCTAATACCACAAATTTTGTTGATATAGGCCTAGGCTAGGGCTATTTGAAGATAAATATTGAATCTAGGCCTATATGCTCTAAAGACCATAAGACAATTTGTTTTAACCCTCGGCAAAACCTAATAAAAAAGTATGGTACTAAAATGTCTTTTCGTAACAAGGTTGTCAATAGGGCCTACGGTACTTCCAGTTATCGATAGACTAGAGCTCTCTAAAGAAGTAAAGATCATATAATAATATGTTAAACCCTCGGAAAAACCTATTAGGCCTAGGCCTATAAAAGTATGGTACTAAAACTTAATTTTCGTAACAAGGTTGTCAATACGGTACGGTACTTTCCCGTTATCAATGTAGGCCTACAATCAAAGCTGAAGATTGCAGAGTAAACACCGTAGACTTTATCGACTTTTCTTTCACCTTTGTAGGCTATAGGCCTAATCGACACCCAATTTTTTTTTTTTTTTTATTTATTAAGGGATTAGCCTAGTACTCAACCAGCGGGGGGTGGGGGCGGCAGCCCCCACCCATAATACTAGGTTAGGTTGGGTAAGGTTGTTGGGTTAGGCTAATGTCTTTTCAAACAGGGTGTCAAACGAAAGTCGAGTCCTGTATTTTTAGTCTGTATTATTATAGCCTAGGCCTATATGCAAAGATATGACCGTGGTAACCGTGGTTTACATTTCAAAGTATGTCTTTGGAAATGATAAGTGGCCAAAATAATGCTAGTTCATGTTAATTGTCTTGTATTCCTTCTCATATGCATCCAAGTCTTCAAACAATATTGCTCCGGAATGACACCCTGTCGGGGCGTGTCTCAACATCGATCGATAGGCCTAATGGGGGAAAATAGGTTTTCCCGAGATTTCTAATTAATTACAAACACTATAGCCTATATTGATGCAAATGAAAACAAAAAATTATAAAAACACTCGGAAAATTTGTGGTAGGCTAGGCCTATTAAAATAAAAAAAATCCATAATTTCCCTAAATTGGTACGATTTTACGGTAATTGTTTAGTTTATGTCCTCCTCTTCCCACCAACCCCCTGTTGTTTTTATGCAGTTTAAGAAAAGGGAAATGCTTAAAAACCCCTTTTTGTAATTTTTGAGACCCTATGAATTTACATGTTTTCGTAATCGAGACTGAAAATAAAAAAAATGGAGTAGGCCTATTAAAGAAAATGGATTTTTGAGCACAGACTAAACCAAAAATACACTAATTACATAGATGGTCCTTAACCTAACCTAACAACCCAACCTAACCTAACCTAAAAATTGTATTGAAAAATGATAAAAAACACATATCTCTTACCTCAGCAGGATTCTACCGCTGGTCTAAAATAAGACCATGGCTCACACAAAGTTTGTAGAGGTCGTCGGCTGCATCTTTGTATCGATGATAGAAATTATGGATTCCACCATCGCACTTTTCACAAGACAAGTTAGACATGTTAATCGCTGGCTGGAAACTAGAACACTGAGAATGACCCCTTGACCCCACGCGGGTCCTCTAGGGTCACCGAAAGTTCGAGAACAATAAATTCAAATTGAATTAACAATTACGCATATTTTAGATAAAATATAATATCTGCAACCTCAAAAATCACAAATAATACTTATTGGTATTAATAAAAACCTTGGCTATAAATATTGTTAAAGTAGCCTAAATAACTAGATAATTGGTTTGTAATTTCCCACTTACCACCGGCCCTCTAGTGGCCTAAATTCCAACTACCGCTACCACCCGCATACCACCTGTCGGTCAATTAAGGAAATACGCATACAACGGAGCATTTAGAGTAGGCAACAGGTCGCTCCAAACCCAAAATGTAAACAACACATCCGTGGACTTACTCTAATACCGCGCACTACTCAAAGTTTTGTATTTGGTTTAATATACACTTCCCAGGTCATTTGAACAGTTCTATTGCTACTATATATCATATAGTTCCAGTTCCAGTTCAGTGACAGTCAGTGACAGAGAAGGTTGTGTTAATCTGAGCTCCTGCCCGGACCACTTACCAGTGACCTTTAGTGACCATTACACCTACCTGTGTTTGGGGGCAGTGCACTCGTGTTATATAAAAGTGTTATAGCTCAGTTTTTAGCTGTTAGTTTACTTGTTTTTGTTTTTCTGTACTTAGTTTCTTGTTCCTCGCTAAGCTTATTGGGATCATGGCAGGTATGGAGTGCGAGTCTCTAACTGATCTGCATCATCTTATTCTCCAGGTAAGAGAGGAGATGGTTGTGGTGAAGGAAGAGGTCTTGGCTCTAAGGGAGGTTAATGTTAAACTTCAGAGGGAAGTGGATTTGATTAAAGACGAAAATCTAGCTTTCAAGCTTAGCCAAGAGGAAATAAAGTCAAGTAAGGGGAAAAGGGAGGAAGTTGATGAAAAATTGTATTCATGGCAGGTTGTTAAAAATACGGGTGGGAAAGTCACACTCAAGAAGCAGGATAGTAGAATAGGTATGAGTGTGACAAATACATTCTCTCCTTTGCGAGACGAATGTGAGGGAAAAGATAGTCAGGATAAGGGAGGGATAACCGAAGTGCCTGCCGCCGACTCAGCTCCAACCTCTGACGCTGTGCTACCTACCACCACCACTACCCCCACCACCACCACCACCAAGGGACCTTCTGCCACCACCGGGGGTTCTCCAACTGCAGCTGCTGGATCCTCCCGAGGGAAAGGTAAGTCTGTGTCCCGAGAAGGTAAGTCTGTGTCGATTGTGGGCGACTCCATGGTAAGACATTTAGTTAGGGCTACCCGCACTAAACTTAGGAAGGTTGTGTGTCTGCCTGGCCATGGAGTTGGGAGGGTTTTAGAGAAGATGGACCACATCTTGGAAGATAGTGGAGATAACCCCATTATCTGTCTCAGTGCCGGGAGTAACGATGTTGGTAAGGGTAGAAGTGAGGAACTGCTGCAGCAGTATCGGGATGTGTTAGATAAAGTTAGGATGAAGGGAGGGATCCCTGTAGTACATTGTATCCTACCCAGAAGAGGAGTTCCCAAGGAATGGACATCCAGGGCGATTGGTGTCAATTGCCGTCTGGAGAAATATTGCAAAGAAAAAGCAATACCATTCATTGATAACTGGGATAGTTTCTATGGGAGAGATGGGATGTACGCAAGGGATGGGGTTCATCTTTCACGGTTAGGGGTTTCTACATTAGCTAGTTCTTTAGATAGGGTGGTTGTGGGGTTTTGAACAGAAATATTGAGAGTGTAAATGAGAGGTTAATTGGAACAATTTTAGCGTCAGGCGAAAGCGATAAGGATATTCAGTCTCATGCTAAAAATGATGACTATAATGCAAATAATAGTAGTGACGGTTGAACAGAAGATGGAAATGTCGCTAAAAACAAAGGTAAATTAGGTATAAAGAAAAGAAGTAAATTGAGAGTATATTACACAAACTGTAGGAGTCTATGTAACAAAATGAACGAACTTAGAGCCCTTGTTAGCAAAGAAAATATAGACATAATAGCGCTAACTGAAACGTGGATTAATACAGAAACCAGGCATTTTTTAGCAGAATTTGATATACCAGGATATAGTTTGTTTAAATATGACCGAACAAGTAAGAGGGGTGGCGGTATAGCAGTGTTTGTCAGGAGTACATTAAAAAGCTGTATTAAATCAGGTATTAGACTAAATAACGATAATGAAAGTGTTTGGGTAGAGGTTAACGAAGGTAGTGAGACCATAGTTATTGGAGTTATGTATAGACCGCCAAATATGAGTAGAAATGACGGAACGTCATTATGGGAGGAAATTAAAATGGCATCAAGGTTTAGCAATGTGTGCATTATGGGGGATTTTAATTTTCCGAATATAGATTGGCAGCATCAAATAGGAGACTCTGATTCTGAGGAGTTTATAGAGGTAGTACAAGATAGTTTTTTATTTCAATTCATAGATACGCCGACTAGAGGTAATAATATTCTCGATTTAGTTTTCAGTAACAATGAACATATGGTAAATAATGTAGAGATAGGGGACCACCTAGGAAATAGTGACCACAATTCTGTGTATTTTAATATACAATGGAAAGGTAATACCAGAGAGAATACAACATTAATACCTGACTTTAGAAAAGCCAATTATGGTGGGTTAAGAAGAGCCCTATTAGCGGACCCTATGGTCAAAAAATTAAGTCGATCCAGGTGTCCAAATGAGTGTACCCCTTCTCAGGCACCTGTCATCTTAAGTCAGGAAGAGACGTCAACCTTGGTAGATACATACGATAATTTTATCAAGTCAGTATTCAATGCACAAAATAAATACATCCCCAAAAGAAAATTTAGATCAACACAGAACCAACCCAAATGGATGAATAATAGACTATTAGATCTTCTAGGACAAAAGAGAGGAATATATAGAAAAATTAGAAAAGGCGAAATTCACCTACTTGCTTACTATCAGAATCTATCAAGACAGGTAAAAAAGGATATTAGGAAAGAAAAAAGAAATTATGAAATTAAGGTTGCCAATGACTCAAAAAATAATCCTAAAGCTTTTTACCAACTATATAAATCCAAGGTTAGAGATGTAATTGGTCCCCTTAAAACTTCGATAGGAGAAATGACAGAAAATGATTTAGAAATGTGCAGTACATTAAATGGTCAATTTCTTTCCGTTTTCACTAATGAAAATTTGGCACAGTTTCCAGAAGTCCGTAAGGTATATAGCGATAGTATAGAAAATAGGTTAAGTACGGTTACTATAAGTAGAAATGATGTGCTTAAGGAAATTGACAGACTGAAACCTCATAAATCGCCTGGTCCTGATGAGGTATATGCTAGAGTATTAAAAGAATGTAGGGATGAGTTAAGTTACCCATTAACATTTTTATTTAACAAGTCATTGGAGACAGGTATAGTTCCAGAAGCTTGGAAGCTTGCAAACGTAGTTCCGATCTTCAAAAAAGGTGACAAATCAATAGCATCCAATTACCGTCCCATTAGTCTTACATCAATCATAGGAAAGCTACTAGAGTCAATTATTGCTAGTAAAATTAGAAACCACTTAGATACATTTTAATAAATTCTTCTCAGCATGGATTCACTCAGGGACGTTCTTGCCTTACTAATTTGCTTAGTTTTTTCTCAGAGGTATATGAAGCAGTAGATAATGACAAGTCATATGATATAATATATTAGATTTCAGTAAAGCTTTCGACAGAGTCCCCCACGAGAGATTGATGAGAAAGGTTGAGGCGCATGGAATAGGTGGGGCGTTGTTGGGATGGATTAGGTCATGGCTAATTGGTAGGAAGCAGAGAGTCAGCATAAATGGTACGAAGTCAGAATGGGGAGCAGTCAAAAGTGGTGTCCCCCAGGGATCTGTATTAGGTCCTCTGTTGTTTGTTATATATATAAATGACCTTGATTTAGGTATAACTAGTAGGATAAGTAAATTTGCAGACGATACCAAGATGGGGAGAACAATTGATTCAGATAGAGATATAGAGTGCCTCCAAAGGGATCTAGATACCTTACACGAATGGTCAGTAAATTGGCAGATGAAGTTTAACATTGACAAATGCAAGGTATTAAAGATAGGGAAGATGCATACAAATGTTAAATATAAACTAGCTAATGTGGAATTAGAAAACTCGAATTGTGAGAAAGATCTAGGTGTGTTTGTTAGCAATGATTTGAAGCCTAGACAACAGTGTATAAGCGTTCGAAACAAGGCAAACAGGATTCTCGGGTTCATCTCAAGGAGTGTGAGTAACAGAACTGCTGATGTTATCTTAAAACTTTACTTGTCATTAGTGAGACCCCATATGGATTATGCTGTTCAATTTTGGTGTCCTTATTACAGAATGGACATAGATTCATTGGAGAGAGTACAACGTAGAATGACAAAAATGATCCATAATATTAGAAATCTTCCGTATAAAGAAAGGTTGAAGAAATTAGGCTTACATTCGTTAGAGAGACGCAGAGTTAGAGGGGATATGATAGAGGTGTTCAAGTGGGTTAGTGGGATTAACAAAGGGGACATGACAAATGTACTAAAGCTCAGTGATAGCGAAAGAACTCGTACCAATGGTTTCAAATTAGATAAATTTCGTTTCAGAAAAGATATAGGCAAATATTGGTTTGGTAACAGAGTTGTAGATGGGTGGAATGGACTACCAAGTGCTATAGTGGGATTAAAAACGATAGGGAGCTTTAAGATAAAATTGGATAAGCATATGGACGAGAAGGGTTGGGTGTGAAGGGGGATCAGCAGGGTTGGGCCAATCAGCGCTCTGCAGACCCCCGTAATCCTGCGTTAATCTCTAACCGTTTTGGTAAGATGATCCTCAGGGTATTAGAGTGTTGAGCCTATAATTGGGCTTTGTAATTGGGGTTGTGTGGGACAGGGATCTGCCTTGCTTAGGCCAATCGGCTTTCTGCAGACTCCCATTTTCTTATGTTCTTATGTTCTTATAATACACCATAGAATACGTTTTTAATAACTAGAAAAAGAGGACATAAACTAAACAATTACGGATTTTACTTACAAAAGTTACCGGACACGCATTTGACAGGTACCACCAAGGATTTAATACATAAACTATTTGGGTACAATTTTAGTTTCTGGACACCTAGGCCTATTCGACAGGTACCGCCAACGATTTAATACCATATTAGGTCCTCTGTTGTTTATTATATACATAAATTACCTTGATTTAGGTAGGCCTATAACTAGCCTAGTAGGATAGGGTAAAACGCCGATAAAAGTACCGTCGGTCAATTAGCTTAAAGAACCGATTTTCATTTGCACATTACGCATGTAAAAACTTTCATTGGTATATTCGTAAAGAGCACACTCTAAGCTATTCATAGGTCACTTAAAACACTAAAATCGGTTTACGGTAGCCATGTAATAACATGGTGAACCTTCGTGAAAGTGGCACGAAACGGCGAATTTATTGGTGGATGGTGGAAAGTTCTGGGTTACCGGATGTTGGTACCACCTATAACGTTGGTAATTTAATTCATATCTTCCTTATACCCCCTACATATGATTCAGAAAGGCCTCAGCTTTGCATATTTTGTACCTAGGTCACATAATAATACTTAATTCGAATACTTACCAAAGTCGATGTTAGGCCATCAGAATTGTCTCAATATTATCCTATTTTCACCAATTTAAGCAGCTCCTCGTTGTCATACACAACGTTCAGTTATTCACAATTGTAAATCATGTGTGGAAATGCTGATACTAAAGCTACATTCTCCATATTAGCCTGAAATATGACGAGAAACCGAAAATCCGCCATTTTTCTTCACTGAATGAGTAAGACTGGCCTCTTAGTTCTTAATCCATTACACTAGCCTATTCTTCAATTATATACGAAAACTACATAAAAGCATCCTTATTACAGAATGGACATAGATTCATTGGAGAGAGTACAGCGTAGAATGACAAAAATGATCCATTAAACTTGCCACCTACATATAACCAGTTTATTGCTTCATTCCACAATGCTCAAAATAAATATATCCCTATTTGGTGTTCTTATTACAGAATGGACATAGATTCATTGGAGAGAGTACAGCGTAGAATGACAAAAATGATCCATAATATTAGAAATCTTTCGTATGAAGAAAGGTTGAAGAAATTAGGTTTACATTCGTTAGAGAGACGCAGAGTTAGAGGGGATATGATAGAGGTGTTCAAGTGGGTTAGTGGGATTAACAAAGGGGACATGGCAAATGTACTAAAGCTCAGTGATAGCGAAAGAACTCGTACCAATGGTTTCAAATTAGATAAATTTCATTTCAGAAAAGATATAGGCAAGTATTGGTTTGGTAACAGAGTTGTAGATGGGTGGAATGGACTACCAAGTGCTATAGTGGGATCTAAAACTGTAGGGAGCTTTAAGATAAAATTGGATAAGCATATGGACGAGAAGGGTTGGGTGTGAAGGGGGATCAGCCGGGTTGGGCCAATCAGCGCTCTGCAGACCCCCATAATCCTGCGTTAATCTCTAACCGTTTTGGTAAGATGATCCTCAGGGTATTAGAGTGTGAAGCCTATAATTGGGCTTTGTAATTGAATTGGGGTTATGTGGGACAGGGATCTGCCTTGCTTAGGCCAATCGGCTTTCTGCAGACTCCCATTTTCTTATGTTCTTATGTTCTTAAAAGAAGATTTAGATCGACGCAGAACCAACCAAAATGGATGACTAATAAGCTAATAGATCTTATAGGATGGAGTGAGGAACTACATGAACGAAGGCGGTGCTGGTTGGGGGGAGGGGCGTCGACTGACTGGGGACAGAGGTGCATGGGGGCGGTTCGTTCGTGGCCACCCCTTCGGGGATCACGGCGTCAGGCAATAGATAGATCTTATAGGAAAAAAGAAAGGAATATATCGAAAAATAAAGAAAGGCAAAAATCATTTACATATATACTATCAGACTCTATCAAGACAGGTTAAAAAGGAAATCAGGAAAGCAAAAAGAAATTATGAAATAAGGATAGCCAGTGACTCAAAAAATAACCCTAAAGCTTTTTACCAACTATATAAATCTAAAGTTAGAGATGTAATAGGCCCCCTAAAAACTTCAATAGGAGAAATAACAGAAAATGATTTAGAAATGTGCAGTACATTAAATAGTCAGTTTCTTTCCGTTTTCACTAATGAAAATTTGGCACAGATTCCAGAAGTCACTATGGTATATAGTGATAGTATAGAAAATATGTTAAGTACAGTTAGTATAAGTAGAAATGATGTGCTTAAGGAAATTGACAGACTGAAACCTCAAAAATCGCCTGGTCCTGACGAGGTATATGCTAGAGTATTAAAAGAATGCAGAAATGAGTTAAGTAGCCCATTAGCATTTTTATTTAACAAGTCATTAGAAACAGGTTTAGTTCCAGAAGCTTGGAAGCTTGCAAATGTAGTTCCGATCTTCAAAAAAGGTGATAAATCGATAGCATCCAATTACCGTCCCATTAGTCTCACATCAATCATAGGAAAGTTGCTAGAGTCTATTATTGCTAGGAAAATTAGAAGCCACTTAGTAAAATTTAACTTAATAAATTCTTCTCAGCATGGATTCACTCAGGGACGTTCTTGCCTTACTAATTTGCTTAGCTTTTTCTCAGAGGTATATGAAGCAGTAGATAGTGGCAAGTCATATGATATTATATATTTAGATTTCAGTAAAGCTTTCGACAGAGTCCCTCATGAGAGATTGATGAGAAAGGTTGAGGCACATGGAATAGGAGGGTCGTTGTTGGGATGGATTAGGTCATGGCTAATTGGTAGGAAACAGAGAGTCAGCATAAATGGTACCAAGTCAGAGTGGGGAGCAGTCAAAAGTGGTGTCCCCCAGGGATTGGTAGTAGGTCCCCTGTTGTTTCTTATATACATAAATGACCTATATTTAGGTATAACTAGTAGGATAAGTAAATTCGCAGACGATACTAAAATGGGGAGATCAATTGATTCAGATAGCGATATAGAGTGCCTCCAAAGGGATCTAGATACCTTACATGAATGGTCAGTAAATTGGCAGATGAAGTTTAACATTGACAAATGCAAGGTATTAAAGATAGGGAAGATGCAAACAAATGTTAAATATAAACTAGCTAATTTAGAATTAGAAAATTCAGACTGCAAGAAAGATCTAGGTGTGTTTGTTAGCAATGATTTGAAGCCTAGAAAACAGTGTATAGGCGTTCGTAATAAGGCAAACAGGATTCTCGGGTTCATCTCTAGGAGTGTGAGTAACAGAACTGCTGATGTTATCTTAAAACTTTACTTGTCATTAGTGAGACCCCATATGGATTATGCTGTCCTTATTACAGAATGGACATAGATTCATTGGAGAGAGTACAGCGTAGAATGACAAAAATGATCCATAATATTAGAAATCTTCCGTATGAAGAAAGGTTGAAGAAATTAGGTTTACATTCGTTAGAGAGACGCAGAGTTAGAGGGGATATGATAGAGGTGTTCAAGTGGGTTAGTGGGATTAACAAAGGGGACATGACAAATGTACTAAAGCTCAGTGATAGCGAAAGAACTCATACCAATGGTTTCAAATTAGATAAATTTTGTTTCAGAAAAGATATAGGCAAATATTGGTTTGGTAACAGAGTTGTAGATGGGTGGAATGGACTACCAAGTGCTATAGTGGGATCTAAAACTGTAAGGAGCTATAAGATAAAATTGGATAAGCATATGGACGAGAAGGGTGGGGTGTGAAGGGGGATCAGCCGGGTTGGGCCAATCAGCGCTCTGCAGACCCCCATAATCCTGCGTTAATCTCTAACCGTTTTGGTAAGATGATCCTCAGGGTATTAGAGTGTTGAGCCTATAATTGGGCTTTGTAATTGATTTGGGGTTGTGTGGGACAGGGATCTGCCTTGCTTAGGCCAATCGGCTTTCTGCAGACTCCCATTTTCTTATGTTCTTACTAAAGCTCAGTGATAGCGAAAGAACTCGTACCAATGGTTTCAAATTAGATAAATTTCGTTTCAGAAAAGATATAGGCAAATATTGGTTTGGTAACAGAGTTGTAGATGGGTGGAATGGACTACCAAGTGCTATAGTGGGATTACAAACGGTACGGAGCTTTAAGATAAAATTGGATAAGCATATGGACGAGAAGGGTTGGGTGTGAAGGGGGATCAGCCGGGTTGGGCCAATCAGCGCTCTGCAGACCCCCGTAATCCTGCGTTAATCTCTAACCGTTTTGGTAAGATGATCCTCAGGGTAGAGTGTTGAGCCTATAATTGGGCTTTGTAATTGGGGTTGTGTGGGACAGGGATCTGCCTTGCTTAGGCCAATCGGCTTTCTGCAGACTCCCATTTTCTTATGTTCTTATAATATTATAAATCTTCCGTATGAAGAAAGGTTGAAGAAATTAGGTTTACATTCGTTAGAGAGACACAGAGGTAGAGGGGATATGATAGAGGTGTTTAAGTGGGTTAGTGGGATTAACCCTTGTCTAGCGGGGTGTTTTGGGCTCATTTGGGCATATTCAGACCCTCCTGCATGAAACAAAAATTATTTAGCAAAAAACTAGGCACTAAAAGCTTCAAAATGAGACCAGAAGGAGCTACGTAGCACTCGTGGTTCTCTTGCAGTGGTGCCACGAACATGGAAGTTTAGCATATATCGGTATATTTTTCCCCAGCTATGCTCACTACTGGCTACACTGCCGGCCTCTCGAGAACACAGGGAACATGAGTTAATGGGCGGCGGTAAGCCCTGGGAGTCGGCTGTCTGGCCCGCTGCTCTCCCGGCCATTTGCACTCGATTTTAACCCTTTAAAAGCCTTAATAATGCTCCTAACTTGCTGCAAATTGGTGCACGACTTAAGTCGAGCGCCGCTCTTTAAGGGTTAACAAAGGGGACATGACAAATGTACTAAAGCTCAGTGATAGCGAAAGAACTCGTACCAATGGTTTCAAATTAGATAAATTTCGTTTCAGAAAAGATATAGGCAAATATTGGTTTGGTAACAGAGTTGTAGATGGGTGGAATGTACTACCAAGTGCTATAGTGGGATCTAAAACAGTAGGGAGCTTTAAGATAAAATTGGATAATCATATGGACGAGAAGGGTTGGGTGTGAAGGGGGATCAGCCGGGTTGGGCCAATCAGCGCTCTGCAGACCCCCATAATCCTGCGTTAATCTCTAACCATTTTGGTAAGATGATCCTCAGGGTATTAGAGTGTTGAGCCTATAATTGGGCTTTGTAATTGAATTGGGGTTGTGTGGGCCAGGGATCTGCCTTGCTTGGGCCAATCGGCTTTCTGCAGACTCCCATTTTCTTATGTTCTTATGTAATACATACATACATACATAAAATTTTAAGACTGAGTGTTCCACACATAAGTGCAGTTTCAGTCTCTTGTCCTAATAATTGTTAAATCTAATAATAAATGTAACATATTTATTACACAATTCGCGATTTATAGCCATTATTTGCAAGGTACAGTAATTGGTTAATAATTTGATGGAAGGCTGTGATTGGTTCCAGGAGTGACGGGAAGCATTGTGATTGGTTTATGCCATGGTTCATGATTCCTATAAAGACCGCTAGGTGTAGTGACGTTCGACTGAAAGATTGAGAATAAGAGCTCCCGAACGACGGCCATTGTGTACTATTGCGCCGCGGCCATCGACAGGGAGGTATTTTTTACAGTTTCTCGTATTTCACTTATAACGAATTTGCGACGGTAAGTACATAATTATACACCAACAGAGTATCGTTAATGAAAGTGATAAGACACTAATAATCATCGATGGGGCCTGTCACTGGTTGGTCGGTAACTTAAACCAAATGATTATATGTAGCTGTCAAATTATCCTGAGTTAAGACAGGTATCTGGGAGAGAGTATGTTCATTAGCGCACCTGGGTCCACTTAATAGTTTAACCATAGGATCGGTGGTGATGGGCTGGCCTATCAGAGTGAGAACTGAACGATCTCTGCCATACCCATAGCTTACTCTTACTATTCCTTTTACTTATATATTTTCTAGATCTCAAGTGACGGCGTCTCATCCGTGGATTGACCTCCCAATCTGCCAAGATTGGAAGCCAAAGCGTCACATTTTTCCTTTGCCCCTCAACTTTCTCTTCATAATTGCTGAGGGGCACAGGGCCCTTGGTGAGGCTTTTGATTTCCCGGGCGTTTCTGCACCCTCCTCAGCTCCCCGCCATGAAGTGGCTTCGGTTACCCAGGCTTTATTGTGGTCGGCAGGGAGGGTTCTGTGGGGGCGCTCGGTTATGGCCTTCCTCGGGGCCTTGGGGCTGTTCGGCCAGGCAGCTTGGGGAACAACAACAACAACCATAGGATCGACTCTTAAGGTTCTTCTTAATCCACCATAATTGGCTTTTCTGAAACCTGGGATAAGTGTCGTATTATCTTTAGCCTTTCCTGTCCATTGTATGTTAAAATAAATTGATTTATGATCACTATTTCCTAGTTGTCTCCTATCTCTACATTATTTATCATTTGTTCATTATTACTGAGAACTAAATCGAGGATATTATTACCTCTAGTAGGCGAGTATGAATTGAAATAAAAAACTATCCTGTACCACCTCAATAAACTCTTGAATCTGAGTCGCCGATTTGATGCTGCCAATCAATATTCGGAAAATTAAAATCCCCCATAATACACACATTGCTAAACCTTGATGCTATTTTCACTTCCTGCCATAAATCTGTACCTTCGTTTCTACTCATATTTGGTGGTCTATAAATAACTCCAATAATTATGGTCTCGCTACCTTCGCTAACCTCTACCCAAACACTTTCGTTATCAGTATTTAGTCTAATACCTGATTTAATACAGCTTTTTAAAGAACTCCTGACAAACACTTCTATTCCGCCGCCCCTCCTACTTGTTCGGTCGCGTTTAAACAAACTATATCCTGGTATATGGAATTCTGCTAAAAAAAATCTTGATTCTGTATTAATCCATGTTTCAGTCAGTGCTATAATGTCTATATTTTCATTGCTATCAAGTGCTCTAAGTTCATCCATTTTGTTACATAAACTCCTACAGTTTGTATAATATAATCGCAATGAATTTATTTTACTGGTATCGGATATACCTTTATTTCTAACTGAATTCCCATCTTCTGTTACACCTTCAATATTTCTACTTAGCAGTACAATTAAAATCCTGTGACTGAAATTTTCTATTCCTATCTGATGTACCAGTACGGCAATTTACCCTATCTAGACAATTATTCTTACTCATATTATCAGGCTTTATTTTCAGCGAAACCCCGCGACAATCCTATCTATTGACCTAGCTAAATTTGCCACCCCTAGCCGAGAAAGATGAACCCCGTCCTGTGCGTACAACTGATTTTTACCATTTATGCTGACTCTCTGCTTCCTACCAATTAGCCATGACCTAATCCATCCTAACAATGCCCCACCTATTCCATGTGCCTCAACCTTTCTCATCAATCTCTCATGAGAGACTCTGTCGAAAGCTTTACTGAAATCTAAATATATAATATCATATGACTTGTCATTATCTACTGCTTCATATACCTCTGAGAAAAAACTAAGCAAATTCGTAAGGCAAGACCGTCCCTGAGTGAATCCATGCTGAGAAGAATTGATTAAGTTAAATGTTTCTAAGTGGTTTCTCATTTTCCTAGCAATAATTGACTCTAGTAGCTTTCCTATGATTGAAGTGAGACTAATGGGACGGTAATTGGATGCTATTGATTTATCACTTTTTTTGAAAATCGGAACTACATTTGCAAGCTTCCAAGCTTCTGGAACTATACCTGTTTCCAATGACTTGTTAAATAGAAATGTTAATGGATAACTTAACTCATCTCTGCATTCTTTTAATACTCTAGCATATACCTCATCAGGACCAGGCGATTTATGAGGTTTCAGTCTGTCAATTTCCTTAAGCACATCATTTCTACTTATAGTAACCGTACTTAACCTATTTTCTATACTATCGCTATATACCTTACGGACTTCTGGAAACTGCCAAATTTTCATTAGTGAAAACAGAAAGAAATTGACTATTTAATGTACTGCACATTTCTAAATAATTTTCTGTCATTTCTCCTATCGAAGTTTTAAGGGGACCAATTACATCTCTAGTTAGTTAGTTATGTAGAGCCTTGGATTTATATAGTTGCTAAAAAGCTTTAGGATTATTTTTTGAGTCATTGGCAACCTTGATTTCATAATTTCTTTTTTCTTTCCTAATATCCTTTTTTACCTGTCGTGATAGATTCTGATAGTAAGCAAGTAGGGTAAGGTGGGGTGAATTCACTGCGAAACGTGTTTTTTTAATAACAACATCCAACTGAATCAGAATTCAGAATTTTTTGTTTACTGTACATAACTTTAACATTCTCGCTTTCCTGCACACGCTCATATCATTTTTATTTGAAAAAACAAAACATTGAGGTTTGTAATGGGTGGCGAAAACCGTTACTCGCGCGGCGGATTCACCCCGCCCGTCGGGGTGAATCCGCCGCGGTTATATATTATCGATGATTTAATCCTGCCACGGCGATTTTACCCCCAATTAAGTAACAATTAAGATGTTTTATTATTAGATTGATATAATCCAAGTATTTTGGTATAATTATATATTTATATAATTATAGACAATTATATAATTACCGGTATATATAATTATTTTTGCCTGATTTTTTTTTTTTTTTAGTTTCCACTTAGAAATCACAGACAACCATCTTGTAACGAAATTTTTTTTTATTGGGAGATGTAAAGTCGCCGCCACAATTTTTTTTCAAGACTGCTTACATATTTTTCAGTTTGAAATATTATGGAAAAATATTTGTCTTCGTTAAATAAATGACAACTACGCATTTTTGTGTTCTATCATCATCTACACGTACTATGAACATACTGTTCTATCATCATCTACACGTACTATAAACATACTGTTCTATCATCATCTACACGTACTATAAACATACTGTTCTATCATCATCTACACGTACTATAAACATACTGTTCTATCATCATCTACACGTACTATAAACATACTGTTCTATCATCATCTACACGTACTATAAACATACTGTTCTATCATCATCTACACGTACTATAAACAACTGTTCTATCATCATCTACACGTACTATAAACATACTGTTCTATCATCATCATCTACACGTACTATAAACATACTGTTCTATCATCATCTACACGTACTATAAACATACTGTTCTATCATCATCTACACGTACTATAAACATACTGTTCTATCATCATCTACACGTACTATAAACATACTGTTCTATCATCATCTACACGTACTATAAACATACTGTTCTATCATCATCTACACGTACTATAAACATACTGTTCTATCATCATCTACACGTACTATAAACATACAGTACTGTTCTATCATCATCTACACGTACTATAAACATACTGTTCTATCATCATCTACACGTACTATAAACATACTGTTCTATCATCATCTACACGTACTATAAACATACTGTTCTATCATCATCTACACGTACTATAAACATACTGTTCTATCATCATCTACACGTACTATAAACATACTGTTCTATCATCATCTACACGTACTATAAACATACCTAGAATCAATTCCATACGTATTTGGATTTATGACTAATTGTTTTAGACAAGTATCTTACGTCCGCGGCGATTCCACCCCCCGGCGGATTCACCCCACCTTACCCTAGGTGAATTTTGCCTTTCTTAATTTTTCTATATATTCCTCTCTTTTTTTCCTAGAAGATCTAATAGTCTATTATTCATCCATTTGGGTTGGTTCTGTGTTGATCTAAATTTTCTTTTGGGGATATACAGTATTTATTTTGCGCATTGAATACTGACTTGATAAAATTATCGTATTTATCTACCAAGTTTGACGTCTCTTCCTGACTTAAGATGACAGGTGCCTGAGAAGGGATACACTCATTTGGACAGCTGGATCGACTTAATTTTTTGACCATAGGGCCCGCGGGCTCTTCTTAACCCACCATAATTGGCTTTTCTGAAGTCAGGTCTTAATGTTGTATTCTCTCTGGTATTACCTTTCCATTGTATATTAAAATACACAGAATTGTGATCACTATTTCCTAGGTGGTCCCCGATTTCTACTATTTATCATATGTTCATTGTTACTGAAAACTAAATCGAGAATATTATCACCTCTAGTCGGCGTATCTATGAATCGAGATAAACAACTATCTTGTACTACCTCAATAAACTCCTTTGAATCAGAGTCACCTATTTGTTGCCAATCTATATTAGGGAAATTAAAATCCCCCATAATGCACACGTTGCTAAACCTTGATGCTATTTTAATTTCCTCCCATAATGATGTTCCGTCATTTCTACTCATATTTGGCGGTCTATATATAACTCCAATAACTATGGTCTCACTACCTTCGTTAACCTCTACCCAAACACTTTCATTTTCATTATTTACTCTAATATCTGATTTAATACAGCTTTTTAATGAACTCCTGACAAACACTGCTATACCGCCGCCCCTCCTACTTGTTCGGTCATATTTAAACAAAATATATCCCGGTATATCAAACTCTGCTAAAAAATGCCTGGTTTCTGTATTAATCCATGTTTCAGTTAGCGCTATTATGTCTATACGCTGTACTGTATTTTCTTTGCTAACCAGTGCTCTAAGTTCGTTCATTTTGTAACATGAACTCCTACAATTTGTATAATTAACCCTCAAACTATTACTTGTATTTGCAACTATTTTTCTATTGTTTTTAACTAATTTATTTTTACCTGTTGAACTACTGGACCTAGACGGAAAATCTACGCTATCAGAATGTTCGTTATTACTATCAATTTCATGTGGCTGGGATTCTATTTTACTTACACACCTATGGTTTATTAACAAAACCCCGCAACAGACTTGTCGAGTGAGCTGGCTAAGTTCGTACGAGGGGGGGGGGGGGGGGGTCCTGCCCCGGACGCCGGCGAAACGTGATAATAACAAAATTAAGGAAATAGCCTAGATATTACAAAGGAAATTTGGTAAAATTAGGAGTAGTGGGCGTACCACTACCAACATACAGTACAGCATAAAACATTAACCTAACCAAACAACCTAACCTAGTAGGCCTATTCATGTAGTGCTAGGTTAGGTTAGGTTAGTGTTAATATATTAGCACAGTCATGCCATCGTGGCGCAGGTTGACTGGCTCGACCTGCACTAAGCTCGTCCGCCTCGAGCCAATGGCAGGCCGCCGAGTCGTAGGCTGGCTGATGACGTCATCGGCTGGATGGAAGTATGGTCGGCTGGTCCATGCAAACGACCGGCAGTTATCTCCAGGATTTCAGTGAGTGCGGTTGCTTTCGAATATCTATTAACATTGGTAGCAGAGCGTAGTTAATATATTAACAGTTAGGTTAATGTTTTATAGATGATTTATGCTGTATGTCGGTAGTGGTACGCCCACTACTGCTAATCTTACCGGAAATTTTAATGAATGAAACTAGGTTAAAAGCAAAACAAAAATGGGCTTGGGTTAGCCGGCTCGGGGGGGGGGGGGGGACCTCGTACTAATAGACCAATTAATACTGATACTGTAGTATGGGGGGGGGGGGGGGGGCCTGATACTGTAGTATGGCTAAGTTGCTAACTAAACTTAAAATTGTGTAAGTGTAAGTTAGCCTAATAGGTCTAGGCTATAGCCCGGACAGCGGCAGCCTGCTACATTAAAATAGGTTAGGCAGCTAGCTTTGGCTGCCC
The DNA here is from genome assembly GCA_032716605.1 of Paralithodes platypus. Lineage (NCBI taxonomy): Eukaryota > Metazoa > Arthropoda > Malacostraca > Decapoda > Lithodidae > Paralithodes > Paralithodes platypus. The sequence goes on along the minus strand of CM064582.1, from coordinate 37,219,877 downwards.
TAGGCTTAGGCTAGGCTAGACTTGTCAAAATCACTGTTTCTGCTTGCCATGTGAGATGTGACAATGTCAGTGCTATATATATAAATAACTAGCTTAAAATATGACTAAAATTACATTTACTTACCTTAGGCCTAGGCCTTATAATGTAGGCTGTCCATAAAAGCAGTCTGTCAATGTGCCATTTGTAAGTAGCCTAGGCCTAATTCTAATATAACTAGGCTAAAATGCAGGAAACATTTTAAGTTCGCTACATTCCCTATGACAAAATGATCAAAATGGCAAATGTGTTTCTTAGTCTTCCTGAAATTCAGGAGCCCCTGCAGCCAGGGTGCCAAAACAGGAAATATCCAGTTCTGGATAATTTTTCTAAGCTTACAAGGATCAACTTTGCGCGGGGGGCACAGTCCCCCGCTACATAACAGGAGGTCCGGGGGGCATAGCCCCCCGGCCGCCGGAGAAATTTTGAGATGTGAAGGTAAATATATGCACAATACATGCTCAAAAATGTATTAAAAGGAATGAATAATATTGTAAGTAAAAGGGATGTTATGTATGTTTACTGGTGTTTAATCAGGATACTAGGGGAGCTGGCTGCCTGTACTTCAGTCTCAAAGGGATTCACTTCAGGTCCACTAATATAGGCATTGAAAACAGGTTTTTAAATTATTCTTAGCAGTCCCTGTTTTAGTTTTGTAACTTTTGTCCAATAAAGATTTCATGTATATTTGTTGTTGCATTCCAAGAACTATTACATACTTAATTTATATCCTTTCATATGATACATGAGTTACTATAGAGTACTGGTTAAAATACATACCGGTACCAAGTTTCAAGAATAAACTTTGATTAGAACATTTGTTTGTCTATTATTTTCCCTGGGCCGAGTAAAAAATACCTGGGTAGGCTATTCCCATCTCGGGTTAAGTACAATCAGTAGGAACGTAGAAACTTACTTTAATTTTCACATCTTTAAAAGACCCAAGATTCTGCTAGGCTATTTCCGAAAATATTCAATCAAGACTCCGTTACCCCCGTGAAGTCAGGTTATAGTACTTAATGACAAGACATACCAATTATATAGGTTAGTTAGCGGGTGTGTGGACTGTGGGGATAGTGGCAGCCCCCACTTTGGACACTAAGATTAAGTAAAGTTAGGTTAGGGTAAGGTAATGCAAAGCAGCAAATTATCTACTCATAACATGATAAACAATTGAACAATAAACTACTGTATTATATTCCTTGAAGAAATAACAAATAATTGTACATAAGGCTGCGGAAAGATTCCTTAGTGATACCCAAGTCATGGCCGGGAAACCTATAAATGCACTGTTGGCAGTAGGCCTAGCCTGTACACTTATTAAATTGTACCGGTAATCTGGCTAAAAAGCTACTGGTATACAAAATAAGAACATAGCGGCAGGGTGCAGATCATACTTTGGACACTAAGTTTGGACTTTGGTTAGGGTAAGTTATTGCAAATCCTCCACTCATAATATAAACTACCTGTACAATAAAATAAGATACCAGTAATATAGCCTATAGCCTACCGTACCTTGAAGAAAAAAAACGGTAAGACTGCGAAAGTATTCTTCAGTGATACCCAAATCATGGCCGAACACTTTATAAATGCACTGTTGGGCGGCCGCGGCAGGCCTAACCTAGGCTATACAGTACAGTACGGTATCGGTACAGTGTACACTCTTATTAAATTGTGCCGGTAGGTACTCTGGCAGAAAATGTTATAAGAACAGACCTCACTTTGGACACCGTCTGTTGCATACCGTTTCGTAGGTTTGATTAGTAATTGTTATGCTAATCCTCGCAACTCCTCCACTTATTACACGATAAATAACAATGAAAAACCATATTCCTCAAAGAAATAATACAAAAAAAATTTAAGTGTAATTATAGCTGCAAAAGGATTCTTCACTGGTACCCAATCCCAAATGATAAATCAAATTGCCGGAATTCCAGACGGTGCCGCGGCAAGTCTAGCCTATTGCCTACAATGACAGTCTTATTAAAGCCACAAAGTGCGCTCAAGCCAAAACAAAGATTAGAACTTCTAAACTGGCAGTGGCTAATGAATGGTGTTTTATGAAAAAAAAAAAGAAAAAAAAAGGCCTATTACTGACTTTTAGCATCAACAGTTAGCCCAGCTATTGTTTTCTATGCAGCCCATCAATGTTAAGACCTGATAGTGGGAAGGGATATGAAGAATGTGGAAATTGAGGGAATTTGGGATACTGTACAGAATAAGCTGAAGGGGGCAAGCCCCCCCCCCCCCCTCCTGAGCTCAACAAATCCTATAGGCCTATCCTATCCCTAAAATCCCACGGCAAACGGTTATTGTCATAGGCTAGGCCTAGACTATAGCCTAGCTAAGCTTATTTTTTGTTGTGTTTAACCTCAAATCTTCCTTGATCTTCATTATCATAGCCCTACTAGGCTAGTGGGGGGCTGTCTTAAGATTGTTGGATAATGGGTTAGGCCTAATACGCCTACGCTACTAGGTTCTGCTCCAAATCATCATAGGCCTAGGCTAATAAAAGTTTATTTCCCTAGCTGAAGGAAAACAGGGAATGAGTTTGAGTTGTGTTACCGGGCGTACGTCGTCTAAACACGCGGTTAGGCTAATGTCCTTTCAAAGGGGTTTAGGCTAGGCTAGGCTAGGCTAGTAAACACTAGGATATACCCGGACAGAGGTAGGTGATACACCCGATAACACAACTCTTGCCAAATATTATAATATAGCCTAGCTCACACAAAAATATATGCTAGGCTACTTACAAAATCGTTGTTGGTGCTAAAAGTCAGGTTTCCCTAAAGCATCACAGGCTGTGGTGGTATCCTGCCCCTGCTAATGGACCTTGAACTTGGACCTTATATATAATGAGTTTCCCAAGATTAATATGCACGATTTTAGAATGTGCAGGGCACTCCCAATTCACATGAAGTCAATGTTATATTCCAGCCCCTTAATTCACTATACAGTATTTTCCACAAAAGTATCAGTAAATAACGGCTTAACACAATTCACTGGCGCGAAACTAATCTGACGTCATCCAGTCAGGATCACGATAATATAGAACCTTACCAAATACCCTTTTGTTGCATTTGTTAATCCCTGTCATATAAATACCCCTCAAAAACCAATAATTGATCATAAAATCGTAATAATTTATAGCTTACCGAATGCCTAGAGCTCTTGCGCTTTGTTCCAGATAAAAATGATTGATATTCGTGCACTACTTTCGAGAAATTGAAGGCCCCCCAAAAATTATCCACACGACCAAAATCCGCGTATTTTGGCAGGGGGTTGACTAGGATCACTTTTGAAACATTCATTCTTAAATTATTTATTGTACATTATGCATTTCAATTAATATATTAACAGATAAATTTGTTTAGTTAATATATACATAGTTTTAGATAAATACCTATTATTATCCTTTAATCTACATATTATTGAGCATTCTAGTGCCAATTAAATTAGTTGTGTTCATCTTGACTCAGCCTTCGGCGCGATATATCATCGGAGGTAAGCGTACCTCTAAGCCTAAGTCATAGTAGGCCTTATCGGACTCAGTTGGGATTATCTGTTTGTAAACAAAGCAAGTTGCTCTTGACTGTCGCGTGGAATATTGTATAGGCTATAATTACTTTAGGAGCTGCATTTGGACTTCAATTCAGGTGATATATAATAGTTATACAGTAAGATCATAGCAAGTGTAGAGTACATTATTAAGGCAAACCACTATCGTTTGATGAGTTTAACCCTCCAGCCCCGGGGGCTATAGCTTACGACTGTGCTCCGGTACCGGGTGTTTTGACGATCTTTGGCCTATGTTAACTACTCTGTAAGTCAATGAATATGTCATGTAATGTTATGAATAAAAAAGAATAATGTTCCACAAACCTTCCTCTGTCGAATGGCGTTGAGTAGAGGTCTCTAGCCCCTCTGGTTGCATAATGGTGAGCGCGGGAAGACGAGTGCTTTTCGGCGGCAAATTCTTCCCGCGTTCGGACGCGTCGCCCCGGCCATGGCTACGACGCACCTAGCCGCTCGTCGCGCCAAAGTATTTATCTCCCTTAGACGATTTTAGTGTTTGATATTGAGAATGTGATGTTTATTTGATATTTTCTAGTTATTTTGAGGCCAATTATATAAAATATGTTTATTAGGGTATCACTGTCACTGATATTGCTAATTTTCACTCGATACCGTACATTTTATTAGTAATTGAGGTAGCTTATTGTTGTATTAGGCACTGATTATTCGTTATCACAGGTGTTTATTATACTTTGGCCATCATATATTAGGTCTTGTGTCACTTTCACTTTGACAAATATGCTTTAGAGAGTGTCACTGTCACTGATAATGCTCATTTTCACTCGATACCGTACATTTTATTAGTAATTGAGGTAGGTTATTGTTGTATTAGGCACTGATTATTCGTTATCACAGGTGTTTATTATACTTTGGCCATCAAATATTAGGTCTTGTGTGACTTTCACTTTGACAAATATGCTTTAGAGAGTGTCACTGTCACTGATAATGCTCATTTTCACTCGATACCGTACATTTTATTAGTAATTGAGGTAGGTTATTGTTGTATTAGGCACTGATTATTCGTTATCACAGGTGTTTATTATACTTTGGCCATCAAATATTAGGTCTTGTGTCACTTTCACTTTGACAAATATGCTTTAGAGAGTGTCACTGTCACTGATAATGCTCATTTTCACTCGATACCGTACATTTTATTAGTAATTGAGGTAGGTTATTGTTGTATTAGGCACTGATTATTCGTTATCACAGGTATTTATTATACTTTGGCCATCAAATATTAGGTCTTGTGTCACTTTCACTTAGTTATATGATTTGTAAACGTTTTATATACAATTTATTGTGTCTTTTTTCACTGATTTATATACAGTATTTCTATAGGTTCTAATCATATGAATGTCACTTGGTATATACATATGTGTCACTTTCACATATTATTATGGTGTAATTGTATTTGTATCAATGTTCTCATAATACATGACTTTTGTATTACAATACATTGGTTTTCTTCCACTTTTTGCCTATATATAATTATAGTGTACATATTGTCATTTTATTTGGCAATTTCAGTATGTTTATTAGAACTCCAGCTTGGAGTGGTAATCAAAGAAGCACTCTAAAGCACAGAGTGCCACCTTGCACTCCACACACTCCATGGTTGACTTTTTACCTGACCTCGGCTTCACCCTGCTGTTGTAGCAGACATGGCACCGCTTCTGCTGTGTTCTTCCTGATTCATTCTGAGGCAGGGAACCAAGCCTGTGCCTAATCAAGTATTGAGCACACTGCAAGCGGTCAATAACGGCGGGCCCAGGATGTGCCACTGCCCTCTGTGGCATAGCATATTTCTCCAGGAGCTCCGTCAACACCTGCTTTTGGAACCTCCGCAGGCTATTGAACTTCATGGGTGTGTTCACATTCCGAAGCTTGTATATGTTGTAGGCATTCAGAACTGACATGTCCACCATATGCAGAAAGAACTTTTTGTACCATCTGCACGAGGTACGCAGGCAGTCAATGAAGCCTATCTGCATGTCGGACTTGTCCACCAGCCTCATGTTGATGTTGTAGTCCAGGACAGCATCGGGCTTGGTCACCCTGGCCTGGGTGCGGCGATCCACCTTGCCAGTCTCCACCATTTCCCCCTTGTGGATGGTGGTCAGGAGGTTGACCTTCCGCTGGTCGTGCCAGTGGATAGCCAGAATGGGCCCCGACTTTTTCTTGAACACATCACCTTTTTTGGTCTTTGGAGGGAAAGGTGGCATGCCCTTCCTTTTCCCTCGTACTGTGCCTACAGTCCCCGTCTTGCGCTCATGCAGGTACTGTGAGAGAGTGGGGGACGTGTAATAATTGTCCGTATAGAGGACGTGATTCTTGTGAAAGTAGCGGTCCATCATGGCTTGCACCACTGCTCCGCCAAAGCCAATGAGGGGGTCCACAAGCAAGTCCCCTTCCTTCCCGCTGTAGACCAGGAAGTCCAGGACATAGCCAGTTTGGCAGTCGCACAGCACAAAGAATTTTATGCCAAAGCGATGTCTTTTTGAGGGGATGTACTGCCGGAAGCTGAGTTTTCCCCGGAACAGCACAAGAGACTCGTCAATGACGACCTTGCGGAAGGGCTTGAAGTAGGAGGTGAAGCGTTCTCGCATCATCTCGTACAACGTCCTAATCTTCCACAGCTTGTCTGGGAGGTGGACGTCAAGGTTGGTGACAAGATGGAGCGCTGCGAGGATATCAAGGTACCGGTCGCGAGACATATATTTCCCGAAGGCAGGGGTGGATATCAGATCATTGGTGATCCAATAGTCAGGCAACCTATGCTTCTTGACATGAGGCATTAGCATGGTGAGTGCCAGGAACACCATGAACTCTTTATGAGTCACTGGGGTCCACTGCCTCATGTGGCCCTTGGTCACCTTTCCCAAAAAGTGGACCTGGAATTGGTGCTGCTTATTTGTCTCTTTGACAACATAGCCTACCACCTCCTCATCAAAGAAGGCCTCAAATAGTTTGTGTGGTGGAGCATTGGGGCCTGCAGGAAAATTGGGGGTAACGCCTGAACCCTCCAGTACCTCATCAAAAGCTGGCACATCAGGGTTGTATCCATCCTCATCAACTACGTCTTGCCACTGAAAAACGTAGAATGGGTCTTGTCTACGCTGACGAGGAGCTCCAGCTGGTGGCCCAGCACGCCCACGGCCAACTCGGGAGGCGCGCGCCCTAGGGCGGCCAGGGCGGCCAGGGCGGTGGGCAGCACGACGCCGGGCCAAGCGGATGGGTCGAGGGTCGTCGATGTCCATATAGTCATCGTCAGAGTGGTCATCTTGCCCTGACGGTGGACCTATGTAATCATGGCCAGAGTCTTCAGAGAGGTGCCCTTCATCATCAGTGGCCCCCCACATAATCTGGCGGGGAACCAGTGATGCGTGGGCGGCGTGCGGGTGGGGAAGGAGTGGCAGGTGAGGCTGTGTCCCCCCGAGGTCCCGGGCTCCTTGGCCTGCGACGAGTGACAGAAAGCAATGTTTCACTGTCACTAGGCCCAGGTATTGGTGATGCGAGCTCAAAGACTTCTTCAGGAAGACATGTTGAAGGCGGGGGAGGACCGTGGGGAAAGTTGCGGGGACGTATGGCTGGGGCCGGCCGGGGTGGACGCCGCGGGAGCCTCGAACAAAACTCTCTTACTTTTCTTAATTTTCTTGGTATATTTCCTACCTTTCCCCTTTTCGGCAGCAGTATGTCTCCTGTCGGACCTAGGAGGCAAATAGGCCGAAAGTGTGGGGTCCTCAACCCTTGGCAATGGTGGGGGTGGTGGGGAAGAATGCGGGGCATCCGGGTCATCTTGGGTGGCGTGGGTAGATAAGGGAGACAATGGCGGACGAGAAGGGTCACCACGCTGACCCTCACTCACAGCCTCATCCTCACCAAGTAGTTTTGCTTGTTCCCTAGCTGCCGCGGCCGCCTTCTCAAGTATTTTCTGCTTATACAAATGTAGCTTGAAAGGCGATTTACCTGGGGAAGGGCTTGGCGTCGTGTCACTTATGCGAAATTTGGTGAGTGACCTTGAACTCTCCCACTCACTCACTCTCTCAAGTTCACTGTCTTTAGGTAAACCAGCTTCCTCAACAACTGGTACATCACCTTCATCACTCTCATCACTGTCATGTTCTCTCTCGCAAATCCCAGGAATTGCTCTTCTTTGTCACTCTCATGGCCATAATCACTCGACTTATAATTACTGGAGTCGTCACTGACTTCATCATTAACATTATGCTTGGCATCAGCTCGCTCATAAAGTCTCAATGTCGTCTCAATACCTCCGGGAGATAACACATTTAGGCGATGGCGTCGGGGTAAGGCGCGACGAACAAGCAAGGGCGTCGTAGGAAGCACGGTATCGGACACAGCGGAATCACTATTTGGCGTACTGTCCATGATGGCGTCGGGGTAGATACTGTTGCTGTGGCGTAGTTTACGCCTGGTGGCGCCACCTACCGTCCCACGATACCGAAAATGTACGCGCGGCATTCGAAAGCACGCACGCAAGCAATGGGCGTTCAAGAGCCCTTCCGGGTTGCGCGGGCCGAGGTTGTTATGGGCGTTCAAGAGCCCTTCCGGGTTGGAGGGGTTAATGTCCGTATGTAGCTCAGGACTCGAATTTAGCCAGGACCAAATTCTGGATCATTTTTTGTTCAGATGCTAATTCGGGATCACAAAGAAAATGGGCGAATTTTGGCACACTGCCTGAAGCCTTTAGTTGAAAAATCCCAAGTTCCCAACCATAATTCGGGATCACAAAGAAAATGGCCGAATTTTGGCACACTGCCTGAAGCCTTTAGTTGAAAAATCCCAAGTTCCCAACCATAATTTTCATACCTGGGCAACTCGGCCTTGAGTTAAATTTCATACTTGGATTTTTTAACCACTTTTTTTAACACTAAAATCCCCGTTTTGGGGGATCCACATCACCACCGACCTTCAAAGTTTATGGGACATTAATTTAAAGATGATGTCATGCATTATTACAAGATAAAAACAGTAAAATAGCCGACCGACCATCCGTAACTTCATATTTCACATGTTGTTGTTCCCCAAGCTGCCTGGCCGAACAGCCCCAAGGCCCCGAGCAAGACCAAGGCCATAACCGAGCGCTCCCACAGAACCCTCCCAGCCGACCACAATAAAGCCTGGGTGACCGAAGCCACTCCATGGCGGGGAGCTGAGGAGGGCGACAGAAACGCCCGGGAAACCAAAGCCCCACCCAGGGCCCTCTTCATAATTGCCCTCAGCAATTATGAAGAGAAAGCTGAGGGGCAAAGGAAAAAATGTGATGCTTTGGCTTCCAATCTTGGTAGATTGGGAGGTCAATCCACGGAAGAGATGCCGTCACTTTAGATCTAGAAAATTTATAAGTAAAAGGAACAGTCAGAGTAAGCTATGGGTATGGCAGAGATCGCTCAGTTCTCACTCTGATAGACCAGCCCATCACCACATGACTAGAACCCAATCCTCTCAGCATTAGCTAGGAAAGGCCCTAGAAAGCCGCCTTTGGCGGGGGGATAGCTCCCCTATTTCAACCCCTTTCGGGGTTGGGCACCCGCCCAACATATTTCACATGTTATTTATAATACATGTACAGTACTACCCACTTTTGTTAATTAAAATCACTATTATTTCATAGGTACACCATCACTTACTACCATGAAGATGATTATACTCATTATTACTAGGAAAATAGGCCGGGAAATGGTTATTTGAGCATCTCGATATTTCATACGCCGAGATAAATTGCGCTATGAAAAATACTCGGTGTCGGGGAGTCAGTTCAGTTGCTGGTCGGGAAGCTATGCCTTTGCAACGGCGCCTCCCTTTTGTTGTGTTTTTAGTTTTCTATTTTGACAGTAAAATTTATTATGTGCTATTTCTTCTTGCTTGTTGATCTTGGTTCTTGTTTCTTCTTATGTCTTTATACTTCCCCGGTTATAGAGTATAGAGGGCGCTCGCATCGTCAGTTATGTTTTTGTAAACAAACAAGAAGGTGCCGTTGTAAAGGCTTCACCTGAGTGGCAAGCCGCAAGTGGAAGATAGCTACAAGTTGTCATGTAATTTTTTGTTTGGATAGGCCTATATACCATTGTTATGGAATTTTTTATGTGGTAATGAACAATGAGAGTTTACAAATGATGACCATTAGCTTAGAGTAACGAGACATTCGAGTTTTGCGGACTTTTGACAGTCTGACAGCAGCCAGGCCCCAGGCCAATCAAGGGAATTTTTGGTTAGGCAGCCAAACTGGCATGAATTTTTATATTCTCTCCCCGTGAATTATAATAATCGTCATATATGTTGCCAGCAAACAGCTGGCCGTAACGTAACCTTGAGCGTCCTGGGTAAACAAACAGACGATCCTAAGCGACGACGGACTCCCGCCGATTTTCGGCACAAACGTGTCGTTTTATTCTCGTCGAAAACCACATTTAACCCTTCCAGCCTGGCTGTCCTGTTATAAGGACACCACGGCAGTTGGGCAGGGCCCCGGGTGTCCTTATACCAGGCAGTAAGCTTGAAAGCCTATTCAGCTTGGTCTGAACGCCGTGCGTCCGACGCATGTAAACAAAGCCGGTCATTGCATCAACGCACCTCCGAAAACAAGAAGGAGACGTCGGATCAATGTTGTTGTTGTATGGTATGACGAAATTAGTGTCTGAAAAGCTCCGATATTGTCAACATCGCGGAAAAAATCGCTCCACGGAAATCGTCATCACAACTGAACCAGTTGACTTACTACTCAACGCCAGTCTACAGACTGGAAACCGCACTACGTTTAAAGATGCGTGGGAAATTTCTAGCAGTTAAAATAACAAATCGCCCGGGTACCCCACACTGTCCTTAGGACAGGCAGGCCGGGGGGGAAGGGTTAAAAAGTTATTATATAATTTTCAATACTATTACCGGACCAGAAAAAGGTGTAGCTTTGTGTTGAATGCGTGGAAACCGAAAACAAATATATGTATTAAATCCTTGGTGGTACCTGTCAAATAGGTGTCCAGAAACTAAAATCTTACCCATATTTGTTTTCGGTTTCCACACATCCAAAATGATCCAACACAAAGCTATATCTTTTTCTGGTCCGGTAATAGCCTAGGCTAAGGCTAGTATTGAAAACTATATAGGCCTAATAACTTTTTAAATGTGGTTTTCGACGAGAATAAAACGGCGCGTTTGTGCCGGAAATCGCCGGGAGTCCGTCGTCGGTTTGTTTATTACAGGACGCTCGATGACGCATGACAATATTGTCATTAACCTAGTCTAACCTGGGGGCTGCCGCACCCAGACCCCCGCCGCTGCTCTAAATAATTATGTAGAAGACATAAAATCATTAAAAAGTACTGTGGGCGAGCGAAAACCACCTTCCACACCACAATGTGAAAGTGACCCTAGATTATTTTATAAATATATAAACAGTAAGTTGAAGGTAAAGAAACAAATTACTAAATTAAGAGTTAATGCTAGGACGTATGAAAATGTATCGGACATGTGTGAGGTAATGAATAACAAATTGGGGTCAGTTTTTACTAGAGAGGAAGGTTTTGACGAACCACAGGCGGGAGTACTGGAGAGTGGTCTTAGTAAGATTGAAATAACTAGAGATGAGCTGTTATCTGCAATGAGAGGACTTGAAGTAAGGAAAGCTATGGGACCGGATGAAGTGTCTGCCTGGGTTTTAAAAGAGTGTGCAGAGCAATTAGTGGAGCCAGTGAGGGACATAATTCAAGCTTCCTTAGATAAAGGACAGGTTCCTGTTGAATGGAAAAGAGCTAATATCATTCCGATATACAAGAATGGAAACCCTGAGGACCCTCTAAACTATAGACCAGTTTCACTTACTAGTATTGTATGCAAGATTTGTGAAAAGCTAATTAGGAAGAGATGGATGAAAATGTTGGAGAGAAAGAAAATAATAACCCCAAAGCAATTTGGATTCAGAGAAGGGACATCTTGTGTTACCAGTTTGCTATGTTATTACAGTAGGGTGATAGATGTACTCCAAGAAAGAGGCGGATGGGTGGACTGCGTCTACTTAGACCTTTCCAAAGCATTCGATAAGGTACCACATAAGAGATTGTTATCTAAGCTTGAGACGCTAGGATGTGTCAGGGGGAGTTTGCTGAAATGGATGGAGAGCTACTTAACAGATAGGGAAATGAGGACCAACATTAGAGGAACTTACTCATCGTGGCGGAAAGTTGAGAGTGGTGTGCCGCAGGGATCTGTGTTGTCACCTCTCATGTTCCTTATGTACGTGAATGACCTGCCGATAGGCATAAACTCTTACATGTCAATGTTTGCAGATGACGTAAAAATTATGAGACAAATAACAAATAAAAGTAGTTGTGAGGAGCTGCAAGGGGATTTAGATAAAATATACGAATGGAGCACCAAGTGGAAAATGAAATTTAATATAAGTAAATGTCATGTGTTAAATATGGGAAGAAGTGTGAATAGACCAAATTGGGAGTACAGGATGGGAGATAATAAAATTAGCAAGGCCGAAAAAGAAAAAGATTTAGGGTTGATTATACAAGATAATTTGTCGCCAGAGAAACATATTAACAAGCTCTTTAGCGGAATATATGCAATGGGAATATGAAAGTTGCTCTGAACTATTTGGATGAGACCATGGTAGCAAAAATTATGAAGAGTATGATTAGACCAAGATTGGAGTATGCAGCAGTGGTGTGGTCCCCGCATCTAAAGAAGCATATTCACAAGTTAGAAAGAATCCAGAGAGCAGTCACTAGATTGGTTCCAAGTCTCAGAGAACTGCCATATGAAGGGAGGCTAGACAAATTAAATCTACCGAGTCTAAAAGAGAGGAGAGAGAGGGGAGACATGATAATGATGTGCAAATGTACCCGGGGGCTGGAGAGGCTGGATAGGGAGGATATATTAATTATGGATACAGGAATAACTAGAGGCCACAGCTACAAAGTAAAAAGACCTACCTGCAAGAACGATATCAGGAAGTTTAGCTTCCCCTATAGATGTATTGACAAATGGAATGGGCTGGAGGAGGAGGTGGTAGGGGCAAGGAACATCCATATTTTCAAGAAAAAATTGGATAAAAAGTAGACTGAGAGACGGGACAACACGAGCTTAGCTCAACTCCTGTAAACTACAATTAGGTAAATACAATTAGGTAAATACACTCCGCAATTTTAACCCTTTCCCTGCAGGTGACGTTCTGGAACGCATAGGCAATTTACAGCAATTTCCAGGCTTTAAAAGCCTGTAAAAGCCGTAGAAATCAGTGTAGAGTGTCAGTGGGCGGGAGCGTGAGGGACCTCCCTCCGACCCTCAGAGCAGCCAGCCGCTCACTGAGGGAGACTTTGTCTCGCGCAGGTGTCTCACAACAGTGTTGCCGAGCGAGCGAGAGCTAATAATTAGCGAGTTTGGACAATGATGTAATTAAATTCATACATCGATTTTATCGTGGCCTATAGGTTTCTTATACCATGTATTTCATTCCTATATGTGTCTAAATGGGCGTAAAAATGTATTCCTGATCCATTCCTGAAAAAAACAAAATATCCTCTATATCGCCTACCTCGCAAGAGGCGGATGGCTTTGTTTACATCCGCCGCGAAGAAGAAGAAGCGTTGGGGAAAATGTGTTTTTTGCCCCCTACTGTTTAAATATATGACGATAACAATAAATCCTGGCGGGGTGAGGGCTGGGCTTGCCCCCCCCCCCTCTACATATTTTGTATCCCACGGCAAACTGTTATGGCCAAATAGTTATTTTTCGCAAGTGAAGGGGCGTGTTTTTAGATTGTTGTTTAATGAGTAAATGTGCATTTCCGCCTATTATCACACATCAAAACACCCTTACACAACTCTAAACTAGATAAAAACAATAATATTTTTTTTTAGCAATTTAATTACATCATCTTTATATTGGGCAAAGGGGAAAGAGGAGTGTGTGGTAACCACCGAGGAATATGTCTTCTAAGCGTAGTAGGGAAGGTATACAGTAGGGTAGTGATTGAGAGAGTGAGAGTGAGAACGGAGAAATGGATAGGCGACGAGCAGGGAGGTTTTAGGAAGGGAAGAGGATCTGTAGATCAGATTTTTACCCTGAATTGTGTTGTGGAGAAGTATCTGGAGAAGAAACAAAAGGTGTATGTTGCCTTTATGGACTTGGAGAAGGCCTATGACAGAGTGGATAGAGAAGGTTTGTGGAAAGTACTTTGAATATACGGAGTAGAGGGCAAGTTGCTGAAAGCAGTGAAGAGCATGTATGAGGGTGCAAAGGCGGCAGTACGTGTGGAGAGTGAGCAGAGCGAGTTCTTTGACCTGAATGTTGGTTTGAAACAGGGGTGGGTGATGTCCCCGTGGTTGTTTACTGTATATATGGATGGAGTCATGAAAGAAATACTATCAAGAGCAGTGGATGTTGGTTTATCGCTGAAAAGGGAGGGAATTGAGTGGAAGCTACCTACAGTATACTGCTGTTTGCGGATGATACAGTTCTGATGAGTGATAATGAATGGGAGTTGCAGGGTCTGGTAAATGAGTTTGGAACAGTGTGCGAAAAACGGAATTTGAAGGTAAATTCGGGGAAGAGCAAGGTTATGGTCTTCGAAAGGGGTGAAGTCACAGAGTGTGAGGTGAAGCTGAACGGTCAGGCTATGGAGATCGTCAACTCTTATAAGTATCTGGGCAGTGTGTTGAGTAAAGATGGGACTATGGATGAAGAAGTACGGGAGAGGGTACAACAGGGGAAGAGGGTTGTAGGAACGCTAAAAGCAGTAACAAGAAATAGGGTGGTCAGTATGGAAGTGAAGAAGTCCTTGCATGACAGTGTGGTAATCCCGACACTGACTTACGGAAGCGAAGCATGGACGTTGGTTGAGAGACTCGACCAAGAGTGAGAGCAGTGGAAATTAATTACTTAAGAAGTGCGTGCGGAGTTACATGGTGGGATAGACAGACTAATGAGGAAGTAAGAAGGAGGTGTGGTGTGGAGGTAGATGGCTGGAAAGTGTGAAAAGGAACAACTTGAGATGGTTCGGCCATATGGAACGTATGGAAAGCGAGAGAATGACTAAGAGGGTGTACGAGAGCGAGGTGGAGGGACAGAGAGGGAGAGGTGGGAGGATGGAGTGAGGAAGTACATGAACGAAGGCGGTGCTGGTTGGGGGGAGGGGCGTCGACTGACTGGGGACAGAGGTGCATGGGGGCGGTTCGTTCGTGGCCACCCCTTCGGGGATCACGGCGTCAGGCAATAGATAGATCTTTATATTGACCGCGAGTTTTCCCGAATGTCTATGGCAACACTGCGGGTGAACCCCGCCACCTACGAAGCTCGTTCTGGTCTCCTTTTGAAGCTATTTTCGCCTAGTTTTCGGCAGAATACAGTTCATTTAATGTAGATGCTTCATTAATCTTTCAGGAGTGCCTGAATATGCCCTAAATAGCGCAAATAAGCCCGCAGAGAAAGGGTTAAGTAGACCGCCAAGGCGGGAGGGAAGTAGGCTAACTTCGAGCGTAAAGTAAACAAAGCGACACTATTTCCACGAATGCAACAGAGTTCTCTTTATATTTCATCTCATATTATTAATACAGTATTAAAGTGGCCCCATTATTTGTTTAGTGTTTCGTACACCAGAAAAGGGTGTAGCTTGGTGCAATGGTGTTGGTTGCGTGGAAACTGAAAACAAATATCTATTAAATCCTTAGTGGTACTTGTCAAATGCTTGTCTTTTAAGTAAAATCGTACCCCTAAATTTAATTATGTATTTATCCTAGAAGGATTCAGGGTACTTATTACCAAAACTACCACTAATTATTTCTCAATATTTGAAGGCTATTATAGAATAAGGATGTTGCAAAGATCATATTAAAATTTGGGTAATTATAGGGAAATTGGGAATAGGCTCGCACCGTGTACAGAGTGGATAGAGAAGGTTTGTGGATAGTACTTAGAATATACGGAGTAGATGGCAAGTTGCTGAAAGCAGTGAAGAGCATGTATGAGGGTGCAAAGGCGGCAGTACGTGTGGAGAGTGAGCAGAGCGAGTTCTTTGACCTGAATGTTGGTTTGAAACAGGGGTGTGTGATGTCACCGTGGTTGTTTACTGTATATATGGATGGAGTCATGAAAGAAATACTATCAAGAGCAGTGGATGTTGGTGTATCGCTGAAAAGAGAGGGAAATGAGTGGAAGCTACCTATACTGCTGTTTGCGGATGATACAGTTCTGATGAGTGATAATGAATGGGAGTTGCAGGGTCTGGTAAATGAGTTTGGAACAGTGTGCAAAAAACGGAATTTGAAGGTAAATACGGGAGACAAGGTTATGGTCTTCGAAAGGGGTGAAGTCACAGAGTGTGAGGTGAAGCTGAACGGTCAGGCTATGGAGATCGTCAACTCTTGTAACTATCTGGGCAGTGTGTTGAGTAAAGATGGGACTATGGATGAAGAAGTGCGGGAGAGGGTACAACAGGGGAAGAGGGTTGTAGGAATGATGAAAGCAGTAACAAGAAATAGGGTGGTCAGTATGGAAGTGAAGAAGTCCTTGCATGACAGTGTAGTAATCCCGACACTGACTTACGGAAGTGAAGCATGGACGTTGGTTGAGAGACTCAGACCAAGAGTGAGAGCAGTGGAAATGAATTACTTAAGAAGTGCGGGCGGAGTTACATGGTGGGATAGACAGACTAATGAAAAAGTAAGAAGGAGGTGTGATGTGGAGGTAGATGTGCTGGAAAGTGTGAAAAGGAACAACTTGAGATGGTTCGGCCATATGGAACGTATGGAAAGCGAGAGAATGACTAAGAGGGTGTACGAGAGCGAGGTGGAGGGACAGAGAGGGAGAGGTAGACCGAAGGAGAGGTGGAAGGATGGAGTGAGGAAGTATATGAACGAAGGCGGTGCTGGTTGGGGGGAGGGGCGTCGACTGACTGGGGACAGAGGTGCATGGAGGCGGTTTGTTCGTGGCCACCCCTTCGGGGATCACGGCGTCGGGCAATAGATAGATAGATAGGCTCGCACCCTTATTTTTCATGTTTTTTCCTCCAGATTTTGAGAAATGAGTGTTCATGGTCTTAGTTATGGTAAATCTACAGTTTTACTACCCCTCCCCCACACCTCCCCCCTTCAAAACATCCCTTTTAACATGGTTTTGGATGGTTCAGCAGACTGGGAAACTTATTTTTTTTACATTAGCCTAATGTCACTAATGTTCCCATGGATTTATAAAGTTTTCTGTGTTAATCTGGGGGGGCCTTTGCCCCCGCTCACCCCCCCATGACTTTTTGTCATCATATATATTGACAGCAGGGGGCAAAAAACAAGTACGGTACGCCTCGGCCCAACCGATTGTACACCAAGGTAAACAAACCGCGAACGAAGAAACCGCGGCGGACGAGTCTCACTTTGCCGAAGGTTTGTAATACTTCAATGCCCCCCAGGGGGTAAGGGGGCCTTCATCTAATGGTGGAGGAAAAAAAGAATATGCCTCACGCATCCTACTGCGTGTCATACAAGGCGACTAATAGGGGGGGATGGCGATAGACTTGTGGACCAACAGCCATTACTATGCAATAAAGTCTATCATAGCACTGTCTTGGTATGGCACTGCTGAGGCTGGAGGGATGCAGATAGGTGCCACAGGGGACTGAATCTTACTTGGGCGCTGTTTGGCACCACACCTGTGTCAGCAACAGTGTTTGCATGTTGGAACCGTGTTGGGGCAGGACTTTATTGTTCTATAATCCAATTGCCTAATATACAGTAGAGTCTTGTTATGGTGCTGTCTTTTTGTAACACTGTTAACCCTCGTCTAGCGGGGGGTTTTGGGCTATTTTGGGCATATTCAGGCCCTCCTGAATGATCAATCAAGTATCTGCATGAAAAGAAATGTATTCAGCAAAAAAATAGGCGCTACAAGCTTCAAAATGAGACCAGAACAAGCTATGTAGCACTCGTCGTTTTCATGCAGTGCTACCACTAACATGGGAGTTTAGCGTATAGCGGCATATTTTTTCTAGCTACGCTCACTACTGGCTACACTGCCGGCCTCTCGAGAACAGAGGGAGCGTGAGTCAGTGGGCGGCGGTAAGCCCTGGGTGTCGGCCGTGTGGCCTGCTGCGCTCCCGGCCATTCAATTTTAACCCTTTAAAAGCCTTAATAATGCTCCTAACTAGCTTCTTTTTAGATACAGACTTAAGTCGGGCCCCGCTCTTTAAGTGTTAAGGCTGGTGTGGTTGCAGATACTGCAGGTGCAAGTGCTGCAGGGAGACTCATTTGAGTCTTGCTGAGGCACGGTTAGCATTATACCAACATCAGCCACAGTGATAACTTGGTGGGGCAGTGCTGTGACGGGACTTTATTGTACTACAGTACACTCCAACTACTGAAAGGCAACCCCGTCTGAGCCGTTACAATGCATGTAATGGAAAAATGACGCTAAACCATTGTATGATTTATCTTTTTCAAGTAAAAAAAAAAAACATTTCCGTGCATCATCAAACCATACTAAGTCTACTACTAATAATATTAACCTATTAGTACCAAACAGAATAGCGACAAAATAGGGGTAGTATAACTGTAGATTTATTTTAGTTAGGCTATAATTCCAATGTGGGATACACGATGGGTTGAGGGGGGGTTTTGCCCCCCCCCTCAACCCCCCATGAATTATTGAAATAGTCATCTATGTTGCCAGCAGGGGGTAAATATCTATTATACTGCACAAAGAAGGCGTTTGTAAACAGTGAGGATGTCCGAAAGAGCTCTGAGATTGATTAGAATGGGCGTTTTTCTAATAATATCGGGTTATATAAATGTGATCAAAATTATTCTCCCACAGTGGATTATACACGAGTACAGGTATAAGGATCCCATAGACCTGTAAGGGGACATAAACAGGTTGTCGGTTCGTTGTTTTGGTGAGTGACGGGTATGGCGGGTGAGTCATGTTCGTGCCATTTATTGGCTGAATCACGTTTTTGAAAAAGCCTGTCGCATCCTACAAAAAAAGAATATACAGTAGAACCTCGCTCTTTCGGACTTCAATCTTTCGGACTAGCATTTCAATTCGGACTCATGGTTCAGCCTTTCGGATTTGTCTGAAAGGCTGAGAAAATACCTCCATCTTTTTCGGACTACATTTAACTTCGGACTCATGCTTCAGCCTTTCGGATTTGTCTGAAAGGCTGAGAAAAATTAAATCGCATTCGGACCAAAGAGCCGAGTTTCGGACTTGTCTGGTTAGGTGAATGTGTATTCGGACTTGTCTGGTTAGGTGAATGTGTATTCGGACTTGTCTGGTTAGGTGAATGTGTATTCGGACTTGTCTGGTTAGGTGAATGTGTATTCGGACTTGCCTGGTTAGGTGAATGTGTATTCGGACTTGTCTGGTTAGGTGAATGTGTATTCGGACTTATAAACTTCGGACTCATGCTTCAGCCTTTCGGATTTGTCTGAAAGGGTGAGAAAAATTATTTCGCATTCGGACCGAAGAGTCGAGTTTCGGACTTAAAAACTTCGGACATTATTTCAGCCTTTCGGATTTGTCTGAAAGGCTTTAGTGTGAGTTCGGACTCGGCCCTTTCGGACTTTTTACAATTTCGGACAGGGGTCTCCCCCAATTAGTCCGAAAGAGCGAGGTTCTACTGTATATGAGTACAGCAAACCCTCGCTCTTTCGGACTAATTGGGGGAGACCCCTGTCCGAAAGAGTCAAAAGTCCGAAAGGGCCCAGTCCGAACTCACACTTCAGCCATTCGGACTTGTCCGAATGTCTGAAATAATGTCCGAAGTTTATAAGGCCGAAACTCGGCTCTTCGGTCCGAATGCGAAATAATTTTTCTCAGCCTTTCAGACAAATCCGAAAGGCTGAAATAATGTCCGAAGTTTATAAGTCCGAATACACATTCACCTAACCAGACAAGTCCGAATACACATTCACCTAACCAGACAGGGTAGATTTAGCCTCCTTAATCTTTCTTCATAGGTGATGTCATTCAGTTGAGGTACCAGTTTAGTTGCTCGGCGTTGTACATTTTCAAGCGCATCTATGTCCTTTACAAGGTGAGGTCACCACACCTGATTTGCATATTCTAAGTGTGGTCTCACTATCGCTGTGAACAGAGCTTTGAAAATTTCTGGATCCAGGTACACAAATGTTCTTCGAATTAAGCCCACAATTTGATTGGCCTTGTTAATTTTCTCGGCTAGGTGATCAGAGAAAGACAGTTTATTGTCTATCACTACACCTATATCCATTGGTTTTCGGGATGTTAAAATACATTGTATATACCTGTTCCTCAACGTCGGACCTCCCTATCCGCATGTACTGTACTGTACTTACTTTATGTAATCCAATTTACCCCATAATTTCCCTCGCCTACTATAAATTTTGATTCACCCAATAAATGGTGCCATTTGAGTCTTGACGCATGCCGTATCTTCAGAATGATGGATAATCAATCATCATCATCAATTTGAATTCTAACGCCATGCTTCCAGAGGGATGGCCATAGCAAAAACTGCCTCCAGGCTCCCAGACATGCCCCCACTGACCCACTCCACAGTGCCATTTCCATTAAGTGGATTATGACCCTTAACACTGAAGGATCAGACCCAGAGCAGTCCCTCACCAGGATGGCAGTTCCACCAATGTTTGGCTATTTTATTTACCCCAGTGGGCAGGGATGGAGTATTCGTATTCGAATGCAATCGAATACAGTAATTCAGGGTACCGGTAGTCAAATTCTTACAAATAAAAGTAAAAGTATTTGCATTCGTGTTCGAATATTTGGACAACTTATTTGTATTCGTAGAATCATCTGGTGAATACAGAGAGAGAGAAAGCTGTCATCAAATTTGATTCCTACCATGTCTAGTTACTACACTAGGCCTACATAGGTTGATATCCCAGTATTGAATACAGGTAGTGTCTGTTTTCAGTCATAAAATAGTTAACCATTGCATAAGCTACGATAACACAACTATAGTAAAAAAGTTAATAAATTTTACGAAAAGTATTCATGAATGCATTCATGAATACTTTCATAAAGTATTTGCATTCGTATTCAATAAGACACAGGCCACAGGTCGTAGCTCGATTGGTAGAGCGTTCGCCTGCTAACCGTGAGGTTGACGGTTCGAGCCTCGGGCCAGCCAGTGAGTTATTGGCAGACGTCAGTGCTGTTGGTGAACGGTGCGGTCTAGCAATCTGTGGCAACTATTCACTAAGTCCCTGATTCATCAGGGCACCCACCCTAGCCTTGCTATTCAGCAGGGAGTGTATGGTGGTAGAAATTGCATCATCAATATTTCCTTTTATTCGTATTTGTAGAAATTTAAATTATTGGTACAGTATCGGTATTTGAATACTGAAGTTGTGTATTCACTCCATCCCTGCCAGTGGGGCCCTGGCTGGAAGCATACCAAGCACAGCAATGTTCTCAAGATAGGAACTATTGGTCCACTGCTACAGAAGCTTATTGCACCACCAAAATGGCGGGTGGTGGGCTCGCCGCTTCCCTATGCCAAAGAGAGAAAGGCCGACTTGTGTCAGTGGGCTGTGAGAGTATGACACTAGGGAACCACGGGGCACACCATTATGGCCCCACTGCTTTCACCACTCTCAGGAAAAATGTTGGAAATGAGAATTATGAAAAAGGTAAAGTCAGAAACGGCTATGGGAAGTAGAGGACACCAACCCTCACTCTGACAGAACCAGCCCAGGGGGGTAAGAACCGCGGAAGTCGAGTGGTGAGCACGCTCACGTGTGAATTTGCTTGACCTGGGTTCGATCCCAGCCCAGGCGGACATTTAGTGGGTGTTGTAGTACGTCCTAGCATGTTTCACATGCTTGCACCCAGTCAGGGGACACCTCGATGACGTATACAGACTAATAACACACATAACAAAGCCACTCCAACAGCTTCCTCTCTCTCCGACAACCCTTCTCCCCTCTCTACACTCTTCAGAAAAATAGGAAAAAGTAGAATGTAGATACGAGGTGCTGTTGTAAAAGGCTTATCCCTCAATACCTTCACCTGACCTGACCTTCATCTAATGGTGGAGGAAAAAAGAATATGCCTCACGCATCCTACTGCGTGTCGTACAAGGCGACTAATAGGGGGGATGGCGATAGATTTGTGGACCAACAGCCATTACTATGCAATAAAGTCTTTATCTTAGCACTGTCTTGGTATGGCACTGCCGAGTCTGGTGGGGTGATGATAGGTGCCATAAGGGACTAAGTCTTACCTAATCGCTTTTTGGCACCACACCTGTGTCGGCAACAGTGTTTGCATGTTGGGGCAGGACTTTATTGTTCTATAATCCAAATGTCTAATACAGTATACAGTAGAGTCTTGGTGATGGCTGTAATGTCCATGCGTACGGTCGTCATGTTTACATAGGTTGATCGCCGCGGTTAGGTTCGCATCTATTTTGACGGCGATTTTTTGCCCCCATGCTGGCAATATACCGGTATATGATGACAGTGGGCAGTGCTGTGGTGGGACTTGATTGTACTACAGTACACTCCAACTACTGAAAGGCAACCCCGTCTGAGCCATTACAATGCATGTAATGGAAAAATTACGCTAAACCATTGTATGCATGTATGTATGTACAGTACTTGGTTAATGGGTAAGTTAATGCAATTCCTCCACTCAGACCATGAAAAACAACAATTAAATACTATATTCCTTGAAAACAAAAATGAAACATGGTAAATAAGGCCGATGTAGTCTTCTTGAACGGTAACGAAAACATAACTGCGAGCGCACGACCTATGTAAACATGACGACCGTACGTCCGGATACTACACTCTTCCCATGTTTTGTTTAGTGTATTTTAGTACGGTATGTGAAACTTGAGGGAAATACGGTAGTAGGCTACTTATTACCACAAATGTTTTCTTAAGATTGGAAGCCTGTTACCGGTAAATAATAATAATATTGTAAAAAACATATTATAATTGGTTTCATCCACCGGAAATGCGTTTTATATAAAGCACTGTAAATAAAAAAAAAATATCTCTTTATAACTTTCCTTATTGAATGCTGTAGATCTCTCATTAAGACCCTTACAGGCAAAATAGATGCTGATTTCAATAAATCATGGGAGGGGGGGTCTTTGTCCCCCCCCTCCACTATGTATGTAACTAACTGCGACTATGTAAACAAAGCGGACGGTACGCCCGCTAACACCATCCTTACCAAATGGTCGAATTAGATGCATAACGGTGTGAATATAACCGCGAAAGTCTCTTTCAATATTACAGTACTGTATCATCATTTAGATTTGACTGTAGTCTAGATAGTTGTGGACACTTGTGGTACAGTACTTTCGTTGTTTGAGTTCGTTTTCTGTGGTGCTAGGTATTTACCTAATTGTAGTTTACAGGAGTTGAGCTAAGCTCGTGTTGTCCCGTCTCTCAGTCTACTTTTTATCCAATTTTTTCTTGAAAATATGGATGTTCCTTGCCCCTACCACCTCCTCCTCCAGCCCATTCCATTTGTCAATACATCTATAGGGGAAGCTAAACTTCCTGATATCATTCTTCCAGGTAGGTCTTTTTACTTTGTAGCTGTGGCCTCTAGTTATTCCTGTATCCATAATTAATATATCCTCCCTATCTAGCCCCTCCAGCCCCCGGGTGCATTTGTACATCATTATCATGTCTCCCCCTCTCTCTCCTCTCTTTTAAACTCGGTAGATTTAATTTGTCTAGCCTCCCTTCATATGGCAGTCCTCTGAGACTTGGAACCAATCTAGTAACTGCTCTCTGGATTCTTTCTAACTTGTGAATATGCTTCTTTAGATGCGGGGACCACACCACTGCTGCATACTCCAATCTTGGTCTAATCATACTCTTCATAATTTTCGCTACCATGGTCTCATCCAAGTAGTTCAGAGCAACTTTCATATTCCCGGCCATTGCATACATTCCGCTAAAGAGCTTGTTAATATGTTTCTCTGGCGACAAATTATCTTGTATAATCAACCCTAAATCCTTTTCTTTTTCGGCCTTGCTAATTACAGTAAAAGTCCGTTAATCCGACGACCGATGATTCGAATCTCCCAATAGTCCGAATTTTTCAATTTGAGGCCAAATCCGAATTCACCCGATGGTCCGAATTTCAAGAAGTCCCAAAGTCCCCTTTTTGAGGCATTAGGCCACTCAAATGACACATAATGGAGCACACACATATCATATGTTCATGAATTCACTTTAAAAGTTTACCATTGTCATTGTAGCCTATTATCTACTTCAAAACATTCAGATTAATGGTCAAAGGAAGCTACTGATATAATCGTAAAACTTTCGTCTTCTTCTTCTTCCACATCGTCTGCTAGAGAGTTTGTTTTGCTCTTGAACGCATCCTTGGGACGCTCCAATGCGCTACTGGCTTGCACCGCATTTTCTGCAAGCGCATTCAGTCTTGAGCTTCAAAACGCACCTTTCAAGAAGTCCCAAAGTCCCCTTTTTGAGGCATTAGGCCACTCAAATGACACATAATGGAGCACACACATATCATATGTTCATGAATTCACTTTAAAAGTTTACCATTGTCATTGTAGCCTATTATCTACTTCAATACATTCAGATTAATGGTCAAAGGAAGCTACTGATATAATCGTAAACACCTTCGTCTTCTTCTTCTTCCACATCGTCTGCTAGAGAGTTTGTTTTGCTCTTGAACGCATCCTTGGGACGCTCCGATGCGCTACTGGCTTGCACCGCATTTTCTGCAAGCGCATTCAGTCTTGAGCTTGAAAATGCACCTTTGGACGTATTAGTCTTGAGCTTGAAAACGCACCTTTGGATGTTCCGATACGCTACTATTTATAGTTCAGTGATCGGAGCATCCCAAGGGTGCTTTCAAGACAACAAGACAAGGGTGCTTTCAATACAATATAATATAACAGAGCACGTCACAAAAGGAAAATCACAAAAGGAAAATTACAAGAACCTCTCAGGGAAGTGCCGTTGTTAAGGCATTACTTCCCGAACCACATCTGATCTTCAAGAGCAAGACAAACTCGCTAGTAGACGGAAGAAGAAGAAGACGTTTATATCAGCAGATTCCTTTGACCATTAATCTGAATGTTTTGAAGTAGTTAATAGGCTACAATGACAATGGTAAACTTTTGAAGTGATTTCATGAACATATGATATGTGTGTGTGCACCATTGTGTCATTTGGGTGGCCTAATGTCTCAATGTTTTCGTCATACACAGGTTCATAGGGGTAAAGTCCGATAATCCGAAAAATCCACTAATCCGAACGAGAGCCGGTCCGCTGCCCTTCGGATTAACGGAAGTTTACTGTATATTATCTCCCATCCTGTACTCCCAATTTGGTCTATTCACACTTCTTCTCATATTTAACACATGGCATTTACTTATATTAAATTTCATTTTCCACTTGGTGCTCCATTCATATATTTTATCTAAATCCCCTTGCAGCTCCTGCCGATAGGCATAAACTCCTACATGTCAATGTTTGCAGATGACGTAAAAATTATGAGACAAATAACAAATAAAAGTAGTTGTGAGGAGCTGCAAGGGGATTTAGATAAAAAAAACTCCATTAAACTGTATTATTTTTGTGTCAAATAAATGGCATTCCAAAGTACCAATGGACTCTCTCTTTATATACAGCATTATCTATATATATAGATATATATATAGATATAAATATAGATAGATAGATCTCTTATTATTTATAGTCTTTATTTATCTGTGTTTATCTCTCCCCCCAGGCAAGGCCGCGACTCAGTAATGGCTGACAGAATGGCGCGAAGGAGAGTGAAGCTTTACGCCCTCAACGTAGACAGACAATGGGATGACAGAGGAACCGGCCACGTCACATCCTCGTAAGTTTGAGTCCGGATATAATACCACAAAGAGAGAGAGAGAGAGTGAGTAGTATAAGTTGTAGAAATAGTCATGATAAAGATCAACTTATTAAAGAGTACATATCTCAACAAGGATCAACTAAACAAAATACATACATACATACATACATAAAATTTTAAGACTGAGTGTTCCACACATAAGTGCAGTTTCAGTCTCTTGTCCTAATGGCGGCGTTCCAGGCAACCCTGTTAAGGGCTGCTTCACTTGTCAAGTTCTTGGATTTGAGATCGGCGCGTATAGTCCGATCCCAGGTCTTCCTCGGTCCACCCCTTGGTGCAGCTCCCTCCACAATCACAGACCTGCATTTTTTCACCCAATTTTGTTCATCCATTCTCTCCAAAATGTAAACAAAGATCAACTGACTGGAGACAAAATGTAAACAAAGGTCAGCTGACTGGAGACAAAATGTATACAAAGATCAGCTGACTGGAGACAAAATGTAAACAAAGATCAGCTGACTGGAGACAAAATGTAAACAAAGATCAGCTGACGGGAGACAAAATGTAAACGAAGATCAACTGACTAGAGAGAGAGAGTGAAGTTTTACACCCTCAACATAGACAGAAAGTGGGATGACAGTGGAATACTGCGTTCAATGCTGGTGCCCTTATTACCAAAAAGACATAAACAAGCTAGAACGAGTTCAACGTAGAGTTACCAAAATGATACCTAGCCTAAAGAACAAACCATACGAAGAGCGTCTTAGAGAATTAAATCTATTTCCTTTAACCCAGCGCAGATTAAGAGGTGACTTAATTCAAGTGTTCAAAATCATCAAAGGCATCGACAATATGAACTGTAGTAAGTACTTCACTATCGACCAATCTAATTACACGCGGGGAAACGGTTGCAAAATTATTGGTAAATCTTTTAACTCACACGAATCTAAGAATTTCTTCTTCAATCGAGTTGTCAACTTGTGGAATGGGCTTCCCCGAGACGTTATAGACTGCGGCACCGTTGATTCATTTAAACTCCGCCTAGACAAATATCTCGCATCAAACCCGCGACTGACTGCGTTTGTAAATGAATAACTTTATTTTATCCTCCCCTCAGTTACTAACCCATATGTCCCCTACTAACTTTCTAGTCCTGCCACGGACATTAGTTCCAGGGCAGTAGTTCCCTTTCCAATGTTCCCTTACCCACTCTAAACCACTGTTTGGACACTTGATCCTCAGTGTTTTGGAGGACAAGCAGCCTAGAAGGGTCACTAGACTTGTTGTTGCTTGATTTCCTTTGTACTCCTTTGTACGTTCCTTACCCCCCCTGGGGGTAAGGGGGCCTCCATCTTATGGTGGAGGAAAAAAAGAATATGCCCCACGCGTCCTACTGCGTGTCGTACAAGGCGACTAATAGGGGGAATGGAGGTAGATTGTAGGCACCAATCGAACAGGGCTATACCCAGGAGAGGCTGTGGGCATTTGATAAGGAATCGTTTGAACTCCTGTTTCATTTGCTTGGCCTCTCCTACTGATTCCCTTTGTGCCTCACTTACACTGAGAGTAGTCCAGCATACTCTCACAAACCCCCCCTCCTATCTACTTAACATGCACACCACACTTCCTCCTTCATAATTATTAAAAACAAAAAATTATAATGAACACAGGCCCAGCCTTGGAGGGGGGGGGGGGGACCATAAATACCCCCACACATTTATTTATTTGTTTTTTCTGCCTATATTCCAACTACTCCCTCTCGGGCATAGGCTGATAGTCTTTACACTCTACCACTGAACACGGTGAGGCCCGTGAGGTCTTGTTCCAGTCTAGGGAGTGAGACATGCGAAGCAATCCCATCTCTGAAGCCGCCTCGCCTCTGCGCTTCACAGTCTCACCCCCACACTCGGACCCTCACTCTCAGAACGCCACCTATTGAGCAATTAACTCACTAGGCATTGCCCCCCCTGTAGCATATTTTTGAATATGGGAATATTCATACTTACAGTTTCTTACAGTAGATCCTCTGGAAAAAGGCAAACTATGCCTGTGTATCCAGCTCAGTACCAGTACTTGCACTGCTGCGGTCGTTCACGGTGTTGGCGGCGGCGGTAGCAGACGCAACATTTTTACTATTCTGCATCTTTGCTTTATAATCAAACTTCAAATCTTGTCTTCCCCATGCTTTATCAAGATTACTTTCAAACTCCCTTATTGATTCGGAATCGACTACATACTGGGGCAGTGCATTCCACTCATTTACCACTCTATCACAAAATGAGTTCTTTGCCTTCTCAAGCCTATTTCTTTCTTTGTAAATTTTCTTAGAGTGTCCTCTCGTTCTTGTTCCCTCCCGCATCAAGAAGATACCTTCACACACATCCTCATCGTACTTTCCTGACACTATCTTAAAAGTCTCTATCATATCCCCTCTCTTTCTCCTATATGCCAGTGTCGGAAGCCCCAGTGTCCTCAACCTCTGCTCATAGCCCGCATTCTTCAACGTTGGTACCAGCTTGCTAGCTCTCCTCTGCACTTTCTCCACTGCTTCTATATCCTTTACCATATATGGAGCCCACACCTGGTTTGCATATTCCAGGTGCGGCCTAACCAGCGCTGTACATAGATTCCTGAAGATTTCTTCGTCAAGTGACACAAATGTCCTCCTTATCAGCCCTACAATTCTATTGGCTTTGTTTATCTTTTCCGCTAAATGTTCTGAGAAATTTAACTTATTGTCTATCACTACTCCTATATCCTTTTCTGCACTCACTTCCTCCATCGCTTCATACATACTGTATCCTACCTTGTCTATCTTGCTGGTCCCAATCCGCATGTACTTGCATTTTTTGGATGAAAAGGCATTAACCAATGCTCAGACCATCCCTTCATGCCCTCCACATCTCCTTGAAGCAAACCCATATCTTCCTTACTCCTCACTCTTCTATACAGTTTAGTGTCATCCGCATACAGGTATACCTCACTTCCATTAGTTATAACTTCAGGCAAGTCGTTGATAAATATAACGAACAGCAGTGGTCCCAACACAGATCCCTGAGGTACCCCACTTGTAAGTTCCCTCCACCCCGAGCCTATTCCATTCACCAGTACCCTCTGTCTCCGATCTTTCAGGAAGGCTTCTATCCATTTCACACATTTCTCCCCTATATTATAGCTTCTAACTTTCTCTATTAACCTTTTATGTGGGACCTTATCGAAGGCCTTCATAAAATCGCAGTATACCACGTCTATTACATCACCATCTTCTAGAATTTGCATCCAATCATCTACCACCTTAATTAGCTGTAGTACCGTCGACCTCCCCGGCAAGAATCCGAACTGTCTCCCACTGAAAAGTTGGTTTGACTTCATATGATCCATTATTCCTTCTCTAATTACCGTTTCCATTAGTTTACACACAACACTTGTCAAACTGACTGGTCTATAATTCCCTGGGTCATTTCTCTTTCCCTTCTTAAATATAGCTGTTATGTTCGCCTCTCTCCAGTCCATCGGGATTTGTCCTGTATTAAACGATACCTCAAATAACATTTTCAATGGCTCTACCAACATCTCCCTCCTTCCTTTATGATTCTTGGGTGTATCCCATCCGGTCCCGGTGACTTACTTCTGTTCATTTTTTCTATAGCCCTTCTTATTCTAGCATGGGAAAACTCTACTAGTTCTAGTGCCGGTGCCTGTTTGATGGGAATAGTAGGCACTGCATCCTCCGACTCCACTGTTAGTACCCCCCCAAAGTATTTCCCCAGCACCTCTGCTTTCTCCTTATCAGTCTCCGCTCTACTCCCACCATTCAACCCCCCCACCAGCTCTGGGATCCCTACTCTTCTTATTAACTTTTCCTGAATGTACTTCCAGAATATTTTTGGATTATCCTTCACATTTCTAGCTATCTCTCTCTCCCTCTCCTTCACCCCCCTCCTTGTTTCCCACCTTATTTTATTGTTTATTTGTCTGCGTTCCAGATCCACTTCCTTAGCCTCTATACTAGACCCCCTGTTCTTTTTTAACTATTTTAATCTTTCCCACAATCGTTTCTTTCTTCTAATCAATATCCAAAGCTTTCTTTTCATTGGCAATTCTGGGTTAGTTCTTTTCCTCAATTTTGTTTTATCCTTATATTCCCTTACTGGTACACTTTTGGATACAGCATTCTCCAGTTTGACTCTAATTTTCCTCCACATTCCTTCAGCGTCTTCACCGTGCAATGCTATTTTAATCAGGGAACAATGAGGGTATTTTATTGGCATTTCAGTGTGCTGTGGTAATGCACTAATACTAGGTACAGCACAAATTCCATCCCAATAATATCTTCCCATTGACATATTGGGATTCGAACCCGAGTCCATTGGATTACCAGTCCAGTGGCAAGACCACTCCGCCACACCTCCCCGACCTTCCCATGACGACCCCTCTAAATACTCTGTACCACGGCCTGTCACTCTTACTATTAACTTCTGCAATATTCGTGGCCTTTCCTCTAATTTTCACTCTATCGAACACCATCTCTCCTCCAAACCTGATCTTTTTTTCCTCACCGAAACTCAGGTGTCTGAAGCAACTGCCAGCAGCCCCTTCTCTGTATCCTCCTTTCTCTATCCCAGTTTCAAAGCCAAAGGCGGATGTTGTGCATACGTGCACAACAAACTCACTTGCTCTCGTGTTCCCGATTTCGACTCCTCTGAATTCTCAACTTTATGGCTCAAACTATCCTGTCATTCTCATGCTAAATATTTCTGTGCTGTCTATCTTTCCCCTAACTCTACCGACTTTCCCAAATTCTTCGACTATCTAAACTCTAAAGTGGAACACATTCTATCTATCTCTCCCTCCTCTGAAATCTCCATCTTAGGAGATTTCAACGTTCACCACAGCCAATGGCTCTCCTCTCACTCTACTGACCAACCTGGTGAACAAGCCTACGTCTTTTCTATCATAAATGACCTAGAGCAGCTGGTCCAGCAACCCGCCCGTTTCCCGGATCGCTTCGGAGATCGGCCCAACATTCTTGACTTATTTCTGACTTCTAAACCTTCTTCTTACACTGTCAATCTTTTCTCTCCTTTGCGCTCCTCCTACCATAAACTTATCTCCGTCACCTGTCCTATCTAGCCTTCAGTACGGCCATCCGATCCTCCCAGCCGGCTGCGCTTGTGGCACTTTGGCACTGCCGACTGGGTGGCTCTCCGGCAGTACTTCTTTGATTTCCCATGGAATGACTTATGCTTCCGTGGCCGTGGACCCTCGGAGAGTGCTGAACGCATTACCGAGGTAATCCTCTCGCGCATGGAAGCGTACATTCCATTTTCGTTCTCTCAGTCTAATGCAAACAAATCTTGGTTTACTCACGCTTGTTCTACTGCTGTCCGCAACAAGGAGGAAGCATTCAACCGGTACCGACGCCTTAAAACTCAAGAATCTCATTCTTCATATGTTTCTGCCTGAAATCAAGCCAAGTCTGTTCTTCAACTTGCCAAGCACTCTTTCATCAATAATAAATGCACTGAACTATCCAACTCTAGCTCTTCCCAAGCTTTCTGGCATCTAGCCAAAAATCTCTCCAACAACTTTTCTTCCTCGTCTTTCCCTCCCCTTTTCCACTCTGATGGCATAACCATCACTTCTTCCTCTGACAAAGCTGAACTCTTTGCTCAAACTTTTGCCAGAAACTCTACCTTGGATGATTCCGATGCTATTCCTCCCTCTCCACCTCTCTCTCCTACTTATGCCTAATATCCTAATCTCTTCTAAAGATGTACTTTCCACCCTCTCTGGGCTTAATACTAAGAAGGCGTACGGTCCGGACGGTGTTCCTCCTGTTGTACTTAAAAACTGTGCTTCCGTGCTGACCCCCTGCCTAGGCAAACTCTTTCGTCTCTGTCTCTCCTCTAACGTCTTTCCTTCTTACTGGAAGTTTTCTCTCATTCAACCTGTCCCAAAAAATGGTGACCGCTCTCAACCCTCCAACTATCGTCCAATTGCTCTCATCTCTTGTATCTCTAAAGTTTTTGAAACTATTCTTGCTTCCAAATTCCTTCAGCATTTCTCTTTTCATAATCTGCTCTCAGATCGCCAGTATGGCTTCCTTAACCCCTCAAACCCGGTTGGGCTCTGAGGCACCCATAACAAACGCGGCCCGCGGACCCCGGAAGGGCTCTGAGGCACCGGCAGCTTGAAAGCCTGTAAGCTTGTTTTGAAAGGCGTCCGTCTGACGCATATAAACACAGCCGGTTGGCCCGACGCCGCGCACCTTCGAACACAAGAAGGAGAGGCGTAGTTTGTTCTTGTGTGGCTGTATGTTGTCGTGTCAGTAGTGAAAAGTGGCTAATATGGCTGACATCGCCACAAAGTTCTCTCCACGGAAATTGTCATCACAACTGAACCAGTTGACTTAGAGAGCTCTACTCAACGCCATTCTACAGGTACGAAACACATCTACGCTTGGGGATGCGCGGGAATGCGGAAGCAGTCAAAATAACAAAGATACGGTAGCCTAGGCGAGACGTTTTTTCGGCCAAATCCCCCGAGTTTCGGGGAATATTTATAGAATACATAGCCGAGGCTGGAGGGTTAAGGGTCGCTCTACTGGTGATCTTCTTTCATATCTTACTAACTCTTGGTCATCCAACTTTCGGGACTTCGGTGAGACTTTCTGTTGCACTAGACATATCGAAGGCCTTCGATAGAGTCTGGCACATATCTTTAATTTCCAAACTGCCCTCCTTCGGTTTCTGTCCCTCCATCTGTGCCTTTATCTCTAATTTCCTTTCCGGCCGTTCCATAGCTGCGGTTGTGGACAGCCATCACTCATTTCCTGATCCTATCAACTCTGGTGTTCCTCAGGGTTCTGTCCTATCTCCTATTCTCTTTCTAATTTTCATAAATGATCTTCTCAACTGTACATCCAGTCCCATCTATTCATATGCAGATGACTCTACTTTACACCACTCAATTAGTTTTCCAGAACGCCCCAGCCAGCAGTCCCTCAAAAGTAAACGTAATGAAGCCATAAAATGCTTATCTTCTGATCTAGCTACTATTTCCAATTGGGGTAGAGAAAACCTTGTTGCATTTAATGCTTCTAAAACTCAATTTATCCATCTTACTACCCATCAGGAACCTCCAGAGGACTATCCCTTATTCTTCAACAATACAAAAATCAACCCTTCATTTTCCCTCAATGTTCTCGGTGTCTCTTTTTCTTCTGCTCTCACTTGAAAGACCATATTACCAGTCTCGCTAAGGCAGCCTCCCAGAAGCTGGGTGTGCTCAACCGCCTCAAGGGGTTCTTTACCCCTGCGCAGCTTCTTGCTCTGTACAGGGGCACAGTGCGTCCTTGTATTGAATATTGTTCACATGTGTGGGGAGGATCCTCTCACACCGCACTCCTAGATAAAGTAGAAAGGAAAGCCTTTCGTATCATTAACTCCCGTCCACTCACCAACTCTGCAATCTCTCTCTCTTCGCCGCAATGTTGCATCTCTTTCACTATTCTATCGCTACTACAATAATCAGTGTTCCTCGGAGCTTTCCCAGTGTATACTACCTCCTCTACGTAGGGTACGTAGTACCTGCCTTGCAACACAATCCCACCCCTACTCTGTGCAACTCTCCAACCCAAGAGTGAAATGCTATTCTCATACTTTCTCCTATTCAACTGCTGAGCTCTGGAACTCTCTCCCAGAATCAGTCTTTCCCTCTTCGTATGACTTAAATTGCTTCAAACTCTGTGTGTCCAGGCATTTTAGCTCGAACGTCCCTTGATTTCGGCCCTGTCACTCTTTGAAATCTGGGGGAGCCTGGAGGCACTCGCTGCAGGCAGTTATGCCTTTTGTCTCCCTCATTCACATAGAAAAAAAAATCCTCGTAAGTTTGAGTGGATAGGATACTACAAAGAGAGAGAGAGAGTGGGTTGTGTGTGAGAGAGAGAGTGTGAGTACTATAAGGTATATAAATATTCAAACTAATTATCAACTTTGTGGAGAGTATGTGAACTTGTTGTTTCTTATATACATAAATGACCTAGATTTAGGTATAACTAGTAGGATAAGTAAATTCGCAGACGATACTAAAATGGGGAGATCAATTGATTCAGATAGCGATATAGAGTGCCTCCAAAGGGATCTAGATACCTTACATGAATGGTCAGTAAATTGGCAGATGAAGTTTAACATTGACAAATGCAAGGTATTAAAGATAGGGAAGATGCAAACAAATGTTAAATATAAACTAGCTAATTTAGAATTAGAAAATTCAGACTGCGAGAAAGATCTAGGTGTGTTTGTTAGCAATGATTTGAAGCCTAGAAAACAGTGTATAAGCGTTCGTAATAAGGCAAACAGGATTCTCGGGTTCATCTCTAGGAGTGTGAGTAACAGAACTGCTGATGTTATCTTAAAACTTTACTTGTCATTAGTGAGACCCCATATGGATTATGCTGTCCAATTTTGGTGTCCTTATTACAGAATGGACATAGATTCATTGGAGAGAATTCAGCGTAGAATGACAAAAATGATCCATAATATTAGAAATTTTCCGTATGAAGAAAGGTTGAAGAAATTAGGTTTACATTCGTTAGAGAGACGCAGAGTTAGAGGGGATATGATAGAGGTGTTCAAGTGGGTTAGTGGGATTAACAAAGGGGACATGACAAATGTACTAAAGCTCAGTGATAGCGAAAGAACTCGTACCAATGGTTTCAAATTAGATAAATTTCGTTTCAGAAAAGATATAGGCAAATATTGGTTTGGTAACAGAGTTGTAGATGGGTGGAATAGGCTACCAAGTGATATAGTGGGATCAAGAACGATAGGGAGCTTTAAGAAAAAATTGGATATGCATATGGACGAGAAGGGTTGGGTGTGAAGGGGGATCAGCCGGGTTGGGCCAATCAGCGCTCTGCAGACCCCCGTAATCCTGCGTTAATCTCTAACCGGTTTGGTAAGATGATCCTCAGGGTATTAGAGTGTTGAGCCTATAATTGGGCTTTGTAATTGGGGTTGTGTGGGACAGGGATCTGCCTTGCTTAGGCCAATCGGCTTTCTGCAGACTCCCATTTTCTTATGTTCTTATTATGTAAAATGTAAACAAAGATCAGCTGACTGGAGACAAAATGTAAATAAAGATCAGCTGACTCTAGAAAGGAAATGTCAACAAAGATCAGCTGACTAGAGAGAGAGCTGAGAGAGACAGACAGAGTAGCTTTACATCTTCAACGTAGTCAGACAATGGAATGACAGTGGAACGGACCACGTCACATCCTCGTCACATCCTCGTAAGTTTGAGTCCGGATACGATACATGGGGGAGAATGCGTATGAGTGTGTGAGTAGCATAGGGTGTGAAAATAATAAAAATAAACATCAGCTGACTGGAGACAAAATGTAAACAAAGATCAGCTGACTGGAGACAAAATGTAAACAAAGATCAGCTGACTGGAGTCAAAATGTAAACAAAGATCAGCTGACCGGAGACAAAATGTAAACAAAGATCAGGTGACTGGAGGCATAATGTAAACAAAGATCAGCTGACTGGAGACAAAATGTAAACAAAGATCAGCTGACTGGAGACAAAATGTAAACAAAGATCAGCTGACTTGAGATAAAATGTAAACAAAGATCAGCTGACTGGAGTCAAAATGTAAAAAGATCAGCTGACTGGAGTCAAAATGTAAACAAAGATCAGCTGACTGGAGGCAAAATGTAAACAAAGATCAGCTGACTGGAGACAATGTAAACAAAGATCAGCTGACTGGAGACAAAATGTAAACAAAGATCAGCTGACTGGAGAAAAAATGTCAACAAAGATCAGCTGACTGGAGACAAAATGTAAACAAAGATCAGCTGACTGGAGATAATATGTCAACAAAGATCAGCTGACTGGCGACAAAATGTAAACAAAGATCAGCTGACTGGAGACAAAATGTAAACAAAGATCAGCTGACTGGAGACAAAATGTAAACAAAGATCAGGTATTTAGACATCCTATCTGTAGATCCCTTTCAACTAACAAACTTCCCTTCCCCTCAGCAAGCAACTCTATGCCTGTGCAGTAATCTGGAGATCTGAAATACTCCGAGCAAACTGCACATATAAATATCAAGAAGAAGAAGACACCCATAAGATAAGCATTGTTATCATACAGAGTTGTCTATCTATATACTCAGGCCCAATCCCCACTTTTCCTTTTTTTTTTTGGGGGGGGGGGGGGAGAGACAGAGCCAGAATAAGGACAACAGAAAACAATGAACAAACAAAATACAAATTCACACACATTTAGGTCACCCAGGAGAAGATGCAGAGACCAGGTGTCACCAAGGTCCCTCCAGCACTCCCCCGACCACAAAGTTGTAGATATGTGGAATAGGCTACCTAGCGCCATAGTGGGATCAAGAACGATAGAGAGCTTCAAGATAAAATTAGATAGACATATGGACGAGATAGGTTGGGTGTGAGAGGGATCTGCCTTGTGCGGGCTAATCGTTTTTTCGCAGACTCCCATTTTCTTATATTCACTGTTATTACTCCCCAGGTACGTGGACCGACTGAAGGGCATGTCTCTCCTGGTTCGGGCAGAGGCCGACGGTTCCCTGCTACTAGAGTCCCGCATACAGGCAGACACGGCCTACCAGAAACAGCAGGGGACCCTCATCGTTTGGTCGGAGGGGGAAAACTTCGATTTGGCGCTCAGTTTTCAAGAGAAGGCCGGATGCGATGAGATATGGGAAAAGATATGTCAGGTTGGTATATTATTGTTATTTATATATTTTTGTTTTATATATTTATTTAATATATTTTTGTATATATTTATATATACAGTATACATAATTCAAGATATAAGAGTAAACAAAAATATAACCTAAGATATATTTCATACACTGTGGGTTGCCATTTAGTGTTCAGAAGTAGAATTCTGTTAAGGAAACAGATTAACTTGCTCATGTAGTAATGTACACCCTACAGTATGTGGTGGATTGTGTTTTTTTATTTATAAAGAATTATTATTTTGCTTAAGCGTTGTTTCCACATAGCGATTTTGATTAGTTGTTTTGTCTTTTTACTGTGTTCGTCCAAGTTTTGGTTTGTATATTTTGCAAGTTTTACATTGTAATTATATGTATGTTGTATATACTCAAGCGCATACCCTATAGCTGGGGGTGGCCGACTCGAGACAGAGGCCAAACAGGAGCAACTTTTAAAGTTCCAATTGGCGTTCCCTCGCCCTTTTCTCTGTCTCGTCTAGTACCTATCTATCTATCTATATGCTCAGGCCCAATCCCCACTTTTCCTATTTTTTTATCAACTCTGCGTAAGCAGAGTTTGGTATCGCCCCCCCCGTATAGTGGGTACCACTGGAAACAAATGTCTGTCGTCGTTGTTGTTGTCCGTCTGTCTCGAAACTCCTAGACCGTTGGGCAGATTTCCAAAAAATTTCACACGAACATTTGTTGCGTGAATGCGAACGTCAGTCAAAAAAGATTTTTTGAATTTATGCAATAGTTATGATTTTAGGTCCAAAATATGGTTTTACCCCCCCCCCCCCCAGCAATGATGGTGTTATTTGTACTCACACACTAAGAACGCATTCGTTCTGGGGGCGAAAACATCTTGCTTTGCATTTGCTAGGTTAAGTTAGTTTAGTTGGCATTAGAAGTGATGGTAGTAATAGTGGGATTGATGGTGATAGTAGTGATGATGGTGATAATAGTAGTGATGATAGTTGTAGTTGTATTGATGATGACAGTAGTAGATATGATGGTGACAGTACTAGTAGTAGTGATGATGGTCTTAATAGTAGTGATGATGGTGACAAGTAATGATGATAGTTGTAGTGATAATGATGACAGTAGTTATGATGGTAGTGACGATGGTGTGAGTATTAGTGATGATGGTGAAAGTTGTAGTGATGAAGATCATAGTAATGGTGGTGATGATGGCGGTAGTAGTGATGATGGTTATATAGTAGTAGTGATGATGTTAACAGTAATGATGATTGTAAGATGGTGGTGATGATAGTAGTAATGATGGTTGATAGTTGTAGTATCAATGATGATAGTAGTGATTAAGATGGTAGTGACAATGGTGACAGTAGTAGTGATGATGAGAGTAGTAGTGATGATTGTAATTGTAGTAGTGATGATGACTAGTCGTGATGATTGTGGCAGTTATAGTGATGATTGTGATTGATGATGGTATTAGTAGTGATGATGATAACCTATCGCAGAGTTGGGTATGCCGTTTTGATTTTGGGCAAAACGGCACGTCTACTTTATTTTTATTTCCTATTTTACTCTATTTTATTATTTTGTTGTTTTTATTTTTTTGGGTGTGGCCGACTCAAGACAGAGCAAGAACAGGGAAAACACAAAACACAACATAAAACAACAAAGAAACACAGACAAAACAAAAAATTCACACACATCTAGGTCACCCAGGAGAATACCCAGAGACTAGTACCGGTAGGTGAATTTTACAAGGGCAAGAGGATTCCTAGCCTCCCGGCCCAGAAGTAGGAAAAGTAGTACAGTAAAAGAGATGGACAGAAATGGCTAAGGTTGGGTAGAGGATGCCAAACCTCACTGTGGATAGGACCAGCCCTCACCCTGCGAGAATTTTGATTAGTTCTTTTGTCTTTATATTGTGTCGTCCCTGTTTTGGTTTGTTAATTTGTTAATTTTGTGCGAAAAACGGATATTGAAGTTAAATGCGGGGAAGAGCAAGGTTATGGTCTTCGAAAGGGGTGAAGTCACAGAGTGTGAGGTGAAGTTGAACGGTCAGGCTATGGAGGTTGTCAGCTCATTTAAGTATCTGGGCAGTGTGTTAAGTAAAGATGGGACTATGCATGAAGAAGTGCGGTAGAGGGTGCAACAGGGGAAGAGGGTTGTAGGAACGTTGAAAGCAGTAACAAGAAATAGGGTGGTCAGTATGGAAGTAAAGAAGTCCTTGCATGACAGTGTGGTAATCCCGACACTAACTTACGAAAGCGAAGCATGGACGTTCGGGGAGAGACTCAGACCAAGAGTGAGAGCGGTGGAAATTAGTTACTTGTGAAGTGCGACCACCCGGAGAGGTTCCGATCTCGGCAGGCAGGCATGCAGCGAAGCCCTATCACCACAAGCCCGCCCACCACACTTCCAGGCGCACCCTTCATATTAATCGTCTCCCCGGGCCAGGCGCCTGATGGACTATTATCTAGTCCAACTTGCGCCCGACCCCTTCCCCCAAATGACCACGTGTTCACTCATCTATGCACAAGCATTTTCCATTCATTCCTGTTTATTACACACTTAAACTGAATAATTCCTTGAACGTGATGATAGTGCGTTGTTATGTTAATTAAAATGTAAAACTTGCAAACAAAGTCAAACCAAAACTGGGACAGACAATATAAAGTAAAAACAACACATCAAAATCGCTAAATGGAAAGAACGCTTACTAAAATATTTTTTTTGAAATGAAAGAACACAATCCACCACATCGGGTGTACATTACTACATGAGCAAGTTAATCTGGTTCCCAAGCAAACTAATTGCACACATAACAACGCACTATCGTCACGTTCAGGGAATTAGTCAATTTGGGAAGTCCGGGACGTTCTGGCAAATATTACTAAACTCTGCATGAATAAAAGAAACTACACTTAGTGTTAAAATGTTCTATTAAAATCAAATTTGCAACTTGACAAGACAATAACAATAGTACAAAATAAAAATATTGATAAGATATATATAATATTACAAAAAAAAATACATATAGCACTCACTAACGATAGTGCTATTGGGTAGGTACCTGTAAGCATAGCATGCCTCAAGTGACCCCTATCAATAACTACCCTACAAATAACCTACATTTATCGTACAAATAAACTAAGGAAATCGCAAAAGCAAGCAATTGATACTATCGACAATGAATAGATATAATATAAAGACAAATAATTAGTTTGCTTGGGAAACAGATTAAGTTGCTCATGTAGTAATGTACGCCCTATGTGGTGGATTGTGTTCTTTTATTTCATAGATTTTATTTTAGTAAGCGTTGTTTCCACATAGCGATTTTGATCAGTTGTTTTGCCTTTATATTGTCTTTGTCCCGGTTTTGGTTTGTTTAGTTTGCAAGTTTTACATTTTAACATATATATTTTGTTTGCAGGTCCAAGGTAAAGATCCGAGCGTGGACATAACGCAAGAGATTGTGGAGGAGAGCGAAGACGAGCGATTCGATGAGGTGACGGACTCGAACCCCTGGGTAGAGTTGCCGCCGTGTGAGATCGGTCGATTGGAGGATATCAATGAGGTGAGTGGATGTAGTAGTAGTATACTCTATGTCACGGGAGAAAGGAAATTCCCGTTTGGCAACCGTTTTTCAACCTTTTCGATTTAGTGCATTCTTGTAATGAATAGCTAAATGATATACAACGATGCTAAAGACAACAGACTTCATTGTAAAACAGTAAAATAAACTGTATTTATCATTATTCTAAACAAACCTAAATGTAACATAAGTATTAGCAGGCAGCTGATGAAATACATGGTTGTTATCGAGTGTAGGGAACCAAACAGTGGCGGGTAAGGGGAGGAGAGTGTTAGATAATATACCATATATCTTCCATATAAAGCAATGTTGTTATGTCACATGTGTATAGATTCGCAGTACAAGGCACATGTGAACAATGAACACCCTGAACGTAGGTATAAAGGAACATTATTGTAGAGAAAAAACAAGAATAATGTCAAGCGAGGGAAAGGGGAGGGAGATATCCCGTGTGTGAACGAAACTATGGGAGGAAGGTGGAGGGTGTTAGA
Source organism: Paralithodes platypus (assembly GCA_032716605.1). Lineage (NCBI taxonomy): Eukaryota > Metazoa > Arthropoda > Malacostraca > Decapoda > Lithodidae > Paralithodes > Paralithodes platypus. The sequence goes on along the minus strand of CM064582.1, from coordinate 37,179,598 downwards.
TAATATACCATATATCTCCTACATATAGCAATATTGTTATGTCACATGCGTATAGGTTTGCAGTGGGAATTTCTTTTCTCCCGTGACATAGAGTATAGGCTAGTAGTACAGTACTGTATAGGCAGCGCCAACGAACTTGGCAATAATCTTGATCCCTGACCTCTCTGTAACTCAAAAGAGCGAATTGGCTGTAAATATCCACACCTATTTCCTGGTGGACTCTTCCCAAATGATAGAAACGTCAGCCCGATTGCTTTCATTCATTTTGAGTTATGAGAAGTTAAGGGGTCAAGTTTATTGTAAAGTTCGGTGACGTTACATTTAGTAGTAATTGTAGTAGTATTATTGGTAGTAGTATTGGTAGTACACTTTAGGATATAAATCAATGCTTTCTTGAGTCCTTAAATAGTATATGGAGCATATATAAATAGTATATATAGTTTTGTAGTTTGTATAGACAAATATATTTATAAATTTGCTTCCAGAGATATACTTCATAATTAGAAATATCCACATAGTGATTTTGATGAGTTTTTTGTCTTTATATTGTACGGTTCCTGTTTTGTTTTGTAAGTTTTACAGCTTAATTTGAGTGTGAGTATCCTAGGTTGGAATCCTTGGAGTACCACATGTATTCATTAGTTTACTGTGTTGATAGCATAATGGTTAGTGCGGTGAATTTGGGTGTGAGTATCATAGGTTGGAATCCTTGGAGTATCACATGTAGGGTAGAGATACCAAAGGAGACGAATTGTCCAGTAGAGACGCACTTCATGCAAATAAACTGCCATGCAAAAAACTAAAGTACCTGAAAAGAAAACAAATACATAAAAAAATACTTTATGCTATTAGTGATGTTCTCAAAGACTACCAGCCTAATAGGACACACATTTATCTTGAGAAAAAATAAACAAAAATAAAAATGAGATTTTCGGGGTATCTCTTAGCCCAAACCTAAGAAAGCGATTTTTTCACAGCTCATTTTTTTGCTACTTCTCTAACTCGGATCGTTTTTCTTTTGTTTCAAGTGGAAAGAGCATGTTTTGAACTATACTCCTGCATGGTTCATGACTCTTGCATGAACGAGTGCTCGTGAAAGTGGGTGCGTCCCCATTGGTTCATGATATGGTGCAAAACCAATGGAGACTAATTTTTTCAAACTGGGTTTAGAAGGGCATAAACCGCATGCATGGTAAACCCCAGTCTCGCCCCACCTCCTGTATTCATGGTCGAGTTTCCTTTGATGGTGGTGGAGCTACCTTCATTTGACTTCGAGGCCCAATGGAGACGCACACGTGCGGGCCATATAGAGACGCGGCTGGATGGGGTGGTGGTGTGCGTCTCCATTGGTTTAGTGTTATTTATCAAAGTTATCTGCCCTATTTATAATATTATATCTTATTAAAATGTAAAACTTGCAAACTAAATAAACCAAAATTGGGACAAGGACAATATAAAGTCAAATTCAATTATCAAAATCGCTATGTGGAAACAACGTTTACTAAAATGAAAATTATTAAATAAAAGAACACAATCCACCACATAGGGTGTACATTACTACATGAGCAAGTTAATCTGTTTCCCAAGCAAACTAATCGCACATATAACAACGCACTATCGTCACGTTAAAGGAAGTAGTCAAGTTTGGGAAGTTTATTTCAGTTGCAAGAATATTGAATTAATAGTGCATGAACTACAACTACAAACTAACAGAAATGGAAAATAGAAATAAATAGTGTATGAACTATCGAATAAAGACTAAATAATGACAGAAATAATCGTACAATTTGTTTTTGTCACGTAGGTCTAAGTGCGAGCTTTCGATACCCAGCTTCACAACACACACACACCCACACACTCAGGGGTCTAAATGTGGCCAAATTGCACTTTGTCATTGACCGTGACTGAACATCAACGAGACATAGGTCTACTAGTTTGGATGTCCCTCTGACTCCCTCACTGGAGTGACTCGTGTTGCCGTGCGGTGGGGCCAGTGGCACAACCCTTTAGTAGAGGGTTGTGCCAGTGGGGGGCGAAGGAGAGAGGGAAATCGACACTCTTTTATTTCTCTCTCCTCCCCCATTTCGCGAATCGGTAATTTGTGGGTTATTTTGCATATTTCTTTGTTACTATGCATCTTATATGCATTCATGTGCTTTGTGGTGATATAATATTGATATATATGAGAGATATAAGCGCTATTGCGTATTTTCCCCCTCCTTTCCTCCCCCCTCCCTCGCAAACTAGCTAGGCAGGGGAAGGGTGGCGGGGTTGCTTTTTACCAACAAATGTGCAATTCTCGACCATTGTAACTTCACTGCGGCGCGATATTTTAAAGAAAATATATATAGAGTCGGATGTTGGTTGGTATTCACTACACGTTGATGTAGTTTTCGTAGCTATTTGGAAATGTTGCCAAAAATGGCTTAGGATTCGGGCAAAGTCTTTCACAATTTATTTTCTCTATAGATGTACAATGTAGGCCCACTATCAGCATGCAACTACTTTAGTTTAAGCTAGAAGTATAAGTGGTATAAATATTATCTACTAAATAATCAAATTACTCACATATTAATACAAAAAAACAGACGTTCGTCTGCACTGGACTGGGGTGCGTCTACTTAGGGTTTGGTGGTCATAAGGAGACGCACTTGATATTGGACCTCTTATCTCGGAAAATACTTGAAATATATCAAGCATTGACACATCCATTAACCCGTGGAGCCCCGGCTAGTTTTGTAATGTTTGTTCACCAGAACCCGGCCGGTTTTCAAAAAATGGTTTTATTCCAGAAACAATAGCGAATGGGTTAGGAATGAAGGAAAAACCACGAAAAACCGCTCAAAAAGCTTAAAGAATGGTCCTACAGAGCCCCCGAAAACGTATTTTACAAGAGTAAAAAATTGAAGGCAATTACCCCAAAAAACCAGGTTATTGCGCGCTCACGCGCACGCACGTGGACTTTGAGAGTTTTCAACCATCGGCACGGTTGCGTGGGATACGTACACAGTTCCCATACAAATCTGAGCCCTCTCGAGTGGCTACACCTGAGGTTACGGTCGGCGCAATTAGGGTGACCCGCCAGACGCGTCTCTGGGGCTGTGCGTTACATACATCGCCGACGCGTCGCTGGGGCTGTACGGGTTAAAAGAATAACCATTTGGTAATATATCAAGTGAGTTTCAAGTTAAAAGAATGAATGAGCTTGACACACTGATTTTTTTCTTGAAAACTCACACTTTTTGCGTCTCCTTTGGTGCCTCTACCCTATTCATTAGTGTCATTGATTTCATTAATTAGATTAATTTGTAAGTTAATTGATGGGTTGGTGATCATATGAATTCTGATAGGTGAAGTGCAAGAATATTTTTGAGCGAGCTATAGTGTTTTCGCTGTAAGTAGGCGAGAAATCATGACCTCTAACCTCTGTAACGCAAAAACTACTAAAGTAATCGAGAAAATATTTCTACCATTTTGGAAGAGTCAGTCAAGGAATATATGTGGAAATTTACAGTCAATTTGTTCTAACCCTTTTTGAGTTACAGAGGATAGAGGTCATGATTGCTCACCTACTTACAGTGAATAGACTATAGAGACTATGGTATCCGAGTGTACAGTACTGGAATAAATACAGATCTCCCTCACTATCCGATGCCCCAATCTACAAGTAGGTTTTTAGGCGTTTGTGTTTTGGCTGGTCCCAGAACGCATCCCCATTTACCCCATTAATTTTCGGGTTGACTGTACACTCGGTCAACAAAGTATCTGCACCCTACCCCGATAATCTGGTGTGTACAGCTTGGTGGTATAGGTTGTAGGTCTTAGGTAGTATAGGTAGATAGTAGTATAGATGGATATAGCTACAGGTAGATATGCAAACCCTACCAAGCTGTACACACCAGATTATCAGGGTAGGGGTGCAGATACTTTTTGGACCGAGTTAGTTTTTAGTTTAGTTTTGTAGATGTTTAGGTGACAATCACCACGGTCGATCTGGGGATCCGCCGCTAATGAGCTCGTCCTGGAATCTTTACGACTCTGAATCTTACGATTCTTTACAGGACTGAACATGCCATTTTTATCGGCAATAGCTCAGAGAAGAGTGTTGAGAGGGGAGAAGGGGTGTTGGAGAGAGAGGAAGGTGTTGGAGTGGCTTTGTTATGTGTGTTTTGTCAGGATGTCCCCTGACTGGGTGCAAGCATGTGAAACATGCTAGGACGTACTACCGCACCCACTAAATGTCCGCCGTGGCAGGGATTCGATCCCGGGTCTTTCAGATTCACACGCGAGCGTGCTCACCACTTGACCACCACGGCCCTACAACAACCTTTTTTTTTAAGATTACAGTGGAACCCCCATCTTAGCTCCTAATCGGTTCCACAGAAATGGAGCTAAGATTGAAACAGCCAAGATCGGGGCACTGTTCTTGTGGGGAAAATTCTAATCGGTTCCGTGCTCATTCTAAAAGTTGCACTTTTTCCCAGTTTTAGCCTATGAAAACATGTTTTTTGTCTACATGAAGTAAATCTTATGCATTGTAAATAATAATGTAGACATGGCTAAATAACAGTCCTAACCATAAAAACTTAGGTGCATTATAAATACTTTACAGTCGGCCCCGCAAGGGTGCGCACTAAAAGGGTGCGATTCTCCAACCGTGCGGCAGATGTCCGTGTGGTGCGTATAATCTAAGGGTGCGAAAAAAGCGCGAAAAAAGCAAAGCGTGCGTTTTTTTCGCCCAATAACCCCTGAAAAACATGAACTAAGGAAAGAATACCTGTAAGTAGTCCCTCGTTATCGACGGGGGTTACGTTCTTAAGACTGCCGTCGATAGCAAAAACCGTCGATACCGCATTACCGTACATTATGGTACCGTACATACACGTACAGTATCCGTGGTCTCTATCCTATGTACTTTTAAGTGTTTCCTTTACACATAACCTTACATATTAGAGTATATTGCAAATATCTATCACTGAATACATTAGAGGCCATAATAAACGCAAGAGATACAAGGTTCAGGCACAAATAAGCAAGTAAAAGGCGGGTGGACTTAGAGCTTCTGCCTTGTTTTGACAACATTAAAAATGGAGGTCGAAAGTGACGCTCCGATCGTCGGTGAATCCGGATTCACTCAAAACCTAAAGTCTTTAGGCTAATTATTTTTGCTCTCGTTTTCGGTGTATTTTCTTATTATTGTATGTCTTATTGTTCATCATTTAATCCACTTTTGGTTGGTATATTAGAGTAATATAAATAAACAATTAATCCGTCGATATATCAGTCGATACTCGAATCAGTCTAAAGTCAGTCGATAGTCGAATCCGTCTATGATAAAGCAATCCGTCTATAAAAAAGCCGTCGATAACGAGGGACTACTGTACAGTATAGAAATGTGATTAGATATTCGATAGAATATGGGTATTACACTCACTTTGGATGGTTTATGTATGCGTGGAGGTTGGGATGTTGGTCTTACTGAGGGTCCGAGGCTCCTCAATAAGACCAACATCCCAACCTCCACGCATACATAAACCATCCAAAGTGAGTGTAATACCCATATTCTATCTAATATCTAATCACATTTCTATACTGTGCAGGTATTCTTTCCTTAGTTCATGTTTTTCAGGGGTTATTGGGCGAAAAAAGGGTAAGTTTGAAGAGTCCCCGGACTACATAGTGAATTTCCCATAGGTTCTTAACCCTCTCACGACCATAGGACGCAGAGGTTGCCAGATTAGCAATAAGAAAAAGATTACTCTCACTGTTATAATTACCTCTCCAAAATTAGTTTTCTGCCCACAGCTAACTCAAAGACAACTGCAGAGGTTGAAGTAAACAAACTAAAGGTTTATAGATACCCCTGATGGTAACAAAGGATTTAAAGTATCCCTAATAGGCTCAAAAATCGCGTCCGGATGTGAGAGGGTTAAGCTCCAAGGGTGCGTTTTACAAGGGTGCGCGCATGTCTCGGACTTAGGTAACTGCACCCTTGTGGGGCCCACTGTACATTGGGGCATTATTCTTAGGGGAAAAATGGTAGGCCTAGGCTAGGCCTAGCCTATGTTCTAAATTCGTCCAGTCACCCCTCAAGTACCCATTTCGCCTCAAATACATCCAATAAATACATATTATGAGGAGAATATGTATAAATACATATTTTGAGAAGATTACTTACCAAACAGACTTTATTTTAAAACATTGTCATATTTAGCCTAGCCTAAATTGTCGGCATTTCCGCCACTTTCGTCCATGGACTGGCCTTTCCTCTAGTGTTTTGAGCATGAATTTCCTTCATTGCTACCACCAGGCCCACCATCCCTATCACCAGATGTACTAGAGGTTATAATAAACACGAGATATAATGGGTTCAGGCACAAAAACACTTGCAAACGGTTGTTTTGTCAACACAGATACGAGTGCACTGTAAGCGTCTGCTTAGTGATGACGTCATACAAAGATGGCGGCATCTGCGCATTTGACGATCGGATCTCGGATTCACTCGGATTTCGTCTCTAACCTGGCAGATTCTTTTAGTTATGTTAAAACAAAAATATTGTTTATGTTTAATTTCTAGTATTATGTCGAGTTTTTTGTTATTTTTGCTATTTTTTTGGGTTTCGACTGGGATTTTTATGCGAAGATTGAAGCTTTTGGCGCGAAAATGGAAATTGGGAATATTTGGTGTGCCGCGAAATTCGAAACAGCGAAGACTGCTGTGGCGAAAATGGGGGCTCCACTAGGTTTTCAGGAACGTAAGCCAATCGTAAATCGAGGGAGATCTCAAATTGACTAATACCTTGAACGTGATGATAGTGCGTTGTTATGTGTGTGATTAGTTTGCTTGGGAACCAGATTAACTTGCTCATGTAGTAATGTTTTTTTTTTTTTTTTTTTTTAAGAGACAATGAACGGAGGAAGGAAAAACACAGATAAAACAAAAAGGTCCATGTGCCTAAAGGCATCCTCCATTCATAAAATGTTTGTAACAACTGGATTTAAACATTTGTAGATTGTAAGTTTGTGGAAAGCATTTCGAGGGAAGTGAATTCCAAAGAGTACACCTTTTGTGGTGGATTGTGTTCTTTTATTTATAAATTTTATTTTATTTAGCGTTGTTTCCACATAGCGATTTTGATAAGTTAATTTGACTTTATATTGTCTTTGTCCCAGTTTTAGTTTGTTTAGTTTGCAAGTTTTACATTTTAATAATTAAGCGTTATTTCCTCATAGCGATTTTGATTAGTTCTTTCGCATTTATCTTGTGTCATCCTAGTTTTGGTTTGTGTAGTTTGCAAGTTTTACATTATAATATTGTTTTTCTTTCTCCCTAGGTGATCAGTAACTGCCTACACAGTCCGGTACGACGGGAGAAGCTAGCCATCGCCCTGGAGAACGAAGGCTACGTCAAGAAGTTGGTCTCGGTCTTCCACACCTGCGAGGACCTGGACAACATGGACGGACTCCACCTTTTATACGAAATATTCAAGAACATCTTTTTGCTGAACAAGAACGCGCTTTTTGAGATCATGTTCGCCGACGACACCATCTTCGACGTTGTGGGCTGCCTGGAGTACGACCCCTCGTCCCCCTACCCCAAGAGACACCGGCAGTACTTGAAGAGCATAGCCAAGTTTAAAGAGGTGAGTGGCAGATCCCTTTGGTGGCCAGTCTATTAATTTACTGTTAACACAACAAAGAAACCACCACCACAGTTTATAAACAATACATAAGATCAGTGACGGAATACGCAAGCCCAGCCTGGGCTTCTAACCTAGCTGAAACACATCATAAGACCTTACAGACTATTCAAAACAAAGCCCTGAAGATCATTACAGGCTGCACAGCTACTGCACCCACAGATCACCTACATCAAGAAACCAAAATCCTCAAAGTCAAAAACCATCTGGACATGAGAGGCACTCAATTCCTGGCAGCAGCCTCCACGAACCAGGACCACCCACTAAACTACATGGCAGCACACCCACAGACACCAAGAAATATCAAAACAACACTCAGCACACGGTATCACGCACAAATACTGTCCTCTCTCCCTCCCTGTCCACCCCAAACCAACTTCCAGAAGCACATCCATACTCACATCTCTCGCCGATCCATCCACTCACTCACGGACAACACGCAGCTGCAAGCACGACCTCCCGAAATCCATCCTTCCGAATCCTCCCTTCCTCGCGAGGACAGAGTCCACCTGGCCAGGCTGAGATGCGGACACCATCCAGCTCTCCTGAGCTATCAGAAGAGACTGGATGACTCCGTCGTCGACGTCTGTCTGGGATGTAACACAGCACCCCATACCATTAACCCGTAAACGGCTGCAAAGCTCATAAGAGGTTTTACTGGGCGACGGCGGCAAAGCTCTTAAGAGGGAGGCCTAAAAAAAACATTTAACCCTCCAGCCCCGGGGGCTATAGCTTGCGACTGTGCTGCGGTACCGGGTGTTTTGACGATCTTTGGCCTATGTTAACTACTCTGTAAGTCAATGAATATGGCATGTAATGTTGTGAATAAAAAATAATAATGTTCCACAAACCTTCCTCTGTCGAATGGCGTTGAGTAGAGGTCTCTAGCCCCTCTGGTTGCATAATGGTGAGCGCGGGAAGACGAGTGCTTTTCGGCGGCAAATTCTTCCCGCGTTCGGACGTGTCGCCCCGGCCATGGCTACGACGCACCTAGCCGCTCGTCGCGCCTAGCCGCTCGTCGCGCCAAAGTATTTATCTCCCTTAGACGATTTTAGTGTTTGATATTGAGAATGTGATGTTTATTTGATATTTTCTAGTTATTTTGAGGCCAATTATATAAAATATGTTTATTAGGGTATCACTGTCACTGATATTGCTAATTTTCACCCGATACCATACATTTTATTAGTAATTGAGGTAGGTTATTGTTGTATTAACTGATTATTCGTTATCACAGGTGTTTATTATACTTTGGCCATCAAATATTAGGTCTTGTGTCACTTTCACTTAGTTATATGATTTGTAAACGTTTTATATACAATTTATTGTGTCTTTTTCCCTGATTTATATATTTCTATAGGTTCTAATCATATGAATGTCACTTGGTATATACATATGTGTCACTTTCACATATTATTATGGTGTAATTGTATTTGTATAAATGTTTTCATAATACATGACTTTTGTATAACAATAAATTGGTTTACTTCCACTTTTTGCCTATATATATACTGTACATATTGTCATTATCTTTGGCACTTTCACTATGATTATTAGAACTCCAGCTTGGAGTGGTAATCAAAGAAGCACTCTAAAGCACAGAGTGCCACCTTGCACTCCACACACTCCATGGTTGACTTTTTACCTGGCCTCGGCCTCACCCTGCTGTTGTAGCAGACATGGCACCGCTTCTGCTGTGTTCTTCCTGATTCATTCTGAGGCAGGGAACCAAGCCTGTGCCTAATCAAGTATTGAGCACACTGCAAGCGGTCAATAACGGCGGGCCCAGGATGTGCCACTGCCCTCTGTGGCGTAGCATACTTCTCCAGGAGCTCCGTCAACACCTGCTTTTGGAACCTCCGCAGGCTATTGAACTTCATGGGTGTGTTCACATTCCGAAGCTTGTATATATTGTAGGCATTCAGAACTGACATGTCCACCATATGCAGAAAGAACTTTTTGTACCATCTGCACGAGGTACGCAGGCAGTCAATGAAGCCTATCTGCATGTCGGACTTGTCCACCAGCCTCATGTTGATGTTGTAGTCCAGGACAGCATCGGGCTTGGTCACCCTGGCCTGGGTGCGGCGATCCACCTTGCCAGTCTCCACCATTTCCCCCTTGTGGATGGTGGTCAGGAGGTTGACCTTCCGCTGGTCGTGCCAGTGGATAGCCAGAATGGCCCCGACTTCTTCTTGAACACATCACCTTTTTTGGTCTTTGGAGGGAAAGGTGGCATGCCCTTCCTTTTCCCTCGTACTGTGCCTACAGTCCCCGTCTTGCGCTCATGCAGGTACTGTGAGAGAGTGGGGGACGTGTAATAATTGTCCGTGTAGAGGACGTGATTCTTGTGAAAGTAGCGGTCCATCATGGCTTGCACCACTGCTCCGCCAAAGCCAATGAGGGGGTCCACAAGCAAGTCCCCTTCCTTCCCGCTGTAGACCAGGAAGTCCAGGACATAGCCAGTTTGGCAGTCGCACAGCACGAAGAATTTTATGCCAAAGCGATGTCTTTTTGAGGGGATGTACTGCCGGAAGCTGAGTTTTCCCCGGAACAGCACAAGAGACAAGTCAATGACGACCTTGAAGTAGGAGGTGAAGCGTTCTCGCATCATCTCGTATAATGTCCTAATCTTCCAGAGCTGTCACCGAGGTGGACGTCGGTGTTGGTGACAAGATGGAGCGCTGCGAGGATATCAAGGTACCGGTCGCGAGACATATATTTCCCGAAGGCAGGGGTGGATATCAGATCATTGGTGATCCAATAGTCAGGCAACCTATGCTTCTTGACATGAGGCATTAGCATGGTGAGTGCCAGGAACACCATGAACTCTTTATGAGTCACTGGGGTCCACTGCCTCATGTGGCCCTTGGTCACCTTGCCCAAAAAGTGGACCTGGAATTGGTGCTGCTTATTTGTCTCTTTGACAACATAGCCTACCACCTCCTCATCAAAGAAGGCCTCAAATAGTTCGTGTGGTGGAGCATTGGGGCCTGCAGGAAAATTGGGGGTAATGCCTGAACCCTCCAGTACCTCATCAAAAGCTGGCACATCAGGGTTGTATCCATCCCCATCAACTACGTCTTGCCACTGAAAAACGTAGAATGGGTCTTGTCTACGCTGACGAGGAGCTCCAGCTGGTGGCCCAGCACGCCCACGGCCAACTCTGGAGGCGCGCGCCCTAGGGCGGCGAGGGCGTCGGCCAGGGCGGCGGCCAGCACGACGGGCAGCACGACGCCGGGCCAAGCGGATGGGTCGTCGATGTCCATATAGTCATCGTCAGAGTGGTCATCTTGCCCTGACGGTGGACCTATGTAATCATGGCCAGAGTCTTCAGAGAGGTGCCCTTCATCATCAGTGGCCCCCACATAATCTGGCGGGGAACCAGTGATGCGTGGGCGGCGTGCGGGTGGGCGAGGTGGGGAAGGAGTGGCAGGTGAGGCTGTGTCCCCCCGAGGTCCTGGGCTCCTTGGCCTGCGACGAGTGACAGAAAGCAATGTTTCACTGTCACTAGGCCCAGGTATTGGTGATGCGAGCTCAAAGACTTCTTCAGGAAGACATGTTGAAGGCGGGAGAGGTGGGGAGGACCGTGGGGAAAGTTGCGGGGACGTATGGCTGGGGCCGGCAGGGGTGGACGCCGCGGGAGCCTCGAACAAAACTCTTACTTTTCTTAATTTTTTTGGTATATTTCCTACCTTTCCCCTTTTCGGCAGCAGTATGTCTCCTGTCGGGGGACCTAGGAGGCAAATAGACCGAAAGTGGGGGGTCCTCAACCCTTGGCAATGGTGGGGGTGGTGGGGAAGAATGTGGGGCATCCGGGTCATCTTGGGTGGCGTGGGTAGATAAGGGAGACAATGGCGGATGAAAGGAATGAAGAGCCAGCAAACATAGCTGGATATGGTATGGGAGGGAGAAGAAGAGAAGTAGTGGAGGAGGAGGTGGGGATCAGGAGGTCAGAAGTGTGGGAAGCCATGAAAAGAGTGAAGTTGGGGAAAGCACCAGGAACAGATGGAGTGTGTGGGGAAATGTTGAGGTATGGTGGTGAGATAGTGATAGAATGGGTATGGAAAATGTGCAAACTAGCATGGGAGAAGGGGAGTGCACCCGATGACTGGAAGACTGGCATAATAGTCCCCCTATATAAGGGCAAAGGGGAAAGAGGAGTGTGTGGTAACCACCGAGGAATATGTCTTCTAAGCGTAGTAGGGAAGGTATACAGTAGGGTAGTGATTGAGAGAGTGAGAGTGAGAACGGAGAAATGGATAGGCGACGAGCAGGGAGGTTTTAGGAAGGGAAGAGGATGTGTAGATCAGATTTTTACCCTGAATTGTGTTGTGGAGAAGTATCTGGAGAAGAAACAAAAGGTGTATGTTGCCTTTATGGACTTGGAGAAGGCCTATGACAGAGTGGATAGAGAAGGTTTGTGGAAAGTACTTAGAATATACGGAGTAGAGGGCAAGTTGCTGAAAGCAGTGAAGAGCATGTATGAGGGTGCAAAGGCGGCAGTACGTGTGGAGAGTGAGCAGAGCGAGTTCTTTGACCTGAATGTTGGTTTGAAACAGGGGTGTGTGATGTCCCCGTGGTTGTTTACTGTATATATGGATGGAGTTATGAAAGAAATACTATCAAGAGCAGTGGATGTTGGTGTATCGCTGAAAAGGGAGGGAATTGAGTGGAAGCTACCTATACTGCTGTTTGCGGATGATACAGTTCTGATGAGTGATAATGAATGGGAGTTGCAGGGTCTGGTAAATGAGTTTGGAACAGTGTGCGAAAAACGGAATTTGAAGGTAAATACGGGGAAGAGCAAGGTTATGGTCTTCGAAAGGGGTGAAGTCACAGAGTGTGAGGTGAAGCTGAACGGTCAGGCTATGGAGATCGTCAACTCTTTTAAGTATCTGGGCAGTGTGTTGAGTAAAGATGGGACTATGGATGAAGAGGTGCGGGAGAGGGTACAACAGGGGAAGAGGGTTGTAGGAACGCTAAAAGCAGTAACAAGAAATAGGGTGGTCAGTATGGAAGTGAAGAAGTCCTTGCATGACAGTGTGGTAATCCCGACACTGACTTACGGAAGCGAAGCATGGACGTTGGTTGAGAGACTCAGACCAAGAGTGAGAGCAGTGGAAATGAATTACTTAAGGAGTGCGTGCGGAGTTACATGGAGGGATAGACAGACTAATGAGGAAGTAAGAAGGAGGTGTGGTGTGGAGGTAGATGTTCTGGAAAGTGTGAAAAGGAACAACTTGAGATGGTTCGGCCATATGGAACGTATGGAAAGCGAGAGAATGACTAAGAGGGTGTACGAGAGCGAGGTGGAGGGACAGAGGGGGAGAGGTAGACCGAATATGAGGTGGAAGGATGGAGTGAGGAACTACATGAACGAAGGCGGTGCTGGTTGGGGGGAGGGGCGTCGACTGACTGGGGACAGAGGTGCATGGGGGCGGTTCGTTCGTGGCCACCCCTTCGGGGATCACGGCGTCAGGCAATAGATAGATAGATAGAATGGCGGATGAGAAGGGTCACCACGCTGACCCTCACTCACAGCCTCATCCTCACCAAGTATTTTTGCTTGTTCCCTAGCTGCCGCGGCCGCCTTCTCAAGTATTTTCTGCTTATACAAGTGTAGCTTGAAAGGCGATTTACCTGGGGAAGGGCTTGGAGTCGTGTCACTTATGCGAAATTTGGTGAGTGACCTTGAACTCTCCCACTCACTCACTCTCTCAAGTTCACTGTCTTTAGGTAAACCAGCTTCCTCAACAACTGGTACATCACCTTCATCACTCTCATCACTGTCATGTTCTCTCGCAAATCCCAGGAATTGCTCTTCTTTCTCACTCTCATGGCCATAATCACTCGACTTATAGTTACTGGAGTCGTCACTGACTATATCATCAACACTATACTTGGCATCAGCACGCTCATATAGTCTCAATGTCGTCTCAATACCTCCGGGAGATAACACATTTAGGCGATGGCGTCGGGGCAAGGCGCGACGAACTAGCAAGGGCGTCGTAGGAAGCACGGTATCGGACACAGCGGAATCACTATTTGGCGTACTGTCCATGATGGCGTCGGGGTAGATACTGTTGTTGTGGCGTCGTTTACGCCGGGTGGCGCCACCTACCGTCCCATGATACCAAAAATGTACGCGCGGCATTCGAAAGCACGCACGCAAGCAATGGGCGTTCAAGAGCCCTTTCGGGTTGCGCGGGCCGAGGTTGTTATGGGCGTTCAAGAGCCCTTCCGGGTTTGAGGGGTATACAGCCCCAGTAGCACTAAACAATTTTTTGTATTTTTTTTTCCCTATACCTCATATCACTCCTCCACATCCCCTCCTTCCTCCCTTTCCCCTCCCCCTTCAATTATCACCTATTTTCCCTGTTATTCCCTAATTCGTTGGTATATTTTTGTGCTAACATTAGCAAACTGTGTGGAGGATGTGCTTATGTGCCTAGCGGGTGTGTTACATAACCGAGTGTGTGTATGAGTAGGCTCAGTGTGGCTTGAGGCCTCGTGGAGGGAGGGGTTGCCTCAATTTTCTCCATAATTCATGAATGGGCTGGTCCATCTATATTTGCGATTTTGACCAGAAAAATTATATTTTCACTTGTTTTATTGTTGTTACAGGTTACTATCTTCATAGTGAAGGTAAAATAGGCTCATATGAATAAGTAATAACGATATTTATCGTAAAATGACGATTATAGGCCTGAATGGAGCCAATATGCTCGCCCATGGGGAGCTAGTTCAATACCTCCCCCTCGCCGTTTTCGGGTTAAACACATTATAGAATACTGCATTTCACACAACCACTTACGCCAACAACACAATCTACACTCAATGAGAGCTCTGTGGGAAAGCCTGATCATGGCCATGGCCTTCCTCAGGGACTCGGGGCTGTTCGGCCAGGCAGCTTAGGGAACAACAACAACAGTTAACCTATGACCCCTCGTTCCCCCCCTACCCCAAGAGACATCGGCAGTACTGTACTTGAAGACTATAGCCAAGTTTAAGGAGGTCAGATTATTAGTCTTGTAGTAGTAGTAGTAGTAGTAGTGGTGCTGGTGGCGGTGGCGGTAGTTCCCTAGGCTGCCGGGCCAAACAGCCCCGAGCTCCTAAGGAAGGCCATGGCCGAGACCGTGTTTTCCCACAAAGTTATTAAGGAATGTGTGTTGTGTTGTTGGTGTAAGTGGTTGTGTGTTATATAGTCTTCCATAATATGTTTGATAGTGTGTGGTGTTGTATTACAACCCAGACAGGTGTCCTGGACGGAGTCATCTTCTGTTTACTCAGAAGGGCTGGATGGTGCCCACATCACAGCCTAGCCAGGTGAAGTCTGTCCTCACGGGAAAGGAGGGTTTCTGAGGGATGGACTTGAGGGGGCCGTGCATGTAGCTGAGTGTTGTGTTTGAGTGACTGGATGGATCACTGGGTGATTTGAGTATGGATATGCTTCTGGAGGCTGGTTTGGGGTGGGTAAGGGGGGAGTGAAGACAATATTTGTGTATGATAACGAGTACCGGTAAAATGACGTAACTCCGGACGAGGAGCCAACCTCGGACACTCTGGAAAAATATATAATGAACCGCAGTTATGGGATAAATACATGATGTTATGAAAAACAAGTACAGTATGTCTGTGGTGTTCTTCCATAATGGTGAGCCATTTTTCCATAACTATTTATTTATTTTATTTTTTATATTTTTCTTCTATATTCCAACTACTCCCTCTCGGGCATAGGCTGATAGCCTTTACACTCTACCGCTGAACACGGTGAGGCCCGTGAGGTCTTGTTCCAGTCTAGGGAGTGAGACATGCGAAGCAACCATTCACGGCTCGAACCCAACTTCATCTCTGAAGCTGCCTCGCCCCTGCGCTTCACAGTCTCACTCCCCAGGCTCGGACCCTCACTCTCAGAACGCCACCTATTGAGCAATTAACTCACTAGGCATTGCCCCCCTGTAGCATATTTTGAATATGGGAATATTCATACAGTGCTATTTAATCAGGGAACAATGAGGGTATTTTGTTTTGACATTTCGGTGTGCTGTGGTAATGCACTGAAACTAGGTACAGCAGAAATTCCATCCCAATAATATCTTCCCATTGACATATTGGGATTCGAACCCGGGTCCATTGGATTACCAGTCCAGTAGCAAGACCACTCTGCCACACCTCCCCTTACATAATTTTATCCAGAAATGTCCGAAGCTAGGCTATTTCACAGTACTAGGTGTTAATTATAAGATTAATGAAGGGTTAATTCTCTCTCTAAATATCTCACCTACTACCATATCTTTAATTCTCTCTCTTCTATCTCTTTAACAGGTGATCCCTATCGAGAACAGCGAGCTACTGAGCAAGATTCACCAGACGTATCGAGTGCAGTACATCCAGGACGTGGTTCTACCGACGCCGGCCGTCTTCGAGGAGAATATGCTGTCCACCCTCTCTTCGTTTATATTCTTCAACAAGGTGGAGATCGTGTCGCTTATACAGGTAAACAAACTCCTCTATTTTAATGTTTTGTTGTTGTTGTTTACCGTCTTGGTGGTGTAATTGTTAGAGTGTTTAAAAATCTGTGTGTGATAACCCGGGTTCGAATCCCGGTGGATCACATAAATGCTTTCATTAATTTCATTGGAGGTGTTGGGTGTTGTGGTGAAATTAATAAGATATAGATTTTCACTTCTTTATCGTATATATTCATGAAATAGAAGGAGATCGTGTCAATTATACCATCCTTTCGTCGTTTATATTTTTCTACAAAGTGGACATCGTGTCGCTTAACCCTCACTCCCCGGGCAGCATTTATAGATGTCGATAGTCCTATCCGGGCGATCTGGCCAAAAAACGTATGTAAACATAGGCCTATTTTTGTTATTTTAACGCTAGAGAATTTCTTGGAGAGAAAGAAAATAATAACCCCAAAGCAATTTGGATTCAGAGAAGGGACATCTTGTGTTACCAGTTTGCTATGTTATTACAGTAGGGTGATAGATGTACTCCAAGAAAGAGGCGGATGGGTGGACTGCGTCTACTTAGACCTTTCCAAAGCATTCGATAAGGTACCACATAAGAGATTGTTATCTAAGCTTGAGACGCTAGGATGTGTCAGGGGGAGTTTGCTGAAATGGATGGAGAGCTATTTAACAGATAGGGAAATGAGGACCAACATTAGAGGAACTTACTCATCGTGGCGGAAAGTTGAGAGTGGTGTGCCGCAGGGATCTGTGTTGGCACCTCTCATGTTCCTTATGTACGTGAATGACCTGCCGATAGGCATAAACTCTTACATGTCAATGTTTGCAGATGACGTAAAAATTATGAGACAAATAACAAATAAAAGTAGTTGTGAGGAGCTGCAAGGGGATTTAGATAAAATATACGAATGGAGCACCAAGTGGAAAATGAAATTTAATATAAGTAAATGTCATGTGTTAAATATGGGAAGAAGTGTGAATAGACCAAATTGGGAGTACAGGATGGGAGATAATAAAATTAGCAAGGCCGAAAAAGAAAAAGATTTAGGGTTGATTATACAAGATAATTTGTCGCCAGAGAAACATATTAACAAGCTCTTTAGCGGAATGTATGCAATGGCCGGGAATATGAAAGTTGCTCTGAACTATTTGGATGAGACCATGGTAGCGAAAATTATGAAGAGTATGATTAGACCAAGATTGGAGTATGCAGCAGTGGTGTGGTCCCCGCATCTAAAGAAGCATATTCACAAGTTAGAAAGAATCCAGAGAGCAGTTACTAGATTGGTTCCAAGTCTCAGAGAACTGCCATATGAAGGGAGGCTAGACAAATTAAATCTACCGAGTCTAAAAGAGAGGAGAGAGAGGGGAGACATGATAATGATGTACAAATGTACCCGGGGGCTGGAGAGGCTGGATAGGGAGGATATATTAATTATGGATACAGGAATAACTAGAGGCCACAGCTACAAAGTAAAAAGACCTACCTGCAAGAACGATATCAGGAAGTTTAGCTTCCCCTATAGATGTATTGACAAATGGAATGGGCTGGAGGAGGAGGTGGTAGGGGCAAGGAACATCCATATTTTCAAGAAAAAATTGGATAAAAAGTAGACTGAGAGACGGGACAACACGAGCTTAGCTCAACTCCTGTAAACTACAATTAGGTAAATACAATTAGGTAAATACAATTAGGTAAATACAATTAGGTAAATACACAAATCCCAAAATGTAGCCCTTACTTGTATCTGTGTCTGTCTCTACGAGTAACTCCACACATACTTCTCGAGCAGCTCATCTCCATCACATCCAGCTTTCTTCTCTCCTTTTCCTTCAGAGCTCATGTGTCAGCCCCATACATCACTGTTAGCACCACAATGCCTTGATACATTGCACCTTTTACTTTCATTCCGAGATTTCTCGTCTTCCACATACTGTACTTCCCATTGCTCGAAAACCTTCCTTCCTTCACACACTCTCTGTTTTACCTCCATTTCCATACCTCCACTCCTGCTTATTGTTCCTCCTAGATATTTAAAACACTCTACTTGTTCCAATATTTCCCCATCCAGCCTCACATCTAGATTCACCCTACGATCACCCTATTACACACCATTACTTTACTTTTATTGACGTTCACCTTCAGTTTTCTCCTTCCACAAACCACACCAAACTCTTTGACTACCCACTGCAGTTTCTCCTCAGAATCCGCCACCAACGCTGTGTCATCATCGAACAGCAACTGATTTAACTCCCGATCTCTACCATTCTTTCCTACTAAACCCAAATCCTTTTCCCATAGTTCTCATTTTCACCTCCCTCACCACACCATCCATAAACATATTTAACAGCCATTGTGACATAACACAACCCTGTCACAAACCTACCTTTACCTCAAACCACCCACCCACCCACCCACCCACCCACCCACTCAAAGCACCCCATACCATTAAACACATCATAGAAGACTGCATTTCACACAACCACTTACGCCAACAACACAATCTACACTCAATGAGAGCTCTGTGGGAAAGCCCGATCGTGGCCATGGCCTTTCTCAGGGACTCGGGGCTGTTCGGCCAGGCAGCTTAGGGAACAACAACAACAACAACAACCTCAAACCATTCACTCAACTCACCATTTCCTACTCTAACACATGCTCTGTTCCCTTCATAAAAACTCTTAACCCTGAAAGGGGTTGAAATAGGGGAGCTATCCCCCCGCCAAAGGTGGCTTTCTAGGGCCTTTCCTAGCTGATGCTGAGAGGATTGGGTTCTAGTCATGTGGTGATGGGCTGGTCTATCAGAGTGAGAGCTGAGCGATCTCTGCCATACCCATAGCTTACTCTGACTGTTCCTATTACTTATATATTTTCTAGATCTCAAGTGACGGCGTCTCTTCCGTGGATTGACCTCCCAATCTACCAAGATTGGAAGCCAAAGCGTCACATTTTTCCTTTGCCCCTCAACTTTCTCTTCATAATTGCTGAGGGGCACAGGGCCCTGGGCGTGGCTTTGGTTTCCCGGGCGTTTCCGCACCCTCCTCAGCTCCCCGCCATGGAGTGGCTTCGGTCACCCAGGCTTTATTGTGGTCAGCAGGGGGGGTTCTGTGGGGATGCTCAGTTGTGGCCTTGGCCTTGCTCGGGGCCTTGGGGCTGTTCGGCCAGGCAGCTTGGGGAACAACAACAACAACAACAACAAATTTCCTCCAATTTCATGAATCCTTAACACCTTCCACATTGCTTCACGAGCCACACGATCATACGCTTTTTCCAAATCCATAAAAACCCAAAATATCTCCTTAACCCTTCCCGCCCGGGCAGCATTTTAAAAGGACACCGCGGCAGATGGGCAGGAGCCCGGGTGTCCCTTTGTAATCCGTAAGCTTGAAAGCCTATTAAGCTTGTTTTGAAAGCCGCGCGTCCGACGTATGTAAACACAGCTGGTCGGAGGCGACGCGCGCACCTCCGAAAGCAAGCTGACGTCGGAGCTTTGTTCTTGTGTGGTCTGTTAAGACAGATGCAGTGTTGAAAACTGTGTCATATTGCTAACATCACCTCGAAACTCTCTCCACGAAAATCGTCATCACAACTGAACCAGTTGACTTAGAGAGCTCTACTTAACGCCAGTCTACAGATTGGAAACCGCAGTACGTTTAGAGATGCGTGGGAATTTTCAAGCAGTTAAAATAACAAAGATACGGGTAGCCTATTAAATACGTTTTTCGGCCATATCGCCCGGATCTCAACAACGTCCTTAGGAGGGCGGCCCCGTGTGGGAAGGGTTATGCTTCTCTAAATACTTCTCGCATAACTGTCTTACTGCAAACATCTGATCCACTCACCCTCTTCCCCTCCTAAAACTGCACTGTTCTTATCCTATTGCAACTTCTGTACACTTTATTATCCTCTCTATCAACACCCTGCCATACAGCTTTCCAATAGAGCAAGTTAGTCTGTTTCCTAGGTTTGAGTCCTTGGAGTACCACATGTATTCATTAGTTTCATTGATTACATTAATTAGGTTTATTTGTAAGTTAATTGGTGAATAAATATGAACACAGGTAAGCCTTTCCCTTCAAGAGGAGAGGGAGTCTTCTCATGGTGAGTAGTGGCAAAAGTTCTCTACACTTTCCCCAGCCGCATCACCAGAATAAGATGCGGCTGGGGAAAGTTTGGAGAACTTTTGCCACTACTCACCATGAGAAGACTCCCTCTCCCCTTGAAGGGAAAGGCTTACCTGTACAGTCTATCCTCCTATAACACAAATTCCTACAACACGATCCTCCTTTACCACGAGGGGGGTCCTGAGGTTTATTCTGTTAATTGTGGCCATGATATTGTAGATTCAAGCATTTTCTAACTAATTGCTCTATTATTTATTCATATTTTGATATATTCTAGGTCTTTCCTAGGACTGATCGGTCAGATATATTTACTGCTGTATTGCCACCGTAGTATACGCGATCGCGTAGTGCGAGTTCCATGTAGTGTAGTGCGAGGGTTGGATCGACCCCTTACAATTTAATAATTTTCATTTTAGTAAGCGTTGTTTCCACATAGCGTTTTTGATAATTTAATTTGACTTTATATTGTTCTTGTCCCAATTTTGGTTTGTTTAGTTTGCAAACTTTAATCATATTTTTCTTCATTACTTTTATAGTAAGTGATGTCTTTAAAAATTTGTTAATGGTTTAATGATATCTGATAGGTAATATAGGTGTTTATGTAGCAAAAAATCCGGAAAAAGGGACAAAATTGGGGGGGGGGGGCGCAATCCCATATAGAATTATCTCCATTTTTTTATTTTATTTATTTTTTTTCTCCCCAACTTACTTCCTCTCGGGCATAGGCTGAGAGCCTTAACATTCACCGCTTTACAATGAACAGTGAAGCCTGTGAGGTCTTGTTCCAGTCTAGGGAGTGAGGCATGTGAAGCACGTAGAGTACAACGAGCACCTGCCATCTTGCCTTCACATGAGGCACGGTGCTCACTCGTGGCCCGAAACGACCCCATCTCTGAAACCACCTCGTTCCCGTGCTTCACTGTCTCATCCCCTACACTCGGACTCTCACACTTACACACACACAACGCCACCTGTTGAGCAGATAACACACCAGTGTTATAAAGTGTTATTCCTATATCGCGAATTCCTACAGCGCGACGGACTCTGCCGCCCATATAGTGGTGTTATAGGAGGATGGACTGTATTAGGTTTGTGAGTTATAGAGGTTAATGTTCAATAGCTTTGGCCTACGTATTTGGAATAGGGTATAGGTCTTTATAATTGTCACATATTATGATGATGACAAAACTAATACATACACATACAGTCGCACTAATAAGTCATGTCCCAGCTGTCATTACGTTTGGCTTGCTCTGTGCTGTATTAATGTCTGTCAGATGTTGAATAGAGTGGGAAGGTGTAGGAACATCTTTGTTTTCGAGCGCCAGTGAATTCTGCGGAAAAATTGGCGCTTGTGAGAAATAAGTAACATGCTTATTATTATTAAAATGTAAAACTTGCAAACTAAACAAACCAAAATTGGGACAAGGACAATATAAAGTCAAATTAAATTATCAAAATCGCTATGTGGAAACAACGCTTACTAAAATGAAAATTATTAAATAAAAGAACACAATCCACCACATAGGGTGTACATTACTACATGAGCAAGTTAATCTGTTTCCCAAGCAAACTATTCGCACATATAACAACGCACTATCGTCACGTTAAAGGCAGTAGTCAAGTTTGGGAAGTCCGGGACGTTCTGGCAAATTTTACTAAACTCGAATAAAGAAACTACATGTTAAATGTCAAAATATTATTTAAAATCAAATTTGCAACATGACAAGACATTATTATTATATTTCACTCGATATAAAGAAATGAAGCTTAGATATTGCCGATACCAATTATTGATCAAAACATACTTGGTGCCGAGAGATCACTTATTAGCGCGACTGTTTCCACATAGCGATTTTTATTACCGGTAGTTATTTTGTCTTTTTACTGTGTTCGTATACGTTTTGGTTGGTTATTTTGCAAGTTTTACATTATAATTCTAATTCTTTTTATCTCTGTTTACAGGAAGACGAGCGGTTTCTGAGCGAGTTGTTTCAGCAGTTGGGTTGTGACGATGAGATCCCCACGGACAAACGCCGCGACCTGGTCCTCTTCCTCAAGGAGTTTTGTACCTTCTCCCAAACCTTACAACCCACCAGTAGAGAGGCTTTCTTTAAGGTGAGAGTTACGCCCCTTCTCCCTCATGTTTAGCCCTATTAGATCCCTACGGACATACGCCGCGACCTGGTCCTGTTCTTCAAGGAGTTCTGCACCTTCTCCCAAACCTTACAACCCACCAGTAGAGAGGCTTTCTTTAAGGTGAGAGTTAGGTGTTTATCCCCCTTCTCCCTCATGTTTTGCCCCATTTCTCCTCCATGTTGAGATTTTAAGATGTTCGGCCCATTAGTCCTCTCACTCAAGGATGTTCTGTAACTTCTGCATCAACTTTCCGCCAGTCTCCGTGTATGGTAGACGACGGCTGGCGGAAAGTCTATGCGTCAGAATGGGGCTGTGCATTCTAGAGAGTGTGGTGTAGTGCGGACGACTTTAGTGGTGAATCACACAGCACGACCGGACAGGGTGTCAACAAATAAATACATAAATAAATAAATAAAATAAAAAAATAGGAAAAGTGGGGATTGGACCTGAGTAAATAGATAGATAGAAGGATATAATTATGGTTTTTAGTTCAAATTCTTTGTTTGGCAAAACAATGCTATTTCATGTTCATTTTGTTGCATTCCTTCTCATTTTTATTCAAGTCGTCAAACAAAATTGCTCCGGTTTGACACCCTGTGACCGGATGACTTTGGTAACCTTGTGATGCCATGTGACTATAATATAGGGTTAGGTAACCAATAGGTACGCATCGGTCCAATAGGTACGCACTTGCCATTTAAAAACCTCTCCTCAAGATATGACAACACTTTTGGTCTCATCTTAAAGCTTAACCATTATGCCTTCATGTCATCAGGTATCAATAGTTTAGTTTGGTATGATTGAAGAGGTGCAGTAACAAAAATGCCAAGTGCGTACCTATTGGTGACCATAATATACAGCATTTTGCTGTGACCAATGTGTGTGTGTGAAAGTATGTACAAACACTTATGGATATTTCGATGCCCTACAGTTACTATATTAAGTAACACCCCGTTCTTAACATTATTCATCAATTACAAACCCCAATGCACTTGAATAAACTAATGAAAGCATATGGTCCTCCCGGGATTCCAACTCGGGACACCACACCCAGAACATAAACATCTAAACCATTACACCACCAACACAGTTAAAGGTTGAATACACAATCACAATTAATATCCATTTTCAAATTTTGGATATCAATCTAATCACGTATGTCAGTCCGTGGTGTAAAGGTGAGAAAGACCTTTGGTGAAGCCGCTGTCACACACGCTTTTTCCTTCAATTTTCCGTGAGCAAGTTGTTGTTGTTGTTATTGTTGTTCCCTAAGCTGCCTGGCCGAACATCCCCGAGTCCCTGAGGAAGGCCATGGCCACGATCGGGCTTTCCCACAGAGCTCTCAAGTTTTTTCTAGTATTATTTCGGGACATTTCCGCACTGGTATCGGTCACTAAACTGAAGGTAGGTTATGTTAGGCGGCTGAATTATGATAAAGTGTATTTATTTAAGCTTGCAGACCATAAGTGCCCGTAAAAATTGCTGGAAAAAGGGCTTGTGTGCCTCCGGCTTGACACAGGCCTATAGGCCAACTTTCCAGCATCTATCCCTTTGCTCAAGATGTGTTTTTGCATTGTTTTTACCTCCATGTACCCCCTGTTGAAGAGCAGGGCTAGGCAGGGTGTCAAACGAGAGCCGATTTCAATATTTGTAGTCTTTATTTTTGTGTATGTAACAATATAATTATGGTTTACAGTTCATGAGAGGCACTCAATTCCTGGCAGCAGCCTCCACAAACCAAGACCACCCATTAAACTACATGGCAACACACCCACAGACACCAAGAAATATCAAAACAACACCAGCACACGGTATCACACACAATTACTGTCCTCTCTCCCTCCCTGCCCACCCCGAACCAACTTCCAGAAGCACATCCATACTCATATCTCTCACCGATCCATCCACTCACTCACAGGCAACACGCAGCTGCATGCACGACCTCCCGAAATCCATCCTTCCGAATCCTCCCTTCCTCGCGAGGACAGAGTCCACCTGGCCAGGCTGAGATGCGGACACCATCCAGCTCTCCTGAGCTATCAGAAGAGACTGGATGACTCCGTTGTCGACTCCTGCCCGGGATGTAACACAGCACCCCATACCATTAAACACATCATAGAAGACTGCATTTCACACAACCACTTACGCCAACAACACAATCTACACTCAATGAGAGCTCTGTGGGAAAGCCCGATCGTGGCCATGGCCTTCCTCAGGGACTCGGGGCTGTTCGGCCAGGCAGCTTAGGGAACAGCAACAACAACAACAACAGTTCAAATTATCTCTTTGGAAGTGATAATATGGCCCAAACAATTTTTTCATATTCATTTTCTTGTATTCCTTCTCATATTTATTAAAGTCTTCAAACAAAATTGTTCCGTTTGACACCCTGGGGCTAGGGTGGGTGCCCTGATGTTTCAAGGGAAAGTGTATGGAAAAAGATGAACTACACAACACTGGTCAACATGGTTTCAGAGCAGGAAGATCATGTCTCTCGCAACTATTGGAACACTACGACAGAATTCTTAAATTCCTAGAAGAAAAGAAAAACGTGGACGTCATCTACACCGATTTTGCTAAGGCATTTGATAAATGGGATCACGGTATTATTGCACACAAACTTAAAAGCAAAAGGGATAACAGGTAAAATCGGAAGGTGGATATACAACTTCCTCGTGAACCGAAAACAATCAGTAGCAGTAAGCCAAGTAAAATCTGAGCCTTCAGACGTCAAAAGCTCAGTTCCCCAAGGAACAGTACTAGCGCCCCTTCTTTTCCTCATTCTAATAAGTGACATAGATGCCACCAAGACAAGACACAGTACTGTATCCTCCTTTGCAGATGACACGAAACTGAGTATGATAGTAAAGACACAGGAAGACACGAGCCGGCTGCAAGAGGACATAAATAAGGTGTTCCAGTGGACCAGGGAAAATAACATGCAGTTTAATGAAGACAAATTTCAATTAATACGATACGGAGATGAGGATTTCGTTAAAGAGACCACAAGTTACATAACAGAATCCAATCACATAATAGAACGTAAAGACAATGTGAAATACCTTGGGGTGATAATGTCTGAAAATATGGGATTCAAAGAACATAACCAGGTCAAAGTTGCAGCTGCGAAACGGCTAACAGGTTGGATTCTACGTACATTTTAAACTCGCGGTGAATTGCCTATGATAACACTTTAAATCTCTGGTGCTACCGCGGCTAGAATACTGTAACGTATTAACATCCCCATACAAAGCAGGTGAAATTAAGGACTTAGAAAGTGTACAAAGGAACTTCACCTCACACATAAACTCAGTAAAACAGTTACACTATTGGGATTGTTTAAAATCACTAAAGCTGTATTCGTTGGAACGTAGAAGGGAACGATACTTAATAATTGGGAGGTTTGACGTACCTCCCAACCTACCAAATAGGAAAACCTACTATTTGGTAGTAGTCTTGGAAAATCCAACGTCAAGGCTATTAACCTAATTGCAATGACGACTTGTCTATTTTGACTGCTATGTCGTCATTCCAACCGCGGTTAAAAAGAAAACGTCTAGAGTCTACTCCTTATCTTGCTCTAGGAGACGTTGTACATTAACCAAAACTACCACCGAAGGTGAAAAAAGCATAGAAGAGAAGAAAAAGGGGTTTACCTTAGTTACCGCTTAAGGCCCATCCTGTGTTCCGTCATGTGCAGATCCCTGTCGAACGTGCACATGAGCGACCCTCTCTTGTCATCACATCTCACGTCAGCAGAAGAACGCGGATGGGCAGGGGTCCGGCGTGAGGGAGGGTATTATGTACGTTGGATTTTCCAAGACTACTACCAAATAGTAGGTTTTCCTATTTGGTAGGTTGGGAGGTACGTCAAACCTCCCAATTTGTTAGTAGTCTTGGCAAATCCAACGTCAAGGCTGCATAACAAATAGGAGGAGGACATCCAAGCCCAACCTACCAAAAAAAACAATGCATAAAACAAAATTACGAATGACAAAGACACAATGTAAACAAGAGAGTTTAATAAAAGAGTGAAAAACTGAGGAGTAGCTAAAAAGAACAGTTTTAACACATGCCCGTCATTCATAGTAATGCAAAAACATAGACTTGTCTGAAACCAAAAAGGTACTGTACCCAAAATCCCTTTTCTTCAAAAACCAACAAAAACACTGAACACAAGAACAAAACACAATTTTCAATGTGGCAAAAACACTTATGTACTGGAACAATACATAATCCCAAACTTGCAATCCAGTGTTGCAAACCCATACACCCCCCCCCCCCCCCCTTTGTCAAAAAAAAACAAAGGAAAAGAACGAGGGACAAGGGGGGAAGACCAGGGATCTTCGCCAGAGCACCAGGAAACACGACCCCCGAGAGCAATCACCGGCCGAGGGGGTCGAACACTGGACACGGAGAGGTAGGAGGAGATGAAGGAATTGATAGAAGACCACAAAAACCGCCGAGGCGAAGGCAGGGAAGGATCGACGTGGCAGGAACCGGAAGGAGGCAGCAAAGGATCTGACATCGCGCGCAGAACCCCTACAAACAGGGTGACGGGCACGAACGGTCCGACAAACGTGGCGGCCCAGCTGCACCTGCCAGAGCCTCCCACCTGTCCGAGGAGACACCCACACAGCAGTACCCGAAGGCGGCGCCACAGACGCAACAGAGGAGTGCAAGGCTGACACCGGGCACAACACATGGCGAGGATGCCCACGCCGTAAAGCCTGGACGGCGAAAGGCTGGAAAACGGGGGCCTCCCTCCCATGCGTGGTAACAAAAGGTGGGGAGGAGGCGAACGAGACGCCATGCAAGGACGGGGAGAATCGTACGCAGTCCCGGGGCCGTGACAATGCCGCTAGTGCAGACACCCGATCCCCAGTGGCCAGAGCGACAAGGAAGAGTGGACGCCCGAGCAACGGAACCGGCGTAGCGGCCCTTGTATACGTGGGGGAAGCCAGAAGGACCAGAGCCCGCCCCAGATCCCACAGCGGAGAGACCTGGCGCGGAGGCGGTCGATCCCGGAAGGCAGCCGGCAGGAAGGAATCCAGCACCTGTGGCGGAACGACCAGCCCAGCGACGGACCCAAAGAACCCCCCGGACGGCAGACAAGTGGGTACGTATAGCGTCGACTGGAAAGCGACGTGTACGGAAGAGGTGAAACAAGGAGCGTAGGACGAGGGAAGGAGAGCCAACTGGCAGGCGAGTGGCCTGTAGCCACCTAGTAAAAAACCTCCAGCGGGACCCGTAAGGCCCCCAAGGAGAAGACGGCCAGGAACGCTGCAGGAAGTCAGTCAGGGCCCGGCCGGGGACCGGGAGCCACCGTGCCTCATGAACAAGCACGATGCGAAGGCCAAAGAGGTCCGCAGGACCCCAACCTAGCCCAAGTGGAAGCCGGAGACAGGTAGAGGGACCGGACCCGGGCACCACCGCGGCAACCGGGCGGACCAAGTCCGTGCCGGCCACAGAGGCGCGAGGAGCCAGACGCAGCCGTGGTACAGCCGCAGCTTCGCGAAGACTGGGCACATCAACAGCGCGTCTGGTGGCGGAAAGATGGATATCGACCGCCACCTGTACCAGGCGACCATGAAAGCGTCCGGACCCCCCCCGGAGCGCGAGGCCGGAGGGAGAGGTCCAGAGGCAACTGGCGCGACACCCCCGATGCGAATAAGGCGACCTCCGGAACACCTCAGGAAGCCGCGAGGTCGGCGAACACAGTCCGTTTCATCGCCCATTCTACAAGAACGCCCTGCCCTCTCAACAGGGCGGCCGCCCAAAGGGTGGCAGGCCCGGGCAGGGAGGAGGCATGCAAGGAGAAGGGGTGTCGGTCCGCGAGGAAGAACAACTCCACCGAGACCCCTAATAGAGTCAACGACCTGGAGGACCCCCGCATAAGGAAACAGGGGACAGCTTGTCTGAGTGTCCAACCCGAAGGCCACCGACTCACCCCGAAGGGCCAGCGCGTGGTCCCGCAGGAAGAACAAAGGAACCAACAATCCGAGGGCATAGACAGGTAAGAGGAGGGAGACCCACCCATCTGCCGGGAAGTGGACGTCCCAGGTTCGATTGGGAACCTCACCCAACCTCGCTCGACGTATCTGTGGTTACCCAGACCGTCGGCGGGGGGGGGCGGTCCAGGGCACAGCCGCAGAGAGCGAGCCCCGAGCAACCCAGCGACCGAAGCGTCGGCGAACGGTACGCGGGAGCGGCAGGAGCCGATCCATAGGGGCAACGGAAACACCGCGGTGCCCATGAGGAGGAGGCGGCGTAGCCAGAGGCTCCCTAAGGGAAGGGGCAGAGCGGCCCAATGCAGCGAACCCACGAACGAGTCCCAGAGCCACCCCGGGAGGGAGACCGAGTGCAACACGGCGAGGACCGTCCACCGAAGGTGCACCGCGGCCGGCAGACCCCGGGTCACCGTAGCGCCGGACAAAACCCATGCGAGACCGACCCATGGCACGACACGCGACGGGGTCAAGCGTGACTTGGGAACATCGAAGGGGAACCCTAACCGTGCGATGTCGCGAACGACTGTGAGGGCGTCGCCAATGCACAGGCCTAGGGCGTCGGAAACTACCAACCAAACGGCCAAGGAAAACAGGAGCTGGAGCCCGCTCCTGAGGAGAGGACCCAGAGCCTGCCCCACCAGTGCGGAGAAGATCTGCGGCGCGATGTGGAGACCGAAGGGAAGGCCGTCGAACAGGAACACACGATCGGAAGTCCGAACGGCCAAGAATCGCTGGAAGCGAGGATGGAGAGGAACGAGCCAAGACACATCCTGGAGGGCCAGCGACACTACCCACGACAGAGGGCACAGGGCCAGGCGTACCAGGGGTACCGGCAGCATCCGAAACCGGGTGTGCACGATGTGCCCGTTGAGGGCCAACAGATCCACCACCGGTCGCATCGCGTCGCAGGTCGGCGACGGAACCAGAAAGACACGGGAGAGGAAAACCGGGTGACCGGCGGTCAACTCCCTCGACGCTACCCAGCTCGGGCATGGAAGTGAACACGTGGGCCACCTCTGAAGAGATGGGCCGTTGTCGGTGACAAGAGCGGAGTGGGGGTCTGGACGTCCACCTCCAGGTGAGAACCCCTCCGCGCAACCCGCC